>CM039674.1:143698001-144298001 GCA_022496015.1 Hordeum marinum | reverse complement strand
TGTTAGAAGTAAATTAAATAGATTAATTAAAGGGTTAATCCCTACTATGTTGGTTGCTACTTATAGCAACTGCCTCTTTGTAACTGCCTTTATATCAGGGCTATATATACTCTCAATCCATCAATGAAAGCAATGTTTCCATCATTTGTTTCCTTCCTCGTTTTTACACTTTACAGTACTAACAGCGCTGTCAAACGGACGGAACGTTCTTAATTCTGGCATCTGGCAGTGAGTGCTTGGAGGAGCTTTGACTGTCTTCAGGTTCAGTGGCGTGCCCCCGCCTTCGAGCGTACGCTGCCAACGGAAAGAAAAGTCACTCCGTCGCGCAGGCGGAAAAAGCAGCCAGCAGCAGCGGAGCCGACGCGCAAAAAGCGGAAACCACCCTCACCGCAGCAGCTCGGCTAGCCTCCAGGTCCAGGTCCAGGTCCAGCGGCGGAAGGTGGAGGGAAGAGAGGGAAAACAACAAATTCGCGGCGCGGCTCCGGCTTCCCCAAAACCTAGCCCTCCCTCTCGCCGCCGTCCCATGGGCCCCGTGTCGCCGGCGCCCCGGCGCCAGCAGTAGATCGCCGCGCCGGGGATGGCGCGGCCCGGGCACGCCATGCGCCGCTCCGCCCGAGGTCAGTCTGCCAGCCTCCCTCGATCTGAGCCCACTCCAAGGTTGCGTTGGAACACCGGAACCTCGATGCCTTGTTTGCTTTGCTTGGGGTAGGAAATTCGGGCCGTGGCGCGATTATTTAGGGGGGGGGGGGGGGGAGGCTTGAGGTTTAGCGCCGGAGGGACGCCCGGTCCGACTTTGTCTCTGTGCTGTGTTGAGGTGACGGACGGCGAGGTTTTTGGGCGGATGGGGAGGGTCAGTGGGATGGCCAATTCAGTGCTCATGGTGGGCGGCTGTTCTAGGATCTTAGTTGCTGTGTTTGTTTGGTACCTCAATTTGGAGCTCGATTGGGAGTCGTGGGAATGGTGGACTCAGGGCTCACGCCGTGAGTAGGTCTTCAGGAATGCTTCAAGAGCTTAGATTGGCTGATGCCATGAACCCGTGCCTTGGATGAAACATTTGCTAGGTGTCTACTCTGGAGAACCACTACACTGTTTTTTCTGCCCCTTCTGTGCCAAAGGCTCTGCTTCTGTAGATAGATTCTTTGGTACAGAGAAGAAATATTTACTAGTTTAAGGAATGCTTTGTAGGAAACCATCGATTTGGAATATACACACGTGTATCTGTTCTGTATTTTTTTAAATTAAAATCTGCACTTGTTGTAGCCTCATTTCTCATCAATCTAGCTAATTTGCGTTACCGATAGATGGGTTTATGATCTTGAATAACATTTGGACCTGGCCAGTTTGATCTCTGTGCCTACTGTGTATTGTTTCTAATGGGCTGTCCGCACTTAATTCTGCAGATATGAGTGGATATCATATCAATTAGTTGCATCTGTTTCTGGGCAATTTGCAACATGCCATTGTCTTAAGATGATGCTGACTGGTTGACTGTACTGTTTCCTGGCAGGACTGTTTGAAGATGCTCCAAGGAAACTTTTATTTAATTTGTTGGTTGTTATATTGGCTCTGGAATTTATCAATGAGACCAATTTGATTGCCAAAACATTGGCCCTAAAGGCTCACACTCCTGCGATGTCTCCTTCACAAGGATGGAGTCCAGTTCGGACCATGTCCCAAGCCAAAGTTGGCACAAGTATTGCAATGCATCAGCATAGGCAAAATAAGCTATATTCATCGCCATCTGCTCTGTCATCTGTGCACCCTCCTATCTCCGCACCGAGTTATAGCTCCACCTCTGGTGCTTCTGACCTCTCCTTCTATTCCTCGGACCTGTTTGATCCTTCGCTGCAGCATAACAGGCACTTGGCAGAAGATGTTCCTGCTCATGAAAATGCTGCTCCGCCTGATGCAGCTTCTAATACTAGTGCAGCTCCTTCTGGATTAGTAGAGCCCCCAGTATCTCCACACGACGGTAAGTTTTCTTAGAGCCTGAAATAATTTAATTCCAAATGATTTCATTACGTCAAACATGATCCAAATTATATAAAAGAAATCCTTGTGTATTTTAATCTAATTTGGCATCCTCATTTGGGGAAATAGCACCTCATGACTGATCATAGCGCCACTTGTTGTAAAATTATATAAGTATGTTGGCTTTTGCTAATTCAAGCATTGTGTTTTGATCCATCAATTTGGAATGGTACTGATGAAATGAACTTTATGATTGATAGCAGTTTCATAAATAATGAACAGTGATGGATAACATTGACGTCAATCATAGATACTTATGGTTTGTAGTACATCTTGTTATTTGTTCTAGATACATATGATGTCCAACAATCGATTCCGTTTTAATCCACTCTCTGTTACTAGGCTGTTGTGCTCCAAACATGGTACAAAGACGAGGGAGCCAAGACTGCCATTGTGTTTACCCAGTCAGAGTTGAGCTCTTCCTTCACAATGTTTCCTTGAATTCAAATTGGAGCAACGAATTTCTCGAGGAGCTCGCGTCTCAGCTCAACTTGTGGGTTACACAGTTTGAGATTGTAAATTTCTATGTTGTCGGAACTTCTGGGCTAAATATGACAATGGACATAGCTCCCCACACCGGAAATAGCTTCTCATCTGATCAAGTTACTGCAATGAATTATTCTCTTAGCTCGCATACAGTTCGGATCAATCCGGTGCTGGTCGGGGACTACAATCTTATTAATTTAACGTGGTTCAGGCCATTGGGTCCAGCTCCTGGTAATTCTTTGTCATCTTGACGCTCTTTTACATATTGCAATGATGATACATCTTTAGTGTCTATGGTAGAGAAAACTGGAATGGCACTTCATTTTTAATTCTTTTGTCTGTATTGTGTAGTTTGGTTGGGAGATTGAAGAATATTTGCAGCTCATGATATTGATGATACTAGTTATGTCCAATTGCCTATGGTGTGAACTGTGAACTACTCCCTCCATTCCAAAATAATTGAAGTTCTAGGATTTTCCTAAGTCGAACTTTTTACAAAGATCCATGATATTGAATATATATAATATGAAAATTCATTTCATAATGAACCTAATGAAGTGGTTTGGTTTTGTATTTTTATGTAGACTTGGTCAAACTCAATGAAGTATGACTTAGGACAATTCTAGAACTTCAATTATTTTGAAACAGAGTGAGTGCCAGCTTGTTAAAGTAGGAACCTTTTTGACTGATGTGTCAAAGAAGTACTACCTATGTTCCAGAAACATGCCAATTTGACCAAAATTGTTGTACCATTTGCTTTACAAATCTGCAATTCACAATCTGGTTAACTCTAGCCATTTCTCCCACCCTCCCACCTTGTTATTTCTGTTTGCAATATTAATAAAGGGTTTTGGTCACTTGTATCTATAATAAAATTCTAGGTGTGCATTATTTGGTAAAAAGTGCCAAGTATGTAGAAAATGATGGATTATTTAAATATAAAAAGATAGTGTAGATAGGTGCTAGATATTCAACTTCTACCATGCCATGGAATTTTAATGCTGAACTCATTTGGTCCAAAGAGGAGAGAAAGGGAAAGCAAACATGCCGCCTGTATATAACCAGGGGAGCCGCATTACACAATTAGCCACAGAGGGCACATGTAGATTACATATTGCTTTGCCTTTTAAAGAACTGGCTTAAAATCTTTACAGATTTTTCTGTGTCTGCTTGAAATCTTCAGATTATGGGTATTCCATCTGCAGAACGTGCCCTTTCTTTTGGTGTGTGTGTGTGTGTGTGTGTGTGTGTGTGTGTCTTATTTACTATTAGACCCTCTTTAAAATTAAATTTCTCTCCTAACAGTGTTCTGTCTTCTGTTTCATTTTTTAGCTCCAGCATTCATGATATCACCTAAGGCGTCTCCATCTACATCATCCGCCTTACCAAAAACGACTGACAACACCAACAGTAGCAAGCACTTGAGCCTGGTCACTGTCATTTGCATATGTATTGGTGCTCTAATTGGTGTCCTGGTGATTGTTTTATTTATTTGCTTCTGCACATTTAGGAAAGGAAAGAAGAAGGTGCCTCATGTTGAAACACGTATGTGTCGAGTTATCTAGTCCTTCCTTTATTCTTTGCATTAAAAAAATACTTTTATCTACTTTATTTTACGTAATGTGATTGGATTATTTAAACCATGCTATATGCAACAACTCCCCAATTTTTGCATTATTGTCCATGCTCATCTTTTTGATTTTGTGCGTAGTTTTCCCCGTATTGAGATCTGTATATGAAGTTATCATGTGTAATACTAGAAGCTATTGCTTGAATGCTACACTAATCTTCAGTCGAAGCATCAGTATTGTCGATGGTAGAGATATTATGTCTCTCTGGTTTGCTGGTGGACAACAATCATGATATTGGAACCCAATCTATATGTAGACTGGTACGAGAAAACCAGCTATGGCGGTTGATTGGCTGTCTCTGACTAGTAGCTACAGCCTTCAAATAACGGTTGTATGATACATGGAATTCACTCTTGGCCCAAAATTCACCCCCGCCCATCCTATTTGCATTAATAGGAAGTGAGCAGATGCTCAATGATATGCACTCTAGGTCCTTATACTTGTCTTGAAGGGTCAAATAAGGTCCTAGTCTCCCGACCTCTATATCTAAGTCCCTGAACATGTTTAAGTAGATGTAGAACGATTAGGTCCCAGATATACCAATGTGGCTGGACTTCCCTCTCCATGGAAGGGGGGACAAACATTGTCGTGGATATCAAGATCTAAGCCACCCTCACTGCTAATTTCATTCAAGCACAGGCAAGTGTTGTCACTATCACTCCTCCTGACCGCCCTTGTAATAAGATCTTAGAAGAGTTTGATATGCGGGTGAATAATAATCAATCTCTCATATCGGCACTCTAGTTCTGCATGGTACGTTTGGGGCCTAACCAACCAACTTAAACATGTTCAAGAACTTAGAGATGCAATTTGGGAGTTTAGAGACGTATGATGCATTTACTCTGTCTAGAGAAATTCCCGACTTGTGTCAAAATATGCCTAGGCGACCAGACTAAGCCATTTGTAAATTGTAACTATTACTGAATCAAATCACAGCATATTGGATCACGGCAGTGAAAGCATTGCAGAGAATTCTCCTAACCGTATTAGCATTGGGAGGATACTTTGAGATTCGGTTTCACTCGCGCAAGCGCAATACATTTGAACTAAGGTCTTTATGGCTTGTCATGTTAAGAGAAATGCATCTTTCTTACATATTTGTGGGCTGTGAAAGGTGATAATGTATTTCTGGTTGTAGTCGTGTGAAGATTATTAGATGTGGATAGAAGCAGATACTTTACCCGTAGCTCCCTATGATTCATTCAGGTTCTTAGTCAATTTCAAATGGTCCAATGTTTGATTTCTTTCCCAGTGTTTATTACGTCTGTTTTCATGATCATTTTAATGTGTATTAATGCCGTCTGTTGTTCTGTAACAGCCAAGCAAAGGACACCAGATGCAGTATCTGCAGTTGAATCACTTCCTCGCCCCACAAGTACAAGGTTCCTTGCATATGAAGAACTTAAAGAAGCAACAAACAACTTTGAGGCTTCAAGTGTGCTTGGGGAAGGTGGTTTTGGCCGTGTCTTTAAGGGGATACTAAGTGATGGCACTTCTGTCGCTATTAAGAAGCTTACTACTGGGGGGCACCAAGGAGATAAGGAGTTTCTAGTTGAAGTGGAGATGCTGAGCAGATTGCACCACCGCAATCTTGTGAAACTCATTGGATACTATAGCAACCGTGAATTGTCACAAAGCCTTCTTTGTTACGAGCTTGTTCCTAATGGAAGCCTAGAAGCTTGGCTTCATGGTATGGCTTGCCAACCTTTTCTTTCTGAACCATTGCTGCATAGTCCCCAATTTAGTTGCAACTGAAACTTTCATTATATTAAAATCTTATTGTAATTTCCTGATGTCCAAAACATGACTCTGACAGCATCTTTCATTTTACAGGCTCATTAGGCGCTAACTGCCCCTTGGATTGGGACACCAGAATGAAGATAGCACTTGATGCTGCAAGGGGATTAGCATACCTTCACGAGGATTCACAACCTAGTGTAATCCACAGGGATTTCAAAGCTTCTAATATATTGCTTGAGAATGACTTCCATGCTAAAGTGTCTGATTTTGGTTTGGCCAAACAGGCGCCAGAAGGGCGCTTAAATTATCTTTCAACTCGTGTTATGGGAACTTTTGGGTAAGCTGAATGTGTTCTGCCCTGAGCTACATCCAGCTATTTATGTTCTGCTTTTGCGTTACATGTCTGATGTGTCTTTCAGGTACGTAGCACCAGAGTATGCAATGACAGGACACTTAATTGTAAAAAGTGATGTATATAGCTATGGAGTTGTTCTACTTGAACTACTTACAGGGAGGAGGCCTGTGGACATGTCACAATCTTCGGGGCAGGAGAATCTAGTCACATGGGTTAGATTTCCTTCCATTCTATGTCATCTCCAGTTATTTTTGCATTAGTCTCTTTTACATCGTAGTACAAATCTGTCTGTGTTATTATAGTAACTATTGAGCAGCCAACTAGTTCTGTGTGTCCTAGGCGTAAACAGTAAAACACCGCTGGATGGAAAGCAAAACATGACGTGTAACTGGTTGAGTGTTCTTTATTTGTCTACATGTATGCCTCCCGCTCCCCAAACGCTCACAACATGGGTAGAAAGCCTAAAACAGACTGTTGTTATGTTCTGTATCTAGCTTGAGTGACTAGGCTTTTGGGTATGGTTATTACTGAAATTTCAATGTAGTCCTTGCCCACAACACTGAGAATTATTCGTATATCTCTTAGTTGCCTTCTGTGGCTAGTTTGGGAGGAGGCTATAAACTTCAGCATAAGGCGTACCTATAGAACTGGTTATCAATAAGTGTAAGTGCATAAGTATAAGTGTAATAAACTAATAATGTTGTTATTTTTGCTGGACTAACCACAGACACGGCCAGTTCTTCGGGATAAAGATAGACTACAGGAACTAGCTGACCCCAAGCTTGGCGGGCAGTATCCGAGAGATGATTTTGTGAGAGTGTGCACAATCGCAGCAGCCTGTGTTTCCCCGGAGGCGAACCAAAGGCCAACGATGGGCGAGGTAGTGCAGTCACTTAAGATGGTACAACGCTCCACTGAGTTCCAGGAATCTATACCGACACCGCTTGCTCGTCCCAATGTCCGGCATACTGCAACAACCTATGAATCTGATGGCACTTCATCCATGTTCTCATCAGGACCCTTCTCGGGCCTCAGCCCCTTTGAGACTGAAAACATGTCAAGAACGGCGGTTTTCTCAGAAGATCTTCACGAAGGTCGATGATCTTTAGGGGTGGTTGATGAGTAGCTGTTTAAGGTAGAGCCTCTAACCGCCCATTCAAAGGCTGGTGGTGTTAGTGACCTGGCCGGTTATCGGGAAGCAATACCTGTAAATTCCATTTTTCGTCGCCACCTGCAAAAGACTAGTAGATCGTGACAACATTTGATGGCTTTGTACCAAAGAAATGATTTTGCTCGAGGTTTTTGTCCCTGGCTCCTGGCTCATGTTGACACCCTTTTGGTTGTGGTGCTTGTCAACTTTTCGTGTATTTGCAGAAGATTTCCGCCGTTCCTTTGCGCGCGTCCGGTGTACCTGCATGCCTGCAGACGGTACTGTAGTACCTGGCGGCGCAAAAATGCTAGACCTAAGTAAAACTGATACGTAAAGTTACGTGCTTTTCTTAATCCTATAAACTAATTAAGCCTTGATTTTTCATGCGGTGGGCCTGGCCCTTTTAAGTAGGTTACGCAAAAGTATTTCCTGAACAAGCGGGTGTCCCCCAGCATCGTCCAGCCATGCATGCATTGCATGCCATGGCTCCCGGCAAATGCTCCCACTCCCCACACACTCGTCTTCAGCGCCCCTTCTCCCGCGGTCAAACACTCCCTCTCTTCCCTTTCACCACTAACCTCTCGCCTCTCTATCGCCCCACCTCACTGCTCCCTCCCTCTCTAGATCGAGATGGACATGGCTCATGTCAGGCTGCTCGCGCTTCTCGTCGTGGCCGGGGCCGCGGTTGCGGCGGACGCCAAGCCGTACACCCCGGCGGACTCCATCCTGCTCAACTGCGGCTCCACGGCGGACGGCCTTGACGCGGACGGGCGCAAGTGGCTGGCGGACACCAACAACAACATGTGGCTGGGCGACTCCGGCAAGTCGTCCCTGATGGCGGCGGCGGACGAGCTGGACTCGTCGCTACCGTCGACGATCCCCTACATGACGGCGCGCGTCTTCACGGTGGACACGGTGTACAACTTCACGGTGAACCCCAAGGACCGGCACTGGCTCCGCCTCCACTTCTACCCGTCCTCCTACAACGGGATCGCGCCCGAGGACTTCCGCTTCTCCGTCTCCACCTCCACCGGCCTCACCCTCCTCCGCAACTTCAGCGTCTGGGTCACCACCAAGGCGCTCACCCAGGCCTACATCGTCCGGGAGTTCTCCATCCCGCGGACGCCCGCCGGCTTCATCGCCGTCACCTTCGCCCCCACCCCGACGAGCAACGTCACCTACGCCTACGTCAACGGCCTCGAGCTCATCTCCATGCCCGACATCTTCGAGGAGCCCGCCATTATGGTGGGCTTCGCCGACCAGACCGTCGACATCGCCTCCTCTTCCTTCCAGACCATGTACCGCTTCAACATCGGCGGGGGTTACATCCCGCCGTCCAACGACTCCGGCCTCGCGCGCTCCTGGTTCGACGACACGCCCTACGTCTTCGGCGTCATGCAGGGGGTCAGCTACACGGCCGGCCCCCGGTTCCACGTCAAGTACCCCAACGAGGCGGCCGAGTACGCCGCCCCCATCGAGGTCTACCTCGGCACCCGCTCCATGGGCTCCGACCCGCGCGTCAACCAGAACTACAACCTCACCTGGACCATGGAGGTGGACGGCAACTTCACCTACGTCGTCCGCCTCCACTTCTGTGAGCTCCTGCTCAACCGCCCCAACCAGCGCGCCTTCGACATCTACATCAACAACAAGACGGCGCAGTCGGACGCCGACGTCATCGAGATGACGTCCGAGCGTGGCGTGCCGGTGTACAAGGACTTCGCCGTGCACATGGCCGACGATCCCGGGGATGAGGTCATGTGGGTGGCCATGCACCCCTCGGTGGCGCTCAGGCCGCAGTTCTACGATGCCATCCTCAACGGCCTCGAGGTCTTCAAGCTCAATGACACCACCGGCAACATGGCCGCGCCGGACCCCGTACCGTCCAAGATGCTCGCGGAGGCCGAGCTGGGCGGGAGTGAGACGGACAAGTCCAAGAAATCCAAGGACCAGGCAAACATGGCGACGGTGATGGGTGGCACGGCGGGCGGCGCCGCTGCGGTGGGGATCGTCGCGGCCATCTGCGTGATGGTGTACCACAACAAGAAGAACAAGGAGCTCACCGGTAGTGATTCACACAACTCCGGCGGGTGGCTGCCGATGTACCACTCTACAACCAGCGGCAAGTCGTCCGGCCACCTCGCGGCGAACCTGGCGGGCATGTGCCGCCACTTCTCCATCGCGGAGATAAAGACGGCGACCAAGAACTTTAGCGAGTCGCTGGTGATCGGCGTGGGCGGGTTCGGGAAGGTGTACCGAGGCGTGGTGGACGGCGACACCAAGGTGGCCATCAAGCGGTCGAACCCGTCGTCAGAGCAGGGCGCGCTGGAGTTCCAGACGGAGATCGAGATGCTGTCCAAGCTGCGGCACCGGCACCTCGTCTCCCTCATCGGCTTCTGCGAGGAGAGCAACGAGATGGTCCTCGTCTACGACTACATGGAGCACGGCACGCTGCGGGAACACCTCTACAACAAGGGCGGCAAGCCGCCGTTGTCGTGGCGGCACCGCCTCGACATCTGCATCGGCGCCGCGCGGGGTTTGCACTACCTCCACACCGGCGCCAAGTACACCATCATCCACCGCGACGTCAAGACCACCAACATCCTCGTGGACGAGAACTGGGTCGCCAAGGTCTCGGACTTCGGCCTCTCCAAGTCCGGCTCGTCCACGATGAACCAGGGGCACGTCAGCACCATGGTTAAGGGGAGCTTCGGATACCTCGATCCGGAGTATTTCCGGCGGCAGCAGCTCACCGACAAGTCGGACGTCTACTCCTTCGGCGTCGTGCTGTTCGAGGTGCTCATGGCGCGGCCGGCGCTGAGCCCGCAGCTGCCGCGGGACCAGGTCAGCCTCGCCGACTATGCGCTCAGCTGCCAGCGGAAGGGCACACTGCCGGACGTCGTCGACCCGACCATCAAGGACCAGATCGCGCCAGAGTGCCTCATCAAGTTCGCCGAGACGGCGGAGAAGTGCCTCGCCGACCAAGGCATGGAGCGGCCGTCCATGGGCGACGTGCTGTGGAATCTCGAGTTCGCGATGCAGCTGCAGGACGCGTACGACGGCGCCAGCGGGCGACGGCAGTCCCAAGAGGACGGGAGTGGCAGTGGGCGCCCGGTGCTCGAGCCCAGCAACAGCTATGGGAGCACCGCCAGCGTAACAACGATCGGGACGTCGTCCACGTCCAGGGCGCGTGACGTTGCTTGCGTCATAGTTGAGGAGGAAGACGACGACATAACCAACCGCGCGGCCTTCTCCCAGCTCGTGCAACCCACCGGGCGGTGACACGAGCCGAGCGGCTCCCTGTTTCCAGGGGGGCGTGAAGAGTGAAGAGAGTGTGCTATGTGTTGTGTTGTTGGTGCTAAATTTTGAGATTCTCTTTAGTAGATCAAAATGTAAGTTTGAAGGACATGGAGATTTTGATAACTAGAAGCAGACATTAGTGTTTCAGTCAGTGTTCATGTAGCTAAGGTATTAGCGAATACAGATGGTTTCACTGGAATTTAATCAACTCCTTTTAGTGAAATTAGCAGAGTGATTTGCATGTTTCAATCTGATTTGATGAAAGTGTCAATAGCTGGAGTATATTTACACATAATAGTTGTATGTAAGTTGACCGAATTTGTAACTAAGTTGATTTTGTAAGAGGAGAACCGTTTGGAGGTAGAAGAAAGTTAGAGGAAGAAGAAAAAAGAATGGCCGTTGGATCTTAATCTCTTGACCCAGAAAATTGACTTACCCAAATAAATTTCGAGGCAACTTTTTTTTTCCAACCGGGCTCAACCCCTTTCCATTAATCTCTTAACGGAAATACATCAGTCTTAGTCACATCAATTCAAGAACTAAGTATCTCAAAATGAACTTAACCAAGAGCTAAAAGGGGACTGAAAGGGAAGAGCGAGCTGAAGCATCATCAGGAAACCCACTATAGGCACCTCTAAAACGAAGTACTCACCACGGGGCGAAAACCTGATGACACTAAAATCATCTCAACCTTAGTATCGCGCACTACGACCAAACCCACAAAAGGATACTATGCACTACCACTATCGCAAGGAAGCAACCAATCTCAGTGAGCATCAAACCCCAGTAAGATGTTAAGATTTACTGCTCAACGTCACTTCTTCAGCCGATATGGACTCCAGTCCCATGCTCTAGAGTAATTCTTCTACGAGGAGGAGAGCGATCGGCCAGAAACGCCGCTACCCGCACCATCATTTGCACTCCAGCCTGGAACTTTGCCTTGTCACCTTCTTTCATTAGACCTGACCGATACATCATAAAAGAACATGCAGTGAAAACAACTTCCAAAGGAGAGTGAACAACATGTTTCTCGAAAGTCACTTTATTACGAGTACACCAAATTCCCCAACATATAGCAACTATGATCACCATGTAATACTTTGTCCCCCTAGGTAGATACTTGTATAACCATGCCCAGCTTTGGCATAAGGATTTAGGACAACAAGATGCACCTAAACCCAAACCAAAAGTCCCCCACACCGAGCGAGCAAAGGAACAACCAAAGAACAAATGACCAGCCAATTCAATATTATGACCAAAAGAACAAGAGAGATTCCCAGGCCAATTCCTTCTGCGCATATTATCTCTAGTAACAACAACGTTTTGAAACAGCTACCATATGAAGATTTTAATTTTCGAAGGCACTTTTTGCTTTCCAAACCCACTTATAGCCAGGTCCCGATAAATCTCTTTCCAACCACTCATAAACATATTTAGTCATGAACACCCTGTTAGATGTATGTTTCCAATCAATAGAGTCAGGGTGATCATTAATAGGATTTTTTGGCCCCATCAACTGTTGGAAATATGCCCTAGAGGCAATAATAAAGTGATTATTATTATATTTCCTTGTTCATGATAATTGTCTATTGTTCATGCTATAATTGTATTAACCGAAAACCACAATACATGTGTGAATACATAGACCACAACATGTCCCTAGTGAGCCTCTAGTTGGCTTGCTCGTTGATCATAGATGGTAACGGTTTTATGACCATGGACATTGGATGTCGTTGATAAAGGGATCACATCATTAGGAGAATGATGTGATGGACAAGACCCAATCCTAAGCATGACACAAGATCGTGTAGTTCGTATGCTAGAGCTTTTCTAATGTCAAGTATCGTTTCCTTAGACCATGAGGTTGTGCAACTCCCGGATACCGTAGGAATGCTTTGGGTGTATCAAACATCACAACGTAACTGGGTGACTATAAAGGTGCACTACAGGTATCTCCGAAAGTGTTTGTTGGGTTGGCACGAATCGAGACTGGGATTTGTCACTCCGTGTGACGGAGAGGTATCTCTAGGCCCACTCGATAATACATCATCATAATGAGATCAATGTGACTAAGGAGTTAGTCACGGGATCATGTGTTACGAAACGAGTAAAGAGACTTGCCGATAACGAGATTGAACAAGGTATAGGGATACTGACGATCGAATCTCGGGCAAGTAACATACCGATGGATAAAGGGAATTGTATATGGGATTAATTGAATCCCCGACATCGTGGTTCATCCGATGAGATCATCATGGAACATGTGGGAGCCAATATGGGTATCCAGATCCCGCTATTGGTTATTGGCCGGAGAGGCGTCTCGATCATGTCTTCATGCTTCCCGAACCTGTAGGGTCTACACACTTAAGGTTCGATGATGCTAGGGTTATATGGGAATAGTGTACGTGGTTACCGAAGGTTGTTCGGAGTCCCGGATGAGATCCCGGACATCACGAGGAGCTCCGGAACAGTCCGGAGCTAAAGATTCATATATAGGAAGTGAGTATTTGGTCGCCAAAAGTGTTTCGGGCGTCGCCGGTAACGTATCGGGACCATCGGAAGGGTTCCGAGGGTCCACCGTGAGGGGCCGCCGGCACCATAGGCCTGCATGGGCCGAAAGTGGGAGGGAACCAGCCCTTGGGTGGGCTGGTGCGCCTTCGACCAGGCCCAAGGCGCAACAAAGGAGCAAGGGGGGGGGGGACAAACCCTAGCGTAGATGGGCCCTAGGCCCACCCTAGGGCGCCTCCCCCTCTCCCCTCTCTTGGCCGCCGGCCCCAAGGGTCATCTAGGGCTGGCTGCTGCCCTAGGGTGGGAACCCTAGGGGGTGCGCCCCCTCCTCCTCCTATAAATAGTGGAGCTCTTGGGGCTGTTGTAGGACACACCAATCTCCCTCGGCGCAACCCTACCCTCCTCGTCCTCGTCCTCCGTAGCGCTTGGCGAAGCCTTGCCGGAGTACCACGCAGCTCCACCGTCACCACGCCGTCGTGCTTCCGGAGCTCTCCCTCAACCTCTCCTTCCTCCTTGCTGGATCAAGGCGTAGGAGACGTCACCGGGCTACACCTGTGTTGAACGCGGAGGCGCCGTTGTTCGGTGCTTAGATTGGAATCCACCGCGATCTGAATCGCTGCGAGTATGACTCCACCAACCACGTTCATAGTAACGCTTCCGCTTAGCAATCTTCAAAGGTATGAAGATGCTCAAACCCCTTACTCGTTGCTGGTTTCACATAGATAGATCTTGGTGATACGTACGAAAATTTTGAATTACTACTACGTTCCCCAATAGTGGCATCAGAGCTAGGTCTATGCGTAGATTCTATGCACGAGTAGAACACAAGTAGTTGTGGGCGATGATTTGGTCAATTTGCTTGCCGTTACTAGTCTTATCTTGATTCGGCGGCATTGTGGGATGAAGCGGCCGAGACCGACTTTACACGTACGCTTACGTGAGACTGGTTCCACCGCCTGACATGCACTTGTTGCATAAGGTGGCTAGCGGGTGTCTGTCTCTCCCACTTTAGTCGGATCAGATTCGATGAAGAGGGTCCTTATGAAGGGTAAATAGCAATTGGCATATCACCGTTGTGGCTCTTACGTAGGTAAGAAACGTTCTTGCTAGAAACCCATAGCAGCCATGTAAAACTTGCAACAACAATTAGAGGACGTCTAACTTGTTTTTGCAGGGTATTCTATGTGATGTGATATGGCCAAAAGAATGTGATGTGATATATGTGATGTATGAGATTGATCATGTTCTTGTAATAGGATTCACGACTTGCATGTCGATGAGTATGACAACCGACAGGAGCCATTGGAGTTGTCTTAATTTATTGTATGAGATGCAACGCCATGTGATTAATTTAATTTATTGCTAAACCATTAGCTATAGTAGTAGAAGTAATATTTGGCGAGACGTCTTTCGGGGAGACACAATGATGGAGATCATGGTGTCATGCCGGTGACAATGATGATCATGGTGCCCCAAAGATGGAGATCAAAGGAGCAAGGTGATATTGGCCATATCATGTCACTATATGATTGCATGTCATGTTTATCATGTTTTACATCTTATTTGCTTAGAACGATGGTAGCTTAAATAAGATGATCTCTCACTAAAATTTCAAGAAATGTGTTCCCCCTAACTGTGCACCGTTGCTAATGTTCGTTGTTCCGAAGCACCACGTGATGATCGGGTGTGATAGGTTCTAACGTTCGCATACAACGGGTGTAAGCCAGATTTACACACGCAATACACTTAGGTTGACTTGACGAGCCTAGCATGTACAGACATGGCCTCGGAACATGGGAGACCGAAAGGTCGAACACGAGTCGTATAGAAGATACGATCAACATGGAGATGTTCACCATTGATGACTAGTCCGTCTTACATGATGATCAGACTCAAGGTGGAAATAAAAAAAGGAACATCAAGTGTTTATGGTGAACAAGACCACTAGTTTCAAGAAAGGCAAGGGTAAGAAGAACTTCAAGAAGAACGACAAAGCAGTTGCCGCGCTCGGTAAATCAGTCGCCTGGAAGAAGCCCAAGAATGGACCCAAGCCTGAGACTGAGTGCTTTCATTGCAAGGGTACCGGTCACTGGAAGCGGAACTGCCCCAAGTACTTAGCGGATAAGAAGGCCGACAATGTTAAAGGTATATGTCATTCCGTGTGACGGAGAGGTATCTCTGGGCCCACTCGGTAATACATCATCATAATGAGCTCAATGTGACTAAGGAGTTAGTCACGGGATCATGTGTTACGGAACGAGTAAAGAGACTTGCCGGTAACGAGATTGAACAAGGTATAGGGATATCGACGATCGAATCTCGGGCAAGTAACATACCGATGGACAAAGGGAATTGTATACGGGATTAATTGAATCCACGACATCGTGGTTCATCCGATGAGATCATCGTGGAACATGTGGGAGCCAATGTGGGTATCCAGATCCCGCTATTGGTTATTGGTCGGAGAGGTGTCTCGGTCATGGCTGCATGCTTCCCGAACCCGTAGGGTCTACACACTTAAGGTTTGATGACGCTAGGGTTATACGGGAATAGTGTACGTGGTTACCGAAGGTTGTTTGGAGTACCGGATGAGATCCCAAACATCACAAGGAGCTCCGGAATGGTCCGTAGGTAAAGATTAATATATAGGAAGTGAGGATTTGGTCGCCGAAAGTGTTTCGTGCATCACCGGTAACGTACCAGGACCACCGGAAGGGTTTCGGGGTCCACCGTGAGGGGCCACCAGCACCAGAGGCCTGCATGGGCCGAACCTGGGAGGGAACCAGCCCCTGGGTGGGCTGGTGCGCCTCCCACCAAGCCCAAGGCGCAACAAAGGAGCAAGGGGGGGGGGGGCAAACCCTAGCGTAGATTGGCCCTAGGCTATCACGCCCAAGATGCGGTCCTATCCTTATTTTGGCATGAGGGCCTCGACAGGGATAGAAGCGCATGTCGTCGTGTTGCAAGAATGGATTCATTACAAGTACATGTACAGAAGAGATGAGTATATGGAATTGTCTTACACTCGCCACAAGCTACATCAGAGTCACATCAATACAACAACATATTCATTCATCATACAGAAGAGCAGGGTCCGACTACGGACGAAATCAAACGATAAAATGACATCCATCCTTGCTATCCCAAGCTGCTGCCTGGAACCCATCCTAGATTGATGATGATGATGAAGAAGAAGAACTCCAAATCAAACAAGCATCACGCTCACGTCAAATCATCACATTACCTGTACCTGCAACTGTTGTTGTAGTAATCTGTGAGCCACGGGGACTCAACAATCTCATTTCCAAGGGTATCAAGACTATTAAAGCTTAATGGGGGAGGTATGGTTAAGTGGTGAGGCTGCAGCAAACGACTAAGCATTTATTTGAGTGGCTAACTTACGAATACAGAAAGTAAAGTATGGTGGTCTACGCATAACGGACGCGAACTAGCAATGGTCAATAAGAGATCCTGAACACCTACTTACGTCAAACATAACCCCATCGTGTTCTCTCTCGGATAAGGACTCACGAGAAGAGACAATCACGGTTACTCACACAGTTGGTGTATTTTATTTGATTTTACTTCAAGTTTGCTATGACCGGGTGTTAAACAAATATCCAAGTTTGCCACATAACCGCGGGCACGGCTTCTCGAAAAGATTTAACCCTACAGGGGTGCTCCAACTCATCCATCACAAATTAACCACACGCCGAGTGAATAACCTCGACCACAGATCTCGTGATCTTCCTAGGAAATTCCATAGGAAATCCGCCACCTCGAGATAGCCCGAAGGAAAATCGGAATTCCTCACTCAAGACGTTCGAGAAAGGTAAAACAAATCCAGCAATGCCACCCGACGTGCCGACAATCCCGATAGGAGTCGCGTATCTCGTTCTCAGGGCACGGGAGATGATCTACGCGTACAGTGGCCTGATAGAAATCTCCCGAGTTGCCCCGGGTTGGCCCCGCATAGTGCTCTATTTTGGACCAACACTCATGAGGAGCACTCGTCCGGGGGTTGATTAAATTATCCGCGGGTGCCGGCGGGTCCCTATGCAATTTTTATTAGTTATTAGGCAAATATAGTACCAATGTTGGGCCCTGCCAGACGAGTTTTATCCCAAAACGAAAATCAAGGGGGACCCCATAATAACCCCGAGCATGTTAGGAGCGCTCAATTATGGAACATAACACCAGTTCACAAGTAACTAGGACGGCAAGAGTGGAACAAAACACCAAGCAAAAGGCCATGCCTTCCACCCTTTACCAAGTGTATAAGTGCATTAAATTAAATAACAATAATATTGTGATAACAAAAAAAAAATCCACGTTGTCACATGGAAGCAATTGCACAACAAACAACTACTACATATTAAGTGAAGTTCAATATGCAACGAGTTGCATATTGACGAAACTCCACGTTCAAATTATTTAGTTCACTCTCGTTAGGTACTCATCAATGTTAAATGTTGTTAGGCATGTCAAGAGGTGAAGCATAAGTAAACTACACTATCTAGGCATCTTAAATGAGGTCGGAAACAACTTATAGTATTTCCAAAACGACCTCATATGTTAATTTCGAAATTGGTCCAGATTTGAACTAATCATATTTTATATTTATTTAACAACATAATAAAGTATACCATGCAATTCTACACGTCATTCTAGTCGATTTACATATATAGAACATCTCAAACGGAGCTACGATCTAAAAGATATGACCCACACAAGATGATCATGCCATGAATGCAAGATGCATGAGAATGATAACCACAACACTTCAAATCATGAGTTCAGCAAGATATTATGATACTACATGAAATTCTAATCAAGTTTCATACATGGCATGCCCAAAATGGAGCTACGGTTCAACCACGACAACCAACACAAGTTTTATACTAAATCTGTCCAAAACAACAACATAGCATTTTGCACATATGAAAACAACAAGTTACACTATTCTAAAATGCACAATCTAAGCATGGGGCAGTATCATACAACACACACTTCATTTCATCTTCACATATCATATTCAAAACATGCATGGATCACATGGTAGGAAGCTCACAAGGTGGCTACTTGAAAACAGGTTCAGACTTAGTGAAATAGCAGTTTTTGACAGTGCAGTTTTTATCACGAAGGCATATTGACAGCAGTGAAACTATATGCTACATGTAATATTATGGCATGAAACTTAACATCATACTAAAGGACATTATAAAATACAAATAACTCCATTACACCAACCCCAAAGGAGTCCTAGATCACTAGCAAAACACATGGCAAGGCAACAACAAAATAATACAGATTCCAGACTTGGAAATATTTTGGACCCTCAAAACAGCAGTAATTTTATAGCATGTTGTCAACAATAAAATAACATCTATGCATGCATTTCTATGGCAAGAAAAATGTCTAGGGGCTAGGACACATATCAAAGGGCATATCTCATGTTCAAAATTATTTCGTATCATGCATAAATTAAATCACACGAAAATAACAAAAGGGCATCACAGCAAAATGACATGCACCAAAAATGCTCAAATGACAAAACTAAATGCACAGATAAATTATATGGATTTTTCTACCCTGAAAACATATATAATATGCATAGGTTCATGTGGGAAAATATGTCACAATTAATTATGCAAGTTTGCGGAATAATCCCATTAGCAATTATAAATGCAATTATTACAATGACTAAAAATACAAAGCCGATAACATGAAAATTCTTTTTTAATATATGATTGGATTAAATCCCGATGCACGTTAAATAAATATGTCAATGCAACATAATATTATTTATGCAAAATGATACAAAACCGCAAGCTTCGATATATATCATGGATGAAAATGACATATACACAATCGATGCATTTATTTTTGCAATCTTCATATTTAAAACATTTTTATAACGGCGAGCGGTTAATTAATTATTAACGTTTTAAAATCGTGCAATGGGGCCTACACACGAAAAATAATAAAAACGCGCGGGGAGGATGGCTGGGCTCACCAGGCCTCATGGGCCGGTTGGTGGGGCTGCTGAGCTGGGCCGGGGGGAGGCAGACTGGGCCGGCCCACCTGGCGCTGGCGACGGTCGACGAGGCGAGCGGAGGTTCGTCCTCCTCCCTCGCTCGATCCAGAGCAAAGGCAGGCCGGCGGTGCTGGTCTGCTCCGGTGACGGGCGGCAGCCTGGAGGCGAGGATCGGCGGGGCGAGGCCGGATCCGCGCCGGGGAGCTCCGGATCCGTCCATACCCGGCGGCAGCGAGGGCCGAGGCGGCCGGCGGCGAGGTCCTGCACGGGAGAGAGAGAGGAACTCGGGGTGAGCTCGGGCAGGGGAGAGGGAGGAGAGAAATGGAGAAAGGGGAGGAAGGAGAGGAGGTCCGGCGGCGGCGGCCCTGGCTCCTGCGTGAGAAGCTGGGGCACGGAGGCGCGGCTGCGGACGCGGCACGTTGCGGGAGGAGCTCGGGCACGAGGGCTCAGGCACCTGCAGGCAGCGGCGCGACCTGGGCTCGGGGCGGGCCCAGATGGGCTTCGGCGGGCCTGGAGGCTGGGAGGAGGCTGGTGGGTGGTTTGGCATGGGATTCGAGGAGGGATTAGGGTTTAGGTCCCAATTAGGCAGGTGGGGGTCTATTTATAGTTTTAGGGGCTAGGGTTGATGGTTTTGCTCCGTTTTTGGACCGTTCGATCTCGATCGGACGGCCCGGAAGTGGAGGGGGGGGGCTAGGTGGGCTGCGGTGGCTGTGTAGATGGGCTAGGTGGGGAAGAGAGGGAGGTTTGTGGCCCGTGACACGAAGTTTTAAAAACACCGAAACGACCGACGAATAACCGATGACCGCACTGCTACGGTTGACCGACGAGGTATCAAACGAACTCAGAATGCAACGAAATTTAGCAGGCGGTCTACCTGCACTATAATAAGACCGCATGCCAGGTTTCGACCCAATCCAAGAATATTTTAGCGTGCTTTAAAAACGGTTTTATTTAACAATGCCGCGGGCGTGTGCATGTGTGGTTGGTCTCGAAACGGGCAACGACAAGAACGGAGAGAACCGACGACTACGAACGGATGCAAGTTTTCGAAAACGAGTGACGATGCTATGCTGATGATGCGAATGATGCGGTGATGAATGCAACAACCAAACGAAACACAGACAAGAATGGAAAGAAAGGGGAATCTTCTGGAGCGTCGGTCCTGGGCTGTTACAAAGGCCCACCCTAGGGCGCCTCCCCCCTCTCCCCTCTCTTGGCCGTCGGCCTCAAGGGCCATCTAGGGCTGGCTGCCGCCCTAGGGTGGGAGCCCTAGGGGTGCGCCCCTCCTCCTCCTCCTCCTATAAATAGTGGAGCTCTTGGGGCTGTTGTAGGACACACCAATCTCCCTTGGCGCAGCCCTATCCCTCCTCCTCCTCGTCCTCCGTAGCGCTTGGCGAAGCCCTGCCGGAGTACCACGCAGATCCACCGTCACCACGCCATCGTGCTTTCGGATCTCTCCCTCAACCTATCCTTCCTCCTTCCTGTATCAAGGCATAGGAGGCATCACCGGGCTGCACGTGTGTTGAATGCGGAGGCGCCGTTGTTCGGTGCTTAGATCGGAATCCACCGCAATCTGAATCGCTACGAGTACGAGTCCACCAACCGCGTTCATAGTAACGCTTCCGCTTAGCGATCTTCAAAGGTATGAAGATGCTCAAACCCCTTACTTGTTGCTAGTTTCACATAGATTGATCTTGGTGATATGTAGGAAAATTTTGAATTACTACTATGTTCCCCAACATCAACAACAACAACCCATTGAGTAGCTAGCTCACTAAACATGCCACGTCTAAAATGCATCTCATAATTATTACTAACAAACGTATCCATGGTGCCCTCTTTTTCCTAGCAAATATAAAACAACACCAGAAAATATGTTTCAAGGGTGCGTCTAGCATCCAAGGATCATGCCAGACTCTAGTCAGGTTTCCTCTATTAGTTTTAATCTCCCTCCCAACCATATAAACATCTGTGACTTTCATGATTTCTTTCCAATAGGGAGAATCATGGAAACGAGTTTGAACATTAGCCACAATTTTGTTTTTCAGATATTTGGCAAGAATAATGTGATAGCCTGGCTTATTAGGGATGATAGACTACTCATATCAATAAGGAATTCCTTCTTTTCTGGGAGCCCATTCAAATAGAACCCCTAGGTTAAGTGTGCTTGGCTTGGAGTAGTTCTAGGATGGGTGACTGACCGGGAAGTTGGTCCCAGGTGCGCATGAGTGAGGACAAAGTGTGTAGAAAAGACTAGTATTGATCTGTGAGGCCAGTCTAGATCCCGCTAGGAGTAACGACCACCGGCGGGTGTGTCCGGGGCGTTACAAATAATGCGTTGCCATAAGCCATCACCAGACTCAAGTTTTCACCACCATTTTACTAACAAGCTCACATTTTGTTTATGCAAGTCTTTAATACCTAGACCTCCAATTTTCTTAGATCTACAAACCCTAGACCACTTGATCATATGATACACACGTTTTTTTCCTTTTTCCTCCAAAAAAACTGTCTCCGATGCGTATTAATTTTTTCAGTGAAGGTTTTGTTCAATAGAAACATAGACATGAAATACGAAGGAATGCCGTCAAGACTAGAATTGAGTAAGCTAGCTCTGGCACCTGAAGAAGCAGCATAACCTATCCATGCTGCTAATCGTTTGATCAGTTTAATATCCAGGAAGTCCCAATCAATAGTCTTGCGCATGGCATAGGTAACAAGGACCCCTAGATATTTCATAGGAAGCTTACTAACGTGACAATTAAACATCTCCGAATACAACTGGTCCATGTTGTTGTCCCCCCAATAGTAAACACCTCACTTTTATCAAAGTTAAGTTTTAAACCTGACATCAACTCAAACAAGTAAAGGAGCAACTTAACATTGACCGCTTTCTCCACATCGCGAGATAAGAAAATGACAGTGTCATCAGCATATTGCAAAATGCCCACACCCCCTTCTATAAGATCCGGAGCTAACCATTGAAACAAACCATTTTTTGGGCGGCTAACACCATCTTAGTGAGACATTCAACATCCAAATTAACCATAAAAGGAGAGAAAAGATCACCCTAACGAACCCACTTAGAACTCTGGATATAAGAACCAATCTCGTCATTGATTTTCACATTCACTGTACCATTGCGAATGATTTGGGATACCCATCCGCAACATTTCCCATTATAGCCCCATTTCACATGATAGTCCAAGAGGAAGTCCCAACTGACTTTTTCATAAGATTTCTTGAAATCAAGTTTAAGTATGACCCCCACACGTTTCTTAACATCTCACCCTAGGCATAAAAACCAAAGATCGAAGACCGAAACCGAAAAGACCGAGACCGAACCCAAAAAGACCGAGCTAAAAAAGATTGAAAAAAGAACGGTCTTCACAATTAAAAGACCAAACTAATTATGGTCTGTTTGGTCCTCTTGTGTTCAGGACCGAATAGACCATATAGACCGAATTTAGAAAAGCCCACAAATAAAACTGCAGCCCATCTGGCCAGCCCAAAGTCCCAAGGGAGATACACATACACGCACACACCTCACATTTCACCTCACGAGCTCCCGATTCACAGAAACCTAGCCATCGCCCCCCTCCCTTCTCTCGACTCCTCTTCTCTCCCACGAGGAACCCTAGCTGCCACCCACCGGGACCGTGCACCACGGCTAGCGGCGCCACCCCTGGCCGATGAAGACTGGCGCCCCGAGTCGCAGCCCGCACGAGTCCGAGCTATGAATCGCGATCCGCACTAGTCGGCCTCCATTCGAGCTGTGAGCCGATGTGCCGCCAACCCGGAGCTGTGAGCCATCGTGTTCCCACGCCGCCAACCTCAAGATGTGAACCGCCGAGCCTCCATCCTAGCTGTGAGCCGCCGTGCCGTCGTGCTGCCAACCCCGACCTTCCTGTTGGTGCTGTTGTTGGAACAAGCATAGTTTTTGGTTGTTTGTATGTTCATGGCAGAGTGTAACATGTAGTTTTTTGTTGTGTAGAGAGGATACCAAACATGCTATTGTCATTTCTTAGGTCCAAACAAGATGATTTTCTCAAATGTTTGGTAGATTTTGAGGTCTTTGTTGTTACTAGAAGTAAAATAAAACAGAGTTCTAACAATTAATTTGGTCTATTTGGTCAGGACCGAAGACCGAATTGTAAAAACCGAAGACCGAATAGTGAAGAACCAAAAAGACCGAAATTATTTCGGTCTTCAATTATGGAATACCGAATTTTTGAAAGACCGAAAAGACCGGACCGATCAAATCGAAAAGACCGAACGCCCGGGGTCAGGTGTAATGCATAATCTCATGTAGGGACATGATACCATCCATGATGTTCCTACCCTTAATAAAGGCATTTTGCTAAATGTTGAACAATTTGGGGGCATACACGCATACCCTCTTGTCCATGACTTTTGTAATTAATTGGTAGGGGCATCACAACAAAAAAATGGGCCTGTATTGCTGGATCCTATTAGCATGGGAGGTTTTGGGTAGCAGGGTAATAATGCCATAGTTCAATCTATGCACATCTAACCTACCCTCATAAAACTATTCAAACATACGGAACAAATCTACACTCACCACATCCCAACAATGTCGGTAAAAATCAGCAGGAATACTGTCTGGGCCAGGAGCGCGGTTAGGCCCCATAGCACATAGAGCAACTTTAATCTCCTCAACCGTAAACATTCTAGTTAGGTCCTCATTGCCACTAGGAGTTAGAGTTTCATCACTAGACCATAGGGATGCATCAATTTGGTAAATATTGCCAGGGGCAGGGCCAAACAGTTCTTTATAGAAGCTTGTAGCATGGGACATGAGGTTTTTTGTCCCTTCAATAACAGTGGAACCATACTCCAGAGAGTGCATTGCATTTTTCCTCCACCCTCCATTAGCCACCTTATGAAAAAAGTTAGTATTGTTATCTACTTTTAACAACCATCTTTCATTAGATTTTTGATGCCAAAATAATTCCTCATCAACATATATATCATTAAGCTCTACAAGGATGTCCACCTTCCTAATGTAAGCAATACCACAAAGGTCTCCTTCCTCTTCCACCAACTCCAGTTCCTGGAGTTCCAACTTTAACAGATTTTTCTTAATCCTATTGTTTACAGGGTGTGCCTTAGATCGGTCAATATACCTTAATCCACTAAGGAAAATGATTATGTATGGCCGGCTGGTCGCGTCTCGCGCCAGTCATGTGTGGGACTTTGGATCCGTCTCAATCAAAAGTCTTGGAAGCCCTTTAATCAACTGGAATTTGATGGAGATTTTGATAACTAGAAGAAAACATTTAGTGTTTCAGTTAGTGTTCATGTAGCTAAGGTATTAGAGAATACAGATGGTTTCGCTGGAATTTAATCAACTCCTCTTAATGAAATTAGCATAGTAATTTGCATGTTTTGATTTGATTTAGTGGAAGTGTCAATAGCTGGAGTATATTTACCAATGAAAAAAGCGTGCTATGAGAAAATAATGTGATCCTTAATATGTTATTAGCATGCTATATCGCGCCATAACATGCTATTAGCGATAAATTGTACACTGATCTAATCCGCCAATTGGGGAAGTTTTCAAAAGCTCAACGAAGCACTCACTTTGCTTCCCAAGAGCCTGGATCCCGAAGTCCTATACGACTGCCACCCCATTAGCCTCATCCACCTCATTGCGAAGATTTTTGAAAAGGTGTTGTCCCTTTGCCTCGTGCGAGGCTTGGCACCATGGTTTCGACCAACCAGAGCGCATTGATTGGCCGTTGGATCTTAATCTATTAACCCAAGCAGAAAGTTGTCATTGGATTTTAATTTATGCATCCACGACAACTTTTTGCTTGTCCCGTAGAGGACGCGCCTCCTCCATTAACTCAAGGTGCCGCACATGATCCTAAAGCTCCACATCATGTGGGCCTTTGATAATATCTCTTGGATATTCCTCCTCGAGACTCTACATCATCATGGCTTTGGCTAACGATGGCGTGACTGGATCTCGATCCTACTCTCCACCGCATCCATGTGAGTCTTGATCAACGGCCACCCGCCCCCCATTGGCCATGCATGCGATCTTCATCAGGGCAACCAAATATCCCCGATGCTATTCACTGTTGTCATCGACGTCCTGAACTCTATGCTCATACATGCCGTGGAGCTTGGGCTTCTTCATCGACTCACCACACGACATAGGGCCTTGAGGATCTCTCTCTACGCCGAACACGATGACTATCTTCGGATAATGTCTTTGGCTTGATAGTCTTCGGCTTGGAAGGCAAGTTCAACAGTTCTGTCCCAAGCAGTTGCATAGGATTTGTAAAACCGAATTACGCTACCCTTTTAACAAAGAGGAAATTAGTCCGGCCACGCGGTGTAGAAATACGCTTTCCTTCGTCCCAAGTGTACAATTAAGTTCCTAGGACTAGGAGCATACGTGTGTCCGTCAGTCAAGTACTCGCAGCTTTTACCTCACACTCATGACATCATGTGCATTGGCTACCGCTTACTCGAACCGCGGTTTGAGGTGACTCTTTGATTGGCATGTTGTATCAAAATAGAGATTGCACCCTGCGTTTTAGGGGATATCATTAATCGGTGGTTTTACCCCACACATCCATAACGACATGATTAGCTGAAATGTGGCGATTTT
The DNA here is from genome assembly GCA_022496015.1 of Hordeum marinum. NCBI lineage: Eukaryota > Viridiplantae > Streptophyta > Magnoliopsida > Poales > Poaceae > Hordeum > Hordeum marinum. Next base: position 144,272,123 of record CM039674.1, on the reverse strand, counting down.
TATGGTGTGATCAAGGGGACGCCTCCCCTTTTACCAGCCTATAAAGAACTAAGGCTAGCTAGTCTTCCCCCTCACGCTCTCCTCCTGCTCCAACTCCCAAACCTCCATAGCTCTCAGCTCCCTCAATCCGTCCACCAAGCTGGAAGCTTTTTGCTCCAATGGCCGATGCGGATCTGAAAGGGAGGTGGGTTCCCTCGACGGTCGACAAAGCCACCATCACTGAGCTCCGGGCGGCGGGGTATATGCCCAATGGCATGGCCTGCAGGGATCCGGAGCCCAACCGGCACATCCCCACTCCCCACGTCGGGGAGCGGGTAATCTTCATCTCCCACCTCGTCAGAGGTTTGAGATTCGCCCTGCACCCCTTTGCACAGGGGTTTCTTTTCTTCTACGGGCTTGATTTCTACAATCTTTCCACCAAATTCTATCCTCCACCTTACCACCTTTATCACAGTATGTGAGGCGTTTCTAAGGGTGCTGCCACACTTTAGTTTGTGGCTAAAGACCTTTTGCATCAAGCCAAAGAGTGGTGAGGCGACTTCGCAGAGTGCGGCGACTGTCGGTGTCAAATCCGGCGGATCTCGGGTAGGGGGTCCCGAGTTGTGAGAATAGGATCGATGGTAAGAGGGGACGAAGGAGACGATGTTTACCCAGGTCCGGGCCCTCCTATGGAGCTAAAACCCAACATCCTGCTTGATTATATTGATGATATGTAGGATACAGAGTTGATCTACCTCGAGATCGACTAGCTAAACCCTTGATGAGTTGTTCTCTGTCCTAAAACTTAAAACCCTCCAGCTTATATAGATGCGAGGGTACCTAGGGTTTACACATGGTCGGTTGCACATCGAAGGAAAAACACGCCTATCTACTGTCGAGAACTTGGAGGACACGCCACGGCTCCTTGAAGCTTCCACTCAGGCGATGGGGCCTTCGATCATCTAATACTCATCCAACGGCCCACATAGTCCATCCCATGAGAAACAGGTGGGCTATCCGAGGACCCCTTAAACTAGGACCCCCTCAGTAGTCCCCGGACTAGCCTCCATCACCGAGATATGTCCGGACAGTCTTGTGCGCCAAAGTCTTCGGCTTGCGAGGCGAGTCCCTCTATCTCTTCTTGTTCGGCAACCATCCTGTCATCGACAAAATCCCAAGCATCACAAGGTTGATGGGTTCATTGTAATAACCATCAGCGTTTCTCTACTTTCGTGCGCCGTGGGAAGATGAGCGGTTCAATGTCTTTTTACAAGACTGCCCCTCCACAATGGAGGCACCACCCATTTAAACAAACTGAATCATGGTCTAAGCCACATCCTCTTCCTCCTCATTAAGAAAAACCTTCAGGGATTCATCACCACAAGAACATGGCGAGCGCCCCCCAGCTCTTTGTCGCGCCCTTACAGCTCTCGTCCCGGGGATTGGACAAGCTGTTTCGTCTCCCTTCTTCGAGTACGCAACCTCGAGACCCAAGGGTACATTTCCTCCTCGGATCTGGTGGTTACCCGTGCTAGATTGTCTTCATTCAACGGCGAAGCCTTCGTAGAAAATTTCCCCAATCCATAAAAGGGGGAGCGTGTATGTTTCGTGCCCTTCATTTTGCGGCATCTCGGGTTTCCCATTCATCCATTCTTGAGGGGGTTATTGGAGTTCTATAGGATCCAGCTCCATCACCTTACCCCAGGGTCTATTTTGCACATCTCAGGCTTCGTCGCCCTTTGTGAGATGTTCCTGGGCTGCGAGGCACACTTTGAATTGTGGAGGAAGTACTTCTGCCTCCTCCTTCGCACTCGGGACAAGACAATTTTGGAGGTCGGAGGAGCCAAAATATGCCGCATAACGGGGACGGGGTATCTAGTGGGAACACCGAAGGAGTTCAAAGAATGGTTCTCGGAATGGTTTTATATCGAGGACGTCCCCCTATTTGATCTAGCTCGGAGGGGTTTGCCCGAATACTCTGACGCCCCCTTGAAGAAGAGGTACATCTGGCGACCGAAGAGCCCATCCCAAGAAGACAGCGTCGAAGTGCAACACTTGGCAGCCCATGTGAGGGTATTAACCCATCACAAGTTGAGGATGATAGATGTCATGGCTGCCGCCATCACCCGGTGCATTCAACCTCTTCAGCAGAGAATACACCCTTTGTGGTGTTACAACGGGACAAGCGACACCACTCGCTCCCGATGACTGGGCCCTACCGATCAAACATCATTAGCCGCCGCACTTGCCGACCTATACAAAGGGGAGCAAGAATATTTTATTCGGCTACCGACCGAGGAGGGCTACTCCAGTCACAATCCCATCGAATGGGTGAGCCTTTCAACTTAGTGACCACGATTTGGGTTTTCAATTTTATCCCTTCTTGACCGAAGCTTTTAATTTATGTGAACAGGAATGGAGGAGCTTCATCGAGCTTTTAATTGTCTGGCACCCCAACCCGAGGACTATTCTCGTGATGACGATCCGGACTTTCATGATGACCCGGATCTGACAATTGAACTTGAAGACGGGGTTTTCTACCAGGAGAGCCTCGATCTCTCCAAGGTGTCTATTATAGAAAATTATCCCGGATCATTTCCTTCCCCTACGATAAGCAAGAAGAAGAAAAACTCGTCTCGCAAAAGGCAGCTATCCTCCAATGATCCAAATGCATCGGCTCCTCCTCCAAGCGTCGCCGGTCTATGCGGCATGCATCAACTACGGCAGCAACGCCCGGACTGGAAAGCAACAGGGATCCGTCAAATGAGTCGGCCATGGGGACAGGCCCGTCCACTCGCTCAACTCAAAGGTACTTTGTTCGGCTGTTTTAATTTATTATCGCGACTGATAGAGCCTCACAAGAGACCTTATGTCGAAATACTCAGGCAAAGAGTTCATCCATCTTCTGCCGAGGATATCACTTGGGGGTCTGGCGGTGCTCAAAATTTCAGATCTTCGGTTCACGCCGAACCTGCTACGGAGGTCCCTATAGTCAATTAGGCCCCTGAAGACTCCGGGGACACGATGTCAGTTACCAACTCCGAGGTAGAGAGCGCTATGAATCATCGACAGCGACGAGAAGCCCTGTGCCACCCTGCGCTCTTCGAAGAAGAGTTTAATGCTCTACGCTCGGCGGACGCGCACATCGGAGCTGCCCGAGCTGGGTTTGAGGAGGCCATGAAACTGTTATCGTCCAGCCTACAGGTGAGTAATTGGCTATAGAAGTCCGAACACCCATGTAAATCCATTAGCCCCCGAGCCTTAAATTGGTCAGAACGACCGAATTAAGGGTCCACATATTGTCTTACTACTGTTGCGGGCCTCGAGGAAGCGAAGCGAACAACTATCCAAGGAACTGGAGGCAAGCCAAACATAGGTGGAAACCATGAAGGCCGAATTGGATCACGTGAAGAGTTTTACCCGGGAGGCACATGGTGAGTATACCTGTTCTATTGATCTTAGTGCATATTCCCATGCTAACGCAAGGGTACTTTGTAGAAGCTGAATCAATAGGGCAATTGCAAAGAAATTTAGAAACAGCCCAAGAATCTCAACGGTATGCTGAATCCTAGCATGAGGCCGGCTGCTGTATTTTGCAACGAAACATTGAGGAGAAGAACCACCTTTAGGCGGAAAACGAATAGCGGGCCGAAGAAATTGAGAGCTTCAAGACTCAATTGGCCCAGGCCCAAGAAGAGAACCATAAATTATAGAGGGGCATGTTTGGTAAGTGTGATTTAACATCGGACAATACTTCTTATTTATGAAGTATAATGGGCATGCCTTGATTCATGTATAGGTCTCCTGTCCGGACGGCCTAAAGAAGAGATCGGATCCTATCGGGGCAGCCTTTTGATGGAGCTGTCCGCCCTTCATGAGCAGACTCGGAAGGCCATGAAGAGCATGGTGAAAGTGCTATGGCCTGCCAAGCAACCTTCGGAGGATATGACCAAACTGGTTGATCGATTCAAGGGAGCCCAAAGTAGATTCGAACTATGGAAGGCATCAGCTTGCCGAGAGGGAGCACGAGAGGCGTGGGCGATGATCAAGACCCGTTATACCGGCCTTAACCCCAAGCGTATGGCTCGGGTTGGGCCGGTAGCATTAGATGGGGAAGAAGTGCCGCTTCACTTGGTGTACGACCAAGTGATGCCCGCCGCCCGTCTCTCACAACAAGACTGCTCCCTAGATACCTTAATAGACAATCTCGATCAACAGGCAGATGTATGATTATATGTAACCATGTACAAATAATCGAGAAAATTGCTCCATCTGTGTTGTAAACTTTGTCTTAACCGGCCATCGGCTTTGACCTCCCGTGCTAAGAGCTTGGGAGTGTTCCTGATAAAATATCATTCGAGAAGGGTGAATTATGTTCGAGGAACCAGCTAATCCATCCATTTGGTGCGAACAGACAGAAAGCACACATGGAGATATGTTGTATTACTGCTTAGCGTAAGAAACATCTTCCGAAGATAATAGTACCTCTATCGATACATTTCTCCAGGGTGCTACATAAATCATAGGTCGTAAGGTCGTATACCGCTAGTATGCAACTAATGGCTCTTGTGAGAAAACAAGCCCGAGTAATGGTGCTAATGACCATAGTCTCATTTGTTGCTTCCGTCGTAGACGACCAATTGTCTGCTGAAGATAGCTAGCTTTTGGCTTCACCCGTCTAAGGTACGTATTCGGATGACCCTGTCATAACAATCGCAGAGGTGCTCCCTTTACCCTCTAGCCGAACAATCGGGAACGTAGAGGGTAAGCACAGGAGCGAGGCAACCCAGCTTGGCAAAAATCTTAGTTCGAATTGATGCATATGATGTCTTAGAATCGACAAGGGAAACATGCATACACAATAAATGTGAATAGATGCTTAGAGCGTAAAAGCATTGGCTTCGGGAACAAGCCCCAGGTACTGTGTTCGGATTTAACAATTAAGGTTGTAGCCAAAAATCTTAATACAAGATCGGTTGAGCCAAACATAGAGTTGAGAGGAAAAGGAAAAAAAATTCAAACCTGCCCAAAAATCAAGGTGGGAGGGAAAGGAAAAAGAAACAAAGAAAAAAGAAAAGAAAAAGGAGGTACAAGGTAGAGAGTATGACGACACCGGTTTATCCGTAGAAGCGCCGAAGACGAGCTGTGTTCCATGTCTTTGGTTCAAGGCGGTTATCCGACGGGTTTCAAAGACGGTAAGCCCCTCCCGCGAGTACTTCGTCGATTATGAAGGCCCCCTCCCATTTGGGGTTGATTTTATGTTTCTGCTTCTCTGAGAGCCGTAAGACGAGTACACCCACATTATACACTTTTTCCCCGACCTCCCTACTGTGGTAACGCCAGGCCTACTGTTGATAAAAAGTAGAGCGAGCCTGAGCTATGTCGCGCTCTCCTTCTAAGGCGTCCAGGTCGTCCTGCCGATCTAACTCGACTTCCTTTTCCTCGTACATGCGCACCCTTGGTGCATCGTGAATAATGTCACAAGGGAGGACTGCTTCTGCCCCATAGACCATAAAGAAAAGTGTGTATACCGTTCATCTGTTCGGGGTGGTGCGCAGGCCCCATAGAACGGAGTCAAGCTCCTCCACCCAATGGCAGTCGGACTCATGAAGAGATCGGACCAAGCGTGGCATAATGCCTCTCATGATGAGGCCATTTGCTCGTTCGACTTGTCCATTGGTCTGTGGATGATATACCGATGCGTAATCGAGCTTGATGCCCATATTTGCGCACCAGTATTTGACCTCGTGGGCCGTGAAGTTGGATTCGTTGTATATTATTATACTGTGCAGGACACCGTACTAGTGTACCATGCCGGATATAAAATCGATTACTAGTCCGGCTTGGCTGATTTCATAGGTTTCACCTCTATCCATTTTGTGAACTTGTCAGCCATGACCAATAGGTATTTATTCTTCTTGGTCCCCCCTTTAAGTGGTCCGACCATATCCAGCCCCTAGACCGCAAAAGGCCACGTGATCGGAATAGTTCAAAGAGATATTGGGTGCATGTGACTTTGATTTGCAAAAAGTTGACACCCCACGCAGTGTTTGACAAGTGACTGGGTGTCCGCTCGAGCAGTGGGCCAGAAGAAACCAGCCCCAAAAGGCCTTGCTAACTGAGGCTCTTGCTGCGGCGTGATGGCCACCCATCCCTGCGTGGACTTCAGCTAAGAGCTGTCATCATTCTTCCTCAGATATGCACCGCTGTAGTATTCTGATGGTGCTTTTCTTGTATAACTCACCGTCATGGACTTTATAGGCTTTGGATCGCCGAATTATGCGCTGCGCCTTCGTCTGATCATCGGCCAGTTCTTTGCGAAGAAGGTAGGCGATGAAGGGCTCGGTCCATGGTGCGATTATTGCCATGACCTCATGAGCCGAAGGCGTCTCATCCATTATGGAGCTGCCGATGATTTGGTCGTCTGGTTCATTTATAGGGGGAACAACCTCTTCCCCGCTGGTTAGACCGACACCCTTATGATCGTCCTGCCAAACCACTGATGGCTTAAAGAGCCGTTCCAGGAAAGTGTTTATTGGGACGAGATCGCATTTGGCCCCATGCGGGCCAGTAGTCGGCGGCTTGGTTGTTGTCTCTAGCAACGTGGTGAAATTCTAACCCCTCGAACCGTGCGGATATCAAGAGGATGTCGTTTCTGTATGCCGCCATCTTTGGGTTTTTGGCATCGAATTCGCCGTTGATTTGTGAGATGGCCAAGTTGGAGTCTCCCCGTACCTCCAGCCGTCGTATGCCCATTGATGCTGCCATCCGAAGACCATGTAGAAGTTCTTCGTATTTGGCTGCATTGTTGGAATCGGCATACATGATCTGCAACACGTATCGAACGTTGTCGCCTGTGGGGGATGTGAGAACAACTCCAGCCCCCAGTCCGGCCAAAGTTTTAGATCCGTCAAAGTACATCATCCAATGGGAGTATGTACTATATTCCCTGGGGAGCTCGGCCTCTGTCCACTCGGCCAGAAAATCTGCCAGCACCTGATATTTGATAGCTCGTCGTGGCTTGTAGACGATTTCAAAGGGAAGGGGCTCAATAGCCCACTTGGCTATGCGGCTGGTGGCGTCCCTGTTGTTGATTATATCGTTCAGGGGCACTTCGGAGGCCACCATAACCGAACACTCTTGAAAGTAGTGTCTGAGTTTCCGTGATGCCATAAATACTGTGTAGGCTATCTTCTGGTAGTGCGGGTATCTAGACTTGCACTGCGTTAGTACTTCTGACACGTAATAGACCTGCTTCTATGTCCGGAATTTGTGTCCCTCCTCCTCTCGTTCGACGACGAGCACTGTGCTAACGACTTGGTTGGTAGCCGATATGTATAGTAACATGGGTTCACTAGTGCCTGGTGCTGTGAGTATGGGATTTCTTGCCAACATTGTTTAATTTCTTCTAACGCAGACGCTGCTTTATTGGTCCGTTCAAAATTGCTGGTCCGTTTCAGTAGTCTGTAGAGCGGTAAAGCATTTTCCCCGAGGCAGGAGATAAAGCGTCTTAGCGTCGCCATGCACCCAACCAACCTCTAAACGTGCTTGAGCTCTTGGAGAATTGCAAGTTCGGATAGGGCACGGATATTATCCGGTTTCGCTTCTATTCCTCTATGGGAAATGATGAATCTGAGCAATTTACCAGCGGGAACTCCGAATACACATTCGTTCGGATTGAGTCGTATCTCGTACTTGCTTAAGCTGGCAAAGGTTTGCCTTAGGTCGTCGATCAGCTCGCTGACGTGTTTGGTTTTGATTTCCACGTTGTCCACGTATTCCTCGACTGTTTTACCGACTTGTTTTGCGAAACAAGTCTGGATCATGCGCTGGTATGTAGCCCCAACGTTTTTAGCCCAAAGGGCATTGTGTTGAAGCAGAATGGCCCATAAGGGGCGATGAATGCAGTTGCGGCTTGGTCGGTTTCCTTCATTTTAATCTGATAGTATCCGGAATAAGCGTCGAGGAAACACAACAAGTCGTGTCCGGCTGTGGCGTCAATAATCTTGTCTATGCGTGGTAAGGGGAAAGGGTCCTTAGGGCAGGCCTTGTTGAGGTCTTTGTAGTCGACACACAACCACCAGGATTTGTCTTCCTTTGGTACCATCACCAGGTTTGCCAACCATTCGGGGTGCTTAACTTCCTGAATGAATCCGGCCTCTAGCAGTTTGGCTAATTCTTGACCAATAGCTTATCATTTCGGCTCAGAAAAGCGGCGCATAGTCTGCTTAACGGGCTTAAAGCCCGCGATAATGTTCAGACTATGTTCTGCCAGCCGTCGTGGGATTTCGGGCATATCGGAAGGATGCCAGGTGAAGATGTCCCAGTTTTCTCTTAAGAATGTTCGCAGTGCTTCGTCCACTATGGGGTCCAGCAGAGCTCTGATGGACGCTGTCTTGTTGGGATCCGTCAGATGTACCTGAAATTTGACGATCTCGTGTGCAGGCTTAAAGGATGTGGGTTTGGGCCTTTTGCTAAGGATCACACCGTCCTTGTCTACTATTGACCGAAGTGCGGTCAGTTCCTCTAAAGCGAAGGTCTCGGCTAGTGCCTCAAGGGCGAGCACCGCTGTTTTGTTTTTGGCTCGGAGGGCTATATTCGGATCACTGGAGACTGTGATTACCCCATTTGGTCCTGGCATCTTGAGTTTCATATACTCGTAATGTGGTATAGCCTAGAATTTTGTGAAGACGTCACGTCCCAGCAGGGCATGGTAGCCGCTCAGGAAGGGCACGATGTGGAAGAGGACTTCTTCGGATCGGTAGTTTTCGGGCATGCCGAACACTACGTCCAGGACGATGCATCTTGAACAATGCCTCTCTTTCCCCGGAATGTCGTGCTGCTATGCTCGATGCAAGATCGGTCGAACTGCATTTTTTCCATGGTATCTTCGTAGATCAGGTTTAAACCACTGCCTCCATCCATTAGCACTTTGTGTAACCTGAAGCCATCGATGATGGGGTTCAGAACCAGTGCGGCTAGTGAGTGACTGAGAAAAGTGGCTGGTCGGTCAGTATCTCCGAAGGTAATGGGTATGTCTGCCCATGCACTTGTTGCTACCACATGATAGACCTGTTCGAGTTCTCTAAGAGGTCTTTTCCTCCTGTTCCTTGAGGGGAATGTTTCGCAGATCGTCAGGACTTTGGCATTGTAGTCTGGCGGTGATGTGGAGCGCCTATTCGGTGGCAATGCCTCCAAAATGGCTTCACCGCTTTTTGCGACCTGCCTGATGACCCAGCAAGCTCTAAGGTTGTGAGTCGGGTTTGTGTTCAGCAGTACGGAATGTATGGGGCATGGTTTATCCAATAGCCCATCAAGGACAGTACTGGCCCCTGTAAGGGGCCTATTTCTCTTTTCGGCGGGTTCGAGTCTGGCGGGCCGCTTTGGGGGTAGCCTCTTTTTCCGATCTCCTCTAGGGTGTTCGGTTAAGTCGGGTTCCGAAAATAGCCGTTTGGCTTGCCAGGCGCTTTCCATGGCACAATATTTTTTACCAAGTCTATCAGTTCGGTGAGTCACGAATGTGCCGACAAGCCAGGGCGTTAAGAATCCCTTCATCATGGCTATAGCGATTGAAGGTTTCCATTATCTCATGGTCACTAAGACCTCGCTCTTTGTTTCTAGCGAGGAGGAGTGTAGCCCAAAAATGATGAACTGACTCTCCTGGTAATTGTATAACATCCCATAAGTCCGAAGACTTGGACTCTGCTATGATACTTGGGTGATCGGCTTGGGTGGTGGGTGGGAAAAGTTTTGGCTCCATTCCACGATGTGAGTCCGGGGTTACGGGCTCCGTATTGTGTGCTAGATCGGGGACCAATATCAGTCTGTCACTAGAGCGAATTCAAGGGTCTGGGTTGCAAGCGAGGTCTCGATGATTGGATATTGGGGTATAAACCGTTTTTAATTCCGATCGCTGGGGGACGAGCCCCCAGTTGGACACTCGACGGTGGCAACTAAGTGGGTGACCGTGAGGATGAGAATCTCCCTATCGTCGGGTTTATGCCCGAGCCGGTAATTGTCCGGGGTCTGTTCATCAGCCTGTTGGGGAACGTAGTAGTAAATCAAAATTTTTCCTATGCATCACCAAGGTCAATCTATGGAGAAATCAGCAATGAGCAAAGGGGTAGAGAAGCTTCATACGTTTTAAGATCACTAAGCGGAAGCGTTACTAGAACGCGGTTGATGGAGTCGTACTCGTAGCGATTCAGATCGCGGTGGATTCCGATCTAAGCACCGAACAACGGCGCCTCCACGCTCAACACACATGCAGCCCGATGACGTCTCCCACGTCTTGATCCAGCAAGGAGGAGGGAGAGGTTGGGGAAGACAACTCCAACAGCAGCACGACGACATAGTGGTGGTGGAGCAGCATGGCACTCCGACAGGGCTTCGCCAAGCACTAAGTAGTGACGACGAGGTGGAGAGGTAGGGCTGCGCCGAGAGAGAGAGGGAGAGTTTTCTGTCCACAACCCCAAAATCCTCCACTATATATAGGAGGAGAGGGAGGAGGGTGGGCACCCCTAGGGTTCCCTCCCTAAGGGTGGCGGCAACCCTAGATGGCCAGGAGGGCCGACGGCCAAGGTGGGGAGGAGGGGCGGCGCCCTAGGGTGGACCCAGGGCCCCTTCACGCCTAGGGCTTGGCCCCCTCCACCCTTTGCAGCGCCTTGGGATGAGGTGGGAGGCGGACCAGCCCACCTAGGGGCTGGTTCCCTCCCACTCTTGGCCCATGTAGCCTTTCGGGGCTGGTGGCCCCTCTCGATGGACCCCTAGAACCGTTCCGGTGGTCCCGGTACATTACCAGTGATGCCCGAAACACTTCCGATGACCAAATCCTCACTTCCTATAGATAAATATTTACCTCCGGACCATTCCGGAACTCCTTGTGACTTCCGGGATCTCATCCGGGACTCCGAACAACCTTCGGTAACCATGTACACTATTCCCATATAGCTCTAGCGTCATCGAACCTTAAGTGTGTAGACCCTACTGGTTCGGGAACCATGCAGACATGGCCGAGACACCTCTTCGGTCAATAACCAATAGCAGGATCTGGATACCCATATTGGCTCCCACATGTTCCACGATGATCTCATCGGATGAACCACGATGTCGGAGATTCAATCAAACCCGTATACAACTCCCTTTGTCCATCGGTATGTTACTTGCCCGAGATTCGATCGCCGGTATCCCTATACCTTTTTCAATCTCATTATCGGCAAGTCTCTTTACTCATTCCATAATACATCATCCCGTGGCTAACTCGTTAGTCACATTGATCTCATTATGATGATGTGTTACCGAGTGGGCCCAGAGATACCTCTCCGTCACACGGAGTGACAAATCCCAGTCTCGATTCGTGCCAACCCAACATACTTTTGGTCAAACCCGTAGCGTACCTTTATAGCCACCCAGTTACGTTGTGATGTTTGGCACACCCAAAGTATTCCTACGGTATTCGGGAGTTGCACAATCTCATGGTCTAAGGAAATGATACTTGACATTAGAAAAGCTTTAGCAGACAAACTACACGATCTTGTGCTATGCTTAGGAGTGGATCTTGTCCATCACATCATTCTCCTAATGATGTGATCCCGTTATCAACGACATCCAATGTCCATGGTCATGAAATCGTGACCATCTATTGATCAACGAGCTAGCCAACTAGAGGCTCACTAGGGACACGTTGTGGTCTATGTATTCACACATGTATTACGGTTTCCGGTTAATACAATTATAGCATGAACAATAGAAAATTATCATGAACAAGGAAATATAATACTAATCACTTTATTATTGCCTCTAGGGCATATTTCCAATAGTCTGCCATTTGCACTAGAGTCAATAATCTAGTCACATTGTGATGTATCGAACACCCATAGAGTTTTGTGTTGATCATGTTTTGCTCGTGAGAGAGGTTTAGTCAATGGATCTACGACATTCAAATCCGTATGTACTTTAGAAATTTCTATATCTCCATCCTAGACATATCCATGAATGGAGTTGAAGCGGCGCTTGATGTGTCTTGTCTTCTTGTGAAACCTGGGCTCCTTGGCAAGGGCAATAGCTCCAGTGTTGTCACAGAATAGAGTCATCGGGCCTGACGCATTGGGAATCACTCCTAGGTCGGTGATGAACTCCTTCATCCAGACTCCTTCGTGTGCTGTTCCGAAGCAGCTATGTACTCCGCTTCACATGTAGATGCCGCCACGATGCTTTGCTTGCTGCTGCACCAGATGATTGCCCCTCCGTTCAAAATATACACGTATCTGGTTTGTGACTTGGAGTCATCCGGATCTGTGTCGAAGCTAGCATCGACGTAACCCTTTATGACGAGCTCTTCGACACCTCCATATACGAGAAACATGTCCTTGGTCCTTTTCAGGTACTTTAGGATATTGTTGACCGCTGTCCAGTGTTCCGCTCCGGGATCACTTTGGTACCTCCCTACCAAACTTATGGCAAGGTTCACATCAGGTCTGGTACACAACATGGCATAGATAATAGAGCCTATGGCTTAAGCATAGGGGATGACACTCATCTTTTCTCTATCCTCTGCCGTGGTCGGGCATTGAGTTGTACTCAATCTCACACCCTGTAACACAGGCAAGAACCCCTTCTTGGACTGATCCATATTGAACTTCTTCAATATCTTGTCAAGGTATGTGCTTTGTGAAAGACCTATGAGGCGTCTTGATCTATCTCTATAGATCTTGGTGCCTAATATGTAAGCAGCTTCTCCAAGGTCCTTCATTGAAAAACACTTATTCAAGTAGGTCTTTATCCTTTCCAAAAGTAGGATCGACAAAACCTTCCGGCTGCATCATATACAGTTCTTCCTTAAGGAAACCATTAAGGAATGCCATTTTGACGTCCATTTGCCAGATCTCATAATCATAAAATGCGGCAATTGCTAACATGATTCGGAAGGACTTCAACATCGCTACGGGTGAGAAAGTCTCATCATAGTCGACTCCTTGAACTTGTCGAAAAACCTTAGCGACAAGCCGAGCCTTATAGACGGTCACATTACCATCCGAGTCAGTCTTCTTCTTAAAGATCCATTTATTTTCTATGGCTTGACGATCATCGGTCAAGTCCACCAAAGTCCGTACTTTATTCTTATACATGGATCCTATCTCGGATTTCATGGCTTCAAGCCATTTGTTGGAATCTAGGCCCGCCATGGCTTCTTCATAGTTCGAAGGTTCACCGTTGTCCAACAACATGATTTCTAGGACAGGGTTGCCGTACCACTCTGGTGCGGAACATGTCCTTGTGGACCTTCGAGGTTCAATAGAAACTTGATCTGAAGTTTCATGATCATCATCATTAACTTCTTCTCCAGCCGGTGCTGGCTCCACAGAAACAACTTCCTATGCTGCGCTACTCTCCGGTTCGAGTGGAGGTACAATTACCTCATCAAGTTCTATTTTCCTCCCACTTAGTTCTTTCGAGAGAAACTCTTTCTCTAGAAAGGATCCATTCTTGGCAACAAAGACTTTGCCTTCGGATCTAAGGTAGAAGGTATACCCAACAGTTTCTTTGGGGTATCCTATGAAGACGCACTTTTCCGCTTTGGGTTCGAGCTTCTCAGGTTGAAGTTTCTTCACATAAGCATCGCATCCCCAAACTTTTAGAAACGATAGCTTAGGTTTCTTTCTAAACCATAATTCATACGGTGTCGTCTCAACGGACTTAGATGGTGCCCTATTTAAAGTGAATGCGGCAGTCTCTAATGCATATCCCCAAAATGATATCGGTAAGTCGGTAGGAGACATCATAGATCACACCATATCCAATAGAGTGCGATTACGACATTCAGACACACCATTTCGCTAAGGTGTTCCAGGCGGCATGAGTTGTGAGACAATTCAAAATTTCCTTAGGTGCGTGCCAAACGCGTGACTCAAATATTCTCAGCTAGGATCAGATCGTAGGCACTTTATTTTCCTATCACGTTGATTCTCTACCTCACTCTGAAATTCCTTGAATTTTTCAATGGTTTCAGTCTTGTGTTTCATTAAGTAGACATACCCATATCTGCTTAAGTCATCAGTGAGGGTGAGAACATAACAGTATCCACCGTGAGCCTCAACACTCATTGGACCACATACATCGATATGTATTATCTCCAACAAGTCAGTTGCTCGCCCCGTTGTTCCGCAGAACAGAGTCTTGGTCATGTTTCCCATGAGGCATGGTTCACATGTGTCAAATGATTCAAAATCAAGATACTCCAAAAGTCCATCAGCATGGAGTTTCTTCATGCGTTTGACACCAATATGACCAAGGCGGTAGTGCCACATGTAAGTGGGACTATTGTTATCAACCTTACAACTTTTTGTACTCACACTATGAACATGTGTAACATCACATTCGAGATTCATCAAAAATAAACCATTGACCAGCGGGGCATGACCATAAAACATTTCTCTCATATAAATAGAACAACCATTATTCTCAGATTTAAATGAGTAGCCATCTCGCATCAAGCGAGATCCAGATACAATGTTCATGCTCAAACTGGTACTAAATAGCAATTATTAAGGTTTAAAACTAATCCCGAAGGTAGATGTAGATGTAGCATGCCGACGGGGATCACATCGACCTTGGAACCATTCCTGACGCGCATCGTCACCTCGTCCTTTGCCAGTCTCCGCTTATCTGCAACTCCTGCTTGGAGTTACAAATGTGAGCAACTGCACCAGTATCAAATACCCAAGAGCTACTACGAGCACTGGTAAGGTACACATCAATAACAAGTATATCACATATACCTTTAATGTTGCGGGCCTTCTTATCTGCTAAGTACTTGGTGCAGTTCTGCTTCCAGTGACCGGTACCCTTGCAATAAAAGCAGTCAGTCTCAGGCTTGGGTCCATTCTTGTTCTTCTTCCCGGCTACTCGCTTACCAGGAACGGCAACTGCTTTGCCGTCCTTCTTGAAGTTCTTCTTACCCTTGCCTTTCTTGAAACTAGTGGTCTTGTTCACCATCAACACTTGATGTTCCTTTTTGATTTCCACCTCTGTTGATTTCAGCATCGAATATAACTCAGGAATTGACTTCTCCATCCCTTGCATATTGTAGTTCATCACAAAGCTCTTGTAGCTAGGTGGAAGCGACTGGAGGATGATGTCAATAACCGAGTCATCTTGAAGATTAACTCCCAGCTGAGACAAGCGGTTGTGCAACCCAGACATTTTGAGTATCTGCTCGCTGACAAAACTATTTTCCTCCATCTTACAACGGAAGAACTTGTCGGAGACTTCATATCTCTCAACCCGGGCATGAGCGTGGAAAACCATTCTCAGCTCTTGGAACATCTCATATGCTCCGTGTTGCTTAAAACACTTTTGGAGCCCCAGTTCTAAGCTGTAAAGCATGTCGCACTAAACCAGGGAGTAATCATCACTACGCGACTACCAGGCATTCATAACATCTTGAGTTGCAGGGAAAACGGGTGCGTCACCTAGTGGTGCATCAAGGACATATAATTTCTTGGAAGCTATGAGGATGATCCTCAAGTTACGGACCCAGTCCGTATAGTTGCTTCCATCGTCTTTCAGCTTGGTATTCTCTAGGAACGCGTTGAAGTTGAGGGCAACATTAGCGTGGGCCATTGGATCTACAAGATAGATTGTAAAGACATTTTAGACTAAGTTCATGATAATTAAGTTCACATAATCAAATTATTTAATGAACTCCCACTTAGATAGACATCTCTCTAGTCATCGAAGTGACACATGATCCACGTCAACTAGCCCGTGTCCGATCATCACGTGAGACGGACTAGTCATCAATGATGAACATCTCCATGTTGATCGTATCTTCTATATGACTCATGTTCGACCTTTCGGTCTCCCGTGTTCCGAGGCCATGTCTGTACATGCTTGGCTCGTCAAGTCAACCTAAGTGTATTGCGTGTGTAAATCTGGCTTACACCTATTGTATGCTAACGTTAGAACCTATCACACCCGATCATCACGTGGTGCTTCGGAACAACGAACCTTAGCAACGGTGCACAGTTAGGGGGAACACATTTCTTGAAATTTTAGTGAGAGATCATCTTATTTAAGCTACCGTCGTTCTAAGCAAATTAGATGTAAAACATGATAAACATCACATGCAATCATATAGTGACATGATATGGCCAATATCATCTTGCTCCTTTGATCTCCATCTTCCAGGCACCATGATCATCATTGTCACCGGCATGACACCATGATCTCCATCATTGTGTCTCCGCGAAAGTCGTCTCGCCAACTATTACTTCTACTACTATAGCTAATGGTTTAGCAATAAAGTAAAGTAATCACATGGCGTTGCATCTCATACAATAAATTAAGACAACTCCTATGGCTCCTGAGGGTTGTCATACTCATCGACATGCAAGTCGTGAATCCTATTACAAGAACATGATCAATCTCATACATCACATATATCACATCACATTCTTTTGGCCTATAACACCCTCGTGTCAGAGCTACAGTGATGATGTAATTAAGCTACAGTAATGGCATGGTCAACAACGAATTATTTTGCTAAGTGGAATATGATCAAGATGGAACTTCAAATTCCAATTCAAAATTCCATTTCAAATGCTCTATAGTTTCAAGTGACAAATTTAAATCCTCAAACATCAAAGATAAAATGTTGCATGCTTGTGAAATATTCCAAAATAAATAATGTTAAGGAAAACAACATCACCAAGATTCTGGTGTGGCCCCCACCTTTAATAACAGTAGCTAAAAGTATTCTTAAATCAATTGAAATTCAAATTGAACATACAAACAGTTTCAAATAATCCCCAAAGTTGTTGTGGACCTTTGGAATAATGCATATTGTTTTGTGGACTATGTCCCACATTTTTACTAAAGCAAATTGTGACAAAAAAATAAATGAAAAGGAAATTAAAAAAGAAAAATAGAAATAAGCAAAAAAAGAAAGAAAGAAAAAGAAAAAAAGGGGGAAACCCCCTTCCTCACTGGGCCAGCCCCAACAGGCCCAACCCCACCAGCCCACTCCCCACCGTCGCCTCCCTCTGTAGCGACCAGAGCGGTCGCTACAGAGCGCCGGCCGTGCCGTCGCCGCCGGACGAGCTCGCCGCCGATGGCGAGAGGATAAGAACGCACCCCTCACGACCTCTCTCTCCCTCCCCCGAAACCCTAGCCCCCGCTAGATCTCACCTGCCCCTCTCCATCCCCATGCTCTCTCCCCCGCTTACCCGAACGCCACTGTCGTGATGGCCGATGGGTAGCCGCGGCCATAGCCACGCCCGCGCCTCTCCGTTGCGTCCACGAGCCCCGCCGCGACGAGCCCGTCCTCCTCGACCTCAAGCTCGAGCTCGGGGAGCTCTGCAATGCCGTCCACGCTCGTCTTCTTCCTCGGATCGCCGCTGCTCGCCATTGTCAATTCGCTCCGGCAAGCCCTCCCCGAGCACACTCTACACCACTACAGGATCACTGTGAGCTCCACCCCCTCTCCCTGTATCCCCGCGGTCTTTCTCGCGCCGTAGCGGCCATTCTCGGCGTGCCCGAACCCACCGCCACCTGTGCTCGTCGCCGGTGCCGTTCCGGTAACCAAACGTACCCTTGCTCGTGCCCATCATCTTTGCCACATCGAGTAGGCCCTCCCTAGTAGCTCAGATAGCTCGTGTGCATGCCGTATCGCCGATTGCCACCACGCCCGAACGCAGCCGCCGCCCGACGTCGTCGCTGACGTCAACTCCAGGCACGATATCTGACGCCACCACCACCGTTGGATGCGGCGCTCACCGCCCATTCGAATGGGACCAACCGCGCCCCTTCTCGTGCCCTGTGGGCGAAACCCGAGCCGCGCCACCGTTTTGGGAGCTTGTGGGAGCTCCTCCGATGGCCGGACGGCGCCGCCGCCCACGTGGCCGACCTGGGGCCACTGCCAGGGTCACTGACCCGTGGGCCCCGCGGTCCTGGTTGACCTCTTGACCAGGTCAACTGTTAAACTGTTGACCAGGTCAACCGTTGACCTGTTGACCAGGTCAACCATGCTAACTGGGCACCCGTGTGCCATTAACATGTGGGGCCCCTACCCAGTGTCTATGACATTTGGGCCCCACCCTATCAGGTGTTTAGTTAGTGAATTGATTAATTAAGCTAATTAAATTGCCTAATTAGTCACTGTCATGTGGGCCCCAATTTTAATTAATCTTGTTTAGTTTAATTTAATAACCTTGGTTAGCCACTAAGACTATGACAAGAGGGCCCCACCTATCGGTTTGACCAGTCTGTTGAGGCTATTGACTGCTGATGCAGTGTTGATGATTGCATGATGTCATAAAGGATTTTTCGAATAATAATCTATTAATTCTAGAAATTAATAAAAACTTTAGAAAATCATATCTTTTAAACCGTAGCTTAGATGGAAATAATTTATATATGAAAGTTGATCAGAAAAATCCCACGAATCCAAATATGCCATCCATTCATCTGTCACATGATCCTAGCATGATGAACATGGAACTTTCCCCCTCCATTTCGATTGTCCGATAAATCCACACACCCGGGAAATATCGTACCAACTGCTCCGTCTGATGTGTGTAGTATTGCGTTAGTGCATACCTAGTTCTGCGTATTGCCATGTCATGCATCTTGGTGCACCTGTTTGCTTTATGTTTATTTTTTCTCCCCCCTCTTCATACCGGTAGACCCCGAGACTGATGCTACTGCGAAGTACGACTACGCCCCTGACGACCAGCCTTCTGCAGTAGAGCAGCAAGGCAAGCAAAACCCCCTTGAGCCTTCTGATATCACCCACCTCTCTCCCACTTATTCTTGCATTAGAACTTTGCTACTATTTTATTTAGCTCCTATTCTAATGCATAGCCTATTTTTGATAAACTGCTACTATTCCTGCAATCATACCAACTGCTTAGTATAGGTTGGTTAGTGAATCCCTAGTGACCCCTTAGTCCCAGTTGCCCCTGCTTCTTCATCAACGACCTAACGACTCGACGACTTGAAGACTCGATCAACCGACCGACAAGCCAGGCCCCTCACATCACCACACTCCCCTAAATTGTATGACTCTGCAGTGCTACAATCGAGTACCGAGGGTGACACCTCTTGAAGTACTCATGATGCTATCCCTGTAGTGCAGCTAGTCGGTCGTAGTTATCGAGGGTGATTCCTCCTTCACCATTCCCGACGATGTCTCTGTCGTGCAACCCCTCAAGTGTGGGACCTTCAAGGGTGATTCCTCTAAGTCCACCTTGACGGTTACATCGAGCGAGGGCCATTGAGGGTGATTCCTTAGATTCCCGTCTTGATGTTATATCCACACAGTTACTATGACCTGGTTACAGAAACATGTTGAAGTCGGGCCGGACCCAAGGGTGCCCGAGAGAGAACTATTTGTTTGGATGCGCCGCAAGGCATCCGAAGACTTGGTGGGGTGCGCCGGTAAGGCACCCGAGTGTTATTGGTGGGGCAACGGCCTACAATATGGTTCGAGCTTGCCCCGCACTAATAAAATGCTAATGGGTTGGGTATTTGATCTGAGTTGGTCGTTGACCTTTTTCGCACTAAACCTTCACGTGGGAGAAGTTATGGGTACTCAGCGTCGTTGTATCAGCCGAAGCTCTTCGGACGTCAGCAATGGAGCGGCGCACACCAGATTGGGCTGGAAGGTACATCTCCCGGACTTAGTGTACTAGGTCTGCTTCCGGCCGCGTACGCATCATGCAGGAGTGCAAGGGCAAGTGGGCCCACGAACCTGTGCGCTTAGGATTTAGACCGGCGGGCTGGCTTCTTTGTTGAGTCTGGGTGGGGCACCGACATTTTGGATCCTGAGGCCGGGCATTACCCTGGAAAGTGTGTCCGGCCGGAGGTGATCAAGTGTGTTGGAAATGCGATGCACCCCTACAGGAAAGAACTTATCTATTCGAATAGCCGTGTCCACGGTAACACGACGACTTGGAGTTGTACTTGACCTTATACAACTATAATTGTGCTTTACTTTAAATGAAATGTGGCTCCGGGATTGCTTCCTCGCAGGGAGTCGAGGAAGAATCTCTGGGCGTGGTTACTTAATAAAATTGCTACAATAATATGACTATATATGAGATACCAGTCTGCTCTCTTCTCATGCTGCAAGATTGCTGAAGATGCTAGTCTTCGATAGGACTAGGCCTTCCCCCTATTCTTGCTTTCTACAGTCAGTCCAGATATAACACCTCCCCTTGATCATGATGCATACTTAGTATAATTCTGATGTCAGTCTTGCGAGGACTTTGAATGAGTACTCACTGCTGCTTTGCCTTTGCTTTCCCCCTCAATTCAACTCTCTTTTCAAACGATGGAGCCCAGGAGATGGAGTACGCCGGAGATGACTACTACACCACCGTAGGAGCCTACTACTACGTGGAGGCAGCCCTCGACCAGCAGTAGGATAGGAGGTTCCCAGGGAGGAGGCCTCGCCTCTTTCGATCCGTTGTTATGTTTGTGCTAGCCTTCTTAAGGCAATACTTGTTTAACTTATGTCTATACTCAGATATTATTTGCTTTCGCTGACTCGTGCTTGTCGAGCTTTGTATTCGAGCCCTCGAGTCCCCTAGCTTGTAATATGAAGCTGTATGACTTTAATTTGTGTCTAGAGTTGTGTTGTGATATTGATTAGTGAGTCCCTACTCTTGGCCGTACGTATTGCGTGTATGTTTAGCATACGGTCGAATCTGGGGGCATCACAAGTTGGTATCAGAGCCAACTGCCTGTAGGTAGGCCCCTTTCCAACTCCTTGGCCGAAGTTGAGTTTAGTACTTGAAAAACTTTTACTAACATTGTTGTGTGGCTTATGGGCCCACTTCTCAATCGGGTGGTATTAGGATCTTTTATTCCTCGTCTATACTCTGGGTTCTGATCCCTCTCCTCTTCCGGGTTAAAGATTTTACTAACTCTAAGTCTAGGTTCTCGTAACTGCTTCCCCCAGAGAGCCCTCATTCCAGATGTGACTTGATTTATGAGAAGGCTCCGAAGATACTCTTTGACGTTTTCCTGAGAACTTGTGCTCATCGCGTTTGCGATTTCCTTCCACCGTCAACCCCTATGGATAACTACATACAACTGTCGTTCGTAATAATTTCCAGCTGCTCTTGTTATTATGAAGTACATCGAATTATCTTATCGGGGATTCGTTCGTCCTCACTTGTCATAGGGTTTCACAAAATCCTTTGAATTGCTATTCGACCTTCCAAATCCTCTATAGCCTCTGACTCTTGACGACATCCAAATCATGTGCTTGCATTATGGTTAATTCCATATGGCTAACTATATTTAATAAATCCATTGTGATTGTCATTTGATTTTATTGATTTCACCTATGTGTGAATGCATGCAGTCGTCAATTGTTTCTCATAAATTATCCATCTGGCTCAGACGTCTTTCCAAACATGAGTTGGTTCTTGACAATTCAACTTTGAATTATTGTCCATCTCAATCCATTCAACTTACTTGTATTGATTGGATCATCTATTTATGATACACCAAATTGGAAATATTAATTCCTTTGGTTATTTAAGCATCAAGTTATTGGATGTTCTATAATCTGATGCCTTGCATTCTTCTCTCTCTGATCAAGTATCGATAACTGCATCAGGTCCTTTGTGGACTGCCAGACCCCTTTGTTGGGTTATTATCCGATAGTATCCTTCACTTCAAATTATTGTGGTGTTATTCCCCGGATAAATGATATCATTTGTAAATTGTGTCTTCTTCCTTTGAAAAGTTGTATGCTATGCTTTGTCAGCCATGCTTTGTTGTCGAGCATGTGTTAAATACTCATGAAGCTTGTGGTATATGTTCCTAAGATGCCCCGATGGGTTGGACCTATACCTTCCTTAATTCGTGTGAACCCAACAGTTCTCACGATTCATACTTTTCTGGTGTTTTGCCATATAATCTTTCAAAACTACAACTTCATGAAAGGCGAGGTGTAAATGGAAGGCAATGCATTGATGAAGTGGGAGTCAACCTTGAACCTTGTGTTCATGCCCATGGGAGCAATGCTGATCTTATCATAGAATCTTCTACTTTCATATAATCATTCATTGTATGATTTGATCTTGTCCTTTGCAATCGTGGTTCCGACCAGGTTGTTCTACTTTGATATCATTCTTAGACAGGTTAAAGTATTTCTCTTCCAGATCAATACACTAGTGTAATCCCTATTCTGATCTACCTTCGGGTATTATCCCTAGTATATTGATAAATATCATGGAGCCTTATGACTTCTTCTAGGGGTCCTCATCAACTAGGATATTTCACTAATTCTAGTTTCCTCGTGATCTGATTTGTTGGACAATCAAGGACACCGATAATTGAATCGAGTCCGCATTGTAATTTGACAACTCTTTGTAATCTCCTTCACTTATGAGTTTGTGCTCGATCATGTCTTTCCAAACTGTTTGACTACATCATCATCGTCATGCTAAAGCTTGACCATGCTACTTATATCCTTCATCCCCGGGATGCAATTCCAACAATTTTCTAAGCTTACATCGAGTTTGCAATATCATGTTGGTTGTCTTGAAGGCAATTTCGACTCTGAGCTAGCACTTTAAATGGTGGTTCCGACCACCCTCGCGTCATCATTTCTTTGCTTGATGTCGCTGCTGATCGATTACATCTTCAAGGGACTTCTCGGCAAACGTGTCGTGATCCTCATCAGCATTCTGGGATCTTCTTGGATATCAATTAAATTCATGATGAGGGTAGCATCCTTGTCGATGGTAATTGATGTTGTCGTTGGCGACATCCTTGCCATCACCATTCATTGCCTTGTCCCCTTGTTGTTTCTAACTGGAATATTGAGAAATGGAATGTGATGTGTAAATTCAATAATTATGGCACACCAACTCTATCACCTTGGATTTAATGAACAATAAGTCCATTCTTAGTGTATTGGCTGTTGAGTCAGCACTCTAACATTGGTCATGCTACTAAGTCTGTATTTCGGGTGCACTTTTCGATTAATGATTAGTTATGGATGTTTCCTTCGGGCATACCTCAATATATCATCTGGTTTTGTTCACTCAATCATGGAGGTCCTTCTTTGTGGGAATCTTCACGACTTGTTATTGAGCCCATTAGCCACATCCTCTTCTCCCTCGTGGTTCATGATGAACATTTAAGCTAGTGTTGGGAACCTTGAAAGCCTTATCTTTGTGCCTAGTTCCTGGAGAATATGTTTGATCAAAGAAGTGTTTTTCTATAAGTTCACGTGCATTTTTGCTATTATGCTTATGGGAATTTTTTGTCTCGCTTCCTCTGGAATTATTCCAATTCATTCAGGCATGTGCGAAGTATTCTATGGTTTGATAGGTTTGCT
Organism: Hordeum marinum; assembly: GCA_022496015.1. NCBI lineage: Eukaryota > Viridiplantae > Streptophyta > Magnoliopsida > Poales > Poaceae > Hordeum > Hordeum marinum. Next base: position 144,248,785 of record CM039674.1, on the reverse strand, counting down.
ACCTTCACCCCATATGTATTTCCTAGCATGCCAAATCACTGATTGTTTTGGTCGGGAAAAAGAAGTTCCTCGTAAGAGCTAATCTAGACTTACACATGGAAATTTGATATCATCTGTGATGGTTCCCAATTAGAACTTGATTGCCCTCCATTCTAGAAACTTTCATGTGGGCATGAATGTCTTGACCTTGTGTTTAGATGTCTTGTAGTCTGGCTAATGATTCAAGTCTTGATTCTGTCGTTCATTCCGTGATTCTTGAAACACCATCTCGTAGGTTTGTGTTGCATCCTTTTCTCCTCAGGCCTTCTTTGTCTGAAGTATCGTGGCATCAACCATATCAAAATCTCGGACAGATATGATGGTTGGCACATTACCAAGAATTATAACTTTGGTCTTTATTACTCGGTAAGGTGATGTTGTAGCTAGCCACCTGGCCGGATGACCTATTGTTATAATGCTTTTTTCAGCTAGGGTTGCCATTCTTCCATGGGGGAATTATAAGACTTATTTTGTAGGTTGTTCCTACTGGATCTTTAGTGTATCCAAACTCCCTCCTTTACTCGAAACACCATATCATTGCTATCCCGAAGCATGGATGTGGTATGTCGATCATCAAAAGGAATAATGTAAGCTCAATACTAATTGTTTCTTGATCAATTATTCAGACCCCCATTGTATGGGCATGTGATGGATTTTCCTCGCCCCTTTTACCTAAATGGTTATCTACTTGCTAATTCTGTCATGTATATCATGCTCTGTTTTTCCTTGGGAAAGATATACTCCTAAAACTTGAGAATAATCACATTTTCCTTTCCATTGGTCTGTTTTACCTTTCTTGAGATTTATTTGATCTGAGAAGTGGTAATTCCCTGCTTAGGTAAGGTGTACAACTCTGTCAGTAAGACCCTGTTACTATTGTTGTTAACATTCCGGTAACCGCCGGTGGACGAGAACTTTGCGTATTGGTCCACCTCGTTTCAACGAGTAGGAAGATGGTTCTCTTAGTCCCCCGCCCTTGGTACCAAAGTTGTTGCCAACATAATTGACAGGTTTTCCTTCGACATGTCTTGCTACCATGACTGTGCAAGATGTCGCCGCTCTTCCTACTCTTAAACCCGCATGGCGGGCCCATAACCCAAAGATCTAGAGGATCAAAACCTCACTCTCTTGTACATCCTTAAATCCAAAGTTTTGTTGCACTTGGTTTCGTATGTAAATCTCGAGCCACCATCCCAGGTAATGACGCTATTCTCGTCGTCATTGACCAACTTTCCAAGGTTGCACATTTTCTAGCCGTCAAGGAAACGATCACTCCTAGTCAGCTGGTAACTCTCTACATGTCCAGAATTGTTTCACTTCATGGTATTCCACTGGTTATCAGTTCAGACCGTGGCAGCTTATTCACTTCAAGATTCTGGGCAAGTTTCCAGGAAGCTATGGGAACTCATTTGTCATTCAGCACCGCTTTTCACCCTCGATCCCAGGGACAAGTTGAAAGAGTCAATCAAATTCTCGAAGACATGCTTCAGGCTTGTATCATTTGTTTCGGCAAGAAATGGGAGGAATCTCTCCCATATGCTGAGTTCTCCTACAACAATAGCTATCAAGTTAGTCTAAAGATGGCTCCTTCTGAAGTATTATATGGACGTAGGTGTCGAACTCCTCTGAATTGGTCAGAAACTGGGGAACGTACACTTATCGGTCCGGATATCATCCAACATGCTAAAGATCAAGTTCGCATTATTCATGCAAATCTGAAGGCTGCTCAGTCTCGTTAGAAGAGTCAGTATGAACGTCATCACAAGGATATGGTCTATTAACCTAGCGAAAAGGCTTATCTTCGAGTCACGCCAATGAGAGGTACACACCATTTCGGGATCAAGGGCAAGCTGACTCCTCGATATATTGGTCCTTTCACTGTTCTCGAAAGGCCTGGAAAAGTGGCATATCAATTGGAACTACCGCCAAACCTTTCACAGGTTCACGATGTGTTCCATGTGTCATAGCTTCGTTGCTGCTTCAAGGATCCTATCCGAGCAGTGGACCATGATATGCTTGAACAACAACAAGACCTTTCTTACGAAGAACAACCCGTCCGCATTCTTGATGAAACCGAATGTCGGACTCGCCAGAAGGTTATCAAGTTCTTCAAAGTGCAGTGGGAAAATCATTCTGAAGATGAAGCCACTTGGGAACGCAAAGATCATCTTCGTGCAGAATACCCCGGGCTCTTTCCTTCTACTTCTTAATTCTCGGTGCAAGAATTCTTGTTAGTAGGGGAGAGTTGTAACACCCTGGTGTTAGAGCTACAGTGATGATGTAATTAAGCTACAGTAATGGCATGGTCAGCAACTAATTATTTTGCTAAGTGGAATATGATCAAGATGGAAATTCAAATTCCAATTCAAAATTCCATTTCAAATGCTCTATAGTTTCAAGTGACAAATTTAAATCCTCAAACATCAAAGATAAAATGTTGCATGCTTGTGAAATATCCCAAAATAAACAATGTTAAGGAAAACAACATCACCAAGATTCTGGTGTGTCCCCACCTTTAATAACAGTAGCTAAAAGTATTATTAAATCAATTGAAATTCAGATTGAAAATACAAACAATTTCAAATAATCCCGAAAGTTGATGTGGACCTTTGGAATAATGAATATTGTTTTGTGGACCGTGTCCCACATTTTTACTAAAGCAAATGGTGACAAAAAAATAAATGAAATGGGAATTGGAAAAAGGAAAACAGAAATAAAGCAAAAAATAGAAAAAAAGAAAAAAGGGGGAAACCCCCTTCCCCACTGGGCCGGCCCCAACAGGCCCAACCCCACCAGCCCACTCCCCACCCTCGCCTTCCTCTGTAGTGACTAGAGCGGTCGCTATAGAGCGCCAACCGCACCGCCGCCGTCGAACCAGCTCGCCGCCGATGGCGAGAGGATAAGAATGCCTCCCATGGCCTCTCTCTCCCTCCACCAAAACCCTAACCCCCGATAGATCTCACCTGCCCCTCTCCCTCACCACGTTCTCTCCCCCGCTCGCCCGAACGCCACCGTCGCCATGGCCGACGGGTAGCCGCGGCCATAGCCATGCCCGCGCCTCTCCGTCAGGTCCACAAGACCTGCCGCGATGAGCCCGTCCTCCTCGACCTCAAGCTCGAGCTCGGGGAGCTCTGCAACACCGTCCGTGCTCGTCTTCTTCCTTGGATCGCCGCCGCTTGCTGTCGTCGATTCGCTTCAGCAAGCCCTCCCCGACCACACTCTGCACCACTACAGGCTCGCTGTGAGCTCCGCCCCCCTCTCCGTGTATCCCTGCGGTCTTTCTCTCGCCATAGCGGCCATTCTCAATGTGCCCGAACCCACCGCCACTTGTGCTCGTCGCTGGCACCGTTCCGGCGACCAAATGTCCCCGCGCTCATGCCCATCATCTTCGCCACGTCGAGTAGGCCCTCCCTAGCAGCTCGGATAGCTCGTGCGCGTGCCGTATCGTCGATTGCCACCATGCCCGAACATAGCCGCCGCCCGACGTCATCGCCGGCGTCAACTCCGGCCACGACAGCCGACACCACCACCGTCGTTGGACGCGGCGCTCACCTCCCGTTCGGATGGGACCAACCGTGCCCCTTCTCGTGCTCTGTGGGCGAAACCCGAGATGCACCAGCATTTCGAGAGCTCGCTAAAGCTCCTCTGGTGGCCGGACGGTGCCGCCGCCCACGTGGCCGACCTGGGGCCACTGCCGGGGTCACTAACCAGTGGGCCCCGCGGTCCTGGTTGACCTGTTGACCAGGTCAACCGTGCTGACTGGGCACCCGTGTGCCACTGACATGTGGGGCCCCTACCCCAATGTCTATGACATTTGGGCCCTAGATAGTGAATTGATTAATTAAACTAATTAAATTGCCTAATTAGTCACTATCATGTGTGCCCCAATTTTAATTAATCTTGTTTAGTTTAATTTAGTAACCCTGGTTAGCCACTGAGACTATGACAAGAGGGCCCCACCTGTCGGTTTGACCACTCTGTTGAGGTTGTTGACAAATGATGCAGTGTTGATGACAGCATGATGTCATAAAGGATTTTTTGAATAAATAATAATCTGTTAATTCCATAAATTAATAAAAACTTTAGAAAATCATATCTCTTAAACTGTAGCTCAGATGGAAATAATTTATATAGGAAAGTTAATCAAAAAAATCCCACGGATCCAAATATGCCTTCCATTCATATGTCACATGCTCCTAGAATGATGAACATGTAACTTTCCCCCTTTGTTTCGACTGTCCGATAAATCAACAGACCCGGGAAATATCATCAGTTATTCTCCTGCTTCATCTCATGCGTGTAGTATTGCGTTACTGCATAGCTAGCTCTGCATATTGCCATGTCATGCATCGTGGTGCACCTATTTGCTTTATATTTATTGTTTATCCCTCCTCTTCTTACTGATAGACCCCGAGACTGATGCTGCTGCCGAGTACGACTACGCCCCTGACGACCAGCATTATGCAGTAGAGCAAAAAAGGCAAGAAAAACCCCCTTGAGCATTCCAATATCACCCACGTCTCTCCCTCTTATTCTTGCATTAGAATTTTGCTACTATTTTAGTTAGCTCCTATTCTGATGCATAGCCTATTTTTCATAAACTGCTACTATTCGTGCAATCATACTAACTGCTTAGGATAGGTTGGTTAGTGAATACCTAGTGACCCCTTAGTCCCAGTTGCCCCTGCATCTTCATCGACGACCCCACGACTCGATGACTCGAAGACTTGGCCAACCGACCGACAAGCCAGGCCCCTCACATCACCCCAATTCCCTAAATTGAATGACTCTGCAGTGCTACTATTGAGTACCGAGGGTGACACCTCGTGAAGTACTCATGATGCTAGCCTAGGTAGTGCAACTAGTCGGTCGTGGTTATCGAGGGTGATTCCTCCTTCACCATTCCCGACGATGTCTCTGTCGTGCAACCCCTCAAGTGTGGGACCTTCGAGGGTGATTCCTCTAAGTCCACCTTGACGGTTACATTGAGCGGGGACCATTGAGGGTGATTCCTTAGATTCCCGTCTTGATGTTATATCCACACAGTTACTATGACCTGGTTACAGAAACATGTTCAAGACAGGCCATCCCCAAGGGTGCCCGTGAGATAAAGATTTGGTGGAATGCGCCGCAAGGCATCCGAAGACTTGGTGGGGTGTGCCGGTAAGCCACCCAAGTGTTATTGGCAGGGCGACGGCCTGCAATATGGTTCGAGCTTGCCCTGCACTAATAAAATGCTAATGGGTTGGGTATTTGATCTGAGTTGGTCGTTGACCTTTTTTGCACTAAACCTTCACGTGGGAGAAGTTATGGGTACTCAGCATCGTTGTATCAGCCGAAGCTCTTCGGACGTCAACAATAGAGTGGTGCGCGCCGGATTGGGCTGGAAGGTACAACTCCCGGACTAAGTGTACTAGGTCTCCTTTCGGCCGCGTACGCATCGTGCAGGAGTGCAAGGGCAAGTGGGACAACAAAACTGCGCGCTTAGGATTTAGACCGGCGGGCTGGCCTCTTCGTTGAGTCTACGTGGGGCGAGGATGTTTTGGATCCCGAGGCCAGGCATTACCCCAGAAAGTGTGTCCGGCCGGAGGTGATCAAGCGTGTTGGAAATGCGGTGCACCCCTGCAGGGAAGAACTTATCTATTCGAATAGCCGTGTCCATGATAACAGGACGACTTGGAGTTGTACTTTACCTTATACAACTACAATTGTGCTTTACTTTAAATGAAATGTGGCTCCGGGATTGCTTCCTCGCAGGGAGTCGAGGAAGAATCTCTGGGTGTGGTTACTTAATAAAATTGCTACAATAATATGACTATATATGAGATACCAGTCTACTCTCTTCTCATGCTGCAAGATTGCTGAAGATGCTAGTCTTCGATAGGACTAGGCCTTCCCCCTATTCTTGCTTTCTGTAGTCAGTCCAGATATAACCCCTCCCCTTGATAATGATGCATACTTAGTATAGTTCTGATGTCAGTCCTATGAGTACTTTGGATGAGTACTCACCGCTGCTTTGCCCTCTCTTTCCCCCTCGATTCGATTCTGCATTTAGACGATGGAGCCCAGGAGATGGAGTATGCTGGGTACGACTACTACACCACCGCAGCAGCCTACTAATACGTGGAGGCGACCCCCGACCTGCAGTAGGATAGGAGGTTCCCAGGCAGGAGGCCTCGCCTCTTTCGATTCGTTGTTATGTTTGTGCTAGCCTTCTTAAGGCAATACTTGTTTAACTTATTTCTGTACTCAGATATTATTTGCTTCCGTTGACTCATGCTTGTCGTGCTTTGTATTCGAGCCCTCGAGGCCCCTGGCTTGTAATATGAAGTCGTTGACTTTAATTTGTGTCTAGAGTTGTGTTGTGATATTGATTAGTGAGTCCCTAATCGTGGTCGTACGCATTGTGTGTATGTTTATCGTATGGTCGAAGCTGGGGGTGTCACATGGTCATATCACATCACATGGCATACCGTGCAAAAACAAGTTAGACGTCCTCCCACTCTTGGCCTATGTAGCCTTCCGGGGCCGGTGGCCCCTCCCGGTGGACCCTCGGAACCCTTCTGGTGGTCCCGGTACATTACCGGTGATGCCCGAAACACTTCCGGTGACCAAATCCTCACTTCCTATAGATGAATCTTTACCTCCGGACCATTATGGAACTCCTCGTGACTTCCGGGATCTCATCCAGGACTCCGAACAACCTTCGGTAACCACGTACACTATTCCCATATAACTCTAGCGTCATCAAACCTTAAGTGTGTAGACCCTACGGGTTCGGAAACCATGCAGACATGAGCGAGACACCTCTCTGGTCAATAACCAATAGCGGGATCTGGATACCCATATTGGCTCCCACATGTTCCACGATGATCTCATCGGATGAACCACGATGTCGGGGATTCAATCAATCCCGTATACAATTCCCTTTGTCCATCGGTATGTTACTTGCCCGAGATTCGCTCGTCGGTATCCTTATGCCTTGTTCAATCTCATTACCGGAAAGTCTCTTTACTTGTTATGTAACACATCATCTCGTGGCTAAATCCTTAGTCACATTGATCTCATTATGATGATGTCTTACCGAGTGGGCCCAGAGATACCTCTCCGTCACACAGAGTGACAAATCCGAGTCTCGATTCGTGCCAACCCAACAGATACTTTCGGGGAAACCCGTAGTGTACCTTTATAGCCACCCAGTTACATTGTGACGTTTGGCACACCCAAAGTATTCCTACGGTATTTGGGAGTTGCACAATCTCATGGTCTAAGGAAATGATACTTGACATTAGAAAAGCTTTAGCACACAAACTACACGATCTTGTGCTATGCTTAGGATTGGGTCTTGTCCATCACATCATTCTCCTAATGATTTGATCTCATTATCAATGACATCCAATGTCCATGGTCATGAAACCATGACCATCTATTGATCAACGATCTAGCCAAGTAGAGGCTCACTAGGGACATGTTGTGGTCTATGTATTCACACATGTATTACGGTTTCCGGTTAATACAATTATAGCATGCACAATACACAATTATCATGAACAAGGAAATATAATAATAATCACTTTAATATTGCCTCTAGGGCATATTTCCAACACAGCCAGCGTCGGGCCAGAATCCGATGAAATAGCTTGTTTAGAAACGAGGCAACGGTAGGATGTGTGTGTCGCGGTAGCGAGTGGGGTCGATATGCGACGTCGTAGTTCCGGAGTCGCACGAAGGCGTATCCGTGTCCTGTTTGGCCATAGTGGATCTAGTCAAAATGGCCGGTCTGGGCATTCTAGACAGCCTAGGGTGACGGCCTCCTCAAAGGCGGGGACCGATGTCCTCGGCGTCAAGGCATCGGGATCTGTAGGCTCCTCAATAAGAGTTGAGGGTTCTATCAAGACAAGCTCTCCCCGTGAATTAGTGACGAACTCTAGGGTTCCAAATATGATTCCTTGATCGGGGAAAAGCTTTTGATCTAGCCAAGGTGGCCGGTCGGGTCGGCGTGCGATGAGACATCGCCGCTTGTGAAGATCTGATCAGGGATGAGGATATCTCGGATGCAGATCTCATTGCTTGCGACAAGGCGAGCCATCAATTCTTTTGGCGATCACATTGGAACTCTCAATGAAAGCACCAATGTCGGTGTCAAAACCGGCGGGTCTCGAGTAGGGGGTCCCGAGCTGAGGGACTAGGATCAATGGTAAGAGGGGACGAAGGAGACAATGTTTACCCAGGTTTGGGCCCTCCTATGGAGGTAAAACCCTACGTCCTGCTTGATTATATTGATGGTATGTAGGATACAGATTTGATCTACCTTGACATCGACTAGTTAAACCCTCGATGAGTTGTTCTCTGTCCTACAATCTAAAACCCTCTGGCTTATATAGACGCCGAGGGTACCTAGGGTTTACACATGGTTGGTTGCACATCGAAGGAAAAACACGCCTATCTACTGTCGAGAACTTGGAGGACACGCCATGGCTCCTTCAAGCTTCCACCCAGGCAATAGGGCCTTCGATCATCTAATAGTCATCCGGTGGCCCACATAGTCCAGCCCATGAGAAACATGTCGGCTATGCGAGGACCCGTTAAACCAAGACTCCCTCAATGGCACCATGATCGGAAAACTCTATAAACCGGAGTGGTTGAAGGGAACTTTCATCGTGACGATGAAGATGTGACAGCAAGACTAGTTCTATATGACCGAGCCTCGTGCCGAGGACCAGGCTACGCTGCCACCCTTTACAGGTCTACCTTTGAAGAAGCTGAACTCTTGGCAGCCAAAGAACCTGAAATGTGGGCTATTCGTAGGAGGTCACCATTCTTCAAAAGAGAATCCACATGCTCAAGGACAATCTCAAGTTAGTGGACGTGATTGATGTGATGCTACATCGCGACATCCTACCTATCCAACTTCGGCTATCCCGATGTGGCTCTACAAGCCTGAGGACCCTAAAACAATCTAGTACTTCTTTCGCACCGACAAGGTCGGCATGTGGACATCCCTCTTCAAGCCGAAGCTTAACATGTTCCTTAAAGACGGGCCAAACAATGACTACTTAGAGTCACACACTCCAAAGGAGGTAACCATCCACATCCTAGATCCTATCAATTCAGTGTTTTCGTTTATAGCCTGAATATTTCTCTGTGTATGCAGAAATGGGTAGCCCGGGCAGAAATATCAATTGCCCAATGCCCTTGCCCGATGGCAATATTTCTTTGGAGCTCCAGGCACTCCTGGCCGAAACACCTTCAAAGGGACCATCCAAGGCCAAAAGAGAGCTGGGGAGGAAGAGGAAGCAGACGGACAGGCTTCAGATTGAAGACCCCTCGGATTCCAAGTGCGAGGACATCAAGGCCGTCACCTGGGAGGGAAGGGACAAGAAGGAGGAGGAGCAGACCGAAGCCAACTCGTCTCTGCCAAGGAAGAGGGCGACATCCTAAGACGTCGTGGGGGTCAAGCCCCGCGGTGGTCGGAAGGGCCTTGTAAAGTCCTCTGACATCGCACCATGCAAAGCCCCTACGAAGGCCCATTTTCCCTCTCCTTTTCGGAGAGTGGGCAATCCGAGGTCCGTAGGAACAAGCCGTCACCGAGGAGGTATGCCATTTGCTTCTTACAACATGTTTATACCGCGACTCCTCTCTCCTGGCATGTGTTGATCCATATTTTTTCCTTTTACATGACCAAATGGGCAGTCCCTAGTGATAGGGGATCGAGCGGGCTCCCACCGGAAGCTTGTCTGAGGGGCACCGTTCCTTCCCTCCAGCCCAGGATGGGCTGGGGGAGGCGACTTTGCAAGCTCCACCGTGTTGATCACATGGGACAACGGTAGTGTGCCCATGGCTGAGGTGGAGTCCTCAGGTGCCAAGGGTCTACTGACGAAGGCTCCTTCCTCTATGAAAGGAGTAAATTCGGGCCAGCCAGCATCTTTGACATCGGTGGCCACCAAGACACCTCGGTCGTCTACCATAGTGGTAGCCTATCCAGTAGGGGAGAGAGCCGAGATGATCCATTCATCCCCTCCTACCATGATGAGATCTTCCATCAGTATTGAGCACTGCACCTCATTGGTGTGGCCCGACAAAACTACCGAATCACAGAGGCCGGTATGGGGGAGGTCTTCGAGGCCTCGTTCAAGGTTTCGAGTTTTCCTTGTTAATATAGTAAATGCATAGAAGCGTCGAGAATTAGTTGCAACCAGTGACTCTTAGCAGTAAGAAAAAACAATTGGTCAGAGGACCGTGGGTCTCTAACCACGGTAGCCCTCGATCCTTGAGTTAGATTCTAATATCCTACTTGGGGTCATTAAAATGAGTGGAAAGCAATAGCAGCAGCCCTTGATACCCTCACCATATAGAAGTATCCGAGCAAGGGATCCATATCATCTGAGGAGTATTTAATATATGTATTTGTTTGCTTGTAGGATTCGACCTCGGCTTTAGCATCCAACTCAAAGGAGTCGGAGGAGATGAATCGAAGGCTCGATATGTCTGAAAAGGACATGAAGCTGATGTGGAGGCCGATGGAGGAAGCTCAAGGTAAATCCTAAAAGACGATTTGGCATTTATATACCTATATCTGAAAGGATGATGTGGTGCTAGGATCTGAATTACATTGATAATGTACTTTGCAGCTTCCTCCGCGGTGCTTGAAAAGCTCCGGTGCGAGCTGCAAACAGCTCAGCAGGAGGTCAAGCAGCATAGCAGAGTAGGACAACAAAGAGCTAGCTGCGATGAAGGTGGTTTACACCGAGCGTGACAAACTTTAGGAGGATAAGAAGACACTTACCATCGAGCTTGCCAAGGCGAGCTCGGACTACAAAGAGGCCAGGACCCAGGCCCGAGCGGACCATGATATGCTCAACCAAGTGAGCCTAATCGCCGCCGGTAAGCCCTACCTACTTCACTGTGTTTTTGGCGATAGCTAGTTTGCCCATCTTATGCAAATCCGGCGTTCCTCACATGACTTCAAGGATCCGCCGAAGAGCACTACAGACGCCTGTGCTCACTATGCCTACCGCCCTGATTAACGAACCGAGAAGATCTTCTAGCATCAGTTCCTGGTGCCCGAGCACCTACACCATCTTAATAATAAAATGAAACAGCCGGGGAGCTGTTTCGCGCGGTGCGGTTGGTAATCTAAGACCTCTGTGTCTACCTCTGGTTGGCCATACTGATACCAAGCGGCTTCTTGAGCCTGTTGAGCAGGCTGCGTAAAGCCAGCCACCATGTGGAGTGTTGGAAGAGGTCGGCCTATCCGGAGGGCGCCCAGCAGGCGTACGCGTCTGTGATGGTGCACTTTCTGAGGATCCAACCGCTGGTTATCGCATCTGCCCCCCCGGAAGGAAAGAACTACAAGTCTGAGCATCTCCTGTCCGAGTCCTAGAAGGTGCCTAGAAGATCGAGGCCCAATCCTCTAAGTTCGACCTTTGGTTCTGAAAGGTCCCCCGGTATGCCGAGGAGTAGTTTGTAAAGAAAAATGCAAAAAATATGCTTTAATAAATTTGGTTTCCTCCGATATATTTATATATTCCTCTTGTGTGACTGCTTTTATATCTGAAAGTTTGCAGTCGTCAGCTTCTGCCTCCTTGCAGATGCTACTCGGGTGTAGTCTAACATGCGTAAACCCTTGGCCGACGTTTCGGGACCCATAGGCGATTTGCATGTTCAGACGAACGAGGCAATCATACTATAGAGGGTTTATCACTTTCACTTAGTCATATGAGCTCTAATTGGTGGCGTAGTTGAACTAGCCCCCAGTGAAGTGGTGATCGGACCAACCAAGATACACCCATCTTAACACCTTGGTTCTTGTAGTGATAACCCTTCGTTTAGCACGGCTCAACCACTAATGGCGGATAGTTTGACACTGTCATTGGATCACTTAACCTATTTACGCTTATCATGATAGTCGATTTTCAAGTTTCTCCACCGAGGCGTTGTAACAATCCATGATGGAAGCACAATCGCAATGGTTTTACCTTTGCACCCCTAGCCGAACAGAGCAGAACATAGGAGGAAAACACAGGATCCAACCCAATCATTTACCAAAATCATGATTCAAAACAAGTGCATATAAAGCAATATCCAAGACGTCGACCAGACATCGGACTTGAACATGGGCTCGTCTATAAATCCGAGCTCGGTTTAGAGCCGGACTCTACTACATGTGAAGGTATACCACCTCGGGCAAGTTTAAAAAACAACACATAAATATGTGTGGTGACCTAAAAAGGTCTGTTATTATTCATATGAGGAGCCAGACATGCGGAGCTATAGCGGGATATAGAGAGTATGTTTGAGAAAGCTAAAACGGAGAGTAATACAGGGCTTTAAGATAAGTGGGCATTGTGGCTCATTGATTCCCTGCCCCTCCATGCTGTTGACGAACTCGTACTTGTCTAATCCAAGGTTGATGCATGCATGTGACTCCCTGCTTTGCTTGATGCATTCGAAAGGCGGGGCCTCTGCTGAGGCTGAAACCATGACTTGGCAGTTTAACTCTGCCAAGATGTTCCTTCTGGTGGGCCTTTACTGTGCCAAAGAGATCACCAGGTGTCGGTTTTGCTCGGATGATCCGATTTAAGGCACTCTTTGTAGTAAATTTATGCTCACCAATTCCACAAGGAATTTTAAGCGCGAAGTTGTGTACTCGAGGTACGTAGTCTACTACTAAACAACAGGGGTAGGGGAGCATGTATCTCTACTCAGGGATGACACGAGTGCGGCTAGCGGCTGAAGTCACAGTGCAGGCGTGCTTTGAAGAGCTCGCAAGGTTGCGTCAGGCTTCTTGCCTGGCTGCTTCATCGATCGCCTGAGTGTCAGCTATGTAAGCTATTGTTTGCTCCATTGTACGGAGGGAGCGTTCTGTGTTCCCATTGATGATGATGACTCCATTGGGGTCCGACACCTTGAGCTTGAGGTAGGCGTAATGCGGCATCGCCTTAAAGCAGGCGTATGCAATACGACCAAGAAAAACAAGATAGCCGTTGCAGGAGGGGACTATGTCGAAGATTAAGTCGATGCAGTGGAAATCGTCGGGGGAGCCAAAAACAACTTGTAGTGCCATAGTGCCATAGTTCCCGGGCACTGGGCCTCCACGATGTGTATTACTTCCTTGAACGTGCTTTTGCTAGGCTTCATTCATGATGGGTCAATCCCCATCTTCCTCACCGTGTCCGCATGTATTAGGTTCAGATTGCTTCCGCCGTCCATAAGGACGCGGGTAAGCTGAAACCCACGGACAATGGGATCCAGAAACAGGGCGGCTCACCCGCCATGACGGATACTGGTCAACTGGTCTCTCTGACTAAAAGTGATCGGGCAGGCCATCCAAGGGGTGCACCTCGCTACAGGATCTGAGGCGTAGACATCCCGAAGTGCCCATTTCTGGTCCTTCTTAGGGATGTGTCTGACGGAGATCATGTTCACATCCTTGAATTTAGAGTGAAATTGTTTTTGGATACCATTATTTCATCCCATGAGGTTCGTACTCATCATCGTTGCTCTGGGACTGGCTCTTTCCTGATTCCTCGGCAAGTGCCTTCCTGGCCTACTTGAGCACCCAACAATTTCCATTGGTGTGGTTGACAAGTTTGTCCAGGGTGCCATGGTCCTGGGAGGATTTGTCCAGTATTTTATGCAAAGCGCTTGAGCCGTCCCTGTTCCCTTTAAAGCGTCTTCACTATGGTCCACCCCGTGATCTATTGAACCATGTATTGACTGATGGGTCCTTGGCGTCGTTGTCGCTATTTTTCTTTCCGCACTTGTGTTTATTACGCCTGGGTGATAACCCACATGTATAGGGGATCACAAAAGTTTTCGAGGGTAGAGTATTCAACCCAAATTTATTGATTCGACACAAGGGGAGCCAAAGAATATTCTCGCGTATTAGCAGCTGAGTTCTCAATTCAATGACTCCTGAAAGACTTAATATCTGCAGCAAAGTATTTAGTCGCAAAGTAGTATTGAAGTAACGGTAACGGTAGCAAAAGTGACAGTAGCAGTTTTGTAGTGATTGTAACAGTCGCAACGGAGAAGTAACATAGCAAAGCTCAATATATGGAAATCTCATAGGCAATGGATCGGTGATGGATAATTATGTTGGATGTCATTCATCATGCAACAATTATAACATAGGGTGACACAGAACGAGCTCCAATTCATCAATGTAATGTAGGCATATACTGTTGGGGAACGTTGCATGGGAAACAAAAAAATTTGTACACTTCACCAAGATCAATCTAGGAGATGAGCATCTATGAGAGGAGAGATTGGATCCACATACCCTTGTAGATCGCTAAGCGTAAGCATTAAAGAACGCGGTTGATGTAGTCGTACGTCTCCGCGATCCAAATCTCAAGCCGTCCCACGAACTCCCGATCAAGTGCGGACCGGAAGGCACATCCGCATTCAGCACACGTGCAACTCGATAAAGATCTCCATCTTCTTGATCCAGCAAGAGGAAGAGGAGAGTTAGATGGGTTCGCTGGCAGCACGACGACGTGGCGGAGGTGGTGGTGGAACTAAACCGGCAGAGCTTCGCTAAGCGGCGTCTAATCAATCTACTAGAGGAGAGGCTGTCAAAGAGGGAGGAAGGGCTGTGCCGTGGCTTAGGGTGCAGCTGCCCTCCTCTCTCTCACATATATATAGGGGGAGGGGTGGTGTGCCCAACCCCTAGGGTTTCCCCCTTGGGGCGGTGGCCAAGGGTGGAGGCGCCCTAGGGTGGCTTGCCACCCAAGCAAGGTAGAGCCAACCCTAGGGATGGCCCTCCCACCAACCCCAGCCGCATGTGCCTTTGTGGGAAGGGCGGTCAGCCCACCAGGGGCTGGTGTGCCCTCTCTCACAGCCCATGTAGCCCTTTGGGGCTGGTGGCCCCTTTCAGTGGACCAACGGGATCCTCCCGGAACCCCCGGTACGTTACTGGTGACGCCCGAACTTTTCCTGGTAACCAACACGGAACATCCTATATATGAATCTTCACCTACGGACCATTCCGTAGCTCCTCGTCATGTCCGGGATCTCATCTAGGACTCCGAACAACCTTCGGTCACCAACACACATAACTCATCTATACCAAAACGTCACCGAACCATAAGTGTGCAGTCCCTGCGGGTTCGAGAACTATGTAGACATGACCGAGACATCTCTACAGTCAATAACCATTAGCGGGACCTGGATGCCCATATTGATTCGTACATATTCTACGAAGATCTTTATCGGTCGAACCTCTATGTCAAGGATTGAGTTAATCCCGTATGATGTTCCCTTTGTCCTTCGGTATGTTACTTGGCCGAGGTTCGATCATCGGTATCTCTATACCTAGTTCAACCTCGTTACCGGAAAGTCTCTTTACTCGTTCCGTAATACAAGATCCTATGGATAACACTTAGTCACATTTCTTGCAAGGCTTATTGTGATGTTGTATTACCGAGTGGGTCCTGAGATACCTCTCCGTCACACGGAGTAACAAATCCTAGTGTTGATCCATGCCAACCCAGCAGACACCCTCGGAGATACCTGTAGAGCACCTTTATAGTCACCTAGTTATGTTGCGACGTTTGATACACACAAGGCACTCCTCTGGTGTCAGTGAGTTGCATGATCTCATGGTCATAGGAACATAGACTTGACAGGTAGAAAACTGTAGCAATAAACTGACACGATCATATGCTACATTTATAGTTTGGGTCTCGTCCATGACATCATTCTCCTAATGATGTGATCCCGATATCAAATGACATCTCATGTCCATGGCCAGGAAATCTTAACCATCTTTGATCAATCGAGCTAGCATGCTAGAGGCATACTAGGGACACAATGTTTGTCTATATGCCCACACATGTATTTAGTTTCCAATCAACACAATTATAGAACGAACAATAAACGATTATCATGAACAAGGAAACATAATAATAAACACTTTATTTATTGCCTCTAGAGCATATTTCCAGCAGTCTCCCACTTGCACTAGAGTCAATAATCTAGCTCACATCAGTATGTCATTTACATTGTAATGAATCAAACACCCATGAGGTTCTGGTGTTGATCATGTTTAGCCCTTCGAAGAGGTTTAGTTAACGGGTCTGCAACATTCAGATCCGTGTGCACTTTGCAAATATTTATGTCCTTCTCCTCGACGTAATCGCGGATGGAATTGAAGCGTCGCTTTATGTGTCTGGTCCTCTTGTGAAACCTTGGTTCCTTGGCCAGAGCAATGGCACCAGTGTTGTCACAGAACAGAGCGATTGGATTTAGTGCACTGGGCACTACTCCAAGATCTGTCATGAACTGCTTCATCCAGACACCTTCCTTCGCTGCCACCGAGGCTGTGATGTACTCCGCTTTGCATGTAGAATCGGCTACCATGCTTTGCTTGGAACTGCACCAGCTTACCGCTCCCCCATTGAGAATAAACACGTATCCGGTTTGTGACTTAGAGTCATCCGTATCAGTGTCAAATCTTGCATCGACATAAGCCTTTATGAAGAGCTCTTGATCACCTTCATAAACGAGAAACATTTCCTTAGTCCTTTTCAGGTACTTAAGGATATTCTTGACCACCGTTCAACGCTCCATTCCAGGATCACTTTGAAACCTGTCGGCCATAGTTATGGCAAGGCTGACATTGGGTCTTGTGCACATCATCACATACATGATAGAGCCTATGGCTGAAGCATAGGGGACGACACTCATCTTTTCTCTATCTTCTGAAGTCACTGGGCATTGAGTCTTACTCAACTTCACACCTTGTAACACAGGTAAGAACCCATTCTTAGACTGATCCATTTAGAACTTCTTCAAAACTTTATCAAGGTATGTGCTTTGTGAAAGTGCTATCAAGCGTCTCGATCTATCTCTATAGATCTTAATGCCTAATATGAAAGCAGCTTGTCCTAGGTCCTTCATTGAAAAACTCTTTTTCAAATGTTCCTTCACGCTTTCCAGCATTTCTATATTGTTTCCAATCAGCAATATGTCGTCCACATATAATATTAGAAACGATATAGAGCTCCCACTCACTTTCTTGTAAATACAAGCTTCTCCGTAAACTTGTATAAACCCAAACGCTTTGATCACCTCATCAAAGCGCTTATTCCAACTCCCAAATGCTTGCACGAGTCCATAAATGGACCACTGGAGTTTGCAAACTTTGGCAGCATTCTATGGATCGACAAAACCTTCCGGTTGCATCATATACAACTCTTCCTCAAGGAAACTGTTAAGGAACGCTGTTTTGACATCCATCTGCCAAATTTCATAGTCGAAATATGCAGCTATTGCTAACATGATTATGACGGACTTAAGCATCGCTACGGGTGAGAAGCTCTCATCGTAGTCAACTTCTTGAACTTGTGAAAAACCCTTTGCCACAAGTCGAGCTTTATTGACGGTGACAATACCGTCCGCGTCCGTGTTCTTCTTAAAGATCCTTTTATTTTGAATGGACTTTCTCCCTTCAGGTAGTACTTCCAAACTCCATACTTTGTTTTCAAACATGGATCCCATCTCGGATTTCATGGCCTCTAACCATTTCTCGGAATCCGGGCCCATCATCGCTCCTCCATAGCTCGTAGGTTCATTGTTGTCTAACAACATGACCTCCAAGACAGGGTTGTCGTACCACTCAGGAGCAGTGCGCGCCCTTGTCGACCTACGAGGTTCAATAGCAACTTGATCCAAAGTTTCATGATTATCATCAATAACTTTCTCTTCGACCATCATTGGCTCCACAGAAACATCTTTCTGTGCTGCACTACTCTCTGGTTGAAGTGAAGGTTCAATAACCTCATCAAGTTCTAGTTCCCTCCCACTCAATTCTTTCGAGATAAAATCTTTCTCAAGAAATGTTCCATTCTTAGCGACAAACACTTTGCCTTCGGATCTGAGATAGAAGGCATACCCGACTGTCTCTTTCGGGTATCCTATGAAGACGCATTTCTCCGCTTTGGGTTCCAACTTTTCAGGATGAAGCTTTTTGACATAAGCATCACATCCCCAAACTTTAAGAAACGACAACTTTAGCTTCTTGCCAAACCACAATTCTTATGGCGTCGTTTCAATGGATTTCGATGGTGCCCTATTTAAAGTGAATGTAGCTGTCTCTAACTCATAACCCCAAAACGATAGCGGCAAATCGGCAAGATACATCATAGAATGCACCATATCTAATAAGGTTTGATTACGACGTTCGGACACACCATTACACTGTGGTGTTCCAGGTGGTGTCAATTGTGAAACAAGTCCACACTGTCTTAAGTGTCTACCAAACTCATAACTCGGATATTCTCCTCCTCGATCAGATCACAGGAATTTAATCTTCTTGTTATGATGATTCTCAACTTCACTCTGAAATTTCTTGAACTTTTCAAACGTTTCAGACTTGTGTTTCATTAAGTAAATATATCCATATCTACTGAAGTCATCAGTGAAGGTGAGAAAGTAACAATATCCACCACGTGCCTCAATGTTCATCGAACCGCACACATTAGTATGTATGATTTCCAACAAATCACTCGCCCGTTCCATTGTTCCAGATAACGGCGTTTTAGTCATCTTGCCCATGAGGCATGGTTCACATGTGTCAAGTGATTCAAAATCAAGTGACTCCAAAAGTCCATCAGCATGGAGCTTCCTCATGCGTTTTACACCAATATGACCCAAACGACAGTGCCACAAGAAAGTGGTACTATCATTATCAAATCTACATCTTTTCGCATGAATGCTATGACCATGTGTATCATCACTATCGAGATTCAATAAGAATAAACCCCTCACATTGGGTGCATGACCATAAAAGATATTACTCATATAAATAGAACAACCATTATTCTCTGATTTAAATGAGTAACCGTCTCGCAATAAACAAGATCGAGATATAATGTTCATGCTTAACGCAGGCACTAAATAACAATTATTCAGGTTCATCACTAATCCCGATGGTAGTCGAAGAGCGAGCGTGCCGACGGCAATCACATCAACATTGGAACCATTTCCCATGCGCATCGTCACTTCATCCTTAGCCAGCATCCGTCTATTTCGTAGGTCCTGCTTTGAGTTGCAAATGTGAGCAACCAAACCGGTATCAAATACCAAGGCACTACAACGAGAGCTAGTAAGGTACACATCAATAACATGTATATCATATATACCTTGTTTGGTGGTGGACGCCTTCTTGTCGGCCAGGTACTTGGGACAGTTCCGCTTCCAGTGACCAGTTCCCTTGCAATGAAAGCACTCAGTTTCTAGCTTGGGTCTAGCCTTGGGTTTCTTTACGGGAGGAGCAACTGCTTTGCCGCCCTTCTTGGAGTTACCCTTCTTGCCCTTGCCATGCTTCTTGAAACTAGTGGTTTTATTGACCATGAACACTTTATGTTCTTTCTGGATTTCAGACGCAGCGACTTTCAGCATCGCAAACAGCTTGGTGACTGACTTGTTCATCCCGTGCATGTTATAGTTCAACACGAAGCTCTTGTAGCTAGGTGGCAATGATTGAAGAACTCTGTCAGTGATCACCTCCGGCGGAAGGGGCATCCCTAACTCCGCCAGACGGGTCGAATACCTAGACATTCCGAGTATATGTACACTGATAGACCCATTCTCCTCCATCTTGCAAGCATAGAACTTATCGGAGGTATCATACCTCTCGATTCGGGCATTCTTCTTAAAGATAAACTCCAACTCTTGGAACATCTCATATGCTCCATGACGTTCAAAATGTCTTTGAAGTCCCGGTTCTAAGACATACAACATTGCACATTGAACTATTGAGTAATCACCAGAACGTGCCTCCCAAGCGTTCTTAACGTCTTTGGATGACACGAGACCGGTGGGTCACCAAGCGGTGCATCAAGGACATAAGCCTTCTGGGAAGCCATGAGGATAATCCTCAGATTATGGTCCCAATACACAAAGTTACTTCCATCATCTTTCAATTTAGCTTTCTCTAGGAACGCATTAAAATTGAGGGGTGCTACTATGCGAGCCATTAATCTACAACATAAATAAGCAAATGTTACTAAGACTATTGTTCAAGATAATGAGTTTAGTTAATCAAATTACTAAACCTCCCACTCAAATTGACATCCCTCAGGTCATCTAAGTGATACATGATCCACATTCACCAACTCAAGTCCAATCATCACGTGAGTTAAGGTGGTTTCAATGGTGAACATCATCATGTTGATCATATCTACTATATGACTCATGCTCGACCTTTCGGTCTCTTGTGTTCCGAGGCCATGTCTGTACATGCTAGGCTCGTCAAGTTTAACCCGAGTGTTCCGCATGTGCAACACTGGCTTGGACCCGTTGTATGCAACGTAGAGTCTCTCACACCCGATCATCACGTGGTGTCTCGACACGACGAACTTTCGCAACGGTGCACACTCGGGGAGAACACAATTCATCTTGAAATTAAAGTGAGGGATCACCTTATAATGCTACCGTCGTTTAGAGCAAAACAAGGTGCATAAAAGGATTAACATCACATGCAAATCATAAGTGACATGATATGGCCATGAACTTGTGCTTTTGATCTCCATCTCCAAAGCACCAACATGATCTCCATCGTCACCAGCATAACACCATGATCTCCATCATCGCGTCGCCATCGAGTTTGTCGCGCCCACCATGCTCATACTACTATTGCTACCGCTTAGAGATAAAGTAAAGCATTACATAGTGCTTAAAGATTGACACGCAGGTCATACAGTAATTAAAGGCAAACCTATGGCTCCTACCGGTTGTCGTACTCATCGACATGCAAGTTGTGATATTCTATACAAAACATGATCATCTCATACATCACATACATCACATCATGTAATTGGCCATATCACATCACAACATACCCTGGAAAAACAAGTTAGACGTCGTCTAATTGTTGTTGCATGTTTTACGTGGCTGCTATGGGTATCTAGCAAGAACGATTCTTACCTATGCAAAACCACAACGGTGATATGAAGATTGCTTTTCAACATTCTACAAGGACCGCCTTAATCAAATCTGGTCCAACTAAAGTGGGAGAGACAGACACCCGCTAGCCATCTTTATGCACCAAAGTTACAAGTTAGTCGATGGAACACGGTCTCTAGTAAGCGTACAAGTAAAGTCGTCCCACAATACCGCTGAACCAAGAAAATACTAAGGAGGGAAGCAATCTGAATATCAACGCCCACAAACTCCTTTGTGTTCTACTCAAGATCTCCGATACGTCTCCAACATATCTATAATTTTTGATTGTTCCATGCTATTATATTATACTTTTGGATGTTTTATATGCATTAATATGCTATTTTATATTATTTTTGGGACTAACTTATTAATCTAGAGCCTAGTGCCAGTTTCTGTTTTTTCCTTGTTTTTGAGATTTGCAGATAAGGAATATTAAACAGAGTCTAAACGGAATAAAACCTTCGAAAGGAATTTTTTTGGAACAAAAGGAAACTACGAGACTTGCGAACCAAGGCAGAGGAGCCACCATGGGGCCACAAGCCCTAGGGCCGCACCCAGTGGGGTAGGGCGTGCTGGGTAGGCTTGTGGGACCTCGACAGCTCCCCTAACCCTAATCTTTGGCCTATAAATTCCAAAATATTCCATCATTATCAGAACAAGCCACTAAAACACTTTTCCGCTGCCAGAAGCCTCTGTTCCCGAGAGATCCAATCTTGGAGCCTTTTCTGGTAATCTGCCGGAGGGGGATTCGATCACAGAGGGCATCTACATCAACTCCATTGCCCCTCCGATGATGAGTGAGTAGTTCACCACAGACCTTCGGCTCCATATATAGTAGCTAGATGGCTTGTTCTCACTCTTTTCTCTTCAATACCATGTTCTTCATGGAGATCTATCCGATGTAATACTCTTTTGCGGTGTGTTTGTCGAGATACGATGAATTGTGGGTTTATGTTCAGATTATCCATGAATATCATTTGAGTCTTTTCTGAATTCTTATCTGCATGATTTCATATATTTGCAAGTCTCTTCAAGTTATTGGTTTGGTTTGGCCAACTAGATTGGTAATTCTTGCAATGGGAGAAGTGCTTAGTTTTGGGTTCAATCTTGCGGTGTCCTCACCGAGTGACAAAGTAGGGAAAGCGAGGCACATATTGTATTGTTGCCATCAAGGATAA
Source organism: Hordeum marinum (assembly GCA_022496015.1). NCBI lineage: Eukaryota > Viridiplantae > Streptophyta > Magnoliopsida > Poales > Poaceae > Hordeum > Hordeum marinum. The sequence continues at coordinate 144,226,616 of CM039674.1, read as the reverse complement.
CAAGATGGGGTTTTCATCATATTGCTTGAGTTATCCCTCTACATCATGTCATATTTCCTAATGCGTTACTCTGTTCTTCATGAACTTAATACTCTAGATGCAAGCAGGAGTCGGTCGATGTGTGGAGTAATAGTAGTAGATGCAGAATCATTCCGGTCTACTTGAGACGGACGTGATGCCTATATGCATAATCATTGCCTTGGATATCTTCATAATTATTCGCTTTTCTATCAATTGCTCGACAGTAATTTGTTTACCCACCATAATACTTGCTATCATGAGAGAAGCCTCTAGTGAAACCTATGGCCCCCGGGTCTATTTTCCATCTTATACTTTTAGATTTAAAACCAAAAATACTTTGCTCAACACTTTTACCTATTGTTTTACTTTCCATTTAAGCAATCTATATCAGATCTCATCCTTGCAAGTAACCTTAAAGGGATTGACAACCCCTTTATAACGTTGGGTGCAAGAGTTTGATTCTTTGTGTAGGTACACCTATTGGGGACCTGCTTGTATCTCCTACTGGATTGATACCTTGGTTCTCAACAACTGAGGGAAATACTTACCTACTTTGCTGCATCAAGCGTTCCTCTTCATGGAAACCAATGCATGCTCGAGAAGTAGCAATCTCATCTACGCATAGACCTAGCTCATGATGCCACTGTTGGGGAATGTTGCATGGGAAACAAAAAATTTCCTATGCTTCACCAAGATCAATCTAGGAGATGAGCATCTATGAGAGGAGAGATTGGATCCACATACCCTTGTAGATCTCTAAGCGGAAGCATTAAAGAACGCGGTTGATGTGGTCGTACGTCTCTGCGATCCAAATCGCAAGTCGTCCCACGAACTCCCGATCAAGTGCCGAACGGACGACACCTCCGCGTTCAGCACATGTGCAGATCAATGAAGATCTCCGCCTTCTTGATCCAGCAAGAGGAAGAAGAGAGGTATATGGGTTCGCTAGCAGCACGATGGCGTGGCAGCGGTGGTGGTGGAGCTAATCCGGCAGAGCTTCGCTAAGCGGCACCGAATCAATCTACTGGAGGAGAGGCTATCAGAGAGGGAGGAAGGGCTCCGCCTTGGCTTAGGGTGCGGCTGTCCTCCTCCCTCTCACATATATATAGGGGGAGGGGTGGTGCGCCCAACCCCTAGGGTTTCCCCCTTGGGGCGGCGACCAAGGGTGGAGGTGCCCTACAGTGGCTTGCCACCCAAGCAAGGTGGCGCCAACCCTAGGGTTGGCCCTCCCACCAACCCCCCAGCCGCATGGGCCTTTGTGGGAGGGGCGGCCAGCCCACCCGGGGCTGGTGTGCCCTCTCTCACAACCCATGTAGCCCTTTGGGGGCTGGTGGCCCCTTTTGGTGGACCCCCGGGATCCTCCTGGCACCCCCTGTACGTTGCGGGTGACGCCCAAACTTTTCCCGGTAACCAACACGGAACATCCTATATATGAATCTTCACCTATGGACCATTTCAGAGCTCCTCATCATGTCCGGGATCTCATCTGGGACTCCAAACAACCTTCGGTCACCAACACACATAACTCATCTATACCGAAACGTCACCGAACCTTAAGTGTACAGACCCTGTGGGTTCGAGAACTATGTAGACATGACCGAGACATCTCTACGGTCAATAACCAATAGCGGGACCTAGATGTCCATATTGATTCCTACATATTCTATGAAGATCTTTATCGGCCGAACCTCTATGTCAAGGATTCAGTTAATCCCGTATGATGTTCCCTTTGTCCTTCGGTATGTTACTTTCCCAAGGTTCGATCATCGGTATCTCTATACCTAGTTCAACCTCGTTACCGGAAAGTCTCTTTACTTGTTCTGTAATACAAGATCCTATGGCTAACACTTAGTCCCATTGCTTGCAAGGCTTATTGTGATGTTGTATTACCGAGGGGCCCTAAGATACCTCTCCGTCACATGGAGTAACAAATCCCAGTGTTGATCCATGCCAACCCAGCAGACACCCTCGGAGATACCTTTAGAGCACCTTTATAGTCACCAAGTTATGTTGCGATGTTTGATACACACAAGGCACTCCTCCGGTGTCAGTGAGTTGCATCATCTCATGGTCATAGGAACATACACTTCACATGCAGAAAACTATAGCGATAAACTGACACGATCAGATGCTACGTTTCTAGTTTGGGTCTCATCCATCACATCATTCTCCTCACGATGTGATCCCGATATCAAATGACATTTCATGTCCATGGCCAGGACACCTTAACCATGTTTTATCAATCGAGCTAGCCTGCTTGAGCATACTAGGGACACAATGTTTGTCTATATGCCCACACATGTATTTAGTTTCCAATCGACACAATTATAGCATGGACAATAAATGATTATCATGAACAAGGAAATATAATAAGAAACACTTTATTTATTGCCTCTAGGGCATATTTCCAACATGTATTCCATATATAGTCATACGTGCTTATGGAAAAGAACTTGCATGACATCTTCTGTCCTACCCTCCCGTGGCAGCAAGGTCTTAATGGAAACTAAGGGATATTAAGGCTTACTTTTAATAGAGAACCGGACCAAAGCATTAGCACTTAGTGAATACATGAACTCCTCAAACTACGGTAATCACCTGAAAGAATCCCAGTTATTGTTACCCTGGGGGATGCAGATCATAATTCGTAATAGGTGTCTACAACTTGCAATATAGGTTCAAGAACACATATATATTCATGAAAACATAATAGGTTCAGATCTGAAATCATGGCACTCAGGCCCTAGTGACAAGCCTAATCATAGCAAAGTCATAGCAACATCAATCTCAGAACATAGTGGATACTAGGGATCAAACACTAACAAAACTAACTCGACTACATGAAAAATCTCATCCAACCCATCACCATCCAGCAAGCATACGATGGGATTACTCACGAACGGCAGAGAGTATCATGGAATTGGTGATGAAGGATGGTTGGTGATGACGATGGAGACGATTTCCCCTCTCCGAAGCCCAAAACAAAATCCAGATCTAGTCTCCCAAGGAAGAACAGGAGGTGGCGGCGGCTCCATATAGTGAAATGCGATGAACTCTTCTCTCTGATTTCTCTCTCCGTGAATAGGGTTATATGGAGCTGGAGAGGAGGTCATAGGAGCCACGAGGGCCCCACAAGCCTGCTAGGCATGGCCGGGTGGCCACGCCTAGCAGGCTTGTGGCCTACAGGTGGCCCCCCTCTGGTTGATTCTTGCACTAGTATTTTTTATTAAATCCAAAAATATTCTCCGTAAATTTTTAGGACGATCCGAGAACTTTTATTTCTGCACAAAAATAACACCAAGGCAATTCTGCTGAAAACAACGTTAGTCCGAGTTAGTTCCATTCATATCATGCAAATTAGAGTCCAAAACAAGGACAAAAGAGTTTGGAAAAGTGGATACGATGGAGACGTATCAACTCCCCCAATCTTAACCCATTGCTTGTCCTCAAGCAATTCAGTTGATAAAGTGAAAGTGATATAGAAAAACTTTTACAAACTCTGTTTGATCTTGTTGTTGTAAATACGTCCAACTGATGTTCAGATTTTTAGCAAAGATCATGGACTAACCACGTTCACAATAACATTTAGGTCTCACATTTACTCATATCAATGACATAATCAACTAGCAAGCAATAATAATAACTCTTGGATGATAACACTTTTTCAAAACAGTCGTGATGTAATATGACAAAATGGTATCTCTCTAGCCCTTTTTGAGACCGCAAAACATAAATGCAGAGCACCTCTACATAACAAGGACCGACTAGACATTGTAATTCACGGCGAAAGAGGTCCAGTCATGCTCATACTCAATATCAGTTAACAACAAAGCATATAAATGACGGTGGTGATCTCTAACTGGTTCCTTTTATAAGAAGATGATGACTCAAAAAGAAAGTAAATGGAAAGGCCCTTCGCAGAGGGAAGCATTGATTTACAAAGGTGCCAGAGCTTGAGTTTTTTAAAATAGAGGTAAGTAATGATTTTTGAGCGGTATGCTTTCATTTCTCACATAAAAACCAAAAGGTTTTCAACATCTTCCATGCTAGATACATTATAGGCGGTTCCCAAACACAAAGATAAAGTTTTTACTCTCCCTCCACCAATCAGTCACACTCCACGGCGAGCCAAATCCACGGGTACTGTCCATACAAACGCAGTCCTCGAGGAGTTTTGTTTAATTATATTTGCTTTTTATTTCGAGCATGGAACTGGGCATCCCGATTACCAGCCACTTTCTCGTGAATGATAGTGTATCAACACATATCGTGAGAACAACTTACCTAGCATGGAAGACACTGATAGCCCCCAATAGCCACATGAGCGATTTGGGCATACAAAACAAAATGTTTATTTGAAGGTTTAGAGTTTGGCACATGCAAATTTACTTGGAACGGCAGGTAAATACCACATATAGGTAGGTATGGTGGACTCATATGAAAAAACTTTGGGTTTGAGGGATTGGATGCACAAGCAATATTCCCGCTTAGTACAAGTGAAGGCTAACAAAAGACTGGGGAGTGACCAACTACAGAGCGACGCAGTCATCCACATGCTTTGATATTAACCAACATTAAATGCAAGCATGAGTATTATATAAATCACTATGAACATAAATATCATGGAGGCTATGTTGATTTTGTTTCAACTACATGCATGAACATGTGCCAAGTCGAGCCACTTGAATCGTTCAGAGGAGGATACCATCCCATCATACTACATCACAACCATTTTAATATGCATGTTGGCACCCAAAACAAACCATTATCCACTCTTAGCTAATTAAGCATGGCATGAGTAACTATAATCTCTAATTGTCATTGCAAATATGTTTCACCCATGATGAACTGAATTTAGAACGATGAGCGAACCATATTTACAAAAGCAAGATAGGTCGAGTTCATACCAACTTTTCTCCATCTCAATCTTTTCATCAAATATCGTCATTATTGCCTTTCACTTGCACAACCAAACGGTGTGTATAATAAGAAGAGTGCACGTGCATTGGACTAAGGTGGAATCTGCAACCAAAAACTCAAAGGCGAAGACAAGGTAACATGGGCTCTCTAATAGGTAAACAATAATTGATATGAGAGCCAATCGACATTTTGATTATGGTCTTCTCCTTATGACCCAAAGAAAGAAAAATCAAAACAAGAACGAGAAAAACTATTTACACGGGAAAACTCCCAACAAGCAAAAGAAGAACGAAAAATCTTTTTGGGTTTTCTTTTTAATGCTACGACTAAGCAACAGGAAATAAAATTAGACTAATTTTTTTGTATTTTTCTCAAAGTTACATAAACACACAAGAAAAATCGAAACAAGAAAATGAACTACCATGGATAGTACAATGAAAAAGTATGTACACCGACTGCTAAGATGAGTGTATGACCATGGATGTAAAGTCGGTCAGAAATACATACTCCCCAAGATTAGGCTTTTGGCCTAAGTTGGTCTATGGCCATGGTTGGCCCTGATAATATCCGAAGTCATAGTTGGGGTTGTACTGGGCTGTAGCGGCTACCGGCTGAAGGACTACAACGTGAATGCGAGCTGATTCCGCGTTCCTCTCGTACTCGTCTGCCTCCTCTCTGGCTATAATGTATCTCTGTTTTTCCTGAAATTTAAAGATGGCAGGAGCAGGAAGGGTAACATGGAAAGCACGTTGTCTGTCAAAAATTAGTCGGTACTGGAGAGATTGTTTGTTCCTTTTGAGAAACTGAAAATGTACCAAAGCCTCATAATCAAGAAAAGTAGGTGGTAACCCAATATGATTTCTGCGTACGGGCACCCCAAGATAATTAGCTAAACGAGTGGCATAAATCCCACCATAGAAATCTCCATCCCTAGCATTGTTATCCAACCTTCTAGCAATAATGGCTCCTAAGTTATATTGCCTTTCGCCCATTACTGCACTCTTAAGAATACTAAGATCGGTTACACAAAGGTGTCTATGCTCAGTTTTACCGTTAATACATCTATCTATGAATAGAGCAAAATAATGTATGGCAGGAAAGTGAATGCTCCCCATGGTAGCCTATGTAACATTTCTAGTTTCAACGATGGTAATGCTAGCAAGAAAATCATTATATTCAGTTTTGTGCGGATCACTATAGCTACCCCATTGTAGTATTTTGCATGCATGATTAAAATCCTCTATGTCCAAAGTATATGATTTGTCATAAATGTCAAATAGGACAGAAGGTTTATTACGATTGAGCGAAAATTCAAACCTCCACACACAAGAATCCATGAGTTGATAGTATTGCTTGCATTTGTCCGACACGAATTCCTCAAGTCCAGCATTTCTTGTGTATGCGTAGAATTCTTCCTTGAAACCGACATCACTCATGAATTGATCCGATGGCCATTCACAAGGTCGTACTTGTGCTTCCCTCGGTGGTTCAATGTTGGTATCACGTATCGCGAGTCTTGGGGCCTTCTTGCTCAATGAACCCCCTTGAAACACATTTTTTATTTTTCTGAAAAATTCTGAAATTTTTAGTGACTCAAAATAACGGTAAACAAAACTCAACAAAACTCATAGCAACTACTCCCTCAAATCCCTAGAGGCTATATCATGCATCAAAACTACTTGGGACCATATAAATTTGACATGCAAATTCAAGAACAAGGTCACCACAGCAGCAAAAATTTGTGATATATAAATCACTAGAACAAAAACTAATAGGACCATTGGAGGAGTCACATACCAAAGAACAATCACCCAAAACCGTTTTGCGAATGAAGCTTTGAACAAGGAGATCGAAAATGGAAGCCAAATGAGCTAGAACACGGGTTTGAGCAATGGTGGGATTTTTTCTGGAGGAAGATGAAGTGGATGGGTGCTGGAATAAGTGGAGGGGGCCACATGGGACCCACAAGCCTGCTAGGCATGACCAGGGGTGGCTGCACCTTGTGGTCTTGTGGCCCACTGGTGCAGCCCCCTATAGTGTGCTCAGTGCCAGAAATTTTTAAATATTCCAGAAAAAGTCATACTCCATTTTCAGGGCATTTGAAGAACTTTTATTTTTAGGTCACTTTTTTATTGCATGGAAGCTCAGAAAATAGAAAAATAATAGCATTTTCACTTAATTTCATCTAACTAATAGAAAATAAAAGTTGGCTATAGGAAGTTGTGCTTTCTAAATTCATCCATCTCATGCTCATCAAAAGGAGTCCATCAATAAGGTTGATCAAGTCTTATTAACAAACTTCTTTCGAATAACATGAAACCAAAGAATTTTCGAATAACACTAAGTTACCTCAATGGGGTTATGTATGTCCCCAAAAATAAGTATATCATATTTCTTCTTGACAGTAGGATGTGAGAGCCTGGCTTAATAGGAATGATAGACTACTCATATCAACAAGGAATTCCTTCTTTTCCGGAAGCCCACTCGAAAAGAACTCCAAAGTTAAGCATGCTTGGCTTGGAGCGATTCTAGGATGGGTGACCGACCGGGAAGTTGGTCCCGGGTGCGCACGAGTGAGGATAAAGTGCGCAGGAAAGACTAGTGTTGGTCTGTGGGGCCAGTCTAGATCCCGCTAGGCGTAACGGGGTGTTACAATTGGTATCAGAGCCGGCCCTTGCGATTACATGGCCATGCACGGGCCAGGTGCACGGGCATGTGGCGCATGGTGTGTGTGGCCCGTCGTGGCACACAACATGGCACATGTGCTGGACTGGACGCACATACGTGTGCCAAAAGGGAACGTTCCTGATGGGCCAATGAGGACATCGGTTCCTTTGAGTGGGGGTGTATGGGAGAGCCTGGCTTAATAGGAATGATAGACTACTCATATCAACAAGGAATTCCTTCTTTTCCGGAAGCCCACTCGAAAAGAACTCCAAAGTTAAGCGTGCTTGGCTTGGAGCGATTCTAGGATGGGTGACCAATCGGGAAGTTGGTCCCGGGTGTGCACGAGTGAGGACAAAGTGCGCAGGAAAGACTAGTGTTGGTCTGTGGAGCCAGTCTAGATCCTGCCAGGCGTAACAGGGTGTTACAATTGGTATCAGAGCCGACCCTTGCGGTTACACGAGCATGTGGCGCATGGCGTGTGTGGCCCGTCGTGGCACACAACATGGCACATGTGCTGGACTGGACGCGCTTACGTGTGCCAAAAGGGAACGTTCCTCATGGGTCGACGAGGACGTCGGTTCCTTTGAGTGGGGGTGTATATGAGAGCCTGGCTTAATAGGAATGATAGACTACTCATATCAACAAGGAATTCCTTCTTTTTCGGAAGCCCACTCAAAAAGAACTCCAAAGTTAAGCGTGCTTGGCTTGGAGCGATTCTAGGATGGGTGACCGACCGGGAAGTTGGTCTCGGGTGCGCACGAGTGAGGACAAAATGCGTAGGAAAGACTAGTATTGGTCTGTGGGGCTAGTCTAGATCCCGCCAGGCGTAACGGGGTGTTATATAGGGAGAGGGAATTCAAAGTCTCCAATAACAATTTTTGGAATTTTTTCAATGGAGTTGATACTATGAACTTGAGTTTGTTTCTTCAGAAAGTGTACCGTATGCTCATTACCATTAATATGAAAAGTGACATTGCCCTTGTTGCAATCAATAACAACCCCTGTAGTATTCAAAAAGGGTCTACAAGGGATGATCGACATACTGTCCTCCTCAGGTATATCAAGAATAACAAAGTCCGTTAAGATAGTAGCATTTGCAGCTACGACAGGTACATCCTCACAAATACCGGTAGGTAGAGCAGTTGATTTATCAGCCATTTTCAAAGAGATTTCAGTAGGTGTCAACTAATTCCAATCAAGTCTACGATATAAAGAGAAGACATAACACTAACACGAGCTCCCAATCACATAAAGTAGTTTTTAATATAATTCCCTTTTATAGACCATGGTATAGTTGGTATTCCTGGATCTCCTAATTTCTTCGGTACTCCACCCTTAAAAGTATAATTAGCAAGCATGGTGGAAATCTCAGCTTCCCGTATCTTTCTTTTATTAGTGACAATATCTTTCATATACTTAGCATAAGGAGACATTTTCAGAATATCGGTCAAGCGCATACGCAAAAAGACAGGTCTAAGCATTTCAACAAAGCGCTCAAAATCCTCGTCATCCTTTTTCTTGGATGGTTTAGGAGGAAAAGGCATGGGTTTCCGAACCCATGGTTCTCTTTCTTTACCATGCTTCCTAGCAATAAAGTCTAGATCCCGCCAGGCGTAACGGGGTGTTATATAGGAAGAGGGAATTCAAAGTCTCCAATAACAATTTTTGGAATTTTTTCAATGGAGTTGATACTATGAACTTGAGTTTGTTTCTTCAGAAAGTGTACCGTATGCTCATTACCATTAATATGAAAAGTGACATTGCCCTTGTTGCAATCAATAACAACCCCTGTAGTATTCAAAAAGGGTCTACAAGGGATGATCGACATACTGTCCTCCTCAGGTATATCAAGAATAACAAAGTCCGTTAAGATAGTAGCATTTGCAGCTACGACAGGTACATCCTCACAAATACCGGTAGGTAGAGCAGTTGATTTATCAGCCATTTTCAAAGAGATTTCAGTAGGTGTCAACTAATTCCAATCAAGTCTACGATATAAAGAGAAGACATAACACTAACACGAGCTCCCAATCACATAAAGTAGTTTTTAATATAATTCCCTTTTATAGACCATGGTATAGTTGGTATTCCTGGATCTCCTAATTTCTTCGGTACTCCACCCTTAAAAGTATAATTAGCAAGCATGGTGGAAATCTCAGCTTCCCGTATCTTTCTTTTATTAGTGACAATATCTTTCATATACTTAGCATAAGGAGACATTTTCAGAATATCGGTCAAGCGCATACGCAAAAAGACAGGTCTAAGCATTTCAACAAAGCGCTCAAAATCCTCGTCATCCTTTTTCTTGGATGGTTTAGGAGGAAAAGGCATGGGTTTCCGAACCCATGGTTCTCTTTCTTTACCATGCTTCCTAGCAATAAAATCTCTTTTTTCATATCTTGTGTTCTTAGGATGTGGGTTATCAAGATCAACAGCAGGTTGAATCTCCACATCATTATCATTACTAAGTTGAGTATCAACATGAACATCATCATTAATATTATCACTAGGCTCATGTTCATCACCAGATTGTGTCTCAGCATCAGAAACAGAAATAGCATTTGGGTTTTCAGGAGTATCTAGGACATGTTCACTAGTAGCATGCAAAGTTCTATCATCATCATTGTTCCTCTTATTATTGGAACGACCAGGTGCATCAATATTACCCCTTTGAGAATCTTGTTCAATTCTCTTAGGGTGGCCCTCGGGATACAAAGGTTCCCGAGTCATTCCTCCACCTCTGGTCACAACTTTAACAGAATGATCATTGTTCTTACTATTCATCTCATTAAGAAAATCATTTTGAGCCTTAAGTACTTCTTCTACTTGAGTAGTTACCATGGAAGCATGTTTACTAATCAGTTTAAGATCATTGATAGTTCTACTCATATAATCACCTAAGCGATCAAGCATGAAAGCATTATGTTTTAATTGTCTACTAACATAAGCATTAAAGTTTTCTTGCTTAACAACAAAATTATCAAATTCATCCAAGCATTGGCTAGCAGACTTATTATAGGGAATATCGCTTTCATCAAATCTACGAAGAGAATTTACCTCTACTACCTGTGTCGGGTTATCAAGACCATGTATTTCTTCAATAGGTGGTAGATTCTTAATACCTTTCTCTTTCATAGATTTCTTTGCCCCTTGCATATGTCCAGGACTGAGAAATAGAATTCCTCTTTTCTTTGGAGTTGGATTCAGAGGTGGTTCAGGAATAGTCCAATAATTATCATTGCTCAGTATATTATTCAATAGTATCAACTTGTTCAACAGTTCGTTCCCTGAAAACACAACAAGCACAACTATCTAGGTGGTCCCTAGAAGCATCGGTTAGTCCATTATAAAATATATCAAGTATTTCATTTTTCTTGAGAGGATGATCAGGCAAGCATTAAGTAATTGGAGAAGCCTCCCCCTAGCATGTGGGAGACTCTCTTCTTCAGTTTGCACAAAGTTAAATATTTCCTGCAAGGCTGCTTGTTTCTTATGGGTAGGAAAATATTTTTTATAGAAGTGATAAATCATATCGTGGGGGCTACGCACTAGGAGAAAGAGAGTTAAACCATATCTTAGCATCACCCTTTAACGAGAAAGGAAACAACTTAATGATATAATAGTAAGAATTTTTTCCTCATGAGTAAATAGGGTGGCTATATCATTCAATTTAGTGAGATGTGCCACAATAGTTTTAGATTCATAGCCATGGAATGGATCAGATTCAACCAAAGTAATTAACTCAGGATCAATAGAGAATTCATAATCCTTATCAGCAACAAAGATAGGTGAAGTAGCAAACTTAGGATCATGTTTCATTCTAGCATTCAGAGATCTTTCTTTCCACTTGCATAGTAACTTGTTAAGATCATCTCTATCATTATAAGCAAGAAAGTCCCTAGCTACCTCTCCTTCCATAACATAAACCTCAGGAATATCAGGAAATTCATATCTAGGAGAGGTAGGTCTAGCAGGTGTCTCAAAGTGTCCAGTTTCAATAATTTCATCAATTTCAGAAGTATCATAATTTTTAGCATTGACTCTAGCGATTTGTTCATCAAGAAATCCACCCAGTGGCACAGTATTATCAAGCAAAGCATCATCATAAACATCATGTATAGCAGAAGTGTCATCATCGATTACTTGCGACATATCAGAATTACTAGCAGGTGGTGGTGTCGCAAACTTACTCATAACAGAAGGTGAATCAAGTGCAGAGCTAGATGATAGTTCCTTACCTCCCCTCAAAGTAGAGGGATATATCTTGGTTTTTGGATCTTTCAGATTCTTCATAGTGATTAACAGATATAAATCCCAAGTGACTCAGAGAATAGAGCTATGCTCCCCGGCAACGGCGCTAGAAAAAGGTCTTGAGAACCCACAAGTATAGGGGATCGCAACAGTTTTCAAGGGTAGAGTATTCAACCCAAATTTATTAATTCGACACAAGGGGATCCAAAGAATATTCTCGAGTATTAGCAGCAGAGTTGTCAATTCAACTACACCTGAAAGACTTAATATCTCCAGCAAAGTATTTAGTAGCAAAGTAGTTTGAAGTAACGGTAACGGTAGCAAAAGTGACAGTAGCGGTTTTGTAGTGATTGTAACAGTCGCAACGGAGAAGTAACTTAGCAAAGCTAAATATATGGAAATCTCATAGGCAATGGGTTGGTGATGGATAATTATGTTGGATGTAATTCATCATGCAACAGTTATAACATAGGGTGACACAGAACTAGCTCCAATTCATCAATGTAATGTAGGCATGTATTCCATATATAGTCATACATGCTTATCGAAAAGAACTAGCGTGGCATGTTTTGTCCTACCTTCCCGTGGTAGCAGGGTCCTAATGGAAACTAACGATATTAAGGCCTCCTTTTAATAGTGAACCAGACCAAAGCATTAGCACTTAGTGAATACATGAACTCCTCAAACTACGGTAATCACCGGAAAGAATCCCAGTTATTTTCACCCTAGGGGATGCAGATCATAACTCGTAATAGGTGTCTACAAATTGCAAGATAGGATCAAGAACACATATATATTCATGAAACATAATAGGTTCAGATCTGAAATCATGGCACTCGGGCCCTAGTGACAAGCATTAAGCATATCAAAGTTATAACAACATCAATCTCAGAACATAGTGGATACTAGGGATCAAACCCTAAGAAAACTAGCTTGATTACATGACAAATATCATTCAACCATCACCGTCCAGCAAGCCTATGATGGGATTACTCACGAACGGCAGAGAACATCATGGAATTGGTGATGATGGATGGTTGGTGATGACGATGGCGACGATTTCCCCTCTCCCGAGCCCAAAACGGACTCCAGATTTGGTCTCCCGAGGAAGAACATGAGGTGACGGCGGCTCCGTATCGTGAAACACTATGAACTCTTCACTCTAATTTTTCTCTCCACGAATAGGGTTATATGGAGCTGGAGAGGAGGTCGGAGGAGCCATGAGGGCCCCACAAGCCTGCTAGGCGCGGCCAGGGGGGTGGCCACACGTAGCAGGCTTGTGGCCTGCAGGTGCCCCCCTCCGGTTGATTCCCGTGCCAGTATTTTTTATTAAATCCAAAAATATCCTTCGTAAATTCTGAAGACGATCCGAGAACTTTTATTTCTGCACAAAAATAACACCAAGGCAATTCTGCTGAAAACAACGTCAGTCCAGGTTAGTTCCATTCAAATCATGTAAATTAGAGTCCAAAACAAGGACAAAAGAGTTTGGAAAAGTGGATACGATGGAGATGTATCACTGGGCTTGCCGTTCCCTTCTTGGATTTCGGAAGTGCCCGGATCACTCCTCTAAGAGCTTCGGGCCAGCCAACTATCCTGGTCCGCACAAAAGCGGGTCATCAACGAAGTGAGGGTCTCCATGGTCCTCAGTTTGTCTTGCCCGAGCTGTCGGGCTAACCATTAATCCTGGATGTTATGCTTGAATGCACTGATGGCCTCGGTGCCCTGACAGTCAACTATCTGGTTCTTCTTGGTCAAGAACGTGTTCCAAAATGTTCGAGCTGACCCGCCCTCCTTTTGGATGATATGGCTGAGGTCATCGACATCTGGGTTCAAACGTAGGTACCTTGGAAGTTGGCCCTAAAGGCCTCCTGGAGCTCCTCCCAGCTTTCAATAGAATTCCTTGGGAGACTATGGAGCTGATGCCGTGACAGTCCCTAGATTTTGAGCGGCAAATATTTTATGGCATAAAGATCATCTCCTCAGGGCATGTGAACTTATAGAAGGAAATCTTCTTTCTAGATGGCCGGGTGAGTCATGCTGTCATATTGATCAATATTGATGGGTTTAAACGCTTCAAGGAACTGGTGTTCCGTAACTTCGTTTGTGAAACAGACGGGATGCACATGTGCTCTATAACGGGGCGCATCCTGGTGGGTGTTGGCTATCGCTCATTCTCTTTTTAGCTCTCGAGCTCGTCCTTGCCTATCTATACAAGCGTCGTATGCTCCCTAACCAGCGGGTGCATGGCCCCTCATTCCATAGATGGATTGGGGAGCTGATTTATCCCTGTATATCTTAGTGCACAACTCATAGGGCTCGGGATACTCGACCGGGCTCTAGCCGTGAGGGCGATGTTTTGTCGCAGGTTCTTTATATGCCCTGTTAGCCGATCTCATCCTCAAGAGGAACATTCAGCTTCTGTTAGGTGGCCCTATGCGAGGGGCATGTTATTGGCCATCTCATCATCGAATTTACCAACTTCCTCATGTAAATGATTTAGGCACAATGCATCGATCTTCGAGTACGATTTTGCTTGCGAGGAATCTTTCCCATTTTTCATTGAGCATGTTTTCATGAGTGTACAACTCTTGCCGCTTCCTCTTCATGCTGCACGCAGTTGCAAATAGTCGATGTTGGAAACGTATCTGCTTAGATGTGCTTTTGGGGACTTAAAAGTCCTCGGGTCTGGGAGGTAGTCCTCATCCGACCCATCGTCCTCGGGACCGCCATCCGGTGCCTCGATGGGCCCGTTGTTTTGCGTTGGCTCACCCTGATCATTGTTGTTAGGGTTCTTGTCGGTGTTTTGGGTGACACCGCTATCGGTGGCACCTAGTGTTGTCATTGTTTTTGCGTCTGCCATTGCCCTTTGATTTCTTCTAGGAGTGGCGGCGTTTGGGGCCTTCCTTAGGATTCTCCTCGGGGTCCTCCTTAGGAGTGTCGACCATGTAAACGTCATCGGTGGACGTTGCGACCTACTTCCCTGTTTGAGGTATGGCCGCCGGTGATTGTGATCCGTGGCCACCTCCCCCCATGTCGATGGTCTCATCGGATCCGTAGTCGAGCGCATCGTTCATATATGATACCATGGCGACTAGGTGGATGGTGGCCTGTTGGGTGGGTTGAAAACTTCCCGATCACCGGCTTTACATATGATATGATCGTAGACCATGGATGAGATTGCCAGCTTTTGGATCCGGTCTAGTGCCTCATTTATCTGCGAGAGCTCCTCTGCACCAAGGGCGTGGCGGTAGGTCGGGCTGATATGAAAAGGGTTGTTCGGGCTGCTTGACGCATATCCGTTCTCCGGGCCCTTCTAGTCCGGCTACGATTCGACGACCGGAAAAGCTTGCTCGGAGACTGTTGTTAGGTACGAAGGAGAGTTCATCTTCAGGCTATTGTTTGAGGAGACTTGAGTTAGATCAGACGTAACCGCCCCTAGATCCATCTCTAGGGTCGGCTCTGTCGAGGGATCGACTCTGAAGATCAAATCGGGAACCTCTTCCGGAGCATCTGCGCCCAAGGGATTTTTAGATTAGATCGTGATCTATTCCGATAGAACCAGACCGCCTCGAGCATCAGTGACATACTCCAGGCTTTTGAACATGATGACCTGGTTCAGGGCGAAGGTTTTGACGCGGCCCAGATGTCCAGTTGGGTCGATGTGCAGTACCACACTATCGAAAGCGAAAAGCTTGCCGGGACGAAGATGTCACCATGCTGATGCTAGTGTCGAATTGCAGGGAGCCATCAATCCCGATAATCACACAACAAGCTCTCAGTGGAAGAATTAATGTCGGTGTCAAAACCGGTAGACCTCGGGTAGGGGGACCGAGCTGAGAGATCGGATCGATGGATAAGAGACAAAGAACACACAATATTTACCCAGGTTCAGGCCGTCTCGATGGAGGTAAAACCCTTTGTCATCTTGTTGTATTATTGGAATAGTAAAGTAAAGAGTTGATCTGCACAAGACCGTATGTTGTGGTCTAAAACCCTAGGGGTAACGATGAATTCGTATGGATGTCCTCTATAGGCTGAACCCTTCAACTTATATAGACAGTTGGGGTATCTAGGGTTACATGAATAACGGTTACCATCTAGAGATTACATGCCGAAAGAATCATCCCTTCTTGGAGTACATGCCAGGTCTTTGGTGAAGTCCGATATGTTCACGCTGGGACCCCCTAGTTTCAGAAGCCCTTTCTCCTTGACAGGCCTCCACTCCGGCCCATGGACTAGACCAGCTTGTCTGGGACCCCCTAGTCCAGGACACCATCACCGTCCGCTAACCCCTTGGTTCTCTTGGCATTCGTGACATACATTGTGCATGTACTGCCCTGAGGGTTCGATGGCTATGGCTCAAACACACGGATCCCACGATACCATGGAGTCACCTGCATATTCCCCATGACCAGGATGTTAGCGTGATCTTTCATGCGTCCACAGCCTGGCTCCTTGGCAACAGAAAGATGTGCAAGTTCTAGAGCAACAACTGGATCAATGGATGATCCGTGTCTGAGATCACGCCCCTTGTCTTCGCCCTAGTATCGCGTCAGCATCGCAAGATCCATACCATCAAGGAGGGGCTACACCTCCGCTCTTGGGTGCAAGACATTCAGAGCGCCCTAGGACCGACTACCTTGGTCCAATACGTGGAGCTATGGCATTGTGTGCGCCATGTGGCACTCTCCGACACGCTAGAGACCCTGAGATGGCGTTGGACCCCCTCGGCTATATATTCCGCGAGTTCCTGCTACCACGCTCTATTCATAGGCGCCTGCGAGAACCCATGCTGGAGGCTTACTGGAAACCTTGGGCACCATTGTGCATTAAATTATTCATGTGGCTTGTGCCGAAAGACAGCTGCTGGACGACCGAGTGCCTCACTCATCACTACTTAGGCCCACAAGGGTTCCTACCCCTTCTACAATCAAGAAGAGAATACGATGCATCATCTACTGGTAGGTTGGTCTTTCTCCCGCACTGGGCCTCCACAGAGAATTTTTAGAGAAATGTTGTGTAAAAATTTCAGGATATTTCCCTAACTCAAAAAAATATGAAGTATTGGGGAAACCTAGAGAATTTTTAGAGAAATATGTGTAAAAAATTAAGAATATTTTGACGCTCGAGTAGAATCAGGGAAATTATATACTAGAGGCAAACGTTACAATTTGTTGCACAAAATCAAATCAACAAGTTTCCACACTATCCCAAAGGCTTTACTTGGCACATTATTGAAATAGACGGCACAAAAAATGATTAATATCGTAGCTTTATCATGTGAAGACACAAAACAGTAGGTAGAGATATTGGGTTGTCTCACAACAAGCGCTATTCTTTAATGACTTTTAGATAGGCATGATGATTTCAATGATGCTCACTTAGGAATAGTAAATGAAACATGCAAACGAGCATCATGAATCTCATAACAAGCACATTTAAGTCTAATCCAATTCCTATGCATGGGCATTTTGCAAGGAAACACTTTATTGTAGCAAGATCAATTTGCATAGGAAGGCAAAACAATCATAACTTCAAAAATTAGAACACATAGGGAGGAAACTTGATATTATCACAATACCTACAAGCATATGTTCCTCCCTAATAATAATTTTCAGTAGCATAATGATGGAATTCAACAATATAACTATCACATAAAGGATTCTTTTCATGGTCGATAATCATAGAAAATTTATTACTCTCCACATAAGAATTTTTTTCTCATTCATAATAGCGGGAGAAAACTCAACAAAATAACTATCATGAGATACTTGATTGATTTGAACATTAAAATCATGATAACAAGTTTCATGGTTTTCAATACTCTGTATAGCATACATGTCATCACTATAATCATCATAGATAGCAACCTTGTTTTCATAGTCAATTGAAGCCTCTTCCAAACCTACTTTCATCAAGATGATCATCATACATGGGAGTCATGCTATCATCATAGTAAATATTATCATCACAAGTAGGGGGACCAAAAAGATCATCCTCATCAAACATAGCATCCCCAAGCCTATGGATTTGCATATCATTAGCATCATGGATATTCAAAGAATTCATACTAGCAACATTGCAAGGATGCTCATCATTCAAGGATTTAATGCCAAACATTTTGTTAAATTCTACTTCTAACAATTGAGCACAATTTTCCGATCCATCATTTCCACGAAAGACATTATAAAGATGAAGCATATGAAAACAACCTAAATTCCATTTTCTTGTATTTTTCTTTTACAACCAATCTAGTGATAAAACAAGAAACTAAAAGATTCACTTGCAGGATCCAAAGATATACCTTCAAGCACTCACCTCCCCACAATGACGCCAGAAAAGAGCTTGATTTCTACTAGACAGCTTTATTCTTGTAGACTTGTGTTGGGCCTCCAAGCGCAGAGTTTTGTAGGACAGTAGCAATTTTCCCTCAAGTGAATGACCTAGGGTTTATAAATCCATGGGAGGTGTAGGATTAATATGGTCTCTCTCAAACAACCCTGTAATCAAATACAAGAAATCTCTTGTGTCCCCAAGACATCCAAATACAATGGCAAATTGCATAGGTGCACTAGTTCAACGAACAGATGGTGATACAAGTACAATATGGATGATTGAAATATGTTTTGCTAGTCTAAAATATAAAAGCAGCAAGGTAGCAAGTAGTAAACAATGAGTAAAACGATATATTAATGCTTGGAAACAAGGCCCAGGGTTCATACAATCACTAGTGCAATCTCTTAACAGTGCTAACGTAATTTAATAATATAGCTACCCCTCAAAATGTGACAAAGAATCACTCCAAAGTTCCTATCTACCAGAGAACGTAAGATGACATTGTTGTAGGTAACAAAACCACCTCAAAGTTATCCTTTTCGATCAATCTATTGATCCATCCCTATAAGTGTCACAAACAACCCTAGAGTTTCGTACTAGAATAGCACCTATGATATGCATCCATCAACCCTAATGTCACCTAGATTCTCCAATGTCACCTCAAGTATCCGTGGGTTAATTATTCGACATGCATCAAGCAATTTTAGATTCATCATATTCAATCCAACACAAAGAACTTCAAAGAGTAGCCCAAGATTTCTATCGACGAAAGTAGTGTTGGATTCTACCGTAGGTCCATTGCATACAAATTAAAAATTTCCTACGCGTAGAACATCCAAGAACATGCTACGGAGATGGATCACATATCATTACCACTAGACGCGGAGTGCCATGCAATGAAAGTAGAGTTGGGGCAGTGCATTTGTGTGGTCCGTCTCCTCCTTGTCCGATCTCCCTTGAACAGCTAGTCCAATCTCCCTCGAACAGGTTCGCTGGAGAGGCGCAGGTGCACCACCTCTAATGGTATCCGCGCGTGTAGGAGGAACACCGAGCGACGGACTACTAGGTTCGATCACACAGTCGGCAGCGGTGAGTGTAGATGGCTAGTTGCAGCACATGCAAATCCCTAATGACGGCGTCGAAGCGATCAACCGGATGGGTGTGTCGCACCTCCACTATATATAGGCATCCGGTGCAGGCTCAACTCTTGGTACTCACACAAATCCTAAATCCCACGTGTTCCTTCCCTTAAGCGTGCGACCCTTTAGGTTCTCGTTCACTTGGTCGGGGGTCAGATCACATCCGTCTCGACCAGTCGGTAGTGGCATCTAGCAAGGCGTGCTGACTCCAAGTGTCCGATGAAGCTGGTTAGGCGAACCTGTACTTCACACTTCTGTTCCCTTTGACACACGATATATGTTGTCGTGCACAAAGGCGACATGGTCATCCTTGTTGTAGCACGACCACTTTCTCGTTCCGGTGAATCCGACCAACATTGGGATTATCTCATAATCCTCATCACATGGCCATGGTTATCCAGGTCGGATCACCCGAGGGGCCCAGAGTATATCTCTTTTGATCGGAGGGGAAAATTGCATCTTGCTCGACTATGTCTCGCAGCATGGGTCTGGACAAACCCAAAATCTACCTTTGTAACTACCCAGTCACGGAGTAGCGTTTGGTCAGCCCAAAGCAAGCCTGTCACCATCCGGAGTATATGCGCCAGCTCAGGTCTTAGGATATAGAATGTATGTTGTGCTAGAGACTCACAGATGACCTATCGCTACGTCTCATAGTTGGGTCTGTCCAACTCAGGCCTTATCTCGACACGGATCCG
The DNA here is from genome assembly GCA_022496015.1 of Hordeum marinum. NCBI lineage: Eukaryota > Viridiplantae > Streptophyta > Magnoliopsida > Poales > Poaceae > Hordeum > Hordeum marinum. Next base: position 144,206,581 of record CM039674.1, on the reverse strand, counting down.
ACTATGTCGAATCTGACCAGATCTTTCTGAGTCCATATTATCCAGCTAGCATCCAATGCTACATGGTTAGTGAGACCGAACAATCCACCGTGTCATTTGCTAGTATGATTGGTTGCGCGTCCACAGAACCCTTTCGACTAGGGACCATTTAGGACAGTCATCATACAATGCATAGTCTCACAAAAAAGTCATGTACTTCTTCATACACATCATAGATAAAGTCGAAGGACTATCTTTATTCATAACCACATAGGAAATATCATCATACATGATTGCCTCTAGGGCATATCTCCAACATTCTCCCACTTGCACTAGAGTCAATCAAATAGACATCGAATGCCCATAGCTCTAACATGCCCCTCATGCTTGGGTTGTGGAAGCGGCTTAGTTAACAGATCTGCAAAATTTGTATCGATATGAATCTTGCATAAATTGGTATCGCCTTTCTCTACGAGCTTTCGTATCGGTGATATTTTCGGTCTATGTGCCTGGTCTTGTCGTGTTGTCTCGGCTCCTTGGCCTGTGAGATGGAACCTGAATTATCGCAGTAAAGGTCCAACGGTTTTGACCAGCCCGGGAACACACCAACATCTTCCAGGAACTTCTGAATCCAAACACCTTCCTTTGCGGTTTCACAACCCGCAATGTATTCGGCCTCTGTTGTGGAGTCATCCACCGTATCTTGCTTGGAACTCATCGAGCTCACTGCACCTCCATTCATGACATACACAAATCCAGTTTGCGATCAACAATCATCCTTGTCAGTTGGGAAACTAGCATCAGCGTAACCCTTTATGCAGAGATCCTCCTCACGTACATAAACTATGAACATCTCTTTAGTCCTTTTCAGGTACTTCAAGATAGTTTTCACCGCTGCCCAGTGACTCTCACCTGGGTCGGCCTAGTATCTTCTTGTTAAGCTTATTGCATAGTCAACATCAGGTCGTGTATATAGCATGGCATACATGATGGATCCTATTGTCGAGGCATATGGAATCCTACTCATCCGGTTTTGCTCATGAGAAGTCGTAGGACTATGAGTCTTGCTTAGCCTTATACCATGTGAGATGGGCAATAACCCTTTCTTGGCCTCACTCATGTTGAACCTCTTCAATACTTTGTTTATGTTTATAGATCTTGATGCCTAAACTGTACATTGCCTCTCCAAGGTCTTTTATCGAAAACTTGCCATTCAATGATTCCTTGACTGAGTTCAGCATTGAAACATCATTTTTGATGAATAGTATGTCATCCACATACAAAATCAATAATACTACTAAGCTCCCACTAGACTTCTTGTATAAACAATAGTCATCTTCATTCTTGATGAAACCAAGGTTAACAATGACTTCATCAAAATGAATATTCCAACTCCAAGCTGCTTGCTTCAATCCATAAATGGATCTCTTGATCTTGCATATTTTACCAGCGTTAGTTGGATCGACAAAAACTTTGGGCTGTATCATGTATACATCCTATTTTCAAATTTTCGTGAAGAAAAGCCGTTTTGACATCCATCTGCCATATCTCATAATCCAAATTTTCAACTATAGCTAGTATGATCCTTACCGATTTTAGCATTGCTACCGGTGAGTAGGTATCTTGATAGTCAATTCCTTGAACTTGTCCATAACCTTTAGCGACAAGCCGAGCTTTGTGGATCTGAACATTTGCATCCACATCGGTTTTCTTCTTAAAGACCTATTTACAACCAATGGCAACTATGCCAGGTGGCGTATCAACCAAGTCCAAGACTTGATTGTAATACATAGACTTTAACTCGGATCTCTTGGCCTCTAGCCATGCCTCGGAATCTGGGCTCACCATCGCTTCCACATACAAGGCCGACTCGTTGCTTTCTAGCAACAAAATGTTGCGCACTCTACGCAATCTTTCTGACCTTCGTGGCTCCGGTGCCGAATCCAGTACGGGTTCTCTGACCAACTCCGATGGGATCACATCACCAACCGAGTTGTCCCCGAGTGGCTCTCGAATTTCTTCGAGTCGCACAGTTCTCCCACTGGCCTCCCGACTGAGAAACTCTTTCTCTAGGAAAACCCCATTCCGAGCAACAAACACTTTGTTCTCTTCTTGGTTGTAGAAGCTATATCCCAAGGTTTCCCTCGGATATCCCATGGATATGCATTTATCCAACTTGGGTGTAAGCTTGTCCCACACGAGTCGCTTGACAAATGCTTCACAACCCCAAATCAATAGATAAGAAAAACTAGGACTCTTTCCAGTCCACATCTCATGTGGTCTCTTGTCTACGGATTTTGATGATACCCTGTTAAGTGTGAAAGCTTCAGTTTCTAGAGCATATTCCCACAATGACAAGGATAAATACGGTTTTCTCATCATCGACCGGAGCATGTCCAACAAGGTTCAATTTCTCCATTCTGACACACCGTTTCTCTGCGGCGTACCCAGAGGTGTGAGATGAGGTACTATACCTCGGTTTTTCAGATACCTATCAAACTCCTGTCTCATGTACACACCTCCACGATCTGATTGTAGAAGTTTTATCGTCTTGCCGATCTGATTTTCAACGTCGTTCTGAAACTCTTTGAAATTTTGAAAAGTTTCCGACTTGTGCCTCATAAAATAGATATATCCATATATACTCAAGTCGTCGGTAAAAGTCACGAAGTATCGATAGTCACCTATGGCCGTTGTGCTCATTGGACCACACACATCACTGTGTATAAGCTCTAACAGCTCGGACGCCCTCTTGCAATTATTTGCATCTTGCCTAGAAAGCATGATTCACATGTCTCGAACGACCCAAAGTCGGACGAAGTTTGGAGTCCATCATCCCGGAGCTTCTTCATGCGTTTGAGACTAATGTGTTCAAGACGACAATGCCATAATTATGTCAGATTTATTTCATTGGTCTTATGCCTCTTGACATTCACGTTATAGACTGGTTCCGTTTCTATATTTAAAATAAATACCCATCTACAATGGGTGCATAGCCGTGGAACATTCCATTCAAATAAAATGAACAACAAATGTCCTTTAAATTGCATTCATAACCTTGACTCATCAAGCATGAGGCAGAAATAATGTTCAGACTAAGTGCAGGAATGTAATAAAAATTATTCAATTGCAAAATAAATCCAGAAGGAAGCTGGAGCTGCATTGTGGTGACCTCCAACGCAACAACTCTTGCTTTGTTGCCAACCCTAATGTTAATCTCCCCTTGTGCCACACGCCTAGTTGTTACGAGCCCCTCCATCGAGTTGCAAATGTGAACAACCGATATGGAATCGAATATCCAAGAGCTACTAGGTATGTCAGCAAGGTAACTGTCTATAACACGTGTAACAAGTGTACCTTTGCTTGAAGAAGCATCTTCGACCTTCTTGCCATGCTCAGCAAGCCACTTGCTACATTTTGTCTGCCAGCGACCAGCTTCCTTGCAATGAAAGCAAATGGTCTTTGAGTTTGTTCCGAAGTTTGGCTCAGGGGCGGAGACAACCTTCTCCGTGCGCTTTGCGTTACCCTTTTTCTTGGACCAACTCTTCTTGAACTTAGCTGAGTTCTGCACCATCAACACTTGATGCATGCCTTTCTTAATATCTTTCTCTGCCACCTTGAGCATCCCATAGCTAGGTGGAAGAGAACCCAGAATTGCATCCATGGACAACTCGTCCCCAAGTGGGAAGCCTAACCGTTACAGAGCTTGCACATACCCGATCATCTTAATCACATGCGGGCTCAATGGATCACCCTCTTTCAGCTTACAATCCATCAAGGATTGCCAGACGTTGAACCTTTCAGTCCTAGCCTGCACCTAAAACATGCTCATGAGACTCTCGATCATATCGAAAGCCTAAATGTTTTCGAAATGCTGTTGCAAATTGGGCTCCATACAAGCCAGCATGAGGCAGCTGATCTCGTTTGATTCATCAATGAGTTTCTGGTGGGCATTCTTGGTTGTGGCACTAGCATTATCGGCAGGTTCCTCTGGAAGTGAATCCTCTAGAACATGTTCCTTTTTATCGTGCTTGAGAACAATTATCAAATTTGTATACCAGGTGGTAAAGTTTGTTCCATTCAGTTTATCCTTTCCTACAATTGATTTCAATGCAAAGGAGGCCGAGATGGATTGGCAGGACGACTTGGATGCCCTAGAGGGGAGCGCGACATAGCTCAGGCTCGGTTCGCCCTCTACCAGCAACTAGCTCAATCCGGGCGAAGGCATATAATGTGGGCGAACTGGTATTACGACTTCCCGAGAAGTAGAAGCACAAACTCAACCACAAATGCGAGGGACCCTTCATAATCGACGAAGTGTTGACAGGAGGAGCTTACCGCCTCCGCAATCCGTAGGATAGCTGCCTCGAGCCAAACCCATGGAACACAGCTCGTCTTTGACGCTTCTATGGATAGACCAGTGTCACCACCTCCTTTCCAAAAACTCTTGTATCTGCAGTTTTATAAGTTTTTGTATTTTCTTATCATAGGATTGTTTAGATTCTCCTAAGTTATGTTTGGCTTAACCCAACTATAACTAATTCTCTATTGACACATGACTAGCATACCTGGCAATGCTTGGGGGTTTCTTTAAAAAGCCAATTAGTTATATTTTTATACCATATGCATCCTTCCATGACCGTCTTTGCGCCCCTTGTATGCATCACTTGTACTTAAGTTTCTTGCCAAACCGGGTTGCCTCGCTCCTGTCATTACCCTCTATGTTCCCGAATGTTCGGCTAGAGGGTAAAGGGAGCACCTCTGCGATTGTTACGACCGGGTAATCCAGGCACGTACCTCAGACGGGTGAAGCAAAATGATAGCACTCTTAAGAAGAAAATTGATCAGATACGACAAGGAAAGCTGTAAGGTGTCCACCGCAAATCTTGGTTTCTCTCAAGACATAGCTCCTACTTGCCCGGTTTCGGGTACATAGCTAGGACATGAGCGATCAACGTGGAAGCCCGAAGAAAGGAACCCATTAAGGAACTATTTTGTCTAGAAGATGTTTCTTACGTTAAATAGTAATATAAAATACCCCTCCAGTGTGTGTTTTGTCTGTTCAAACGACACGACCGGATTGCCTAGTTCCCTACAAAATGATGTCCTGCTACTCCAGGACATACAACATGGAACACTCCCCAGTCATTGACACGGGACGTAGAAGCCGATGGCCAGGATAAGACAATGTTTATAACACGGACAAAACTCATAAGGTGTTAAGTACATAGTTAGACAAAACCAAAATATTAAGAAGATCGATCAAGAACGTCTATAAGAACATCCAAGGAGTAGTCCTCTTGAGAGAGATGAGCAGTTGGCATGACTTGATCGTAGACCAGGTGAAGGTGTATTTCCAGCCCATCGGGCCCCGTTGTCCTAACCGGGGCTAGGTGTTCTTGGTTGAGCTTGGTAAAACGGGTCCTGACAATGACCCACGCCTCCCGAGCTCACTATCGACAGGAGGACGTCACCCACAGCTCAAAATGGCTTCGGGCTCTATTGGCGTTCTGGGACCGGGGGTACCCAGACCTTCCTGCCTACGACCTAGCGCGTGGCCTACCTCGACGACGCGGTACGGCCCAACGGCAAGCCTCTCAAGTATAGGCCCTCGCGAGGCTTCCGGTCTCGCAAGGCGAACAACGCCAAGACCTCCATAGGAGTGGCATCCCCTAGGCTGTCACCCGAGGAGTGGAGATTTCTCTACAGGCACCCGACCTTGTGAGGCCGGGATGACATGGGCCATGACGACTGAGGATAGGCGGGCGCCAGCAGGCGCAGAGGAGCATAGTTTCCTCTTTGGTGCTGAGGAGGCAAGGACGTACGCGGGTTCCCAAGGAATAACCCAAAGGTTTCCGTCTGACTGCAACGGGACCAAGACCACGAGCTCGGCAGGATGGATGTCATGGATGATCCCACATCTGCATCACAACCGGAAGCTTTGCAGGAGAAGACCACCTTTAGTCAGGATAGGATGTACTTCCTGTCCCCTTCCAAATTTGGCTGTTGTGGGATCCCTTCCTTCCCGTGTGATAAGGGAAGAGGACCGAGGCTGCTATATATAGGGACAAGCTTCCACCGTAGAGGGACACATCGGTTCATCCCCACCAAGAGCCCTCGTGAGGTCACTCAACCACTATACTACTTCACCCTCAACCTCCTCGTGAGGTGAATCCACTAAAAAGCAGGAGTAGGGTATTACACCGCTAGGTGGACCGAACCTGGGTAAAAACCGTATGTCTTCGTTTGTCTTCCCTTGTGAGAACCGCCCAAGACCCACTGAGAAGCTGTGAGGAAGCGCGGGATTGGAGAGCGAGCATACCCTAGTGCTCAAACCTCGTTGGGTCTGCGGAGCCCCGATTCCAACCGGCTCCCCTAAACAGCTTCACGAGTTCGGCTATCCCTTGTGGAGGTGTCTCTGCCGTCCAGAGTGCCCTTATAATGCACCTCATGGCCTTCCTAGCTCGATCGTGCACTATGACCAGCTCCTTCAACAGATACACAAAAAATGAACCGATCTCTTCTTTCGGACCACCAGTTAAGAGGCCTACGCATGACAACGAGCACATTACTTACATACCCCAACAAAGGATAATTTATGCCACTCCTGGTTAGAAATTTACTTACAAGACTTGTGGCCTCTCAATCTCTGGTTTTCCTCTCATGTCTGTGCCAATTGATTCTTCAAGTTTTGAATTTCTTGGGCTTGACGTTGGTTCTCCCCTTTGAGCTGGCACATTTCCTCACGACATCGCTCCAACACTAGGATATTACCCTCAAGCTGAGACTCGACATACCGCTGAGCCTCACGGGATGCATCCAAACCCCTTTACATCTGGCCTATGGATTCAGCTGGTACACAGCAACACATCGTTAGAGATGGCATTCCCAATTTTTTATCAGCACCTAACAAAGTACCCATTTTACTTACAATGTGCTTCTCTAGTGAACTTATTCACCTCCTCTAGTTCGTCTTTCATAGCCTTCACCTCCGTCTGACTGGATTCGAGATCCTTGGACAAACTCTTGTTCTACTGTCTTAAAACCTGCACAAGGGCTATGGGGTTAGGACAACACAATGTTCAGACCATTAATTCGACCGTCCCGACCAAATCAAGGTCCAAGGGCTATGGGGTTAGGACCTATGTTCGGTTGTCAAAACCAAGGAGAGCTCCGGGCATATTGAAAGATATTATCCGGGCAGCTCCTTCGAGGCCTGCTCGGGCATCTCCAAGGAGAGCATTCACTGAACTAAGAGTGTTGAACTCTTGGTCAGAAAAGGCCTTATGGCACAAGGACTCCTTCCAATGCTGATGATTCATTGTGCACTCAACCTCGGAATTGGTAACTAAGACTCCCCGAGAGTCTTCGAGAAATTGATCTGCTATTGGAACTTCAGCTTTAGCTGCCGCAGGGACCAAGAGTTCGGGAGGATGATGGTTGTCTGCCGCCCGAATGACATCTTCGGGCTGCTCCACTCGCCTCCTAAGTATCCAATTATAAATAATCATGAAAATAATAGTGAAAAGGTGGAGTTGGATCAAATACCTTTTGGTGGGGGGCACATGCGATGTGTTTTTTATGTCGCCCCTCGTTTAGGTCTCCCGCCCGTGTCTGGCGCGAGCCCTACAGGGGTGGTCTGCGAAGGTATCCGACACATAGTCCGACAACCCTTGGGGTATTAATTGACATTCGTGGAGTGACATGAGGCTTACGTCCCTTCTGGGATGAGGACTTCGTCTTGCTCGTAGTTGAAGGGGCAAGGGTTGTGGGGTAATCGGCCATAAGGGCCACTTTGTGTTCGTCAACACTCTCCTGGTAATAGACCCCATACTCATAGATCATTGTAGTTTCTGTGTCATCATGGAATCCAGGATCATCATCCCGATAATAATTCTCTGGTTGGGGAGTGGGACAGTTGACTGTCTTGACCCAACGCCTCCAGTCCTATTAATGAAAGATGGAAAGGTTCTAATGTTAGAATCAAGAATAAGCATCTAAAACTCAGAGGTATAAGTCTAACTTACCCATTCAATGGGGTTGTAGCTGGAGAAGCCCTCTTTGGCTGTCCGATAGGAGAATTCTTCTTTCTCCCCTTTAAAGAGATCGACTAGGATGACGGCCAGCGCCTCCCGATTATCCACCCCTTGTCGACGGGAACGGGTGGTATCGTTGGTTCTGTTGTAGAACCATAGAGGATGCTTTTGCTGTTGGAGCGGTTGGATGCATCGAGAGATTGTTGTTTCCATCACGTCAATGATGGTCAGCTTGTTGTAAGCTAGCAGCTTCACCTTGGCGGACATGCGTTTTACCTTGCCACTTTCCTCTTGCGAGGGACTCCTTGGACGCTAGTTGAATCATTTCTTTAAAGGGGCCTCAGAGTACTCAGGTAGACCCCTCCGAGCTGGATCAAGTAAGGGAATGTCTTTGATATACAACCACTCTGAAGACCATTCGTTGGACTCCTTGTTTAGGGTCCCAATAGGGTATCTCGTCCTGGCTATGCACCATACCTCGGCTCTGCCCACTTCCCGGATTGTCCCTCCCCTAGTTCGGGGGACAAGGAAGAAATATTTACGCCACAAATCAAAGTGAGGCTCGTAGCCAAGAAATATCTCGCAGAGGGCCACGAAGCCTGAGATATGGAGGATTGAGCCGGGGGTGAGATTGTGGAGCTGAAGGCCGTATAATTCTAGCAGGCCCCTCAAGAAGGGGTAGATGGGTAATCCTATGCCTCACAAAAGGAAGGAGACGAAACGAACCCTCTCGTCCCTTGAGGGGTAGGGAACTTCTCTGCAAAGGATTCACCATTTGCAGAGGTCAGCCCTGCACAGGTGGGTGTCAGATCTTAGTGAGGAAGGTATACTTGCACCTCGAGGTCGCGCAATTGACGTAGGGAGGCAGAGCAGTTGGCCCAGTCTCCTGGGAGGGGACCGAAAGGGCATGAGGATGAGCCTGGAGAGCTCTCAATCTCTCTGAGGTCACAAGCTTTATCGCTTTGCGGTGGAGAAGCGTGGAAGGATGTCGCCTATGAAGGATATAGTCTGCTTAAATAAGAGATTTTCTGGTCTACCCAAAGCGTTTTGTAAAGGACCTTTCTTTATTCTACGGGGGAATCGAGGGCTGCCATCGATCTTCGTGCCGAAAATTAATACCGTGGGCCCCGTGACGCTTCGACAATCAGGGGGTCATCGGCGGTCACGCCGTTGTTCTACAATGCAGAAAAGCCAAGTTGAAATCCGCTGAACATAGAAGGAACTCACTTCTCAAGCCGAATACCATGGAAGCGCAAAGCTGCTGAAGACTGCATTCCTCCGCATTGAAGGCTAGTTCGGGGGCTACTGAGGGAGTCTGGGACTAAGGGGTCCTCGTGCCGCTGGCTCACTCCTTGTAGGCTGGCTTGTTGGCTTGATCTGTTGAAGAACGAACTATGAATGACCCCGTATCTTGGAAGGAAAGCTCTGAAGGATGGCGTGGTTTCCATGTTACGAAGATAGGATCTGCATATATATCCCTTGTACTAGGTCGGCTGTGTGTAACCCTAGGGACCCCCCGTATCTATATAAACCAGAGGACCCCCATTCATAGAGGGTAGGAAAACTTAGCTAGGGTTTAGCTTAGACAATCTCGAGATAGAACAACTCTATAATCTCCATATACATCAATACAATCAAGTAGGACATAGGGTTTTGCCTCCTCACGAGGGACCGAACCCGGGTAAACACTGACTCCTTCATTCCCTGTTACCCATCGATCTAAGGTCCACAAGTCGGGACCCCCTACTCGAGATCTGCCGGTTTTGACATCGACATTGGTCACCATTGTTGGTTTGGATAATAGTTGAAGTGATCGCTCGTGGAGGCGTTTTGCGCCGCCTCCTCAACCAGGCGAATAGCCTCCACTACATCTTTGTACTCTCGCACCTCATTCTCAAGAACATAGTATCTCTGCTTGTTTTGCAAATCAAAGAGAGCAGACACATGCAACGTAATAGGAATAGGTCTATATTTATCAAATATTAGGTTATACTCATAAACCATGGTACTATTCAAAAGGAAGTCATGACGACGCATGGCTTCAAAATCTAAATGTCTGTCACGCAACATGGGGTCATTAGGTTGATGCAAGACTCCTAATTTTGGAGCTATTGGGGAGGAAGAAATTCCTCCATACAAATCACCACTGCTTGAGAGTTTAGCCTTCGAGCAACAATTGCACCGAGGTTATAAGGTCTTTCACCAGTCAACGCAGCATGAATAAGACCCAAATCAGGAGTGCACAATGCACTGAAATCTTGTTTACCTACTACACATTTCCCATTGAATAGTGCAAAGTAGCGAATAGAGGGAAAATAATACTTTTTATTCTAGCCCGTGTCGGTGTACTAAAGTTTGGGTCCTTTAGTACCCCTTACTTGTGCACGGGCAGTTGTAGCCGCACCAGCGGCAAGGCCCGCCAGGCGACTACTGGATGCAAGCACAAGGAAGTCAAGAAAGCATTCAAGCCAACAATCAGGACCAAAGGCCGAAGGCTAGGCCCTCGGCAAGATCTTGCTAGGATGGCCTATGAAGCCCCAGCAAGAAGTGCACCCGGCAAGGCTCCGCCCTCCTGCCAGCGCAGAGACTAGGTGTCATCCAACCTAGGTACATGTCGAGGCGCCAGGGATGGAGGAGGCTAAGCGGTGCCGATGGGACGAGCTCCTGTACCATCCCATAAAAGGTGAGGGATGCTTGACGGAGCATTAAATGCGTTTATCTTACACCATTAGTGTTAGGTACGATAACACTGCAGCACTTTTCACCTCATGTGTGCGTTGTATGCCACTGTTGGTCACCCCTTCGAGAGTATAAAAGGAGGCCCAAGGCACAGCTATAGGGGGGTCTTCTCTGGCCCATTCTGCATAAGTAGCAGTTGTGTACTGTAGCACTCCCAGAACCTGAGCTAGAACTCAGCAAATACAACCAAGAAGGAGTAGGGTTTTATGCATCTTTGCGGCCCGAACCTGGGTAAAATCCCACGCACTCCTCATCAGATCTGCTCTCTATGCGAGCCTTCTTCCCCGCTGAACCGTAAAGGGATCCTTCCGATCCCATAGGTGTTGATTCCCCCGACAACCTATGTGACCCCTCTATATTCCCCTACGTAAAGACTCTCTATGATCCACTCCAGAGTATTTACGTAGGGGAATATAGAGGGGTCACATAGGCTGTCGGGGGAATCGACACCTATGGGATCAGAAGGATCCCTTTACGGTTCGACGGCGAAGAAGGCTCGCATAGAGAGAAGATCTGATGAGCGGCGTGCGGGATTTTACCCAGGTTCGGGCCACAAAGATGCATAAAACCCTACTCCTGCTTGGTTGTATTGGATGAGTTCTAGCTCAGGTTCTGGGAGCGCTACAGTACACAGCTGCTACTCATGTAGAATGGGCCCGAGAAGATCCGCCTGTAGCTGTGCCTTGGACCTCCTTTTATACTCTCGAAGGGGTCAGCAACAGTGGCATACATGGCATACATGAGGTGAAAGGTGCTACCGTGTTATCGTACCAAATGAACTCCGCCACTCTTGATTTGTTTCCTTACCGGTGAGAGTTGACTCTCGAAGTTCTTCATATGCTGTTGGGGTCCATTCTGCAATGAACTCCGCCAAGGCTCTGCTTTGGATAGTCGAAGTACTTTCAAACTTGAGACCAAAGCTTGATAGTTCCAAACCCCACTCCACAATCCTGCCGGTAGCATCTGGTTTCCGCAAAATCCGCTACAACGAGAAGCGAGTGATAACGGTTATCTCATGTGCCTGGAAGTAATGGCGCAACTTCCTGGAGGCCATAAGGAGGCCGAAGGGCAACTTTTCCACGCCAGATATCTTGACCTACCCCCCTGCAAAAGGGAGCTGACAAAATAAACTGGGCGATGCACCATCTTCTTCTTCTGAATTGTTTCATTCGACTGCACAGATCCTGCTTTGTCAGCACCAGACCCTGCCGGGGAATATCCTGGCTTGTCACTTGGCGGTCCTACCACTGCCGTTGCTTCTTCATCAACTTCTCTTTCAGCCACTAATGCAGCACTCACCACTTTATTTGTTGCCGCTAGATATAGCAGCAACGACTCTTGTGCTTTTGGCGCGACTAGGGCCGGCGAAGAGGCGAGGTACTTCTTCAAATCTTGCAGCGCTACCTCTGCTTCCGGAGTCCATTTCATCGGACCTGCCTTCTTCAAATTTTTGAAAAGGGCAGGGCGCACTCAACAGATTTTGAGATGAACCTACTCAGAGCAGCAACACATCCGGAAAGACGACGCACATCCTTGACACGTCTTGGCGCTTCAATTTTCTCAATTGCTTTGATCTTGTCGGGATTTGCTTCAATTCCATGTTGAGATACAAAGAACCCGAGAAGCTTGCCAGATGGGACGTCGAACACACACTTCTCAGGGTTGAGCTTCATGTTGAACTTGCGTAGATTCGCAAATGTTTCTTCTAGGTCTGATATGAGCATAGCCTTGTCCTTGGTTTTGACCACTATGTTATCCATATAAGCCTCCATATTTCTATGTAGTTGGGGCTCAAAACCAATTTGGACTGGTCTTGCAAATGTAGAACCGACACTTTTCAACCCGAAAGGCATACGCAAAAAGCAATACGTACCACATGGGGTGATAAATGCGGTCTTCTCTTTGTCTTCCTTGGCCATGAAAATCTGATGGTAACCTAAATAGGTGTCAAGAAAAGACAACAAGTCATAGCCGATGGTGGAGTCCACAATCTGGTTGATGCGCGGCAAGGGAAAAGGATCTTTGGGGCAGGCTTTATTGATGTACGTGAAGTCAATACACAACCTCCATTTCCCATTCGCCTTGCGCACTACAACTGGATTAGCCAACCATGTTGGATGAAGTACTCCTCTGATCAAGCCGACCGCTTGTAATTTCTTCATCTCTTCGGCAATAAACCATTGTTGCTCCACAGCCTGCTTCTGGACCTTCTGCTTGACGGGCTGCACGTGTGGACATACGGCAAGGTGGAGCTCAATCACCTTCCTGGGAACACCAGGGATATAAAATGGTTGCCATGCAAACACATCGACATTCGCCCATAGAAGGCGATGATCGCGCTTTCCTATTTGTCGTCAAGGGTGGAACTTATGGTGAAAGTTCCTCCCGTACCGTCCTCCTTGGCGGGCACCTCTTAGTTTTGGCGGAGCTGCCTTAGACTTCTTGCTCTTGCCGGTGGAGCTTTCTGGCACATCGTCAACAGGAGCAGAGCACCCCGAGGAGGTGCGCTTGCCGGAATGTGCGCCAGAGGCCTCGCTGGTCTTCTTCCCCCCAGGAGCTTCAGCGGCAGGAACAAGTGCCTTGGCGACAGGTGCTGCAACTGCCTCCCGATAGAGTTGGTCGGCGCAGATAAGTGCCCTTTCTTGTCGAAGTTGATTGTGATGACGCCCATTGGCCCGGGCATCTTCACCACATTGTAAGCGAAGTGGGTGGCCGCCATGAACTTGGCCAGCGTTGGGCAACCAAGGATACCGTTGTATGGCAATGAGATCTTGGCAACGTCAAAAACAATCTTCTCTGTCCTGAAATTTATATCACTGCCAAACGTCACCGGCAGTGTGATCTTTCCCTTTGGTCGATTCCTCCCTGAATTGACCCCTTGGAAAGTGCCTGTTGGCTCGAGATCTTATCAAGAATTTGCAGCCTCTGGATGACATCAGGCGAGATCAGGTTCAGGCGGGCCCCACTGTCTACTAGCATCTTTGTCACCTTGAGGTTGCAAATTGTTCGCGAAACCAACAATGGCAGGCACCCGACCGCTGTAGTGCAATCGGGGTGATCCTTGGCATCGAAAATGATAGGAGTGTTGGACCACATCAGAGGTTTCTGGGCACCCATAGATGGCTCTGCCGCGTTAACCTCACACACCCACTGTTTAACTTGGCGGTGAGAGGAATGCGACGAGGCACCTCCCTCGATGCACATTCATCTTTGTAGCCTTCTGGAACTCATGTTCGCTGGACTTGTCATCCCCTTCGACATCATCATCATCACCCTGTTGCTTGTCGCAGCGATCCCCTCGGCCAACACGCTTCTTGCCGGACCCCTCCGCACCATCCTGTCCATTCTCCTTTTCTCGCCTCTCATACTCGGCTTTTTGCTTCTCGGCAAGTTGCTCAACTTGCCGACAGTCCTGGAGATAGTGTCCCTTGGTGCATTGGATCTTGCAATACTGCTTGACGGAGCCTTCCAGCTTGTCGGCAACCGCCATAGCCTGGCAGGAGGTGCACCCGGCAACATCCTTGTTGGGGTCATCACTCTTGGCTTTCTTGGCTGTGTCGGGGTTGCCGGATCCCTAGGCGGCAAGCATGGCCTTGCCCTTGCACTTCTTGTTCTGCCGCCGACCCTTCTTTGCCGGGGTGATAGTGTCTTCATCCTCAGAGTCGACCCCTATGCTAGTGTCCTCGACGGGGAGCCTCCTCCCTTCTTCAGCCCGAGCACATTTATGTGCCAGAGCATAGAGCTCGGCAACATGCTTGACCTTGTTCATCGCCAGCACTTCCCGCATCCTGCGGTTGCGTGTGTTTTGATGGAACACGTTGATAACGGCGGTAGGATGAACGTCTTGTATGTTGTGGTGAACGCGGCTAAACCTTTGGATGTACTTGCGCAAAGTCTCGCCCCCTTCTGAGTGATGATGTGCAAATTGCTTTCTTGACCAGGAGCTTCGTGGCCTCTGGTAAAGGCACCAACAAACTCATGGCATAGGTCTGCCCAGGAGGTGATGGAATTCTCCGGCAGGTGCATCAACCATGACCTGATGTTCGGCTTGAGTACCAACGAGAAGTAGTTGGCGAGTATCTTGTCGTCGCGGGCCCCGACAGCTTGCACTGCAATGGTGTAGATGCTCAGGAACTCTGACGGATGAGTCTTCCTGTCATACTTCTCTGGGACCTCTGGCTTGAACGTGCGGGAGTTGGGCATTTGGACTTGTCGCAGCTCACGGGTAAACACTAGGCAACCCACCTCGTAAGGTAGGCTAACAGGATACCCTGGCACAGACTTGTCTACAGTGGGCCCCACGCGCCTATCAGATTGATGGCATGCTTCCCATTGCCGCTCGATTGTTGTTTGAGCGTCTTCCTTGACCCGTTCCTGAAGAACTTGATGCTAGTCGCGGCGTGTCCGTGGGTCAGACGACGCCGTGGGGTAACCGTTGCAAGCATCGGTCCGTCGAGTCGGTGACCGGTGTTGCTGTTGTGGAGGAGTGTGCACCGTGGTTGCACCACCCTCGGCCTTCTCGCCACTGGCATGAGCTGGCTCGGTGGATCGAAACTTGTGTGCAAGGCTGCGGAGGCTCAGAATGGTAGCTCTCCACTCGTCTAGCTTCTCCGCAGTAGGAGGGAATTCAGGAGTAGTTGTGTTCACACCATCGCTTCTTCCGATGTGGTTAGAAGCGAACGACGCGAGGAATGCCAGGTGCTCTGACTCCTAACAGTGTTAGAAGGAGCTCCGTCGCGTTTCCACGATTGCACGCCACTCCCAGTAGCATGCTGGCGTTGGGAACCAGCGACACCGCGATGCTGCTCTTTGCGTGCGTCCTTGGAAGGTCGCAGAGTATGCACCGGCATGGTCATCTTGGAAGGTACCTTTCCGTCCTCCCGCAGGCGGCACAACTTCGTCCTGAGACCCAGTGGGGCGGGTGTTCCCATTGCCGCCATGAGCATCTCCCTAGCGGGCGTTGCCGCTTCCTTGGCCTTGATCACGGGAGCATTGTGGAAGTCCTAAACTTCTACCTCCTCCTCCACCCGCGTCTACCTCGCCTGTCTGTGTAGTTACAGGGACGGCAGACATCGACGGGCCAACCGCCGTCAGGCCCTTCTTCTTGGGGGCCATGGCGAATGTCGATGATGATTGTGAACGAACTGGTGCGCTGATCACTAGATGAGGTTCACGCAACCTTTCCCCCTATCTAGCGTGCCAAATATGTTAGGGAACGACACCTATGGGATTGGGAGGATCCCTTTACGGTTCGGCCGGGAAGAAAGGTCATGCAAAGAGCAGATCTGATGAACAACGCGCAGGATTTTACCCAGGCTCGGGCCGCAAAGGTGCGTAAAACCCTACTCCTGCATGGTTGTATTATGGGTGTTTTAAGGGTTCCAGCTACAGGAACGCTATGAGATTCTACGAGCAAGATCTAAAAGGTGGGAGTCAAAGGTCCCAAAGGTGCAAAAGACCAAAAGTCGAAAAGTCCAAAAGCCTCTCTACCATATCACCCTGGGCCTCCTTTTATACTCTAGAAGGGGATCCCAACAGCGGCGTGCAATGTGTACACCGGGTGTACAGAGCTTCAGTGCTATCATACCTAACACTAATGGAGTTGGACAGGCGCATTTAATGCACCATCAGGCATCTCTGACTTTCTATGGGACGGGACAGGAGCCCGTCCCATCGGCACCGCTTAGTCCCCCGCATCGCCGATGCTGCAACACGTGCCTAGGTGAGGCGACACCTGGCCTGTGCGCTGGCGGGGCCTTTCCGGGGCTTCATTTTGTCGGGTCTTTGCCTTGTCGGGTCTTCGCCTTGACGGACCCTACCGTGGCTTTGCCTTGCCTGAGGGTTTGATGGCCATCCCGGCAAGGTCTTGGTGGGGGTCTTGATTATTTGGATGTCTTCTGCATTTGTACCTAGCAACTCCCTGCTGGGCTTTGTCGCCAGGGTGGCTACTACTGCCCATGCACGAGTAAGGGGCACTGGAGAGCGCAAACCTCTAGTGCACCGACACTCATATTATGTGACGAATAAAAATATAGCTCCAAGTAAGGTATACCGATAGTGTTGAAGACGAAAGAGGGGATACCTTTCGGGGCATCCCCAATCTTAGGCGCTTGAGTCTTACTTGGATATTACCTTGGGGTGCCTTGGGTATCCCTAGTCTTAGGTTCTTGTCGCTCCTTATTATCCTCATATCGGTGTCTCACCCAAAACTTGAAAACTTCAATCACACAATACTTAACGGAACTTCGTGAGAAGGGTTAGTGTAGTAAAGATAAATCATCAACTTAGGTACTGAAAATACAAGATTCATAATTTCTCTCACATAATACCTACTATATTCCATCATTACCACAATTTATATACTCAATCTAAGCTATAGGAACACTTGAAACAAGCAAACTATGCATGCAAAACAGAATATGTAAAAAACAGAACAGTCTGTAGAGATCTGAATGATCAACATTCTTTCCCGATCCTAACAATTCTTAAAAACTAGGAAAACTCAAGGAATTTTCATATAAATGTTGTGTAAAATTTTCAGAATTTTTTGACGCTCCAGTAAAACTAGGAAAACCCAAAGGTTTTACTTGGAACTTTATTAAAATAAAAGACACAAAACATGATTACTACAGTGGGTTAATCATGTTAACACAGAAAACAGAAAGTAAAAGTGTTGGGTTGTCTCCCAATAAGCGCTTTTCTTTAATGCCTTTTAGCTAGGCATGATGATTTCAATGATGCTCGTATAGCAATAATAATTGAAACATGCAAAAGAGCATCATGAATCTCATGACAAGAACATTTAAGTCTAACCCACTTCCTATGCATAGGGATTTTGTTAGCAAACAATTTATGGGAGCAAGAATCAACTAGCATAGGAACGCAAAACAAGCATAACTTCAAAACCTTGAACACATAGAGAGGATACTTGATATTGTTGCCATTCCTACAAGCACATGTTCCTCCCTCATAATAATTTTCAGTAGTATCATGAAGGAATTCCACAATATAAACAACACATAAAGCATTCTTTTCATGATATACAAGCATAGAAATTTTACTACTCCTCACAAAAGAAAATTTCTTCTCATGACTAATAGTGGGAGTATCATAAAAGAGTTGAATACTACAAATTGGTTCCACACTAAAACAGTAATATTCAGTAGAAGGATATTCATAATTATGACAAGTATCATACTAGTAATCATCACTCTTTTTCATCGCGTAAGTATCATCACAATAATTATCGTAAGTAGGAGATTTGCAATCATTCATAGTAGGGGGAAGAAAAATATCATCTTCATTAAGCATATCATCCCTAATCTAGGGACAAACATTAATTGCAGCAAATAAATTCTCAAACATGTCATTTTCATCAAACATAGCATCCCCAAGCTTGTGGCATTGTATACCATAAACATAATCACTCTTATCATTAATAGTATGAATAGAACCAATAGTATAGCAATTGTTATCATCATCCTCCAAGTTGTTGCCATAAATTTTTTCAATATTATACGAAGTATCATTATCTTCCCAATCATAATTATCACAACAAGCAATAGGCATAACAAAATCATCCTCAAGTGCATCATCTTCCACAACTATTTTTGATTCATTCTCATGAGGCCTATCAATAATGGGAGCAACATTATTTGGGAGAGATACCTCTTTACCTTTACTTTTCCTTCTTTTCTTCTTCTTCACCGCATTATGTGTGGGATTATTTAATTCCTCGAAGCTTCTTTTTGAAGAGGTTGGTTGAATAAAAAGCTCCTCCTCGTTACCTCATTCATCATAAGAAAAAATAGGAGGATTTTGGGAAACCTCTTCCCCTTCATTATTATTCTCTAAGTATTCTATTTGTTTTCTTGTCTTTAAGTAATTGGCAGTATAAGGATTCTCAATGCAATTTACCACGCAGTACATATAGATTTCATTTAGGTCAAAATCAATCATTTTCATGAGAGCCCAAGCTGGAACATCCTTAGTTTTATGTTTCATTTCTTCATACCCCAAAAATAGACTAAGTTAATTATGATGCTAAAGGGTAATGAGGTTATCACAATTTTTGGACACAATTTGATCATGAAATAATTCACATTGGAAATTAAAATGACCACTTTCATTACAAAGTTCACAAGGATGGCGAGAAATATTAAGTCTTTCAGCACAAAAATATAGCCTCTCTTGCAACGATTTAGTTTGTAAATACTTGTGCCTCTTACAATATCTATCTTCCCTTTTAGGCATGTCTTGACAAACTCTATGCACTCCACAAAAGTTGACATGCTTATAAGAAGTCTTTTTATCATGACTAGTGCAGTCATCATTAGTACTATGGATATCCAAAGAATTCATACTAACAACATTGCAATCATGCTCATCACTCAAAGATTTAGTGCCAAATATTTTAATAACTTCTTCTTCTAATACTTGAGCACAATTTTCCTTTCCATCATTTTAACGAAATACATTAAAAAGATGAAGCATATGAGGCAGCCTCAATTCCATTTTTTTGTTGTTTTCTTTTATAAAACAAAACTAGTGAAAAACAAGAAACTAAAAGATTTGATCGCAAGATCTAAAGATATACCTTCAAGCACTCACTTCCGCGGAAACGGTGCCAGAAAAGAGCTTGATGTCTACTACGAAACCTTCTTCTTGTAGACTCATGTTGGGCCTCCAAGCGCAGAGTTTTGTAGGACGGTAGCAAATTTCCCTCAAGTGTATGACCTAAGATTTATCAATCGTGGGAGCCGTCAGATGAAGATGACCTCTCTCAAACCACCCTGCAACCAAATAACAAAGAGTCTCTTGTGTACCCAACACACCCAATACAATGGTAAATGGTATAGGTGCCCTAGTTAGGCGAAGAGATGGTGATACAAGTGAAATATGGATAATAGATATAGGTTTTTGTAATCTGAAAAACGTTGTATAAATGCTTGGAAACAAGGCCTAGGGTCCATACTTTCACTGGTGCAATTTCTCTCAACAATGTTGACATAGTTGAATCATATGTAAGTACCTCTCGTGCAACAAAGAGTTCACTCCAAAGTCACATATAGCGGAGAACTAACGAAGAAATTATTGTAGAGTACGAAACCACCTCAAAGTTATCTTTTCTGATCAATCTTATGAGTTATCCCTATAAGTGTCACGGACAGCCCTAGAGTTCATACTAAAATAACACATTAATATACACATCAACCAAAACCCTAATGTCACCTAGATACTCCAATGTCACCACAAGTACCCATGTGCTTGATTTTACGATCTGCATCACATAATTTAAGATTCATCATATTCAATCCAACACAAAGAACTTAAAAGAGTGCCCCAAAGTTTCTACCAGAAAGTCAAGACAAAAAAGTGTGCCAACCCCTATGCATAGATTCCCATGGTCATGGAACCCACATGTTGATCACCAAAACATACATCAAGTGGATCAATAGAACATCCCATTGTCACCATGGATATCCCATCGCAGACATACATCAAGGGTTCTCAAACCCTTAAAGGCTCAATCCAATAAGAAAACTTCAAAGGGAAAACTCAGTTCATCACAAGAAGACAGAGAGGGGAAAACTCCATATGATTCATCTATATCAATAAAGCTCACGGTACCTCAAAATCGTGCCATCTCAAGAACACGACAGAGATATCAAACACATTGCTACTAGTACATACCCTCAGCCCCGAGCGTGAACTACTCCCTCCTTGTCATGGAGACCGTCGAGATGATGAAGATGCCCTCCGGTGATGGTTTCCCCCTCCGGTAGGATGCCGGAACAGGCTCCCGATTGGTCTTTCGTGGCTCTGGAGGCTTGCGGCGGCGGAACTCCCGATCTAGGTTTCTTTTCAAAGGTTCCTATATTTATAGGAGTTTTTCGCGTCAACCTCACGTCAAGGGGGGGCATGAGGCGGTGGCAAGCCTGCTAGGCGCGTCTAGGGGGTGGTCGCGCTTGGCAGGCTTGTGACCTCCTCTTAGCTCTTCTGGCCCAACTCCAATGCTTCGGTGGTCTCTTTTGGTCCAAAAAAATCATAATAAATTTTCAGCCCATTTCGAGAACTTTTATTTTTGCACAAAAAATGACACCATGGTACTTCTGCTGAAAACAACATCAATCCGGGTTAGTTCTAATAAAATCATACCAAAATCATATAGAATTATTGTAAACATGGCATGAATACTTCATAAATTATAGATATGTTGGAGACGCATCAGCGCACCCCAGGGGGTGGCCACGCCCTGTTGCCTCGTGGCCCATTGGTGCCCCTTCCTGATGTGTTTCCAGCACCAAAAATTCTTAAATATTCCAGAAAATTCATGTTAAAATTTTGTCGCATTCTAAGTCTTTTTATTTTTGGGTCTTTTTTTATTGCACGAAAAACTCAGAAAACAGGATAATCATGGCATTTTATTTTCTTCAACTAATAATAACAGATAGAAAACTAATAATACAGAGATATATGCCTACTAAATCCATCAACCACATGTCGTTCAAAAAGGATTCATTAATAAGGTTGATCAAGTCTTATTAATAGTCGTTTCCAATTGACATGAAGCCCAAGAATTTTTCGTATGACAATAAGTTACCTCAATTGGGATCTGCCTTTCCCCTATAATAAGTTTATAATATTTCTTCTTGGCAGTAGGTAGAGCAATTTTGAATTCTCCAATGGTGACCATAGCACTGGGCTCAATGATATTAATATTATTAAGCAAGATTTGCCTCTTTGGAAAATGAACGGTATGTTTTTTGCCATTGACATGAAAAGTACCATGCTTTTGTCGCAATCAATAACAACCCCTGCATTATTAAAAAAGGGTCTACCAAGTATGATCGACATGTTGTCATCCTCGAGCATATCAAGGATAACTAAGTCTGTCAAGATAGTAACAATTGCAAGCACAACAGGAACATCTTCACAAATTGCAATAGGCATAGCAGTGGATTTTTCAGCCATTTGCAAAGATATCTCATTAGGTGTAAGCTTAGTCAATTCAAGTCTCTTATAAAGAGAGAAAGGCATAACACTAACACCATCTCTTAAGTCACATAAAGCAGTTTTAACATAGTTTTGTTTAATGGAGCAAGGTATTGTGGGTATACCAGTATCTCCCAACTTCTTCGGCATTCCACCATCAAAAGAATAATTAGCAAGCATAGTGGAAATTTTTAGTATCAGGTATTTTTCTCTTGTTTGTAATAATACCCTTCATATACTTAGCATACGAAGCAATTTTCAAAATATCGGTCAATCGAGTCCGCAGAAAGACAGTAATCATTTCAGCAAAGTGCTCAAAATTTTCCTCGCCGTTACGCTTAGAAGGCTTACGAGGGACCGGCATGGGTTTTTGAACCCATGCCTCTCTTTCTTTTCCATGCTGTCCAGCAACAAAATATCTCTTCTCATAACGTGTATTTTTAGGAGGTGGGTTATCAGGATCATCAATAGGTTCTATTTCCACATCATTATCAGGTTCTTACTATCCTATGAAGCATCTTTCTGAATATTATTATTCTCATCATCGCTAGTTGTATGTATATTACCAGATTCTGTCATAGCATATGTAATAGAAACGTCATTATGATTCTTACCAGGTTTTTCTATACCAGGTTCACTTGAAGCATGCAAAGTCCAATACTTTTTTCCTTTTTCTTCTTAGAAGGATGACGGGGGTATAACCCCGGGGTAGCCTCAGCTGGCCTTCTACTCCAACTTTCCGAAACAACAACAGGGCGAGACGCCTCCCTCAATGGCCAGGCTCCGTGTGGCCGGCTATGACTAGCCGGCTGGCCAGAGGCAGGCCGCCAAGCCCCCTAGCCGACAACGCATCGGATGTCGCAGTCAAGGTACGCGCGGCCACAGTGGCCCCCATCCCATCGGGGGTCAGCGCCTGCGTGGCAACAGTGCCTCTGACTCTGGCCGACTTCGATCGGGCGCCAGAACAGTGCCGGAATGCCCTCAACCACTCAATTACCTGCTCTGGCGAGGCTACAACGCAGTTGGCCGTACCACTGACCGCGACTGGCTGCCGCAAGATGACGCCCCGAAGGACGGCCTGTGCCGCGATGCGACCCGCATGGGGACCTACCACGTGGGCCCCTCCGGCTCCCAATGGGACCCCGTAGCTGGCGGGCCCCCTAGGTGGATAGAGAGGCTGCTAGTTCGGGCCCTCTCGGTGCCTTCTATTCGTATTGTAATCCGGGGGGTTGGCATATAAAACCCCCCGGAGCCCCCCATGCACGGGGCGATCAAACCCCTATACACACACCCACACTCCCATGTAGAGAGGCAGCAAAGGCAAGCTAGCTCCTTCTTCCTCCTTTATTCACGCAGCTCAAGGAGCACCATTGTAGCTCCTTTTGCTTCATCAACCAGACTAGCAGGACTAGGGGTGTTACCCCTCATGGAGGGCCCCGAACTTGTGTAAATCGTGTGTCCCGCACTACTTGTGCCTAATCACGTTCCCGGAGCCCGTCGGTGTCCTTCGGCCCCAACCACTCTCAATAAGCCTACCCATGGCATCTATCGTGAGAAAACGACGATAGTTGGCGCCCACCATGGGGCCATCCACGGCATCGGCCGGAGTCACGCTCTGGGTGGGACCCTTCACCACATCCCCCGGCCGCCCCGCATTCGCGCGGAACTGCATGCTCACGGGGCTTGCTTCTGCGGCCCCTGCGAGCAACGCTGTCGGCCTCTCCGATGAGTGCCTCGGCAGCGACCCCCACCCGACATCGTCGCGCTCACCAAGCACGTCGGCAGGCTGAGCCTCGCCGACGAGCCTGCACCGACACGTACCCTAGTCGGGTACTCGACTGCACCGACCCACCCTCGTCCGTGGGTGCACCCACCTTGGGCGAGGTTGACGGCTCCCACGTCCATGCGGGGGTGATGACCATCGTATCCTCCACCTCTTTTGGCCGAGCGTGGGACGAGGCCGACGAGGCCATCACTCATGCCGGAACCTCCAACCCGCTCGGCGCTACCCTATGGGGTCTGAGCACCCCCATCGCATCGACAGCGAACCCGACCACTGTCACGGCCGAGCTGGAGGCGGCCCGCCGTCTACTGTTCGAGGACGCTAGCGCCCTCGCGACCGATCAGCGCCACATGGAAGCCATGTTGTGGGAGTATATACCCGCTTACGATCTCACCCCGGCTGACTGCAAGCCTAGCCGGCAGGGGGTTGTGCGTGACCGCGACCATGTGGTCGCCGAGATCCTCGGTGGTAATCTGCCCATCTACGATACCCCCACGGCCAACCTCCGGGCTCCCAAGGTAGCCTACAAGGACCTGGCTACTTTGGGGGGCGAGGAGCACGCCTCGTGCGAGCGGCATATCAAGGACCTCATCGACACCGCCAAGCCAGCAAGCCGTCCTGAGGGCGAGTGAGCTAGTGCTGCTGGCTGTTAGTCGGCTCAGCACTCTAGCTCCCTTCGCGCCTCCGGACGGAGGGCCGAGGGAAGCAACGCTCGTCGTTCCCAGCTGTGCAGAAACGAGCAGCCAGCTGTGGAAAGCCGGCACAATGACATCCTAGCTGGCGGCAGCCACCGCAACGAGGAGCCGGTTGGAGGTAGCCGGCGTAGCCACAGATACACCCCGCCTCCACAACGGGACCCGGCGTGGTCTGTCCCACCGACCGTCCGCGCCGATATCGTGGCCCAACTCGGACCGCGGGTCCCCCACAGCGAGAACGACACGCGTCTTTGCCTCAACCAGTTAGCATAGTCGGCCCTCTTCGAGGAGGAGGGCTCGATCGACCCGACGTGATTCGGCCCCCGAATCCGCAATGAGCCGTTACCGACTGGCTTCAGGCTCCCCCGCAAAACCCCAAAGTACAATAGGTCCGTCAAGCCGGAGGACTGACTTATCAATTACACCACCCCGGTCAACATAGCGAGGGGGAACAAGCGCGTGGCCATCTGCTACGCCCCCCTCATGCTGATCGGCTCAACCCGCACCTGGCTAAACAGCCTAGCAGCTAGTAGCATCAACACATGAACGGACTTTGAAGAGGCGTTCGTCCGCAACTTCACCGGCATGTACAAGCGGCCCAGACGCCCCCCGCGAACTAGCCATGTGCGTCTAGGGCGTGGAAGGGGCCCTCCGCGACTACCTCACCTGATTGACCGAGCTTCGCAACTCCTGCGAAGGAGTGCACGAGGTGCAGGCCATCTAGTACTTCATCGAGGATTGCCGTGACAGCACCTACCTCAAGCACAAGATCCTGTGCTTCGAGACGGCAACGCTGGTAGATCTCATGGCCAAGGTCAGCACGTTTGGCAAGGCAGCTCCGATGTCGGCTGCGTCATGACTGGCTACCGACAACTGGCAGCCGCAGAACAACAAGCGCAAGATTGACCAGCCAGACTCCCGCTACGGGAGCCGACATGTTGCCACCATCGAGGAAGTGTAGCTGGCTGCCCAGGCCTCTGGCCAGTGTTAGCGCACTAGCAAGGCTTCCTGGCAGCCCAAGCTCACCTGCGAGCAAATGCTTGACCTCCCGTGCAAGCATCATTCCGGGGCCAAGCCGTTGACGCACACGGTCCGGTAGTGCAGCTTCTCGCAGCGGTTGGCCCGGGGAGGAGGCCTTCCGGCTCCTCCCGCAATAACCCTCCGCGCACTGGCACCGGCTTCGGCTCCCGCTCCGGTCCAGGCTCTGGCTCCAGCCCCGCACGACAGCCGCCTGCTCGACCAGTTCCCCAACCAGGATGATTCCTACGTCGTCTTCACGAGTGAAGAGACGGATAAGCATGCCCAGCGCCGGCTCCAGCGCTAGGTGAACGCCACCATGCCCTCGACTCCCCAATTCATGCACTGGTCTGAGAAGCCGGTTACCTGGAGCCGGGCTGACCACCCGGCCGTGATGCCAAGCCATGCGAACAGCCGGCTAGCACAAGTTGTCCTCCCCATGGGAGGGCCCGTTCATCGCCAGCAAGGCGCTGCACAAAAACGCGTACTATATGATAGATGCCCAGAAGCCGTAGAAGCACAAGAGAGACGCCTCCGGCGAGGAGACGAAGCGCCCATGGAACGCAGCACTCCTCCGTCCGTTTTACTACTAAAGACTAGTGTATGTACGTACCCTCCCATTTTGTTCTTATGATTGCAACGGGTGCCCCAAGCCAGCTCTTGGGACACACCCCTTTCGTTTCTTTCAAAAAAAATCTTCGTCTCCCTCGTCGGCTCCTGGACCCGGCTCCTAGTCCCGGGGGCTCACCGGCTAGCCCTGGCATCTTTCCCCGAAGCCGATCAAGTAATGTGAACTAAAACGAGCCTCCCACCCCTCCCAGCTACAGACCTGCTCACGGCTGTCTGACTGATGGGTCCTCGGGACGGCAAAAACTTAGCTCACACGATAAACCGATCAAAAGGGGATCGCCGTCTAGGGCTAGCCAAAAACATTTTTGTGGCCTCTGTCACTCACCTTACCCTTAACACTCTCGTGTTTTCCAAACTCACGACCGACTCCCCCGAGGCACACGGCCCATCCCAGCTACAGACCGGCTCCCGGCTGTCCGACTAGCGGGGCCGATACCAACGGGGACAAGGCTTTGGGCAGATTAAACCAATAGGGTAAAAAGGATAAGGTCGAGCTGGCACGCATAAAAAATATTTTGGCAACCAAAAGCTCCATAAAACTTAAACGGCCCACGACCACAAGTTCATTACACCTACACCCCCAGTGGGTGGAATTGAGGACTAATAAAATGTAGAAAGAGAAAAGAACCCTAGATAGAGGCAGCGCCGTCTTCTCCTCCGGCATCCCCCACGGCGGCCGATGAAGAGGCCCTGTCCTTGGCCGTGACACGGTCCGTGTCGGCTCCCTTCTCCATGTCCCGAGCCGGCTCGGAGTCGGCGTAGTCGTTGGTGCTAGAGCCGGCATCTTCGTCGCCCGTCTGCCCGGGGCTACCCACTGGGTCGTCTAGGGCGAGAGTGTACATGTCCTCTGGTACCACCTCGCCGTCTTCCCGGCGCTCTGGGACGTACTCATCCCACGTGGCAATGGACGTGAGTTCGCTTGCCCTCACGGCTAGCGCGTAGGCAACCGCCTCCATCTCCGCATCGATGCCGACACGCTAGGCCGTGAGCAGCCCCAGATCCAGCTCGGGGTACCATGTCCTCGCGATACGAAGCACCATGCCCGTGCCGAAACGCGTGGCGAAAGCACTCCAGGAGTTCACCCCCGCGGTCACGAACTCCAACCACCTCAACAGCCAACTCATGGAGGTCGCGTCCACCTCGCATGGCTAGAGGGTGTGAACCAGCATATCATTGGACGCCTGTAGCCGCTTCAGGGCCCGAACCACCTCGGTTAGCCACACCTTGGCAGCGATCCCCACCTCGTCCAAGGTACAGGGGCCAAGCTGCCCAACGGCAACCCCTTACGCCCACTGGTCATCATGGTGGGCCTCCATGGCCACCTCCGCTGCTTCCCGCATACCAGGGAAAAGACCTAAGAGGGAAGGAGCCACGAGATGAACAACAAAGAAAACCAAGAACCCAGAAGCAACGTGTAGGAAGAATGAGATGGCAAAGACTTACAGACCAGGACCCGGTCCACCTCATGCCCTTCCTCCTGTAGTGCCGCCTCCCTGGCCGACCACTCCTAGAGCCGGCGCTCATGCTCGTCCCGGACCGTCTACGCCTCCTCGGCCGCCTTCGCCAGCAAGGCATCCTTGGCCTCCACATCCTGGCAAAGAACCCTCTCCCGCTCCTCCGCCTCCTGACGGAGAGCCTCCTCGCGCTCCTCCTGCTCCTAGCGATGGGCCGCCTCGTGCGCCTCCTTCTTTGCCTGCGTCCGTCCCACCTCCTAGCGGAGCGGTTCGCACTTCGCGGTCAGAAGGCTCCGTTGTTCGCCGAGCTGCACCACCTGGCGATGGAGGCTGACCGTGTCGACGTGGGTATCTACCCGGGACGAAGAAGCCTCTATCAGAAAGCAAGAAAGGGAAGGGATTCAGCCCGCCTCCATGGCAGTCGGCCTGAATCCCGGGGGTTACACCCTCACTGGAAATTCGCAAGGATCTTACCTTGCAGGTGCATGGATAGGGTGGCCAGCTGGCCCTTGACTTCTCGATACAAGCCAACAGGGTGTTGTACGCGGCCACCCGGTGGTCGTGCGCTGCCTGCAAACAGTGAAGAAGGAAAGCGTCATTTAGACTCAACCTACCTGCGCCCCAGCCGGCTCGAGTCTCGGGGGCTACACCTAGTGGGTGCGCTCGCGCGACCCCACTGGAAAAACTGACAAGGCAACAAGAAAATGACTCTTTACCGCAACGGATTGCTCTAGGTGCACCAGCCGACAGTTGGCGGCCCGGGCGTCCTACGTCGTTTGGGCACAGTAGGTGGCAAATGTGTTGATAACGGCGGTCACTGCGGACCCAAGGGTGCTCGGCGCGTCGCCAATGGCCAGGCCGCCGACTGTAGCCCAGTTTTGCTGTGGACGGCCCTTGTCTACGGGCCCGATCGTCCCTTCTACCAAAGTCACCATCATGCTGGTAGCCCCAAATGATGATCCTGCGCCGTTCGTCCCTCCGGACGTCACCATCACCCTCGCCGGTGCTCCGCCTTCGTCTGCACCTTCCCGGTTCGCCTCCGATGCGGGCACCTCCAGAGCCGGATCCTCTCGATCTGTAACATCAACCTCCGGAGGCTCCTCCGCCCCCGGCGGCACGTCCTCCACCCCTGACGAGTCCATGTCGCGTCTCGTGCTACATCTTGAGCATGCGTTGGTTTTCCTTTGAAGAGGAAAGGGTGATGCAACAAAGTAGATAAGTATTTCCCTCAGTTTTTGAGAACCAAGGTATCGATCCAGTAGGAGGAACAAGCAAGTCACCAATGGATGCACCTGCACAAATAATTAAACTCTTGCACCCAACGCTATAAAGGGGTTGTCAATCCCTTCATAGTTATTTGCAAGGATTAGATCCGATAGAGATAGATGTAATGAGTGCGGAAAGAAAAAGTTAAATAAATTGGAGAAAGTATAGATCTTAAAATATATGATGGAAAATAGACCCGGGGGGCATAGGTTTCACTAGAGGCTTTTCTCTTGAAGGCAAATATCATGGTGGGTAAACAAATTACTGTCAAGCAATTGTTAGAGAAGCGAATAATCGGGTAGTTATCCAAGGCAATGATCATTCATATAGGCATCACGTCCATGAAAAGTAGACCAAAACGATTCTACATCTACTACTATTACTCCTGCCTGCATCTAGAGTATTAACTTCATGAAGAACAGAGTAACACATTAAGAAAGATGACGTGATGTAGAGGGATACACTCAAGCAATATGATGAAAACCCCATCTTGTTACCCTTGATGGCAACAATACAATACGTGCCTCGCTACCCCTACTATGTCAATGGGTGAGGACACCGCAAGATTGAACCCAAAACCAAGCACTTCTCCCATTGCAAGAATTACCAATCTAGTTGGCTAGACCAAACCAATAACTCGAAGAGACTTGCAAGGATATGAAATCATGCACATAAGAAATCAGAGGAGATTCAAATAAGATTCATGGATAATATGAACATAAACTCACAATTCATCGGATGATGACAAACACACCACAAAACAGGATTACATCGGATAGATCTCCATGAAGATCATGAAGAACATGGTATTGAAGACCAAAGAGAGAGAAGAAACCATCTAGCTACTAGATATGGACCCGTAGGTCTGTGGTGGACTACCCACGCATCATCAAAGGGGCAATGAGGTTGATGTAGATGCCCTCCGTGATCGAAACCCCCTCCGGCAGATTACCAGAAAAGTCTCCAAGATTGGATCTCTCGGGAACGAGGCTTCCAGCGCCGGAAAAGTATTTGCATGGCTCTTTTTGATGTTGGGGGAATATTTGGGTATTTATAGGCAAAGAATTAGGGTTAGGAGACCTGCCAGGAGGCGACAAGCTTGCTAGGTGCAACCAGGTGGGGCGCCTAGAAGGGTTGTGGCGCCTTGGCGCCTCCCACGACGTGCACTCCAAGCTTGGATGACTTGTTTCTTTCCAGAAAAATTTCTTTTGCGGGTTTTATTCCGTTTGGACTCCGTTTAATATTCTGTATCTGCAAAACTCAAAAACAAGGAAAAAACAGAAACTGACACTTGGCTCTATATTAATAGGTTAGTCCCAAAAATAATATAAAATAGAATATTAATGCATATAAAACATACAAAACAGATACATAATAGCCTGCTATCATCAAATATTATAGATACGTTGGAGACGTATCAACCCGCCTCCTCTCCTCCGCCGCGCGTGCATCTTCCGTGGCCTTCGCAGCCACTTCCGCCTGCCGTGCGGGATCATGTTGGTCCTTGGACATCCTCTCCCGGCCATGGGGGAACGGCCCCCAAAACTCGCCAGCTACCTCCCTGTCGGCTCCTCCCGACGGCTGCGATCTCTTCACCGCTTCCTCCCACGGATGGCGCTCCTCGTCGCGCCGCTCCTTCTCAGCCGCCTCAAGGTCCTGCCATGCTTCGCGCTCCCTCTCCTCGACGGTGCCCGACAGCACCGTCCCCACAGCCTCACCGGCTGGGGTCCTCCCTAGGGTGCCCGCCTCCCTGGTCGGGCAAGATAAGAAAAAGGGGGCGAGGAAAAAAGCAAATGAGCACGACAGAGGAGAGGATAGGCTTACACGATGATGATGGGGACCGCCCTCCTCGTGGGGCCCTTCGGGGCGACCCGCCGCCTCATCTCGTTGCCTCCGTGGCTACCGCCCGGCTGCCTGACGGCTGCCCGTTTGGGCACCAGCCCAGTGTCGGTTGGCTGTTTCCCTTCCCGCCTACGGCCTCGTCGCCTCGGCTAGGCTCGCGGTCAACGCGACGAAGGCGCCTCCTCGGTGTCGTGACGTCGCCCTTCGAGACCTTGGGGTCCTCCGGAGCCTCTTCATCGCAGGTCTCCTCCGATTCAGTGTCATCATCGGTCCAATCCTGCAAATGCGACTTGGGAGGGAACTCACTCGTCGACTCGGTCGCCTCTGTCTCCGTCTCCGCCCTGCCAACTTCGGATGCATCGGACGGCTCCGAGTCCGCTAGCTCCAAGTCATCGGCATCCTCGACCTCTTCGGCGTCCGACGCCGCGATGCCGAGAGCCGGCTCACCTAGTAGTTCTGCAGCTGTGGAAAAACCTGCACACAGGAGAAGTTTTTCGCTGTTAGCCCCAGGGGTGGCACCGCCTCCAGAAAGGATTGGGGCGAGGCGATGGCTCATCACGTACCCGCGGCGTCGGATGGCTCCGGTTGTATGGGGCTTTCCCCCATTGCCATCCCTCCTGGCTCAATTTGGTGGTCGAGATGGCATTCACTGTCCTCGCTACCTTTATCGGCTTAATCTCCTTGACGGAGAGCCGGCAGGGGTCGTGCCACCCGCCCATCTGGCAGATGAGGTGCGGCCGGCTCTGTAGCGGCTGCACCCGGTGCGCCACCATCGCGGCCAGGAGGTCTGAGGCCTTCAGCCCCTCCCTCCCGGTCATCATCACCAGGCGCTCGCAGAGCCAGTTCACCATGTCGGGCGTTTGGGGTGGAGCCGTCCTCCAGTTCTGCATCACCACCGGCGGCTGGTTGGCAAAGTCGGGGAGGTTGATGTAGTCCTCCTCTAGCCTCACGTTCTTCATGTAGAAGAACCTCTTTTTCCAATTCTTCACCGAATCCCGCAAAGGGAGTTTCAGGAAGCCGGCTCCATTGTCGATGTGGATCATGGCGGCTCCGCAGGTGATCATGACTTTCTCGCCAGCCGCTGGATCCTTCACCGTCTAGATCTTGAGGAAGAATATCCGGCACTAGAGGTCTTGCCGTGGCTCCACCCCAAAGTACCCCTGACAGAGGGTGACGAACGTTGCCAACTGCAAGACGGTGTTGGCGGCGAGGTGGTGCGGCTGCAGCCCGAACCGCGTGAGGAACCGCCGGAAGAACGTGCTTGCCGGCAGCCCGAGCCCGCGAAGGAAATGCTCGGCAAACACAACCACCTCGCCCTCTTGCGGGGCAGGAGAGTTCTCCGGCCCGGCGACGTGTGCCTCCAGGTGCTCCTCCGATGGCAGCTTGCGGCGGTGGCGGAAATGCTTGATGAGGTGCCCATCGACGTCGTTGTCGTCCCATGCACCCTTGGTCGCCATGGCTCCCTAGGAGGCTTGCGGTCGAGGCGGCGGGAGCGAGGGCTAGGTCGCCGCGCGGACCATCGACTGTGGCAAGCAGTGGCGCGGCGAGTGCACGGGCCCTTGCCCTTTGCTCTCTCTCTCAAAACAGTACAGAGAAGGGTGACGAGGGCGATGTGTTTGAGGTGGGGGAGCGTATGTGTCGTTCTGCTCCTCTCCCCCCATCATTTAAACCCCGCGCGGTTGGTAGTGAGGAGCGGATCCGTCGCGCACGACTCCCACTGTCCCCGCCATGCGCGGGAAGGAAGTTATTGCGCTCGGGGACGCCAACTAGCGGCCCGAGCTTCAGAAGATCCATGCGCGCGGGCCGAGGCCACGGTCAAGGAGGGGCCCGCCCCATGGCCCGGTCTTGTCAATCGCGTGGCCTGTCACACCGCGGACTGTTGCGTCTTCCACGTGGCACGGCTTCTCCGCCCAACGGAGTGCCCGAGGTGGCGCACGAAGCATCAGCCGGCTGCGGAGCCGGCCGCTGTGTACCCGCATCTCTTGGCTCCTGAATCACACCACAGCACGAGAGCGCAAAATTCAAGCCTGTGAGGTCCACCGTGGTTCGCCGGCGGGCCTCCCCTGCTTCGAGGACTAGTGACGGGGGGATAACCCCAGGGTAGCCTCAGCTGGCCTTCTACTCCAAATTTACGAAACAACAACAGGGCGAGCCGCCTCCCTCTGCAGCCCGGCTCCATGCAGCCGGTTACGACTAGTCGGCTGGCTAGAGGCGGGGCCCCCAGGACCCCTAGCCGACGACGCATCGGATCTCACAGTCAAGGTACGCGCGACAATAGTGGACCCCATCCCATCGGGGATCAGCGTCCACGTGGCCACAGTGGAGGCCATAGTGCCTCTGACTCTCGCGGACTGCGACTAGGCGCCGAAATAATGCCGGCACGACCTCAACCACTCCATTACATGCTCCGACGTGGCCACGGTGCGATTGGCTATACCGCTGACCGCGGTTGGCTGCCGCAAGACGACGCCCCGAAGGACGGCCCGTGCCGCTATGCGACCGACACGGGGACCTACCACGTGGGCCCCTACGGCTCCCGATGGGACCCTGCAGCCGGTGGGCCCAACCAGCGACAAGACGCCTTAGACGGGGGCCCCCTGGCCGACTAGAGAGGCTGCCAACCTGGGCCCTCCCGGTGCCTTCTATTCATATTGTAATCTGGGGGGTTGGCCTATAAAAAATCCCGGAGCCCCCCATGCACAGGGCGATAAGATCCCTACACACACACACTCCCACGTAAAGAGGCAGCAAGGGGAAGCTAGCTCATTCTTCCTCCTCTATTCACGCAGCTCAAGGAACACCATTGTAGCACCCTTTGGTTCATCAACCACACTAGCAGGACTAGGGGTGTTAGCTCCCATGAAGGACCCCGAACCTGGGTACATCGTGTATCCCGCACCGCTTGTGCCTAATCCCGTTCCTAGAGCCTGTCGGCGTCCTTTGGCCCCAACCACTCTTGATAAGCCTATCCATGGCATCTGTCATGAGAAAACGACGACAAAGAACTAGGTGCATCATCATTAATTCTCTGGGAATCATGTTCTATTCTTCTAGGATACCCTTCAGGATAAAGAGGTTCCTGAGTCATGCGACCTTCTCTAGTCATTACTCTAACAACATTGTCATTCATATTATCATTTATCTCAACAAGCAACTCATTTTGTGACTTAGCAACTTGGTCTAGTAGGTTGGAAAAAGCGGTAGGCGTAAGCGAGGCAGTTGGCCCTAGGTGCCCTAGGCGCAACCTAGGTGTAATATAGTTTTTACTATAGGGGTATATCTGTGGTATTATATGTGTATAGATATTAATTTAGAGCATATAAATAATTTAACTACTAGCTGCGGCCATTGAAATATGGCCCATTTGGCATACTAGTGCAATATGACACGATTTCTCGCTTCGGTAGACATTTTCTGTTTTGTCATTATTGGCGTTCTGGGACCGGGGATACCCAGACTTTCCTGCCTTCGGGCCAAGGCGTGGCCCACCACCATGGCCCGGTACAGCCCAATGGCAAGTTCCTCGAGACAAGACCCTCGTGAAGGCCCCCACCTGGCGAGGAGGACAACGTCAAGACCTCCAGAGAGTGGCATCCCCCTAGGCTGCCTCCGAGGAGCCAAGATTCCTATGCAAGTGACCAACCTCTCGAGGATGGGATGAGGAGGTTTGTGATGACAAAGCCAGATGGACGCCAACAGACACAGGGGAGGACAGTTTCCTCTTTCATGCTAAGGAGACAAGGACATATGTGGGTTTCCAAGGAATCCCACAAAGGTTTCCTTCCCAGTGCAATGAGACCGAGACCACGAGCTCGGCAGGATGGATGTCATCGATAAGACCATATTGCGTCACCGCCGAAGCGTTGTAGGCGAAGACCATTTTTTAGTCAGGATAAGATGTAGCTCCTCTTCCTTTTTAAATTTGGTCATTGTGAATCCCTTTCTGCTTGTGGGAAGAGAACCGTGACTGCTACCGCCACTCGTCCGTCCATAGCGGCGGTGCTGGAGCGGAGGAGGAGCCGGCCGGTGGCGTGCGCAGACAGGTGGAGCGGAGCGGAGCCGGACAGGGCACTCGGGCCGTTGGAGATGGAGCGGAGCCGGACAGGGCACTCGGGCCGTTCGAGATGGAGCGGAGCCGGCGGGATGCTCGAGCGATTAGAGACGGAGCCGGTGGGGCCGAGCCGGCGCATGACGTGACCGCGGAGCAAGCGAGACGGCACAACGCGGCGGTGTTGGAGGCGGAGCCGGTCCAGA
The DNA here is from genome assembly GCA_022496015.1 of Hordeum marinum. NCBI lineage: Eukaryota > Viridiplantae > Streptophyta > Magnoliopsida > Poales > Poaceae > Hordeum > Hordeum marinum. The sequence continues at coordinate 144,171,891 of CM039674.1, read as the reverse complement.
CGGTACAACGAGGCGGTACGGAGCCGCCGAGGGAGGTGCGGCGCCCCGTAGCAGCACGGGCATGTGGAGACACGGAGGAGCGAACGCAGCCGGACGCTGCATGCCGGAGCGGGGCGCATGGACGCGGAAACGCGGTGACAAGGTCGGCGGAGGCGCTGGTGGAGGAGATGGGGCAAGAGGAAAGCGAGCAGCAGTGCCTCCAGGACTAGGAAGCCGCGGGAGGTGTGGATGGTGTTGTTGTTGCTCCCGTCGCTAGGGTGACGAAGGCGCGCGCGAGGCGGTGTAGGGCGCCGAGCTGGCAGCCGAGCGGTGCGACACAGTAGCCAGCCCACGCGCCAAAGCGTCATGGTGGTGGATCAAGCAGGAGCCGGCGCGTTGGTGTGTGCTGTAGTTCGGGTAGCGTATTGGGTGGCCGGGCAGGGTGTAGCGAGCAGGCAGAGACCTGAGCTGCAGCCAGGCAGCCTTGCCGCCGATCGTACTGCGGCCGGGTAGGCGGTGGGCTGATCTACAACCGGTCGTGCGTGCATGCGGCCATGCATGTGGCCAGACCAAACATACGACCCATGCACGTGCCCTGCCAGGGCATGCATGTACACGTCATGCGTGTACACTTTTTTCTTTTCTTTTTGGGTAACTGGTCCGCAGGATTATTGTCGGAGTAGCGGACAGCGAGTCGGAGCGGGGGAGTGTGGAAGGGCATGACTGTAATGTCCGGGGCAAGCCGGCGCTGCGCGGCCGTAGCAGCGCTGACGGCCGAGCACGCGAAGGCCGAGCACTAGGTGTAGCCGGACGAGCGCGTCAACACGCAGGAGCCGGGGCGGGGTGGAGCATGCGCTGTCAGGTGGAGGCAGATCCGAGCCGACGCGCAACATGGGCATGGAGCAGGCGGAGCAGAGCGCTGCGGTGCGCCGGTTGAAAGGTGCGAGCAGATGGGCGCGTCGAGGTCGTCGCTACACGGGCATGCATGAGCACGTCGGCGCAGGTGTTGAGTATATTGGTTAGTTAGGAAATATAAGATAGACAAGGATTTGTCTTGTCTTGTATTTCAAGATGATCATGTATTCCTATATACATGCCTACGAGGCTCAAGCAATACATCAACTATTCTGCCAATCTCTCTTTCCCTTTCAACATGGTATCTGACGCAAGTTTCTAGACCAAGCCGCGGCACACCGCTTCCGCACCACGCGTCGCCCCCTAGGGTTGCGCCACCCGTACCTAGGGTTCATCCGCCGGTCGTATTGACTAGCTTCCCTAGAGAGTCTTTTCCCGATCTCTTGATCTGCGGTTTCTCTCTTCGTCCGTCGCATTGGTCGATGTTTCTTTTTTTGGTTTTTCTGATCTAAGGTCGGTTTGCGTCGCCCGTCGCCGTCATCGACCCCATGCCTCTACTCCGACATCTGCGCGACCCAACTTCTCCTTCGACCTGACGGCCTCGTGCAACACGGCGGCCCCTCAAAGTCATCGTTCGCACGCCGACCCATCCGTCGATCTACGTCGGCCGTCATCGCCCTGCTCCGACCGGGTTTCCTGTGTCGCCCCGACCCGAGGGCCTCGCGCCATGCGGCGGCCCATCACAGCCGTCGTTCGCGCGTTGGCCAACCCATCACGGCTATGTCAGGCTGGCTCCCGGCTCCGTCCGCGTCGGCTTCCTCGGGGCGACTGCCGGCTTTGGCTACGTCGGCCTTGCTGCCTGCCTCGGGCCGGCTACTGGTTGGCGGTTGTGTCAGCCTTGCCGGCTGTGTCGACCTCGTCGGCTGCCTCACGCCGACCGTCGTCGTCAACTTCATCTTGGACCCCGCCACCATCCCGCCTCCACCAAGTGGCGTCCCCGACCTCGCGCGCGATCGGATTGATCACCCGCCTGCTATCATGATCCGCCTCGTCTACACCGTGCGACCGACCTGGCCCGTCTGTTGCGCGCGCCTCCACAGGTCCCATGAAGATTGTCCCGAGTAAAGTGTGCTCCTCCATCGACCAAGCACCGGGATGCCGTTGCGTCGCCCCATCGGGATACAACGCCGATGCCCGTGGTTCTCCCCATGACCGCGTCGATCTGCATGCTGCCGCTGCGTCTCCCCTTGGGGCCGTAGTGTCGAGGCCCGCGGTCCACCGGCACGGCCCCTCTGACATCTCCGACATGGCATACAACTCGTGCAGGTCCTAGTCTGGGCATTCCCGGTGCTGGCACACTGATGCATGCCTTCATCCATGACGTGTCCCAGCGCCTGGCAAGCCTGGAGTGGCTCTTCATCAACTTCGTCTTCGTCCGTCTACGTGTGCCCGGTACTGGCAACACCGACGGGTGCCTTCATCCACGATGTGTCCCCGGACTTGGCAATCCCGGCGCGACGCGTCTCAACTACGTAGTCTTCGCGGCACACCACTACTTCGACACCACTGCACCCATGACTAACTCGACGCCTCCTTGCGCCCGCGGATCCTCGGTGACTTTCTCGACACCAGCTACCCCGACTCGACATCGACCATGACGTTCTTCACACGGTTACCTCGACCACGGCTACACCACCCTACGCTCTCGGCTACCTCGATAAAGGCACAAAGGGCTACCGCCTTGCTTGAGCAACCTCGTCGGTTTCTACTCTATTCACGACTTCCGCAATGCATCGACTATTACGACTGTGGGGGGTTGACCGTCGGCTTACCTTCGGATTCTTCTCCAGTCTCATTGTCTGCGTCGCTATCATTGTGGGTGCGGGGGGATTTTGAGAATATTGATTAGTTAGGAAATATGAGATAGACTAGGATTTGTCCTGCCTTGTCTTCTACTCCAAGATGATCATGTACTCCTATATATATGCCCACGAGGCTCAAGCAATACATCAACTACTCTGCCAATGTCTCTCTCCCTTTCAACAGCAGGTAAGCCGATCGGGGAGACACGGTGGCGCAGGGCACCACACAACGGGCGCGTAGGCATAGTGTCCTTGAGGAGAGCTCGCGTCGATGTCGCGGTTGACCTCATGTGCATGCATGAGCCAAGCTACCTAGCCAAACTAGCACGCACATAGTTGGATCCATAGGTGTTGCTAGCTAGCTAGCTAGACAGGGGTGTGTGTGTGCACCGAACGGGAGAACCCCAGGCCTCCCGGGTGCCCCCCATAGGGACAGAGATGTGGTCGGAGATGAACAACCAGAATGATGGTGGGTAGAGCGGTGGCCGCAACGGCTGTCGGGACAGTGTAGGCGCCGTCAAGAGCGCGACGGCCAGGAGCTGCGTCAGCGTGAGGAGGGCACATGAGAGAGCTTGATCTTGATCTCATTAGAGCGGAGAGAAAGGCAAACGGTGCCGAGGTCGCTAGTGAGGACGCACTGCCATGCACGAGTGCCCTGGGGGTGTGTTGATGTCGACCACCCGAGCCTTGCTAGAGAGGCGGCGACGACATCGCGGTTGTTGTGACAAGACCGGGAGCGAGGATGCAGCATCGCGGGCATTCGCCGGGGGGGCGTGTTGATGCTGAACCCCCGAGCGTCCCCGTAGAGACGGCAGCAATGTCGTAGTGGTGATGACGAAGAGGGTCCCGCTCGAACCGCGGTTCCAGCAACAGCTTGCCCCAAGGTGGGCGCCAGCTGTCATCGTTTTCTCATAGGGGGTGCCCCGGGATGGCAGATGCCATGGGATGGCTTTAGAGGTGAGATCAAGGCTGCAGTGGAGATCCGGGACGAGATAGGGCAATAACACGCGATGGTTTACCGAGGTTCGGGGCTCTCCGGAGCGATAATACCCCTACTCTTGCATGTCTGTATATGAGGTGTATATGTAGTACAGGGTTACTGCTGGAGCTGTATCTGAGGAGGAAGAGGGAGCTCTGAGTTCCTTACCTTAGCCTCATATGTATGCATGCGTGAGCATGAGTGAGAGGGAGAGGATGAGAGGTCCCCTGGTGCCTCTTATAAAGGGAGGCCCAGGGGAAAAGGGTTGACCCACATGGCCTAATTACACTATTGGAGGTGACACGTGATATGACTCATGATGCAAGCTATAGTGCGTCACTATTGGAGCGTAGTGAAGTGACATGTGACGGGTGCATAGCGGGGCACTATTCGCCAATAGTGCCCGACTGTAGCAGGGTGTCAGGCTCTGTAGTCCGTCAGCTACAGTGTCGTCAACTTGTTTCTGATGGGACGCCTGGAGCTAACTTCGTCACGCCGCAGCCAGCAGCCGGGCAGGAGGAGCCGGGCAGGAGGAGCCAGACAGGAGGAGCCGGGCAGGAGGAGCTGGACAGGAGGAGACGGACAGGAGGAGCCGGACAGGGGGAGCCGGACAGGAGAGCTGGCCAAGAGGAGCCGGCCAGGGGGATCCGGTTAGGAGGAGCCGGCTAGGAGGAGCCGGCCAGCCTCCAGCCAGCCCAGAGCAGCCAGCAGCCAGCAGTTGTCTAGGAGTAGCCAACCGGCTAGGCCGCATTTTTGTCTTCTGTCCACACTTCTTCGATTGTCTTGCTGATTCATGAGGCTTGGCATACAGGGGGTGGCTCCACCAATTTTTTTAAAATTTTGAGTCGTCTCCTTGACCCAACCCAGGGGTAATCCCCGCGACAACATTCATAGTCACTCAAAAAGTTTTAATTGGCCCTAATTTTTGGGTCATGTTAACTTAGTCATGAGGCAAAACACAGGGTGTGACAGACATACCCCCTTACAAGAATCTCATCCCCGAGATTCCTAGGCCAGGCGTTGAAAGATACGGAAATTTGGATCTGAGGTAGTCTTTACGTCCCCGTGTTGCCCCGTCTTCGGTGTGGTCGCTCCGCTGGTGTTGAAGCACTCGACGATACAACTTCAAGTGCTTTGCTTGGCTTCGTCTGAGAGTGAACGGGGTTCTTGCAATATGCTAGGCTTGCCTAAAGGTCAAGGGTTTGGCTTGCGGCTAAATTCCATAGTCGGAATAGGGGGCAAGCTAATGCGTCTACGCTCTAGTGCTGGGACTTCTCACGTTGGTTATTAACGTCTAGATGTCCCGCGTTAGAATAGAATGATCGAGTCTTGGTCTAGCTTCTCGTTGACGGGGAAGTCCTTATTTTCCTTAAGGCAAAGATCTTCAGTCGCAGGGGATCTTCATATTTGAGTGTGTTGAAGCACGTCATGATAGGCTTCTCGTCAAGACCTTCTGCTAGAGTAAGTTGCCCAGGTATGCTCTTCATTCATCTTCGGCCATTTGCCTTCGTCATCGTGGACGCACATTTCTAGCGGGTCTTCGACTGTTTCGTCTACCTGTCTCTACATAGCCATTTGTGGCAAGGTTTGATTGAGTCTCGTCCCTAAGACTAAGCTTAGAGACATGGCACCAAAACGGGTCCTACTAAGTGGGGAAGGTTTCTGAGGGGTTCTAAATAAGCTGACTATCCTGGAGGACAACAACTTATTCCTCCAAGTATCACAAACATTTTGCTCATGGGATATGCCAGAGAGGCAACATTCGTTCCAGATGGTCACTAGTTTTGGGGTTCGTGATCCGATGTAATCTGTTTTTTCGTGTCCATCTTCCTTATGCACATGATTGGTCATGGTCATGGTGGAGCATCGACCATAGTCTTATGACCGAGGGCCAAGACATATGGTCGTAATCCGACCATATTGTGGCTTGGTAAAGCTTAGAGGTTTCAAGGAGCTTAGGATGTGAGTGAACGTCTATCTCTTATCCTCAAGCATAGTTATTAGATGCCAATAGCCCTACTATTTAATCCAAATAAAACCATCCTATAGCATTGAGGGTATCATCCAACGTCAAGCATGCTATTCAACCCCAAGGTTTTGAGAGAAGGACTATACACTCGTGCAGAACAGGCCTATAGTCCCGGGCCGGATGGACCTTTAGTACCGGTTCCCCAACCGGTACTAACGGGTCAGGACTAAAGGTCCAGACCTTTAGTACCGGTTGGACCACGGACCGGTACTAAAGGCCCTCCACGTGGCTGCCTGCGTGGACTGGTGGTGAAAGACCTTTAGTACCGGTTGGTGATACAAACCGGTACTAAGTCTTCTGTTTTTTTGTTTTAGCTTTTAATTAGCTTTTAATTTTCCATATACTGTAAATAGTACACAATTTCATGCATATATATGTAATATAATATACAATATCTCATACACATTATATATATATACAAATGGAATTACACATCCATATAAATTTGGGACTTATAATTAACTTAAGGCCCAAAACCCGGTCGGGACTAGCTAGCTAGTGCTCCGGATGAAATCTCAGTTCTCTACTACTGATTTGCTAGCATTATTGAGGCGGTGGTAAGGAATAGTACTCTCCGTTTACATCAATGACATGGTGAAGAAGAAATGCCGCAAATTCCTCTTGAAGTGCTACAAAGCGTTTCTCGGGTGAGAGCTTCGACATCATCTGCCAAACCTGGAGTTGTCTTTCACATGCTCCTCTGTGACGTATACCACTTTCAGTCTGGATGCGAATGTTCTCGCAGAGGAAATATCCACATAAATTTGTCCCTTGTGGCTGCTTCGCGCACTTTGCAAAAGAATAGAATTGAATAAGATAATTAATAACCGAGCATGATAATGTTATTGAAAATATAATTAATGAGTTGCGCGGACCTAGTAGTACTACTTAATTACCTACATCTTTTTCCACTTTAGCTTCGGTTTCCATTGACGACCGTGATGGTTTTTTTCTATCATATTTTTTCAAACACTACCCGGCAAAGAAAAAGAACGAAAGAGTTATTATAATTACTTTTGATATCAGGAAATAATGAAAGAAAGCGAGGTCGATAAAGATTGAAATTACCGTTCTATCATAAAATACAAATCGATGTATGATTGTTCTGGTGTATCTAGTGGGTCGTACACTTGAACAAGTCCATCCGCGAGGATAATATATAGGAGGATATAGTGGTCTCTGCGCAGAGGTTTATATAATTAAGCAGGCATGCACATATAACTCATCAACTACACTTGACAGCGAGCTAGTAAGCAAAAATAGAATTCGTAGTATACAAGAGAGTAAACACTCACCCCATGTTGTAAGGAAATATTATAGTAGATTTGGTATTCATTAGTGCCTCTAGAAAAATTTCCAAGAGATCTTCTGTGTCCTTGGCATAATGTTTTAACACATGACCATTAACGGTACTTGGGTCGATGTACCCAATGTCATCGATTCCCTCCTGTTTCAATTCCCACATCTTCAATCTGCATAATAGCGTAGAAAAGAACATATATAGTGAGGATAAGCCAATGAATGATATCTTAGCTAGAGACTTAAATTACTAAAGATATAAATCACTTACAGACAATAGCAACTGATGAGAGTTTTGTCGATAGAGTCCATGTGGTATAACTAGAAAAGTTCTGAGAATTCAAGACATATGTCACATGCATTGACGTAATGCTCTTTCCTTACTTTGACCATGACCGTCGTCTCCCCTCAATTTGCTTCACGCATGTACCAATCATGCAACTGTCGCATCGCAGTTGGTAGTTCCTTGTACTGCTCGGGTGTGACAAGTGGTTTTCCGACGGCATATTGCATTGCGTACTCAATTGCATCGTACCCACGGATTTCCTCGGTGCCAAGGATTTGGTCAAGAGTGAGACCTACAGCCTTTAGTACTTCGAGGTCGATTGGGTTGCCTTGCACGTGGACTGGTTGGATCGGTTGCTTGCTTGGATTGGTACTCACCTTGAGCGGAGAGATCGATTGCTTGGATTGTTCTCCGAGCTGGGGAACTGTTTTCCCGCTAGTTGATGTCGTACTTCCCGACTTCTTCCTTGGGCTGGGCCGACTTCTCTGCTCACTTGCCTTTTGAATCTATCACTCATAGTCTGTCGGCATACACTCGACATATGCCGGGGGTCGATCAATAAAGTGTTCCATAAAGTGCTCTTGGACTTCCTTGGGTATTACCTCCTTCGGCGGCACGGTCTTCTTCGCAAAAAAGGATTTCACTTGGAGATCGCATTCAATTTTATTTTCCTCCGGTGTCATGTCATAAGGCAGCTTCCTTTTGGCCGGAGGCTCGGGTTTCTTCTTTGCTTTCTTCCGAAGAGGACTGCTGGTGGCCTTCCTCTTTTGGGAGCCCTGCTGACGGGACCGCTGCCGGGGTGGAGTCGGCTCACGTGGCGGAGATCGATATCGATGATGATATGGACTCGTGTCGTGCTCCGTCCCGAGGTTGGGAGGACTGCTCATGGCGAGGTGGGGAGGACTACTGGCGGGGTGGGACGCCTCTCGAGGTGGGGACAACTGTGGGGGAGCTCGAGGTGGGGAGGACTGCTGGCGAGGTGACTGCTGCCGAGGTGACTGGCGAGATGGGGAGGACTGCTAGCGAGGTGGGGAGGACTGCAGGCGCTGCGATGCCTTTGGCTGGGATCCCTCGCGCTAGACATCGATACTTAGAGGAGCCGGTGGCCTTAGCGCCGAGTGTGGAAAGACGATGCAGTCCTTACTCCATAGAATGAGACCGCGGCCGGCTTCTGCCAATGTGGACTCCCCCTCACCTCTAGCGATGTCAAGCAATACTTCATCATATCTCGGCTCTATTGCGTCCACCGCGACACGAGCATACCCAGCTGGAACCGGATTGCAATGCCAGAGAACATCAGGTGTATTTGGTAAAGCATAGCCCGTCGCGACCCGCACAGGTATGTTCTTCATTTTCTGGATTATCTCACAAGATGTCTTCTCGGTGATGTCATCCATGAGGGTGTGACCCAGCGGTGCCCTCATGGAACCCACGCTGCTTTTCGGCATTGTAGATGGGACGAGTTCTTCCCCTGCCTCCTGCTGCGGAGTTTCCCTTTGCTGGGTCAGTACCTATATCTGTAGCTGCTGCTGCTCGTACTTCTGTTCCACCTTTGAAAGTCGGTCTGCTTCCACCTTCTTTTTTCTCGAATGGCTTTTATAACTGTCCTGCCATCCCGCAAACCCCTCGTACCACAGAACAACACCCATGCCTCATGTTCGTCCTCCGTGTTCGGCATTCCTGAGGGCACGTGTAAGCTCGTCGTTATCTCTATCGGGGTGAAACCGTCCTTCTTGGGCATATTTTATTGCTTGAATCAACTCATCTGATGCATGCTTCAGACTGGCCAGTGTAATAATCTTCCCTGTGGCTGGGTCCAACTTTCCCCCATGCACAAAAAACCAATTCCTGCACCTCTTGCGCCAGTTGAAGGTTACTGGAGTGATCCCTTTAGCAAGCATCTTATTCTCTAATGCATCCCACTTAGGAATGGCTAACATGTATCCACCTGTCCCTAGTTTATGGTGATACTTTTTTTTCTCAGCATTTATCTTATTCTTTGCCGACTTCTCCATAGCAGCTATCGATGTCTTGTACTCGATAAATGTGTCCCAGTGATCCCTTACTTTCTCGTATATTCCTTTGAATTCGGGCGCCTTCTTGCCTCTAGCGTTGTACTCGGTCCATAATCTTTTCTTCCAAGTCTGGAATGCGCCGACCATCTTATGGAGAGCAAACTCCTTGACTTTGTTCCTTTGACGCTTCGAGAGAGAATCTGGTAGGGTGAAATGCTCCATGAGCTATCGCCAAAGGGCATCTTTAATTCTTGTATCGACATAATTCACTCCTGGTTTTGGTTCCTTTGTCTGAATCCATTCATGCATTGTGATCGGGACTCCGTCCCTAAATACCACTCCGCATTGACGCACAATGTCTTGGCATTGGCTTCAGGGTGAGTCGGTTCGCCATTATGTTTGAAAGCATCAAGATTGAGCTTTACGTTACCGTCCAATATTTTGGCAGCGCCTCGTACATTTCTACTAGATTAGCTCGACCCGGAGGGATGATAATTAAAATAAGAAAGATTTGTTAATATATATATATATACAAATCAATTAATACACATGTAATGATCACCAGAGGCTAATGGATGTGTATATACCTCGCCGAACATTGTTGGTTGTTCCGGATTTTGGAACATAAGTTGTTCTTCCTCGGTCTCACATCCATCACCGTGATCGTTCAGATATTGTGAGCCATCATCATGATCATGTGATTCACCTCGAAGGTCCGCTGGGTTTTCGGAGGAGCGTATCATGTCGAAGATGTCCTCTTCATGAGCTCTACCGGTATTGTCCGTAGCTTAATAACTAGTCCATAATAATATAGATAAAAGAAATTAGTATTTAAATTAGCATGCATTCTAGAAGCAAAATAACTGATAGTTAATTAATAATGCATCATGGAATACATATATATTATAGTTCTTAGAAAAGATCTCATATGCGTAATCTTGGATAATTTTCAATACATCGGCTAATCTCCATTGATCTAGCTAATACATCATAATAGTAGCTAGCTAATATATCGATCTAGCTAGAACCCTAGCGCCCGACGAATATCGGGGCAGGCGGTGGACCCCCAAAGAGAAGGAACCATCACAGGAACATAGCTCCAGTGAGATCCCTGAAGAATCTGCCAGGTATTGTCGGACCTGGCCTCCAAAGATGCCATGTAGCGTCAAACGTACTCGTTCTCCTTGCTGACATGGTACTGTACCACCTCCGCGGGGGACTCAAGCCTCTCGATTGTCTGTGGCCCATGCGGCCGCCACCACAGAACCTCCGGGTCGACGAGGGGTTGGCTCCTCACCAAGCTACGCCGCCCGAAAGGCAGCACCTCCTAGTACTAGCCCGGCGGAGCCCAGTCCCTGACAGGGCCCCTCGGCTCAAACAAGTGACCTCCTCCGGTGACTCGACGACGAGGATGCGGGATCGGCATCGTCGACGTCGAGAAGAAACACTTAATTACGAAAACAAATTAAATAAAAATTAGCAAAATTAACACTTAGCAAAATTAACACTTAGCATCTAGCAAAATCAAGAATTACGGCACGCTTTGGATCCTAATGCGTGTGTGACTATCGGTCTGTCGAGACTTTCCTTAAATAACTCTCACATATCTCATGGTGTGTTGGTGCGCACTCTCTCACATTGATACGATGGTGTATATATGTTGGTGGACACTCTCTCGGAGTAATAGGTTCGACCGGCGGTGATGGACGCTTCCCCTCTCCTCCTCTTGCACAATATATCGATGAGTATATCGCAAAGAAGAGGAGAAAGAGGAAGCACCCCCCACGACAAAAGTCGGGATTCCTCCATCAAGAACACACATGAAACCCTAAACTAAATTAGAATCGACGACAGACCGAAAGTCACACACGCATTAGGATCCAAACTAAATTAAACCTAAAACGAAACTAAACATAAACTAAATTAAACTTACACTAAACATAAAATAACGCATATCCTAATAACCTGACAACCTAACTAACTAACTAACTAAATAGGGGTGTTGTGTCGTGGTCGGGGTCGGGTGTCGGGGGTGTCGTGTCGGGGTGTCGGAGTTTGACGTCGAGGGACCCTAGATACCCTAGCATCTACACACTAGTCCGGCGATCATCAGGGCGATCATCGGGAAGAGGGGTCGGCCGGGAGATCTCACCTAGCCTCCTGACCCGGAGGTGGCGTCGGCGACGGGCTCGGGACGGCGGCAACGGGATCACGGAGCGGCGACCGGAGGGGTGGCGTCCGGGTAGGCGAGGGCGACCGCGGCGAGGGCGACAACGGCGAGGGTGACGGCGGCGGTGGTGAGGGCGACGGCGGCAAGGGGCGGCGTCCGGGTAGGCAAGGGCGACCGCGGCGAGGGCGACGGTGGCGAGGGCGACGGCGGTGGTTGTGAGGGCAATGGCGGCGCGACCGACGGTAGCTAGGGTGACGGCGGTGGTGGTGTGACAGCGGCAGTGGTGAGGGCGACAGCAATGGCGCGGTGGTGGTGCAAAGGCGGCGAGGGCGACGACGGCAAGAGCGACGACGAAGAGGGCAACGGCGGCAAGGGCGATGGCGGCGAGGGCAACTACGGCGGTGGTGAGGGCGATGGCGGCGAGGGCAGCGTCCGGGTACGCGAGGGCGACCGCGGAGAGGGCGACGGCGGCGAGGACGACGGTGGCGAGGGCGACGGCGGTGGTGGTGAGGTCGACGGCAGCGCGATCGACGACGGCGAGGGCGACGGCAGTGGTGGTGCGACGGCGGCGGTGATGAGGGCGGCGGCAATGGCGCGGTGGTGGTGCGACGGCAGCGAGGGCGACGACGGCGAGAGCGACGGCAGCGAGGGCGACGGCGGCAAGGGCGACGACGGCGAGGGCGACGGCGGCGAGGGCGACGACAATGGCGATTTCGGCAGCCTGGTGACGCAAGTTGAGCTCTCCCGGTGTGTTGCTCGGCCCGGGACGATGAAGTCCTCCTTTTATACCAGACAGACCTTTAGTACCGGTGCGTGGCACGCACCGGTACTAAAGGGTCTTTAGTACCAGTGCTAGCCACGCACCCGTACTAAAGGTCCTCCCAATAGAGCGCGGGGGCAGTGGACCTTTAGTACCAGCGCGTGGCTCGCACCGGTACTAAAGACCCTTTAGTACCGGTGCTAGCCACGCACCGGTACTAAAGGTCCTGCCAAAAGAGCACGAGAGCGGTGGACCTTTAGTACCGATGCGTGGCTAGCACCGGTACTAAAAGTGTTTTTAATTAAATATTAGTTATTATTTTCAGAAAAAACCCGTAAACTTTAGAAAATCATAGAAAAAACGTAGGACTCCAATGGAAATAAATAATATATGAAAAAATATCAGAAAAATATAAAGAATCTGTTTATGGCATTTCCATGCATGTTTGAACAACTTCAACTGCTGTATAAGATAATTTGATTAAATGGCATTTGAAATATTCATATCTCGAGTTTGAAAAGCGGTACAAATGAACTCTGAAAAGGTTGTAACTTGGCATGACATCATAATTTCACCCACATAGCAACTTCTAGAGAGTTGAGAGGGTTACGGCAAAAACTGGATGCACTTCGTGTACAAATTGGACAATCTCATAAGAAGTATGAGGGTTTCGGACGAAAACTCATCTATTACAAAGGGATTTCATTTTTAATAACTTATTTTAAATCCATACTTTTTGTGTGTTCAATATGCACCATTCAAAGGCACATCATCAATTTTCAACCCTTTCTGACTTCATTTGATATTTTTCAGGAATTTAATGATTTATTTTGAGCTAAATGACCCTGAATTTGAAAAGCGGTACAAATAAACTCTGAAAAGGTTGTAACTTGGCATGACATCATAATTTCACCCACGTAGCAACTTCTAGAGAGTTGAGAGGGTTACGGCAAAAACTGGATGCACTTCGTGTACAAATTGGACAATCTCATAAGAAGTATGAGGGTTTCAGACGAAAACTCATCTATTACAAAGGGATTTCATTTTTAATAACTTATTTTAACTCCATACTTTTTGTGTGTTCAATATGCACCATTCAAAGGCACATCATCAATTTTCAACCCTTTCTGACTTCATTTGATATTTTTCAGGCATTTAATGATTTATTTTGAGCTAAATGACCCTGAATTTGAAAAGCGGTACAAATGAACTCTGAAAAGGTTGTAACTTGGCATGACATCATAATTTCACCCACATAGCAACTTCTAGAGAGTTGAGAGGGTTACGGCAAAAACTGGATGCACTTCGTGTACAAATTGGACAGTCTCATAAGAAGTATGAGGGTTTCGGACGAAAACTCATCTATTACAAAGGGATTTCATTTTTAATAACTTATTTTAACTCCATACTTTTTCTGCGTGTTTGTCCCTTTCTTATGATTGCGCCGTAACCTTGGATAATCTTCATCATTTAACATGATGCTTGGGTCAGTCTTCACTCTGAAGGGAGGGATTTCATGAAACTTTTCATAATCTTCGGACATGTCTGTCTTGTCCTCCACTCCCACAATGTTTCTTTTCCCTGAAAGAACTATGTGGTGCTTTGGCTCATTGTATGATGTATTAGCTTCCTTATCTTTTTTTCTCCTCGGTTTGCTAGACATGTCCTTCACATAGAAAACCTGAGCCACATCATTGGCTAGAACGAATGAGTCGTTTGTGTATCCAAGATTGTTGAGATCCACTATTTTCATTCCGTACTGCGGGTCCACCTGTACCTCGCCTCCAGTATTTGACCCATTTGCACCGAAACAAAGGGACCTTAAGATTAGGTCCATAGTCAAGTTCCCATATCTCCTCTATGTAACCATAATATGTGTCTTCAAAGTTGGTTGCATCATAGCGGACACCACTGTTTTGGTTGGTGCTCTTCTTATCTTGGGCGATCGTGTAAAATGTATTCCCATTTATTTCGTACCCTTTGAAAGTCGTTACAGTCGAACTTGGTGTCTTGGCCAACCAGTACAGTTCATCTGGAACATCGTTGTCATTGATGAGCTTTGTTTGCAACCAACTGGCAAAAGTCTCCATGTGTTTACGCTCAATCCAGGGGTCAGACTGCTCCGGGTTCTTGGACCGTACAATATCCTTGTGTTCCTCCATATATGGAGTTACCAAGGTGGAATTTTGTAGAACAGTGTAGTGTTCTTGAGTGAAAGAATGCCCGTCCATATTTATTGCTTCTTTCTTTCCTAATGTGCCTTTTCCACCCAGTCTCCCCTCATGCCGTGATTCAGGAAGACCAATCGGCTTAATGTCAGGAAAAAAGTCAACACAAAACTCAATAACCTCCTTTGTTCCATATTCCTTGGCGATGCTTCCTTCTAGCCATAGCTTCACAATGGCTAATCGAACATTTTCCGATAGAAGCCCCCTACGTGCAACCGGAAGTAATTGCGTCATAATCACGTGGCAGTCATGAGACTTTAGATTTTGAATTTTTCTCTCTGCCATATTTATTATTCCCTTTATATTCGACGAGAAGCCATATGGGACCTTCATACTGAGCAGGAATTCAAAAAAGATTTCCTTCTCTTCTTTCGTAAGAGCGTAGCTGGCAGGACCTTGATACTGCTTTGGAGGCATGCCATCTTTTTCATTAATTCTTTGCTTGTCCTCCCGTGCCTTCGGTGTATCTTTTGTCTTTCCATACGCGCCCAAGAAGCCTTGCAGGTTCACACAAATATTCTTCATCACATGCATCACGTCGATTGCATTGCGGACCTCTAGGGCTTTCCAATATTCAAGTTCCCAAAATATAGTTTTCTTCTTCCACATGGGTGCGTGTCTGTTGGCGTCATTCGGAACAGATTGTCCGCCAGGACCCTTTCCAAAGATTACCTGTAAATACTTGACCATATCAAATATATATTCACCAGTACGGACGCCAGGCTTCTTCCGGTTATCTGGCTCACCTTTGAAATGGTTGCCTGCCTTTCTTAAGATATGCTTGATCGGCAGAAATCGACAATGTCCTAGGTACACATTCTTCTTACATTTATCCAAATATATACTTTCAGTATCATCTAAATAGTGCGTGCATGCATTGTATCCCTTGTTTGTATGTCCTGAAAGGTTACTAAGAGCAGGCCAATCATTGATGGTTACAAACAGCAACGCTCGTAGGTCAATTTCCTTCTGTGTGTGCGCATCCCACACACGCACACCTGGTTTTTGCCACAACTATAGAAGTTCATCAACTAGTGGCCTTAGGTAGACATCAATGTCGTTGCCGGGTTGCTTAGGGCCTTGAATGAGCACTGGCATCATAATGAACTTCCGCTTCATGCACAACCAGGGAGGAAGGTTGTAGATACATAGAGTCACGTGCCAGGTGCTATGGCTGGAGCTCTGCTCGCCAAAAGGATTCATGCCATCTGTACTAAGACCAAACCATAAGTTCGAACTCCCTCTCGATTTTTCTCCACTGCGACCCATCAGTGGGTGCTCTCAACATCCCGTCTTTCTTACGTTCTTCTTTGTGCAATCGCAACAACTTGGCATGCTCTTTGTTTTGGAACAAATGTTTCAACCATGGTATTATAGGAGCATACCACATCACCTTGGCAAGAACCCTCTTCCTGTGGCGTTCGCCCTCCACATCACCAGGGTCATCGTGGGGGATCTTATAGCGCAGTGCACCGCATACTGGGCATGCATCCAAATTCTCGTACTCCTCACCGCGGTAGAGGATGAAGTCATTAGGGCATGCATGTATCTTCTGCACCTCTAATCCTAGAGGGCAGACAACCTTCTTTGCTTCGTACGTACTTCCAGGCAATTCGTTATCCTTTGGAAGCATCTTCTTTATCATTATTAGCAATTCTTGAAATCCCTTGTCAGTTACACCATTCTTCGCCTTCCATTGCAGCAATTCCAGCATGGTACCCAGCTTTTTCTGGTCATCTTCACAATTTGGATACAATAATTTCTTGTGATCCTCTAACATGCGTTTCAACTTCAACCTCTCCTTATCATTTTCGCAGTTTCTCTTTGCATCAGCAATGACCTGACCCAAATCATCAGCGGGCTCATCTGATGCCTCTTCTTCAGCTTCCCCCATTGATGCCTCTTCTTCAGCTTCCCCCATTGTTGTATCGGCGAAAGGATAGTTGTCATCATCCTCTTCTTCTTCATTGTCTTCCATTATAACCCCTCTTTCTCCGTGCTTGGTCCAACAGCTATAGCCGTACATGAAACCGGACTTCAGCAGGTGGTAGTGAAGGGTTTTTGAATTAGAGTAATTCCTATCATTCTTACAGTCACGACATGGACAACACATGAAACCATTCTGCTTATTTGTCTTAGCCACACGAATAAAATCATGCAGGCCATTAAGAAACCTTGGACTTAGTCGGTAATCGTATATCCATTGCCGGCTCATGTTCACTACACAACATTGAAGTGACCAAATTAATACAACTTCATCATCACATTACAACCAAAAGTAGAGCTAGCAGTGACCAAATGTTATTACTGCAAATAATGGATACTTATAGTTCATACATATACATCTCATAAAACAACACCAACTATCTAAAACATGTGAATACAACAACAAATGCAATCATAATCGCAACTAAAGTAACAATTGAGCCAACAACATAATGATACCAAGCCTCTTTATCAATGGCATATTTTCTAATCTTTCTAAGCTTCAAGCGCATTTCAACCATCTTGTTCTTGTGATCATCGACGATATCGGCAACATGCAACTCCAATCCCATCTTCTCATCTTCAGTTCTTTTCAATTTTTCTTTCAAATGATCAATTTGTTTTCCAGCTTGTGTTAATTTCTCGAGCAGAATTGCATAGTCGGTTGGACTTTCTGGTTCAACTACTTCCTATAGATAAAAATATCTATGTCAATTTGGTGGCATAATTAATTGTCATAGACATTAGATGATGTGTGAAATAGTTATAAGAGATAATTAACGACATACCACATCCGAATCATAGACTGGACGAGGGCCGACGTGGGCGGATACCATAACCATTACACTATAGAATAACTAACAATAATACAAGTAAGTACATCGTACACGCAGCTATCTGAATCATACAAGTAATTTTTTTAAAAGATTTTAAGAAGAACAAGAGGCTCACCAAGGTGGTCGGTGCCGCGACGAGACGGTGCGGACGATGGACGGTGATTAGGAGGGCCGGGGATGGGAAGGCACACCAAATAAACCACACCTACACATATGCAACCTAACAAGTTAATTTGAGCTCAAATTGGATATAAATCAAATAAACTCCCACAAATCACATATCAAATATCTTTGAGCATACCACAAGCTAATCTAGCAAGAGATGAAGGAGCAAAGTTGCTAACCTTTATGAACACTTGGATAGATGGGGTGCCTTTACATCTTGACAAATCCTTGGCAAAATGGAGGATGAGCTTCGAGCAAGAAGAAGAACATGGGAAGACACACCAAATAAACCACACCTACACATATGCAACCTAACAAGTTAATTTGAGCTCAAAAGGGATATAAATCAAATAAACTCCCACAAATCACATATCACATATCTTTGAGCATACCACAAGCTAATCTAGCAAGAGATGAAGGAGCAATGTTCCTAACCTTTATGAACACTTGGATAGATGGGGTGCCTTTAAATCTTGACAAATCCTTGGTAAAATGGAGGATGAGCTTTGAGCAAGAAGAAGAACAGGGGAGAAAATAGATCTCTTTCGATCGACTGCGGACGAATGTATATGTAGGAAGTCTTTATGTAGGTTGCCCTTTAATACCGGCTGGTGACACCAGCCGGTACTAAAGGTGCAAGCGGGGCCCATGTCTGACCAAAACCCTGCCACGCCCCCTTTAGTACCGGCTCGTGAGACGAACCGGTACTAAAGGTCCCTCACGAGCCAGTACTAAAGGTCGCCCTGCTCCTAGCCGTTGTAGCCGGCACGAACCGGGACTAATACCATTTTTAGTACCGGTTCGTGACCAGACTGGGACTAAAGCTCGGGACGAAAGGTCTGTTTTCTACTAGTGATACCCAAAATCTCATAGGTATACTATAGCTAACTCATATATATCCCTATGTAAAAATCCTTGGGAAAGCATACAAGATGCTAAGCTTACACAAGGCACTACAAATCCAAGTGCCCTACTGACCTATCCAATGTCTAAGGCACTACATTACTATGCTAAGCAAACTCATGATATACCAATCTAAGATCTTGTTTCCTTCCCATGAATCCAACTTAATCGAATGACAAATATCATCCACTATTAAATGATCAATTACTGCTACAAATCCAGCATCGATGGTGTCCGACATAATCTCCTCGAGTTCATATAATTCACCTATCATTGCAAGGACTATTATCACAGTACATCCACGAAGTTCCAGTCCCATGACCAACTAAACTCCAAGGTCGAGCTTATATAGATCCCTATCATCATCTGATTCCTTCTACTTATCTTCCATCGAGAAACATGGTATTATGATCAAGATCATTGTACTAAATCCAAATTACTCTGAACCATGTGGTTTGATGGATCTTGAGCACCTATTAGAAACACCTATTTAAATCCAAGGTTTACATCTAGTAAGAATTTCCTACTAGTTACTCCAGTTACTATTGTAACATCATCAATCCATATTACTTTCCAAAGTCAACTCATTTATCCACCAATAATTTCAGCTTGTGATCACAGTCTTCCTACTAAATCCAATTCTCTCAAGGGAGAATTAAGTTATACTACTCTATCGATCTTGATCCACCAAGTTCGTCTACCAACAAAAGGGCCTTACGATACACCAAGGGGTCTCAACTGCTTCCTAAAGATATCTATTACAACCTCGTCAAATAATCAACCTACTAATTACGTATCCCCAAAACAATCTGCCCTATGGCATCATCAGTTCAAGTGCTGGCTTAGGAATAAAAGGCATGTGTCCACTATGATCACTAGTCCCATAATGAACCCACTGCTAAGGAGGGTTTATAGATGCTTAACTGGCGTTCAGGAAAATCCGTGTATTAAACACGAGATCAGAGGCTTGAGCTGGGAAATCTTGTGAAGTCTAGGTTGGGCTAAGGAGGGGTTTCCAATCTTGAGGGAGACACATAAATCTGCGAGATTGCATCTGGTTGAGTACGTTGTAGTTAAAGTCTTCAACGCTAGTTGTCTACTAAGTTGACGAGAGGGGGAAGAGGGAAAGTAGAATATAGGATAGGGCCTAAGGGGGTGGTATAGTTCAAGTGTAATCAAACAAGTGTCGAAAAGGCCAAACACAAACATTAAGGTAAAGTAGGTGATATAGTTGTATACTTGTTGCCTAGGGCAAAAGTGCAACTTTCACCAAAGCACAAACAAGCAACACACAATCAAGGTTCTATCAGAACCATCATACGGACTCGTCTTCACATGGGGGATACACGACTCATCTTACCCTAGGGGTTCTCGGACTCAGTAGTCGTGCTTGCTTCACGTCTTGGAGAGGAGTCTGCTTGGTGTTCTGGGTCTCCTTCAGGTGTTGCTATGTCTTTTTTTGTTGTTAGTCGAAATGATCCTAGTTGCGCCTGAAGAGTCCTTGATGACTTTGGCTCTGGTGAGTTGACGACGAAGGTGATTCTTCAAAGTTGTTGTTGACAGGGTCTTCTGGTATCTTTGTAATCGTGACAATGCCTTCTTGTCTTCTGAGTCATCTAGGGTTCCAAGTAGGCAAACTCTTATGCAATGCCATTAACAAGGCATGTTAGAGTTGTATCCTGTCGTTCACGTTGACGATATCATCAGCACCAAGAGCGGAGGACGATGAGGATCGTTTTCCTCCTCAGTATAGTGAGGCGGACCAAATGGTGAGGTTCTCATCCACCGGTGGTTGCCGACACGTCATTGGTATTGACAGGATTGCTCTATTAGCGATGCTTATAATGATCTTGCATATCTCATTCCCTGGTCATCGTAGGCTGAGGTGGCATCATCCTGGGGCAGTGTCGAAGGTGTCACCATCTTCCTAGTCTTGATATCTTCATCCCTCGAGAAGGTATCTTTTGTTGGTATCTTCTCGTCATGGTGTCGTCAAACTTGTGTTAATATCTGGCAAGGTGGCTTCTTTCCAGATTACCCACGAGGATTTCAAGGAATCCAGTGGTCAGGGGCATAGGGGTACTAACGACCATGTGCAAGGTTTTGAAAAGTAGATGAGGAGAGCCAAAAAAATGGTGGAAGTGCTAAGCCACAATCCTTCAGTTTCTTTGAAATCTTGGAGGAGGTAAGAAATATGGTAGTCTTTGCAAGTGGTTTGAAGTGTCTAGGGGAAACATTTTTGTCCTAACTAACGTCCATGCTAACTAATGGATTCCTACAGTCAGGATGGCTCTAATACCAGCTCTGTGGGGACCCCAACTCATAAGTCATGATCACTGAATGTACGTGCACAGTGATCCCAGAGATCAATGCTCATAGAACACATAGAAACTGAATAACAAGAGTCTTACATCCATTACATACTGTTTGTACACAAATATGGCCTTTATGACCAAGTATTCATAAAATTGCAGCAGAAATCTTCAATTATAGCATGAACCCATGCCATCTACCTTAACCCCATAGGCATTCTGACTGGGAAACGTCCTAACTCACATGTCCGCCACCAAGGTAATATTCATCATAACCTGGTCTTTCATGCCTGGCCCATAAAATAACCAGCGGCAAGCCAATGAGTACTTTTGAATGTACTCGCAAGCAACCCGTGTTTGGAACAATGCAATAACAATGCATGATATAGCACTAAGCAGGTAATTTTTGCGGAAGGCTAGTTTGAGTGCAATAACATGTTCAATCAAATTTTAAAAGCATGCATCAACTGGTTGCAGATATCCATATGAACAAGTTACATATATCATCATAAGCAGGGGTCAAACATGTCATGTTCAGTCATCATGTCCAGTCATCCAACTTAACTCAAGTATCAACTTTGTATCATCCACACACACACACACACACACACCAAGTTTAGACAACACTGGACATAACACAAGAGCGGTCATCCAACTGTCCTTGACCGTGGACACGGCTATTCGAATAGTTTTACACTCTGCAGAGGATGCACACTTTACCCACAAGATTTAGGAAACTTCTGTGTGAAGCCACAACTCGCGGTATTGTTCATACCCGACGTAAGTACCTGAAAAATTCCTTTCCCCTCACAATACTAAACGAATAGTCCACTCGATTGGTACCCAGCCCTCATGATGTATATCATACGAGGCTCGCTCTAGACCGTACCATTGATGAAGGGACCAACGTGTGACCGACGCCTGTGAAGACAACGCATGGTCACCCTACCAAGAACGACCCCGTATCGAGAGGGACCACGTCACTCCCGCCACTAGTAATGCGGTCTCTCTGTCAGCATCGTCCAAAGCAATGGCCAAAGCCCCTTCCCATATAGGGGTAGAGTGGTTGTACATGTAAGGTTGGAATAACAGTCGCAACTTACACCAATCCGTTTTTAGAAAACACACACACTCACTTGCTCCGGTACACCACTTCTTTATCAAGTGGCTACCTAGCTCATCATCATCTCCCTCAGGCATTAGTGGCACCCGACGGGGTTTTCGAAAAGTCTTTGAAATCATTTTTGTTTCCATAATCATGCATATTCCCATCCCATTTGCATAGCATCATCTAAGCATCCTATCTACTCCCATCCGCACAACCCTCATAAGGAGGTAGGGTCATCCACGATGCAAGTATCAACAAGAAAGTATCGGAGGCATCCCACCAAAGGGGGAATGCCACATCAACATGGTCATCATCAAGAAATAATGTGCCATATGCCATTTAGTAAAAGGTTTCATAATCATGGTCAAAGGGCTGCTTGCCTGGCTTATCCAAGTCTTCGAGGTCTTCACACGCTTCTCGTCCAACTCCGAGCACATCGTCTATTTCATCAACTATCACTGGAAATAACCACAATAAGCAACACAGCAAGCGGAAAATAAAGTGCTCTATAAATAGGAGTTTAATTTTTCATAGACACCTCTGGTCATAAGAAAAATTCCTGAAGGGGTTCTACTGGAGTTGGATCAATGAGGCCTTTTGAATGAAGGATATGGTTGGTTTAATGGTTTAATAAGAAATCTACAAAAAAAAAATGAGTGGATGCACTCATAAAATATGTCATGATTTAATAAAAATTTAGATTTTGGTTTCACTAGATTTGTAGTTGGGATGAATTTCCTATGATTTTCCTAAGATGGAATAATGGAATAAGGGGGATATTTATTTGGTTCAACGGAATATGTGCATGGTAAAAAATGTTAAAAATGGTGTCGGATTTCGGGCTCCGCAAAACCCAAAGAAGTTCGAACATAGGGGCGTGTGCGCAGATCCCCTATAGCCTCACCCACCTAGCTCAGTACTCAATGATTTCTATGATGAACTCGCATGATGACGAGGAAGAAGATGGACATGGTGATTTACCCAGGTCCAGGCCGCTATGAAGCGTAAAACCCTACTCTTTCTTTGGTGGATTGCCTCACGAGGAGGTTTACGGATGAACTAGTACAGTGGTGTGTTGCCTCGTGAGGGTGCTCTGGTGGTGTTGCCTCTCTGTTTTTGTTATCCCTTGTATGGTGTAGCCTAGCCTCTATTTATAGTGCCCCAGGTCCTCTTCCCTTATCACTATGGCGGGAAGGGATCCCACAGCAGCCAAATTCAAAAGGGAACATAAGTACACCTTTATCCTGACGAAAGGTGGTCTTTGCCTACAAAGTAGTTGTTGATGATGCAGAGGTGGGCTCGATGATGACATCCTTCCTGCTGGGCTCATGGTCGTGGTCTTGTTGCATCGGAATGGAAACCTTTGCGGCGCTTTTGTAACCCGCATACGTGCTTGCCCCCTTTGCACCAAAGGGGAAACTGTACCGCCTGGTGCGCTGGCGCCCACCTGTCCCACCTGGCGTCATCCTTGGCCTCCCGAGGCCAGACACTACATAGATATCTCTGCAACTGCGGAGGGGGCCTGAGGAGGCCCACTCTTCATTGGTCTTGATGTTGCTTCCCTCGCGACCTTAGGCCCTCACGAGGGCCTTATCTTGAGTGCGGTCAAGCCAACCATGCTGGCTGACGAGGTGGGCCATGCCCTGGGCCGTAGATAGGTAGGTTTGGGTACCCCAATTCCCAGAACGCCGACACATGGCTAGACAAATAGTACATGACATTTAGGGCCTCTGGAAATTTGAATGACTACATTTGTACTTGATTTGAATCCCCTAGGGATATTGCAATGGACGCCTTTCATAGTTCAAATTTGAGTTTCAATTTGAACTCTATAGGAAAGTTTATAGGAAAAATGTGTAATATATAGCTCTAAATAGATCAGGATTTTAGAAACATCTGGTAATTTGAATCACCAAAATTGGAGTTGAAATGAGCCTTGTGGAAAAGTTTTAGTCCTAAATAAAAATAAAAAGGAAAAGAAGTATACCTAGACGGACCGAGTGAAGGGTAGAGAAAATTGGGCCGGTCCAGCAGCTCAGCCATGCGAGCGACACCGAAGGAGTATTTGCCGGAATGCGCTTTCGCTGCTGGGAAGCGTATTCCTAGGGAGGTGCGACCACTTAAACGGGGGGGGGGGGCGGGGGGCGGTGTGGCTTACAAGCGGGCCCCGGCCGTCAAGACCATCTCCCTCCTCCCGCTCAATAGAGGCGAGGTAGGGGAGGCAGGACCGAGGCGGCGCCGATGCCGCCCGGTGGTTTCGGCCATGTCCAGCGGGGCTCTGGCCACCAGAGTGATCAGGGAGGAGACCCGCACCCGCCTGGGGGGCCCATTCCCACCATGGGCACCGGGGTGAGCAAGAATTTGGCCACGGCGGGGGCCGATGATAGGCGACCGTGCAAGCAGAGCACTAGCTGCCCAGGGGAGGAAGAGGAGCATGAGGAGAAGCGCGACAACGTTGGGGGGGAGCTAGCGAAGCTTAGGAGGGAGGAGGGAGCCGGAGCTGCTCGGATTTTTCCCGAGGCTGAGGCGGCACCCTTGCGGCCATGAGAGGTCCTGGGGAGCTCGGGTGCTCCAATGGCTCGATTTGGGGGCTCCTGGGAGGGAGAAAGAGCAAGACGGGGCAAGTTAGGGGGTAAGGAAACGGTCTTATTGGCGGGAGCAACCAAGGGGGAGCTCGGGTGTGCCTCGGATGCCGTAAAGCGCCAAGCTCACGCGTGCCTAGGCTCCTTTGACTGTGTTCAGTCATCGGGGAGAGGCATCGGTTGAGAGGGGAGCCCTGGCATGCATGGACAGCTTCCTGCAACCAGACGCGAGGCATAGGACAAGAACCAGTGGCAGGGCATTGTTGCTGCATGCCAATGGCGTAGTCACCATGCCAACACATGTCTTCGGCATCCTTTTGGTCGGCCAATTATGTTTGGAGTGTGAGGCACGCATGCAGTATAGTAGTGGTAAATTCTCATGGTAAATGGAGCTGGGTAGGTGGAGTTTGCATAGGGGTAAGTTTGCAGCAGCAAATCGGAGGCTCCTCTATAGGGTTTTTAATGGAGGGCATTGGGGATTAAACTTTGTCTATTGGCCTTGGTCATGGAAGGACTACATGTCCACCAATTTTCAGCTCAAGGAGATGAGATTACAGGGTACTTCAAGGCTACATTTACTGCCATAATCTAGTTTTAGAGGTACTGCTCATATTTCCCACATGAGCATGCTACCACTAGGTTTGAGTTGATGCATTAGTATGCAAATGAAGGGGTATAAAGGTTTTGGGCATTTGCATGAACAGAATAGTGGGAGAGTGGAAGAAGAGGGGCTGCCATGGTAAAAAGAGTGAAAGAATAAGGGAGTTACCCCCAAAATTATTGAGCAAAGGCCATGGCAAGGTTACCGAGGGTAGAGGGGGCTAGCCCATGTTGTGGTAAAAATTTAGAGACAAGGAGTTTCTTTTTGGGACCACTTTGCTTGTCCACAAGCTTATGGTTGAAGGTGTTTGTGCTGTGATTGGGCTAGGTAGAGGAATCCTGTGGCCTTGATATTTACCAACGTTACATGATCAGTTTATTTGGTACTGATAACAAATTTTCAGTCCAAATGAACAAAGTTGACAATGTAAACTTTCAAATCCCTAGAAACCGGCAGAACTGGAGTTACTTAGATCTAGCTGTGCAAATCCCTTCTCCTTGATGCATCAATTGGTGTGGATGCATTATTATAAGATTATAGCATTTCCACAAACTTTGAGACCAAATGGACATACTTGGAAATGCAAAGTTATTCAAATTTGGTTCTGGACAAAGAGGGTTTTGGAATAATTTGGTGAACCAAATCAATCGAGATTGATATGAAACTTGGAAAGATGATCACATATGTCATACGTGACATGCTATAATTTTCTTAAATTTATTTGAGAATATTTCTTATAGAAATATTTCAAATGCTTGAAATAGGTAGAAATAGTTTTGAAGGGTGTGGTCCAATATTTTGAACATGACCATGTGTTTAAACTGTATATGGATAATATATGTCCACTGAGTTTTCCTAAATTTTCTCCAATATTTTGAAAGCATAAACAATTTTTTTCCTATTAAAAGACCATTTCTGGAATTAAGAAAATCCTTTAAAAAATAAGAAAATAAGATTTGAAAATAAGATTTTGTGGTTTTGGGAAGTTATATATGTACTAGGTTCCAAATATATCCTTTGGGGAAAAATATTCCACCCAATTTGGGTACTTGTAGTACAAACCTCAATTCAGGGGGTTTTGAAAACCTAAATTGGATAAATTCTTTTTGGCTAAAATAATATTTGATAAAAATAAGTTTAGGTCCTATACACATGGTATGGTCATTGGATAAGAGGTTAGATCAAGGAAAAGAGTTTTGAGAGTAGAAGGGGTTTTTATGAATATAGAGCACTAGTAAGCAATCAAACAAGCAAGAAAATAGCACACAAGTCAAGCATTCATAGGCACTAAAAAAGTTTTAATTGGCCCTAATTTTTGAGTCATGTTAACTTAGTCATGAGGCAAAACACAGGGTGTGACAATATTGTTGCGGCCATTGCAAAATGGGGCAAGATAATTAGTCGTGAGAAGGAAGATGCACTGAGAGCAAACATTCTGGTTAAGGCAAGAGTCACAGATCTTGCTGACATTCCTAAAAGTATTAGGTGGTCAGAGGGAGAAAGCTTTGAAGAGGAATCTTGGACTTCCTCTATTGAAGTTCTACTAGAAGAAATGTTGGGTGGTGGTCCTGCTGATGAGGACCCCATTCCACCTCTTGGAGTGGATCCCCACCCTGTGCCTCAGCATGCAAATGATTTTCCAGGGCTTGAGCCTCTGCCTTTGAACAATGTTCAGCCTCAAAATGATGATTGGGATGAGTGGGATGAACAAGATGAGAAAGAGCACTAGCATTTCCTCATCTAGACCCCCTTGTGCCTTCTCAACAGCAAGCATAAATTCCTATGTTATAGCATGATGGGGCTCCTAACAACATTATCACCACCACTGTTTCTCTGTCTGATGGCATTCACTCCATTTCTCACAATGCTAGTGAATAAGTTAATCAAGGAGTTCTTGCCCCAATCATGGGAGTAGGGCTTCAACGCATTGCCCTGGCTCACCAAGCAAATGGTGAGGAGGAAGATCAGCAACCAACATCAGACAACATGGAGGAACCAGAACTGCAGAGTAGGATTGGATAGCTACCTATGATTGGAGAAACTAAAACTTCAGTATAGAATAACACCCAACAAAAATGAATATGTCTGAAGTGCCAAAGGCTGATTGTGACAAAGCTGGATGCTCTAAAGTACAGGAAAATTCCTTACAGGAAGCTGCTGATGGTGACAATGTTAACCTCATTCATAGTGTCACAAAGGATACTCCCATAGAAGCTTCAACAGATGGGGATCAAGTAATGAAGGATACTAGACAGAGTGTAGCTGAAAAGACAGTCACCATTGGAAATGAGGAGGTTCTAGCTAGCCCAAACCGTCAAGTTATCACATCTTCAGATATTCCCAAGAAAGGTATTGATGTTACACAATCCTTCCCCAATCCTTCTCATACATTTGATTTTCAAAGCATTGCTGAGTCCCATGCATTGGATATAATTGATGGCTCACACTTAATTTCTGAAGAGGGCATGGAACTCTGGATAAGAGACTTTGCTCCAGTCACTCAGGGGGACCCAAATTCCTTCAAGATTGAGATACCAATAAGTTAGGTCAACTTCATAATCCATCCGCTATTAACTCCTAATAAATTTGGATGGACCATGCACTTATTGAAATCTGAACTATGGAGTGTGCTAACTGAAAATTGCTCTTATGAAGAAAGTATCTTGTTTCATATCCCTAATGGATGCTTTACTACACATGCACCTAGCTACAAATAAATAATGCTTGGTCTTGGTAAAGAGAATGAGGGTATCAGCCCAGCTGCACACTCTTCCAGTGGGGCTGGTAGTCCCAACAAAGTGATCCTCCTGCCTTTGGGAGAGGCAATCTCAAAGGAAAGAAGAGATAAAGAGCTTATAGTGGAAACTGAGGTAAGAAGGAGTGGCAGAATTAAAAAAAGATAATAATGGATATGGGAGGAAATATTGTGATACAAAATCTTGCTTACCATGCAATGTTGTTCCACCAATTACTCATAATAGAGTGGTCAAAAGTCTTACAAAAACTTTTTGCAAGGTGTCTGAGGAACAACTTCAGGAAAAGCTGTCCAAAAGACTCAAGAAGAAAGGACAGGAGGATGTGGTCAAGGTGGGCAAAGCCACAGGAGCTACAAACCAATCAAAGTTGGTGTAATGATGATATTGCAACATAGCACCCAACACAGGAGGGAAATGCCTCAAATGCTTATCCTGGGTCACTATACCTATGTTGGTTTTAAGTATGTTAGATTATGTAAAAAGTTTTCTATTGGACCTATGTGGCACCTTTTGTTTGTTGACCTTCTGCTACTTGTTAAAGAGACCTACCTTTGGTATTCCTATCAGAATAATCATAAAGCCCTGGTTTTGTATGAAAGACCTCTTTATAGCCTAATTATGTATCAATGAGTTGTATCTGCTTTATGGGTTGTGGTAAACTATTCATTTGCAACATGGGTTTGAAAAAAGGAAAGTTCTAGTTCATATTTTAGGACACATACCAAGGGATGGTACTTGGTATCCTATATAAAGAAAAATCTTTTTTATAATTAATAACATTAGATCATGTAACATCTCGAATGTGAGAGGTTTAATTGCACCAAAAAATGGTTGGCTATTAGACAAAAAGTGGAAGAAAGTGCTGCCAGAATTCTATGCATTCAGGAAACAAAAACAGAAAAATTTGGTCTGGGTTACATCAATCAATTATGTCCACAAAGATTTAACAAATTTTAATACCTGCCTTCCATTGGGGCCTCCGGAGGTATCTTGACTATTCTAAATGGAGCTTTATTTTATGGTGAATTAATATTTCAAAACAAAATTCTTGATCTCAGTAGAGTTCACATGCACCACCACATCCAAAACCTGGATTCTTACAAACATCTATGGTCCCTACCACCTTGAAGACAAGATTGATTTCCTAGACTGGTTTAGTAACATTCAAATGTCCACTGATGTGGACTGGATCATCATGGGGGGTTTGAAGTTCATCAGGGCACCTAAAGACAGAAATAGACCTGGAGGAGATGCCAATCAAATGTTGCTATTTAATGAAGCTATAAGCAACTTAGGTCTGGTGAATTATCTTTAAAAGGCACACAATTTAGCTGGAGTAACATGAAGGAAAGTCCTCTTTTGGGGAAACGGGGTTGGTTCTTTACCTCTATAGCTTGGATGACTTATCCTAACACTACGGCATTCCCACTAGCTAAACCCATTTCTGACCATCTCCCATGTGTGATTAAAATTGGCACAACCATTCCTGAGTCTAAGGTTTTCAGGTTTGAAAATTACTGGCTCAAGCACAGTTCATTCCAAGATATAGTTCAAGCAGCTTGGGCTATTCTTGTGGATTACATTGATACAGCTAAGAAAATCAATGCTAAATTCGGAAACCTAAGGAGAGCTCTGAAGTTATGGGCCAAAAGTTTGTCATGTCTCAAAAAGCAGATTAAAGATTTAAATGCCTACATTTTCCTATGGGATCTGATGGAGGAATACAGAGATCTTTCTATATTTGAATGGAATTGTAGGTCCATACTGAAAGAATGTTTGCTCACCGTGCTTAATAACCAGAAGATATATTGGAAGCAGAGAGGAAGAATAAAAGGAGTTAAGTTTGCAGATCAAAACACAAAATTCTTCCATACAAAAGCTTCAAGTAATCACAGACATAATAAAATTGCAATGTTATGGAATGAAAATCAAGCGGGAATCATTGACCATGAGGGAAAGGCAGCTATTCTATGGGAAGATTTTAGGAAGAGATTAGGGCAGTCTAATGGGCACACAATGCACTTTGTCTTGAATGAGATTTATGAAAACATAGTGGATCCCCAAGTATTCCAGGACCTGGAGAAACCATTTACACAAGAGGAAATTGATGATGTGGTAAAAAACCTCCCTACAGATAAATCTCCAGGTCTAGATGGTTTTAATAATGAATTCATCAAAGCCTGCTGGGACATCATTAAGGTGGATATTATTGAACATATCATGGCTTTTCATGCTGGCACTATAAGCCTTGAAAGCATTATTACTTCCTTCATTAGTTTGTTCCCCAAAAAAGAAGTGCCAGTTTCTCCTAATGATTGTAGGCCAATTTCTTTGCATAATGGAGTTCTTAAGACTATCACCAAACTGATGGCTAATAGACTACAAAAAATTATCCTTTGACTCGTGCATATCAACCAATATGGTTTTCTCAAAGGCAGAGTAATACAAGACTGTCTTAGCTAGGCTTATGAATATATCCACCAATTCCATATACCAAAGGAATAGATGTTGGTGATTAAACTAGATTTTGAAAAAGCTTTTGACACTATTGAAAATCAGTCTATCATTGATATCCTCAGAGCAAAGGGATTTGGTGAAAAGTGGACTTTATGGATGCAATTACTCTTTACATCTGCCTCATCTGTAGTAATGCTAAATGGTGTTCTTGGGAAAAAATTACTGTAGAAGAGGAGTTAGACAGGGTGATCCATTGTCTCCTTTAATCTTTGTCTTGGTTGTTGACCTACTTCAATCAATACTCAATAGGGCCATGAGACTGGATCTAATTACCCCACCACTGCAAGTCAATTCATGCCTTGTGTTGGGAATATAACCCCGTGGTGAGACCCTCCCAAGTGGGGCCGGGTCATACCTGGTGGCTCATAGTCCAGACCAATGAAGATGGCCGCATGACATAGGCCTGGCCGTGTGGCGGCTTACCAAGATGGGCCAAGACGAAGGCCCAGACGGAAGATGGTATGAAGACCCATGCGGTTAAGCCGCCCGGAGACGGCTTTCCCAAGATGGTAAGGTGGCGTAGAGACAGAGTTAGATACATTGTGAGAGTCGGTATAAGACTTGTGTAACCCGTGGTCTTGACCTCTTATATAAAGGCGAGACCCGGGGTGACTTCGACAAAAACCAATCAATCGAGAACTAGGTAAGGCGAATCCGCTCCCTTGTAATCGATAATCCAATCAATATAACACAAGCAGGACGTAGGCTTTTACCTCTTCTAGAGGGGCCAAACCTGGGTAAACTCATTTCCTTCATCTCAACCAACCCCTTTGAGTCCATCATCTTAGCGATGGCCTCGAACATAAGTCCTCGGACATCTGCCGTGAAAAAACCACGATAGTTTGCGCCCACTTGTGGGGCTAGCGCTTGATCGTGTTGAGTTCTCAAAGGGCTCTCTCTTAGGGATCGAGGGATACGTTGTTGGCAAGATGAACAAGAGTCGTCGTGGCCGGCTCTACATCGACGACGCTGGCTGGGGCGCCGAGGCCGACTCAATTGAGTACAGTTTCTGGATCCCCTTCGGCTGAATCCTCGTCTTCATCGGCAAGATCGGAGGATCTTAACCCGGGCCAGACGTCTGCACCGACATCGTCGAGCCGGCCCGGCATGCGCAACCCACCCAACATGTGCAACTCGCCCGTGCTAACCCAGGCAGGAAGCATGTCTACGCCAGCTTTACTCAGGGCATGGATCTTGAGG
This sequence comes from Hordeum marinum, assembly GCA_022496015.1. NCBI lineage: Eukaryota > Viridiplantae > Streptophyta > Magnoliopsida > Poales > Poaceae > Hordeum > Hordeum marinum. Next base: position 144,140,463 of record CM039674.1, on the reverse strand, counting down.
ATTCCATGTCACAGGAAACCCTCGTCTGTTCGGAGGATGGATCTTCGAGCGGAGAGACGGAATCAATCTACCAGCTTCACGATGGCAGGCTCGGGGAATACGTCGAGCCTTACCCCGAGTCAGAGTTTCATGAGTCGGAGGGTCATGGGACGCCGACTCGTGCGGCCGTCTTCATGGCAGGTTCAATGCCGGGCCCGAGCAGCACAACCGTCAAGGCACCTGGGTCGGGGGCTGACCCGTCGCCGGCTCAGGTTCTTTTGGATCTAATGAATAAGCTTACAACCCTAATGGCAACTGAGGTCACAACTGAGAATCAAGAAGCCCGGAACACGAAGATTGCAGGACTAAAGGACCAGGTGACTGAAGTCCAACAAGGGATCAGCGCGCTGAAGGCTCACATGGACGCAGAGGCAGAGCGCCTTAGGGCGGATGCTTTCCGCCTTGAGCTGGAGCAGCAATCTGCAGCGGCAGTTCGGCGGATGAGGCATCAATCCCGCTTGCCGGATCAGTATGAGGCCAGGAATCTTTTTAACATGCCAGGAACGGGACGAACAGTGGAAGTACCTGGAAGCCGGCTGGCGGTTCAGCAGCTCAACCCGCCCCGACGGAACCAGACCTCACCGACGGTTTTCCCAACGCTGGCGGGTCACTATTCAAACCCGATGGAGAACATGGTTGCAGCGGCAACCAGGCTTGGTATGATCCCTATCCCAGACGAGGCGCCTTTCGCAGAGGAGGTGCGGAACGCTATTGGATACCTGCAGATGGCGATGGCCCAGTAGGAGAAGTACACCTATAGACGACGTCGCGTGCATTCAACCCCCATCCCCAGCCGTACCTATAGCCAGCGCTATGAGCCGCCGACGGTTTCTAGCAGTGACCGACACTGGGACCCGCCACGAGATGACCGGGCGGCTCTGGATGCTCAAGCGCTGGTGGACCGGGCGAGAGCACAGCGAGAGGTGGCGGCTCTGGCGGCGGCGGCTCATCAATAACCCGCACCTTCCATCTTGGTAGGAGCAGGAATAACCTCCAGGGCCGTGGGAGTGCCGTGCTTAGCGCCGGCTTTGCGGAATGAGCATGTGCTGAAAGATTTCAAGGGCCCTCGCAAGGTCCCAAATTAAAGAGCTGACCTGCCTCTGGAGGCTTGGATTGAAAGCTATGAGCTGGCCATGGAAATGTTAGACGTCAACGATGCAGTATGTGCCAAATATTTCATCATGATGCTGGAGGGGCCGGCTAGCACGTGGTTAAAGGGCTTACCGCCCAACACCATTAATTCCTGGGTCGAGTTGAAGGCGAAGTTCATCAAAAATTTCCAAGGAACGTGCAAGCAGCCCATGACGATTGTGGATTTGGATCATTATGTGCAATAGGAGGATGAGTCAGCTCACCATTGGGTCCGGCGGGTCTCAACTATCATCCACTCGTCTGAGCAGTTTACGGTGGCTCAAGCGGTTTTGATTTTGGAGAAAAATTGCCACTTCACGCCTCTAAAGCAGAAGCTTGGCCGGCTCAAGCGCTCGTGTCAAGATACGGGGGAGCTCATGGCGGCTCTCACGAACCCAGGCTTTGATGAGGAGAAGCCTGGTCAGAGTAAGAAGAGTAACAATGGCAAGGGTGCGGCAGGCAATGGCAACCATGGTAAGAGGAAGAATCCAGAAGGAGGATCGGAATTGGTGGCTAACACCAGCGTCGGGAACAATTGTGCTAAGGGTAACGGAAATTTCAGACAACCCTTTAATAAGGGTAAAACTCCTTTCAACTTGGAGGAGATGCTCAATAAACCTTGTCTGGAGCATAACCGGCCCGATAGGGTGGTGGGTCATACATGGAGGAATTGCCACATTATGCGACAGATTCGGGATTACAGCTTGCGACAACATCACACCAATGGTGGTGGCCCGCCAGGCGGCTCAGGGCCAGGTGGGTCAGGCGCCTGTCTAGGTTCTGGTGGCTCAAGATCCGGTTATTAGGGTCAGGGCAATCAAGGAGGTCCTCATCACCAATCTGGTGGCAATAATCAGCAACAGAGTAACCAGTCTGAGTATCATAGTAACCCGAAGCAGCTCAGCTTAGGCTAGTATCATGTCTTTACATCCTGCCTTGATAGGCGAGACCAGAAGGTGCGCAAGCGGTCAGTTAATGCAATCACACCGGCTCTCCCGCAGTATTTGAAGTGGTCTGAGTATGACATAACTTGGAGTAGAGAGGATCACCTGCCGCATGTTCACGACCTGAGGCGGCTGGCTTTGGTAGTTGCCCCCCAAGTGCGAGGATACATGTTCACTAAGGTACTTATGGATGGTGGCAGCAGCATCAATATGCTGTACTATGACACTTTTCACCGGATGAAGTTGCTTGACAAAGATCTTAGGCCTTCTTCGATAGTCTTTCATGGTGTGGTGCTTGGCAAGTCGGCTTATCCAGTGGGTAAGATATCCTTGGAAGTTGCTTTTGGTGACGAATACAACTACAGGGTGGAATCCTTGTGGTTTGAAGTGGTAAAAAACAAAAGTCCATATCATGCTTTGTTTGGACGGCCGGCTTACGCCAAGTTCATGGCTAGGCCTTGTTATGTTTACTTACAGCTCAAGATGCCCAGGTTGAATGGGACGATTACCGTGCATGGTGATCGGAAGACGGCTATTGAGTGTGAGGAAGGAGACGCGGCTTATGCAGAGTCAAGTTGCGCTGAAGCAGAGCTCAAGTTCTATAAGAAAAATGTTGACCCGTATGACATGACTCCACTCAAAAAGCCTACCACCGAATCTGAGCCGCCCCTCAAATTTTCAATGGATGATACCAAATTGGTGGATTTCGCCCCGGGAGACTCATCACAACAGTTCACTATTGGGGCCAATATGGATCCCAAATAGGAAAGCGCGCTCATCGAATTCATCCGTGAGAATCGGGACATCTTTTCATGGAAGCCTTCTGACATGCCAGGTGTACCGAGAGAGTTCGCTGAGCACCACCTTAACGTGGATCCTAAATTTAAGCCGGTCAAACAGTTCCTTCGGCAGTTCAATGAAGAGGGGCGCAAGGCCATTGGGGAAGAGGTGGCCCGGCTTCTGGCGGCGGGGTTCATCGTGGAAGTGTTTCACCCAGAGTGGCTTGTAACCCGGTGCTAGTGCTTAAGAAGAACGGCACATGCCGTATGTGTGTGGATTACCCGGATCTTAACATGGCCTGTCCGGTTGACCCGTTTGCTCTTCCCCGCATCGACCAGATTATTGATGCAACGGCGGGTTGTGAGAGCTTATGCTTCCTGGACGCTTATTCTGGTTACCATCAGATCAAGATGGCAGTATAGGACCAAGAGAAGACGGCTTTCGTCATGCCTTTTGGCGCCTTCTACTATGTCTCTACGCCTATCGGGCTCAAGAGTGCCGAGGCGACTTACCAGCAATGTGTACAGAACTGTTTTGACAGTCAAATTGGCTGCAATGTTCATGCATATGTGGATGATATTGTGATCAAGTCAAGGAAGAAGGAGACTCTACTTGACGACCTGAAAGAAACTTTCGATAATTTATGTGTTTACAAGATGATGCTTAACCCAGCTAAGTTTGTTTTTGGAGTTCCTGCAAGCAAGCTTTTGGGTTTTCTGGTCTCTGGGCGTGGCAATGAGGCTAGTCCATACAAGATAAAGGCTATTACTTCTCTATCTGAGCCGGTGTGCATCAATAATGTTCAGCGCCTAGCGGGTCGAATCGCTATGCTAAGCTGGTTCATAAGCCGCCTTGGTGAGAAGGCTATCCCTTTATACCAGATGATGAAAAAGACAGACAAGTTGGTCTGGAGTACGGCAGCGGGTGAGGCATTTGGAGCACTCAAGAAACAACTCACTGAGTCGCCGGTCTTAGTGCTCCGACTGAGAAGGAACCTTTGCTCTTATACATGCTGGCTAATAACAAGGCAGTCAGCGCCGCAATTGTTGTTGAGCGTAAGGAGGTAGGGAAAGAATATCCGGTTCAGAGTACGGTTTACTACATCAGTGAAGTCCCGATAGAGTCGAAGTAGAGGTACCCGCATTGGCAGAAGCTGATATATGGGGTGTTCATGGTGAATCGTAAGGTGAAACATTACTTTCTGGGACACCAGATCACGATGGTTAGCTCTGCCCCGTTGGGAGATATAATTCAAAACAGGGAAGCCACCGGCAGGATTGCTAAATGTGCTTTGGAACTTGGACCTCTTAATCTGAAATACACACCTCGCACGGCAGTCAAGTCTCAAGCTTTGGTGGATTTCATAAATGACTAGACCGAGTGTCAGGCGCCCGAAGAGAAGCCGAATAACACATATTGGACGATCATGGATCCAGGCAACTGGAAGGATCAGGGGCAGGGGTTATTTTAACTTCCCCAAAAGGTGACAAGTTCTGTTATGTGCTAAGGTTAATGTTTCCTTGTACTAACAATGCAGCTGAGTATAAAGCTCCACTTCATGGCCTCCGGGTGGCTAAGCAGATGAACCTGAGTTGTGTTAGATGTCTTGGTGACTCAGATCTCGTAGCCAGCAAGTTTCAGGCACATGGGATTCCAAGGACCCGCGGATGACAGCTTATCGTCAGGCGGTAGATGTCATCGCTGGTCATTTCAAGGGTTATCAGGTGGATCATATTGATCGTCGCAGGAACAAGGCAGCTGACGCCCTGTCAAGGTTGGGCTCTCAGCGTAAGCAGGTGCCGCCTAACGTTTTCTTAGACATACTACATGACCTGACAGATAAGTTACCTTCAGAGGAAGACTTAGCTATACCTGACCCGGAGGGGAAACTGGTGGCAGCTCTGCATGCTATCTATCACGCCCAAGATGCGCGCCTATCCATTTTAAGACACGGGGGCCTCGTAAGGGATAGGGGTGCATCTTGCCGTTAGCCAGTATAGTAACATTGCATCATACATTACGGAAGAGATGAGTATACAAGTTGGCTTACACTCACCACATGCTAAATTACAATTCCACTCAGAGTTCAATCATCAAGATGAAGACAGGGTCCAGCTACGGATGAAATCAAACGATAAAAACAAATGCAAATGAAACTATCTCACTGTCCCAAAGATCACGACCAGGTCCTCTACTCATCCGGATACGTCACATACATCCTGCCTCTTTCCTCATCAAATTCCCACCGGAGCTGGGTAAGATCATCCTGCACGTACTCATCTGACCCTGTACCTGGAGTGCTGTAGTAATCTGTGAGCCACAAGGTCTCAGCAATCAAGCGCCCGGGTACCGAGACTATTCAAGCTTAAAGGTTGGGAAGGGGTAAGTGTTTAGTTTGCAGCAACACTAAGCATATATGGTGGCTAGCTTACGCAACATGAAATACATATGAGTGGCCTACGAAGAACGATCGAATCTAGTATGATCTCTATGAGACCCTGAACACCTACTTACGTCAATCATAACCCCACCGTGGTCTCCCTCGGATCATGTTCACGAGCAGAGACGATCACGGTTACTCACAAAGTTGGTGTATTTTATTTAGAGTTTACTTCAAGTTTACTATAACCGGGTGTTAAACAAATATCCAAGTTGCCACAAAACCGCGGGCACAGCTTTCCGAAAGATTTAACCCTGCAGGGGTGCTCCAACTAGTCCATCATAAATTACCACGCTTCGCGGGAATAGCCTTGACTACGGATCTCGCGGCCTTCATAGGTAATTCCAAAGGAATTCCAACACCTCGAGAGAACCCGAAAAAACTCAGACTCCACACGCAAGACACTCGATAAAGGTAAAACAAATCCAACAAGACCACCCGACGTGTCGACGAACCCGATAAGAGTCGCGTATCTCGTTCTCAGGACACGACGGATAAGCAAAGCATATGGTGGCCTGATAGAAATCTCCCGAGTTGCCACGGGTTGGCCCCGCACGGTGCTCTAGTTTGGACCAACACTCATGAGGAGCACCGGCCCGGGGGTTGATTAATTATCCACGGGTTTGCAAGACCCTATGCAATTTTATTAATTTGTTAGCAAATGTAGTACCAATGTTGGGTCTTGCCAGACAATTTTTAATCTCAACCGAATAAACAAGGGGGTCCGCATAACAACCCCGAGTGTGTTAGGAGCGCCAAAAAATGGAAAACATAACACCGGTAACAAGAACTATGGCGGTAAAAGCAGAACAAAACACTTAGCAAAAGGCCAAGCCTTCCACCAATATCGAGATATATATATGTGCATTAAATTATTTCATAGAAAATATGTGATATCCAAATTCATGTTATCACATGGAACAAGCTGCACCTGCAACTAAGAACACTATAAGAGGGGCTGAGCAGCGGTAGCCAATCAAAGGTTTGCTAGGATGTGGAGGTTAGAGGCTCTCATGGCACTTGAGAGGCTGATATTCAAGTGGTAGGTAGCGCAATTGTAACGATAAGAGCGAGAAACTACCAAGAAAAATAGTATCGGGATCTGGGTACGATCATCTTGCCTGTTGGTTCTTCAGTGGAACAAGTAGCGGGATCCTCGTAGTAGTACTCTCTTGGGTCCCCATACTCAGTATCAACACTCACGTCTACCCAAGAGAAACAACAACGATAAGAATCCAACCAAGGTGCAATGCACAACCAAAATGATGCATGATTCATTTATGAAGAAGTAGACATGGCAATCCAACACTAGTCATGTTTCACATGCAAAGTTTGTTTCTTAATAAATCTGGACATAACCTCATGTTAAGTTATTCAAACATGCATGATCATGGAAAATATGGATGCATCATGCAAAATCGATAGAAATGCATATAAAGAACGCAAGAAATGGAGTTACGGTTCTCACGATACGCTCTCGACAAGGTACGGAGGCAAAACACAAGAAAACCAAGCCCTGGGATAATTCTTGGCATTTCAAGGTATGCACTGGTTGGGTAATGAAAAACCAACCACAATAGACTCAAAAATCAAACAATTCCATGGAGCATAGCTCCCACAAGTCACAAAACAATAAACAAGCAATCTGCCCCAAAACAGCAACATAGCAACTTCACAGCTCACAACTTGAGCTATAAGAACCCTACAGCCACAAACAAGATATTGACAGAAACTACACAACATACTCATTAGCTTATCCAACTACACCATCAGCAAAGGAGGCACACAACAATAAGCATGAAGCTAGCAAGATGACATGATGAAACAGTTTTCTGGGACTTTGTGAAAATTCCAGTTTTCTGGAATATGAGATTATAAAGTAGCTAGTTGACAGCAGTAGTTATATATGCTAGAGAGCTCCTATTGGCATGAACATTAACATGATGGTAGTAGACAACATCTACTCCAAAACACTAGCAATGAGCATGCTCAAATTTACAACACATTACAATATACCATCCACTCTACATGGCATGAAAAATAACAACAGATTCTCAGACTTAGTGGTTTTTAGCATGCTGAAACAGAAACATCAAGTAGGCAACTTAACAGCATGGTTCCCACTTATGTGGGTGATTCTTAGGTTAAACAAAAATACCAAGGCATACTAGATACCAAACACTAGCTCTTCCTAGTTGGCACATGTCCCAAGTCAAGCATGGATTAAATCATGCAAAAATGACAAAATGACATCTCAGCTAAAATGACAGATTTATGAACTTGCTCAAAAGTGAAAAATGAAAGATCCAATGGATTAATTGGATCTTTCTACCCCAAAAACATGGGTCATACTCATATGTTCATGTAAAACACCAAAGCACAAACAAGATAGCAAAAGTACCACATATTCCCATCAGTGATACATAGCTCTAATTGCACATGGGCATAAATGACCATAAGCAGCTTTTGGTAACTAGATAACATGCAAATATCAAGACACCTACTAACAAATATAACAACAAAGGGGCATGTCTACTGGGGAAACCCTCTAGTCCCCACACACACACATACACTCAACACACACACTACAAGCAAGCACACACACAAGCACTACATATGCCCAAGGCATAGGAGCACCAACACTCATGAACATAACCCCTAACAAGGAGGTGTTCACCCACACACACACTCTCAAGCATCATATGCATAGAGCATATAGACACACACACTCACTCACTCTCACATGCACACAAATGCCCACGACACTCTCTCACACACCCAAGCTCATGAGTGTGGGTGTGCCTCCACACACATATGCACTCATATATGCACAAGGCATATATGCATAAGCATATGCATACAGCTATTCACACACACACACTCAACAAACACATGCATATATACATGTAGGTATATACACATACACACTCTAACCACACACCATTCATATACACTCACACCACATGAGTGTAATGTGCCACACACACATGTGAAGGCACCAAGCATCACACACACACACACCTATCACCATGCCACATACACACATGTGTGTATGCCTAAGCACACACACACAAGCACATATGAATAGGAAGAAAAACAAATAAAAAAACAACATGTTGGAATTGTTCTTAATACATACATACATACATATAGCCAAGGAAAAGAAACAAAAGAAGAGAAAAAAACAAAACAAAAGGGGGGAGGAGTCAGGCTCGAACCCATGACCTCAGGGTCATCTCCCCCCGAACCCAACCACTCTGCTACGGCAGTTGTTGCTAACAGAGGAGGGGCTCAGCCTGACTTATACACACACACATAGCAATAACTGACGAAAGTGAAGAACAGAGTACTGCGGCGACAGGCAACGGCGACAACACTACACGGCGGCACAAGGGGTCTCCGGCAAGGCAAACCACCAGCGGGGAGAACGGGGTCCTCGGGGAACCCATCCCCGCACCAAACGACGGCAGGACGCGGCAGCAAGGAGGCGCTCGAGGTCGAGCTGCTGCTCGGCTCGGGGCACGGCGGAGGCAGAATGTGATGGCGACGCTCGAGCTAGCAGGGGGGAAGGGCTTGCACGGGGATAGTTCACGTAGGGCAGGACGAAGGCGACCCTGACGCGCGACGAGGAAGGAGAGGCGGGGACGCGACGACGACAAGGAGAAAGAAGGCCCGACGACGATCTGCGGCGAGGAGGAAGAGGACGACGCCTTGGAGCCTCCCACGGCGTTCTAACGCTGGGAACGGAACGCGGACGGCAACCGCGAGCTCCATGCCATCTTGGACGCGGAGGGGAACCACCGAAGACACGGCAACGACGGCGACGACGGCCGGCGACGCTCTCTCTGAACCTCGCTACACTCTGAACCCTTACCTGACAGGGAGGAAGAAGAGAGAGAGGAGAGCGATGGAGGGAGCGATGGGAGCTGCGGCGGCGGCGGAGAGAAGAGGAACCCTAGGCGAGGAGGCACGCGCGCCGAGGGGAGCTTTATGCCCACAGACTGATGGCAACGGTCAACGGAAAAGGCGACGGCAGAGGCTCTGTGCTCTCTCTGAACCTGATGGCAGGGGAACGGAGCAGGTGACCATTTCCTCACGCAGGCTGGGCCACGGGGAAAGGCCCACTCTACTCTCTCTCTCAAAATAAAAATAGAAAAGGTTTTTAACCTTTTAAAAAAACACTGCCACATAAGGAAAAACCCCAGGGTGAAATAAAAAGTTATAATGCAAAACAAAAATACTTTTGTGAAGAAAATAAAGTGAACTATTTAAATAAAATAATAAGTTGATTTATTTGACAAGTAATTTTTAATACTTATAAAATGACACCTCCTGTTATATAAAAACTCCAAAACATACAAACCCCGAACATCAAAAGAAGCACACCCTATATTAATAATATATGTAGGGCTAGCTCTTGAACATTTTTAAACATTTTAGTTGGCAAGTTAAATCTGCTATGAAAATAACATGGGAAAGAGGGGTATTGGAAGGTTTGTTGAAAAGAAAAAGAAAGGGGAAGAGAAAGAGCTTTGCTCACTTGATCCAACCACACTCAAACCAACAAGCTACACTCCCAACCACCACATCATTCATGGACACGTGAAAAACAAGCATGGCATGATGAATGCTAAGATAGATGATATGATGCATGAATGCAAACAACACGAGGATGGGAAGGTGCAATTCAAACATTAAGCCCATGACACAAGGTTCATACAAAGATTACAATGCCATAAAAGGTAAGGACAGCACTTAGGCTGTCACAACTCTCCCACACTACAAGAGGATCTCGACCCGAGATCTAGGAACGAAAGAAGTCTGGAAATTCGGAACGGAGAAGGTCCTCGCGTTCCCAAGTAGCTTCTTTGTGGGAATGATGAGACCACTTCACCTTGAGTAATTTGATAGACTTGTTGCGAGTCTTACTCTCAATTTCTTCAAGAATAGCAATTGGATGCTCACGATAAGAGAGATCTTCTTGGAGATCAATGTCTTGGAGGTCAATGGTTCGCTCAGGAGTCTTGAAGCATTTCCGGAGCTGAGAAACATGGAAGACATCGTGCACATTCACGAAATTTGGAGTAAGCTCTAGTTGATATGCAAGACCACCTCTCTTGCCAACAACTTTGAAAGGACCAACAAAACGAGGAGCTAGCTTCCCTTTAATTCCAAACCGCTGAGTGCCCTTCATGGGAGAGACTCTGAGATAGACTAGATCATCCACTTGGAAGGAAACATCCCGATGTTTGTTATCATAATAACTCTTCTGTCGGGACTAAGCTGCTTTGAGGTTCTCGCGAATGACATGGCACATTTCTTCTGCTTCAGTGATCATGTCATTGCCCAATATCTGACGCTCACCGGTTTCAGACCAGTTAAGCGGGGTACGACACTTTTTGCCGTAGAGAATCTCGAAAGGGGCCTTGCCTAAACTAGCTTGGAAGATATTTTGTATGAGAATTCAGCATATGGAAGGCAGTCTTCCCACTTCATGCCGAACGAAATCACACAGGCTCTGAGCATATCTTCAAGGATCTGATTGACTCTCTCAACTTGAGCACTTGTCTGTGGATGGAACGCAGTGATGAAACGGATCTTGGTACCCATAGCAGTCTGGAAGGACTCCCAAAACATGGAAGTAAAGATACTTCCATGGTCAGAAGAGATGAGCTAAGGAATACCATGCAAAGACACTATCCTTGATGTATACAACTCTACAAGCTGAGCTGCCGAGATAGATTCTTTGACTGGCAGGAAATGAGCAACTTTTGACAGCTTGTCGATAACCATAAAGATGGCATTGTTGCCTCTCTTGGACTTGGGAAACCCAGTGACGAAATCCATCTCCACATGATCGAATTTCCACTCTGGGATAGGCAAAGGCTGAAGAAGACCTGCTGGACGGTGATGCTCCGCCTTCACTCTGCGGCAAACATCACACTCGTTCACGAACTGAGCAATTTCAAGTTTCATGTGAGTCCACCAGAAGGTTTGCTTGAGATCCCGATACATCTTTGAACTGTCTGGATGAATGGATAGCAGAGAATTATGTGCTTCATCCATGATACCTTTCTTAGATCACCTTTTGGAACCACAAGACGGTTCTCAAAGAACAAGGTATCTTTGTCATCAATACGAAAGCACTGATACTTCGGAATGCTCTTGGCCACACCTTTCTTCACTTTCTTCACCATAGCGTCAAGAAGATGCGCTTGGCAAACCTGATCTTCCAGAGTCGGAGAGACTTGAAAATTGGCAAGGAATCCCTGCGGAATCATCTGAAGGTTGAGCTTGCGGAATGCTTCACAAAGCTTGGGTTGAAGAGGCTTCAAGATGAGACTATTGCAGTACGCCTTACGGCTGAGCGCGTCTGCAATGACATTTGCCTTCCGAGGAGTATACTCAATGCTTGGATTGAAGTCCTCAAGCATTTCCACCCAACGATATTGCCGAAGATTAAGATTGGGTTCAGTGAAAATATACTTCAAGCTCTTGTGATCGGTGTACACCTCAACTGGTCTACCCAACAACAAATGCATCCAAGTCATTAGAGCATGCACAACTGCCGCCAACTCAAGATCATGAGTGGGATAGTTCTTCTCGGCAGGCTTCAACTGATGCAAGGTATAAGCAACAATCTTCTTGTCTTGCATGAGAACACCACCAAGACCTTGGAGAGAAGCATCACAGAAAACTTGGAAAGGCTTTGACTGCTCAGGAGGAACAAGAACTGGAGCTGAAGTCAGTCTCTGCTTGAGCGTATTGAACGCCACATCACACTCAGGAGACAAAACATACTTGAGGCTCTTCTAGAGGAGATTGGACAGAGGCTTAGCAATTTGAGAGAAGTTCTCCACGAATCTCCTGCAATAACTAGCAAGCCCGAGGAAACTCCGAAACTGCTTCACATTCTGAGGAGGTTCCCACTTCAAGATTGTCTCAACTTTCTCAGGGTGCACTTTAATATCCTCGGCAGAGATAACATGCCCAAGGTACACCACTTCATTGAGCCAAAACTCACACTTGGAAAACTTGGCATAGAACCGATGCTCTCTTAACTTGTCAAGCACAAGGCGGAGATGCTCTGCATGCTCTTGTTCTGTCTCCGAGAACACCAGGATATCATCCAGATAGACCAAGACGAATTCTTTCTTGAAAGGAGAGAAAATGTAATTCATCATTCTTGAGAAGGTTGGAGGAGCATTAGCAAGACCAAACGACATGACGGTGTACTCATAGGAGCCAAAACTCGACCTGAAAGCGGTCTTAGGAATGTCTTCTTCCCGAATGCGAATCTGATGATAACCCATTCGAAGATCCAGCTTTGAAAAAACCTTGGCCTTCAGTTGCTCAAACAACTCATTGATGTTGGGAAATGGGTACTTATTTCTGATTGTCTTGTTGTTCAATGGCCGGTAATCAACACAAAGATGATCCGTGCCATCTTTCTTCTTGACAAACAAAACCCCACAACCCCATGGAGATGAACTTGGTCTGATCAGACCCAGACGTTCTTGATCATCTAGCTGCTTCTTCAACTCTTTCAGCTCTTCGGGGCCAAGTTTATACGGGTGCTTGCAGACCAGTTCAGTTCCGGGCTCGAGATCAGTCACGAACTCGACTGGCCGGTGCAGAGGCATTCCTGGCAATTCTTCTGAAAAGACATCTTCATACTCACAAACCACCGGAGTTTGAATCGCCGAGATTTCACCCTTCTCATTAAGAGCAAAGAGATGGATTGTGTCATTGCAAGCCGCGAAAATAATCACATCTTCTGAAGGATGAGTCAGCTTGACTTCTTTTGCTTTGCAATCAATATGAGCCTTATTCATAGCCAGGAAGTCCATGCCTAAAATGAGATCAACGTCGGAATTACCGAGAACATAAGGAGAAGCCAAGAAAGAATAATTGACCATCTTGATAGAAACATCCGAAACAATGGAGTTGGTCCTCATGGAAACACCCGAAGAAACAATACCCAACGGCCTACCCAATGATGCTGATGGGAAATCATGCTTAATGAAAAATGTCTTTGACATGAAACAATGCGATGCACCAGAATCAAACAATACTTTTGCAGGGAAATCATTTACTGAGAGATTACCCATAATCACATCATTGAACTGCTCTGCTTCAGCTGCATTCACCATATTCACTCTTGCGGTCTTGGGGTTATGCTTCACCGTAGCATTGCCTGGAGGCTTTACAGGAGGAGGAGGCAGAAGACGCCGCGGGTTGCACTTGTTTGCATAATGGCCCTTCTGACCACACTTGTGACAAGTCACCTCAGAAAGCGGACGAACATTGCCTGGAGGAGGAACAAGAAGTCCCTTGGACGCCTGGGGTCTCTGCTAGAATCCTGGGTTGGGTGGGTGGGAAGAACCACAACCACCGAACTGCTTCTGGTGCTGAGGAGGACGAAACGGAGGAGGATTAGGCACCCAATACTTCTGCTGCTTTGGAACAATCTAAGAGCCGGAAGAAGAAGAATACGAATCCCTTGAACGCTTCTTAGAGTTCTCCAACCGGAGCTGAGTTGCCTCGACCTTCAAAGCCATGTTATAGAACTTATCAAACTCATGAGGCTCTTGAAGAACTAGGTCTGGCAGAAGCTCATCCTTGAGACCAGCTCTGAACTGATAGATCATAGCTTTGTCATCTGGAACATCTTGCTTGGCATAACGGGCTAGATTCTGGAACTCGACGTTGTACTGATAGACAGACTTGCTTCCCTGCTTCAGGTGCCTGAACTTCTCACGCATCTCGTCAACAAAGCTTGTCGGAATGTAATGAGCCCTGAAGTCACGATGGAAGTCTTCCCAAGTAACAACACGATCGCCCCTGGAATCCTTGTACTGCTGCCACCAATCAGTTGCTTGACCCTTGAGATGGAATGATGCAAATCTCGCAAAGTCCTCTGGCCTAACATTGCTGCACTCAAAATGCTTACTCGTATCACGAAGCCAATCATCAACATCAAGAGGCTACTCACAACAGGTGAAAGTCTTGGGCTGGTTGGCAAGGAACTGATTGAGTGTCGCAAACTGCAGCTGATTCTGAAAATTTCCTTGAAAACCTTGCTGACCCTGCTAACCTTTCTTGCTATAGTCTGAGCAACATCTGAGTGTTCGCATTGGTTGCGGCCATCATAGCTTGCCAAGCTTCTGGAGGAGGAGGCGGCAGTGGCGGGGGTGGCGTTGGAACATCAGTCTACTCCTCACCACGAGCCGGATTGTTGTGAGTTGGTGGAGCCATCCTGAAGATGGACAAAACGCATCAGCACCTCATTGATAATATGAATCAAAAGCTGAATCAACTGCTCGAAAGAAATTAAACAATTAACAACACAGCCTTCCTATTGAAAAATTAGTAAGAATGCTTCTTCGATTTATGATAACATCACCGGAAATTAGAAGCCACTTGCAATAACACAAAAGTATTGAGCTCGCTCGAAACAAATGTATATGCCCACATACATCTGAAGAAGATGATCCTAGATAACTACAAGACTTCCCACCTATGAACTTCCGAAAACTTTCTGGTTATGCAATCCGGTGTGGGGGATACAAGGAGGAAATATCTCACACAACTAACGATCCTACACCCCAATTGTATACATCCTTCAACACATAACCAGAGGCTCCCGCAAATTCATCTAACTCGAATCCTCGGACTCACGACGATACTAAACCATGGTGGTACCCCGGACGCCTCCCTAGTACTGGGTGACTCCGACCTTATCTCACCATGATAAGTATTGAAGTAATTCCGAACACTCTCCGTCCTGAGATATCAAGGAAGCCAAATGATAACGATGTGCCAACATTCCCTGGAGCTCGACTCCCCGGAAGAAATCAAGTCAGACAGGAGGCACCAAGACAGAACCCTGTCACATTGGCATCATATAGACTCCAAAATACCCGCGTGATCCTAAAAAAATTTGAGCGAGAAGAGGAGTAGAATTAAAATTCCTAAGTCGAATACCTCACCAGAGCATAGAAGAGGAGTAAAAAGAATCCTACCCTTCGATATAACTAGACTCAAAATAGTTTTACCAGACTCGACTCGGCCAAGTTCGATCAAGAAAGGCTCCTATGGTCGCATGGCTCTGAATACCAACTTGTCACGCCCAAGATGTATGCCTATCCATTTTAAGACATGAGGGCCTCGCAAGGGATATGGGCGCATCTTGTCGTTAGCCAGTATAGTAACATTGCATCATACATTACAGAAGAGATGAGTATACAAGTTCGCTTACACTCGCCACATGCTAAATTACAATTCCACTTGGAGTTCAATCATCAAGACGAAGACAGGGTCCGGCTACGGACGAAACCAAACGATAAAAACAGATGCAAATGAAACTATCTCGCTGTCCCAAAGATCACGACCAGGTCCTCTACTCATCCGGATACGGCACGTACATCCTGCCTCTTTCCTCATCAAATTCCCACTGGAGCTGGGTAAGATCATCCTGCACGTACTCATCTGACCCTGTACCTAGAGTGTTGTAGTAATCTGTGAGCCACAAGGACTCAACAATCAAGTGCCTGGGTACCGAGACTATTCAAGCTTAAAGGTTGGGAAGGGGTAAGTGTTTAGTTTGCAGCAGCACTAAGCATATATGGTGGCTAGCTTACGCAACATGAAATACATATGAGTGGCCTACGATGAACGATCGAATCTAGTATGATCTCTATGAGACCCTGAACACCTACTTACGTCAATCATAACCCCACCGTGTTCTCCCTCGGATCATGTTCATGAGAAGAGAAGATCACGGTTACTCACACAGTTGGTGTATTTTATTTAGAGTTTACTTCAAGTTTACTATAACCAGGTGTTAAACAAATATCCAAGTTGCCACATAACCGCGGGCACGGCTTTCCGAAAGATTTAACCCTTTAGGGGTGCTCCAACTAGTCCATCATAAATTACCACGCTTCGCGGGAATAGCCTTGACCATGGATCTTGCGGCCTTCATAGGTAATTCCAAAGGAATTCCAACACCTCGAGAGAACCCGAAGAAAGTCAGACTCCACACGCAAGACACTCAATAAAGGTAAAACAAATCCAGCATGACCACCCGACGTGTCAACGAACCCGATAAGAGCCGCGTATCTTGTTCTCAGGACACGACGGATAAGCGAAGCATACGGTGGCCTGATAGAAATCTCCCGAGTTGCCACGGGTTGGCCCCATACGGTGCTCTAGTTTGGACCGACACTCATGAGGAGCACTGGCCCGGGGATTGATTAATTATCCACAGGTTTGCAAGAACCTATGCAATTTTATTAAGTTGTTAGCAAATGTAGTATCAATGTTGGGTCTTTCCAGACAAGTTTTAATCTCAACCGAATAAACAAGGGGGTCCCCATAACAACCCTGAGCGTGTTAGGAGAGCAAAATTATGGAAAACATAACACCGGTAACAAGAACTATGATGGTAACAGCGGAACAAAACACTTAGAAAAAGGCCAAGCCTTCTACCAATACCGAGATATATATGTGCATTAAATTATTTCACAGAAAATATGTGATATCCAAATCCATGTTATCACATGGAACAAGCTGCACCTGCAACTAAGAACGCTATAAGAGGGGCTGAGCAGCGATAGCTAATCAAAGGTTTGCTAGGATGTGGAGGTTAGAGGCTGTCATGGCACTTGGGAGGCTGGTATTCAAGTGGTAGGTAGCGCGATTGTAACGATAAGAGCGAGAAACTAGCAAGCAAAAATAGTATCGGGATCCGGGTACGTTCATCTTGCCTGTTGGTTCTTCAGTGGAACAAGTAGCAGGATCCTCGTAGTAGTACTCTCCTGGGTCCACGTACTCAGTATCAACACTCCCGTCTACCCAAGAGAAACAGAAACGATAAACATCCAACCAAGGTGCAATGCACAACCAAAATGATGCATGATTCATTTATGAAGAAGTAGACATGGCAATCCAACAGTAGTCATGTTTCACATGCAAAGTTTGTTTCTTTATGAATCTGGGCATAACCTCATGTTAAGTTATTTAAACATGCATGATCATGGATAATATGGATGCATCATGCAAAATCAATAGAAAAGCATATAAAGAACGCAAGAAACGGAGTTACGGTTCTCACGATACGCTCTCGACAAGGTACGGAGGCAAAACACAAGACAACCAAGCCCTGGGATAATTCTTGGCATTTCAAGGTAGCCACTGGTTTGGTAATGAAAAACCAACCACAATAGACTCAAAAATCAATCAATTCCATGGAGCATAGCTCCCACAAGTCACAAAACAATAAACAAGCAATCTGCCCCAAAACAGCAACATAGCAACTTCACAGCTCACAACTTAAGCTACAGGAACCCTACAGCCGCAAACAAGATATTGACAGAAACTACACAACATACTCATCAACTTATCCAACTACACCATCAGCAAAGGAGGCACACAACAATAAGCATGAAGCTAGCAAGATGACATGATGAAACAGTTTTCTGGGAATTAGCGAAAATTCCTGTTTTCTGGAATCTGAGATTATAAAGTAGCAAGTTGGCCGCAATATTTAAATATGCTAGAGAGCTCCTATTGGCATGAAAATTAACAGGATGGTAGTAGACAACATCTACTCCAAAACACTAGCACTGAGCATGCTCAAATTAACAACACCTTACAAGATACCATCCACTCTACATGGCATTAAAAATAACAACAGATTCTCAGACTTAGTGGTTTTTAGCATGCTGAAACAGGAACATCAAGTAGGCAACTTAACAACATGGTTCCCACTTATGTGAGTGATTATTTGTTTAAACAAAAATACCAAGGCATACTAGATACCAAACACTAGCTCTTCCTAGTTGGCACATGTCCAAAATCAAGCATGGATTAAATCATGCAAAAATGACAAAATGACATCTCAGCTAAAATGACAGATTTATGAACTTGCTCAAAAGTGAAAACTGAAAGCTCCAATGGATTCATTGGCTCTTTCTACCCCAAAAACATGGGTCATACTCATATGTTCATGTGAAACACGAAGGCACAAACAAGATAGCAAAACTACCACCTATTCCCATCAGTGATACATAGCTCTAATTGCACATGGGCATAAATGACCATAAGCAGCTTTTGGTAACTAGATAACATGCAAATATCAAGACACCTACTAACAAACATAATAACAAAAGGGCATGTGTACTGGGGAAACCCACTAGTCCCCACACACACACATACACTCAACACACACACACTACAAGCAAGCACACACACAAGCTCTACATATGCCTAAGGCATAGGAGTGCCGACACTCATGAACATAACCCCCAAGAAGGAGGTGTTCACCCACACACACACTCTCAAGCATCATATGCATAGAGCTTATAGACACACACACTCACTCACTCTCACATGCACACAAATGCCCACGGCACTCTCTCACACACCCAAGCTCATGAGTGTGGGTGTGCATCCACACACATATGCACTCATATATGCACAAGGCATATATGCATATAGCTATTCACACACACACACTCAACAAACACATGCATATATACATGTACGTATATACACATACACACTCTAACCACACACCATTAATATACACTCACACCACATGAGTGTAATGTGCCACACACACACATGTGAAGGCACCAAGCATCACACACACACACCTATCACCATGGCACATACACACATGTGTGTATGCCTAAGCACACACACACACACACACAAGCACATATGAATATGAAGAAAAACAAATAAAAAAACAACATGTTGGAATTGTTCTTCATACATACATACATACATATAGACAAGGAAAAGAAACAAAAGAAGAGAAAAAACAAAACAAAAGGGGGGAGGAGTCAGGCTCGAACCCATGACCTCAGGGTCATCTCCCCCCGAACCCAACCACTCTGCTACGGCTGTTGTTGCTAACAGAGGAGGGGCTCGGCCTGACTTATACACACACACATAGCAATAACTGACGAAACTAAAGAACAGAGTACTGCGGCGACAGGCAATGGCGACAACACTACACGGCGGCACAAGGGGTCTCCGGCGAGGCAAACCACCAGCAGGGTGAACGGGGTCCTCGGGGAACCGATCCTCGCACCAAACAACGACAGGACGCGGCAGCAATTAGGCGCTCGAGCTCGAGTTGCTGCTCGGCTCGGGGCACGGCGGAGGCAGAATGCGACGGCGACGCTCGAGCTAGCAGGGGGGAGGGCTTGCGCGGGGATAGCTCACCTAGGGGAGGACGAAGGCGACCCAGACGTGCGGCGAGGAAGGAGAGGCGGGGACGCAAGGGCGACACAGAGGAAGAAGGCCCGACGACGATCTGCAGCGAGGAGGAAGAGGATGACGCCTTGGAGCCTCCCACGGCATTCTAACGCTGGGAACGGAATGCGGACGGCAAATGCGAGCTCCACGCCATCTTGGACACGAAGGGGAACCACCGGAGACGCAGCAACGACGGCGACGTCGGCCGGCGACGCTCTCTCTGAACCTCGCCACACTGTGAACCCTTACCTGATAGGGAGGAAGAAGAGAGCGAGGAGAGCGATGGAGGGAGAGATGGGAGCTGCGGAGGCGGCAGAGAGAAGAGGAACCCTAGGCGAGGAGGCACGCACGCCGAGGGGAGCTTTATGCCCACGGACTGACGGCGATGGCCGACGGAAAAGGCGACGGCGGAGGCTCTCTGCTCTCTCTCTGAACCTGATGGCAGGGGAACGGAGCAGGTGACCGTTTCCTCGCGCAGGCTGGGCCACGGGGAAAGGCCCACTCTGCTCTCTCTCTCTCAAAACAAAAACAGAAAAGGTTTTTTAACCTTTTAAAAACACACAGCCACATAAGGAAAAACCCCAGGGTGAAATAACAGTTTATCATGCAAAACAAAAGTACTTTTATGAAGAAAATAAAGTGAACTATTTAAATAAAATAATAAGTTGATTTATTGGCCAAGTAATTTTTAATACTTATAAAATGACAGCTCCTGTTATATTAAAACTCCAAAACAAACAAACCCCAAACATCAAAAGAACCACACCCTATATTAATAATATATGTAGGGCTAGCTCTTGAACATTTTTAAACATTTTAGTTGGAAAGTTAAATCTACTATGGAAATAACATGGGAAAGAGGGGTATTGGAAGGTTTGTTGAAAATAAAAATAAAGGGGAAGAGAAAGAGCTTTGCTCACTTGATCCAACCACACTCAAATCAAACCAACAAGCCACACTCCCAACCACCACATCATTCAAGGACACATGAAAAACAAGTATGGCATGATGAATGCTAAGGTGGATGATATAATGCATGAATGCAAACAACACAAGGATGGCAAGGTGCAATTCAAACATTAAGCCCATGGCACAACGTTCATACAAAGATTACAATGCCATGAAAGGTAGGGATAGCACTTGGGCTGTCACACTATCCCTGACTGGACGCTGCCTTACCTAGCGTACTTAACTCGCGGCAAGTTACCTGAGGAGGAGAACTTGGCAAGGCAGATCATCAGGCGGTCTAAGTCTATGACAATCATCAATGGTGAGTTACATAGGTGCAGCTTTACCGCGGGCCATGGTATATAGCTCATCTTCGACCTTACTATACTTGAGTCATCACCACTCGACATTGTACACCATCATTGTACATATCACACACACACACACACACACACACACACACATATATATATGAATATAGTTGGCATCCCTGCAAGCTGGGGCCTTTGCCGTTTCGCATATCTCGGTTTGTGCAAAAAAGTTGACTCCGTCAACAATGTCATTTGGAGGCTACCAACCCACCGGGTTTAGCTTATCACACCCTTTTGATCGGCTGTTAAGCCACAATCAGGCGGGTTATATACCCAAAAGTTGACTCCATCAACAAGGTCATTTGGGGGCTTCCAACCCACCGGGTTTAGCTTACATACCCTCATGATCAGATCTTAAGCCGCCGCAAGTTTTAGTTAAACCTACCTATAAGCTAATGCTGCTCCGCTATGTGACCCGCCAAATTCTTACCAGTTAATCTTGCCTAGAGATCCTGAGCCGGCTCAAAGTGCTTGACGGCCAATCTCGATAGAGACCCTATACCGGCTAAGGTTAAACCGGCGGCTCTTGTCATGTGAGGGTTGGCTTACGGAAAGCAAGGACAAACTCACTCATCTACTGCCGACTCTCCGCTATGTTGCCTATTTTGTACTCTTAGACAGTTAATCTTTTCAAGAACCTGCATTGTTTAAGGTTAAAACGATGGATTTCTGTCACGTGAGAGGCAATTTATGGGCTACCAGGGTACTCATGCCCTGCTGCGTTTCTTTCTGGTTCATTATGCCCATATCAGTTAATCTCGCTTAGAGACCCTAAGCCGCTCAAACAAGTTGACGGCCAATCTCGATAGAGACCCTGTACTGTTAAGGAGTTCTAGTGGTGAGTCTACCCAGAAGAACCGGCACATGAGTTATTGAAACAACAAGGTCAGGAAAGATTTAACATCTCTGGGTTGTCCTATTCTAAGCTGCCCTCGCAGAAATGCAGAAAATATTCTGCTGATTATTCTTGCAGGTTGTCTCTTAAGATAAGCCGCCATGAAATTTGATATGATTGAAGCACAAGGCAGATAAATATATATTAAGCCGTGTTAGTGCATCTAGTGCCCCTTAGTGATTTTGGTGTATTGAAGACTTATAGGTTAAGGCACTAATGTGTTTGTGAGTGTACACAGGCTCTATAAGTCAATGAGGAGTTTGGTATATTCGGAGATTATCGACCCCTAAAAATGTATGTCTTCAAGTGAAGAGTTTGCTAAAGTCTTTCTGAAGACTTTGGTGAAGACTTTGTGAAGACTTTGAAAATGAAGAAGTTGGTGTGACCTTGAAGATATGAACGAGGAATATGAAACGTGAAGACTTTTGTTTTTCGTAGTTTCATTTCCTTTATTTGAGTCATTGGAAACACCGTACTGTTAAAGGGGACCGAGGTAATACTAAGGAAAATTTCCAACTGATGCTCAACTCCAAAATCCTCAACCTATACAATCCTTTGAGTGAAGCCTTTGGAAATCTCTTATGGTTCAGACAAGTTCTTCAGTGACAGAGATGAAGTTCTTCTGGTCTCTGAGGAAATTGACCTGATTGAGGAGTTAGGATTTCGCTAGTGCTAATTGCCTACAAGTGAGGAACATGATTTGTCTGAGGACTTTCATAGTTCGAAAATACGACTGTTGCTGTGCTTAGCGCCAGCTGTCCCCAATCGCAAATATCCACATAACGGTCATATCATTGGGGGCATTTATGTCATATCATGTCAGGTTGCACCCTGGCTATATATAGCCACCCCCACAACCACTAGTTGGTTGGCTGTTCCGAGAGAGAACTGACACTTGTCATTTGAGAGCAACCCATCCTCCGAGGACTTTGAGAGAAAATCATCAGTGAGGAAAAACCCACAACCAAACCACCAAACCCAAAGTGATTGAGCATCAGTGAAGAAATTCCTGTGTGGAACCGACGCTTGTTACCTTTGAGGAATGTGCATCCTCCAGACGATTAGGCATCATGGTCTAGTGCTCCTGCAGTCAATTGGGGATCACGAAGTGACCTTGGTCTAGAGCATCCAGCAATAAATTGTGGATCGCCAGGTGACCAGTTTGTGAGGGTTTTCGCAGTCTACCCTGAAGACTTACCACAAGTGTTGGGCGAGGACTGTGTGACCTTAGCTCAAGGAGAATACGGTAAGGACTATGTGACCTGGGACTATGTGTTCTCTGGTTTAAATACGAGGCCGCTCCAAACCAGATGTACGACTATCACAGCAGTTGGAACTGGGTCATCAAATCATTGTCTTCATCAAGCTACCTGGTTCTATTTCCTCAACCCTTCCATTTCTTCGTATAGCTGTTGATGAAATTGATCTTTACTGTTTGAAGAATTTGACTGAAGACTTTCACAATTTCCTCACCTCAAATTCTTCAAGTTACCTTGTTCCTCACCTGCTTATCCTGTATCCCGCTACTTGTAATCTGTGCATGTTTCATTTCATCATGATGACTATGTTGTCGCTATGTTCCTCATGCACTTGAGTACTTATTCCGCTGCTAGTTATCCATCACATTTCAAATTCTCCAAGTTGAAATTCCTCAAGTGATGAATTTATAAAAATTGCCTATTCACCCCCCTCTAGTCGATATAACGCACTTTCAATTGGTATCAGAGTAGGTACTCCCTCGGTCTGTGTGATTTTGATTTAACCATCTGGAGTTCTAGTTATGTCGACTACAGGTATGATCAAGGTTTCCACGAGGTGTCCTACCTTCGATGGGACGGACTACCCCTACTGGAAGAACAAGATGCGTATGCACCTTGAAGCTATTGACAACGATCTCTGGTACGTTGTGGAAAATGGTGTGCCCTCTGTCACTTCCACTGTTTCTACTGCTGATGTGAAGAGATTCAAGCAACTCGATTCTCAAGCGAAGAATATCATCTGTGTCCATCTGAGCAAAGGTCAGTATAGCAGAGTGAGCGCTTTGGAGACTCCTAAGCTTATCTGGGATAGGCTGTCCAAAGTCAACGAAGGTGTATCCACTCAATGTGACTCTCGTGTTGATGTTCTTTGCAATCTCTTCAACCGCTTCAAGAGACTTGACAATGAAAACGTTCAGCAAACTTTTGATCGTCTCACTAATATCTCCAATGAGCTTCAAGCACTAGGTGCCACCAATATCACTGACAATGAAGTAGTGAAGAAACTACTAAGATCTCTTGACTCCTCATTCGATACTCTGGCGTTGATGATTCAAGAACGTGGAGAATACAAAGCACTTGATCATGCTGACATTCTTGAGAGACTCAATACTCATGAATTTCAACAAGATGAGAAGAGAGACCTCTACTGGTCAAGCTATGGAAGTTCTCGTGCTCTGAAGGAAAAAGCAATTTCCTCATCTGAAGAAGAAGATTCTGACAGCAGCCTTGGTGATCCTAAAGAACTAAGTCAGGAACTAGCAATGCTTGTGACGAAATTCCAGAAATTCTCAAGGAGAGGTGGATTTGGAAAGTCATCAAAAAGTGGCTTGAGGAAATCAGATTCCTCAGAAGACTACAAGAAAATAAATTGTCATCATTGCAAGAAGCCTAGTCACTTTATCTATGACTGTCCTCTCTGGGAAAAAGATTCAAAGAAGAAGAAGAAATACAAGGATGATAGTTCTGATGACTTGAAGAAAAAGAAGAAATCTTCAAAGTCCTCATCTGCAAAGTCCTCATCTTCAAAATCCTCAAAGAACAAGAAGAATGGTTCCAGAAATGCACGAAGATACATCGGCAAGGAAATGGATTCTGAGGAAGAATATGAAGAATATGAAGAAGAGGAAGAATCTGAGGATGAATCAGAATCTGGTGTCGCTAGCCATGCTCTCGCTACTGCTTTCGTCAGCAAGTCCATCTTCAATGATGAAGAATATGACTACTCCAACGACTCTAACGTCGGCAATGATGATTATGCTCCCACCTATTGCTTCATGGCAAAAGGCTCAAAGGTACACAAACATCATTCCTCATCTGAATCAAGTGAAGGTGAATCTGATGAATATGTGAAACCTAGCTATGCTAAACTTGTTAAAATTGCCACTAAGCAACAAAGTGAACTTGAAAAGCTTCAGAAAATGCTAGACAAAAGCGATCATCTCTTGAACTATAAAGTGGATCGGACTCAAACTCTGTCTGACGATCTCAAAAGTCTTTAGACAAAGTATGATAACCTTCAAAGTCATCATAACGACCTCTTAGCCGATCATGCGAAGCTTTCTTATGAATTTCTTCAAAGAAAGCAAGATCTTGAGAAACTGAGGGTGTCACATGAGGATCTCCAAAGGGAAAATGATTCCTTACTGGCTCAACAGATCAGTACCGCTTAGGAAGAATTCGTTCCACCTTGTTTGAAATGCATCGAATGTGAAACTGCTAATTCTTCACCTGAATGTTGAAATGCTTCTATTGCTCCAAATTCTTCAACTATTCCAGTGGTTTCAAATTCCTCATATGAGGACACCACAAGTATCACTGATGACAATGCAGGGTTGAAGGAATTGTATCTGATAAGCATGTACAAAAGTCTCAAAGGGCATCAAACCCTTTGCGATGTACTCAAAAAGCAGATTCTGAACATGAACCCTAGCAAAGAGGGTATTGCCTTTGTGAGGAAACTCAATGCTGATGGATCCTACTGGACACCTGAGAAGTACCCCAAAACCTCATGGGTTGCTGCGAAAGGACCTCCTGTAGATCCATACACTTTATCTGGCTTTACGTGTGAAACTTCATATTCCTCTGATGAGTCACTTGACTCCAACTACAAATTCTTCAAAAATCAGAAAGGTGAAGTATTTGCTAGATTTGTTGGAACTAACTGCAAGAACGGTTCTCCTATGAAGAAAATCTGGGTTCCAAAGAGCTACCTTCAAAATCTTCAAGTGAATGTCCTCACAACACCACTCATGAAGAATAGGAACCCCAGATCAAATTCCTCATATGGACCAAAGTCCTCACTTGGACCAAATTCCTCAAATGGTCAAAATTATCATTCTCGTACTAATGCCTCTGTTTTGCAGGGAAAACCTAAGAGTTATGAATATGTGCATTATTCTTCAAACCATTATGTTCATAATTCCTCGATGAATTTCTCCGCTTATTCATTTGAGTACTCTAACCCTTGCCATGTGAAACGAAGCGCACATGCTTCTATGCCTCCCTTCTCATATGGTGCTCGCAGAATGATGAACTCTTTTCCACCCCTCCAAATGTGGGTGGTGAAGAAATTGAACTAACATCTTATGTAGAGTCAGGTCTCCAGATGAACATCTGATGAATTTGCTGGAGACCTAAGGAAATGCTTGAAAGGACGCAAGCTAACTATGCAGAAATGAATTCCTCATTTCTCTCGTCCTCACACTACTTGCTTACTATCTTGTGTGATGAAATTATGTGTGATGAAATTGATCTCATATTCTTCACTTTGAAGCATATGAGTTCGTAAGTTGTACTAATTCATCTGCAGGATGATACTCCAAAAGCTACTGAGTGGGTCCTCGATAGTGGATGCATAAACCACATGACTGGTGACAAGAATCTACTGATGAATTTTCCACTCACTCCATCTCCTCTTAAGCATATCACCTACATAGACAATGGAAAAAGCAAGGTATTGGGACTTGGTAAGGTTGATATCTCAAAGGACCGAACCATGGATAAGGTGATGCTTGTTGAATCCCTTGGGTTCAACCTTATGTCTGTCTCAATGCTTTGTGATCTTGATATGATCGTTGTATTTGTAAAATATCGTTGTGTTGTCATCATGGAATCTGACAATTCCAAAGTCTTCGAAGGCTTTAGGAGAGGAGACTTTGTATATTGTTGATTTCTCTACAGGTCCTCAACCTGCCACATGCTTACTTGCAAAGTCTTCAGAAGGCTTGTTGTGGCATCGACGACTTGGACATGCGGGCATGAGGAACTTGCACACGCTCATGAAGAAAAAGCACGTCATTGGCATCGAGGGTGTCAAATTGCTCAAGGACCACCTCTGCGGTGCATGTGAATCTAGGAAGATGACCAGATCCAAGCATCCCTCGAAGACAATCATGATCACGACTAGACCTTTTGAATTGCTTCACATGGATCTCTTTGGCCTCACTCATTACTCCATACTAACAAATGCTTCAAGTTTGTATGGCTTTGTCATTGTTGATGATTACTCTCGTTACACTTGGGTGCATATTATTCTGTACAAAAATGAAGTGCAGGATGTCTTCAGATGATTTGCTTCAAGGGCCTCCACCAACTTCGGCGTCAAGATCAAGCATATTAGGAGTGATAATGGGACTGAATTCAAGAACACTAATCTTGACGAATATCTTAATGAACTTGGTATTACTCATGATTTATCTACCCCTTATACTCCTCAACAGAATGGCATCATGGAGCGCAAGAATAGGACTCTAGTTGAGATGGCTCGCACCATGCTTGATTAATACAAGACTCCTCGTCGCTTCTGGCCTGAGGCAATTGATACTGCTTGCCCCATCATCAACAGGGTATATCTTCACAAATTCTTCAAGAAGACTTCATATGAACTTATGACTGGCAAGAAACCCAATGTAAGTTATCTCAAAGTCTTCTGTGCAAAATGCTGGATCAGGGATCCTCACCACAGTTCTAAGTTTGCACCGAAAGCACATGAAGGTTTTATGCTTGGTTATGAAAAGGACTCGCACACCTACAAAGTCTTCAACACCTACCATCACAAGGTTGTTGAAACTGTAGATGTGCGGATCGATGAAACTAATGGCTCGCAAAGAGAGCACCTGCCTTTTGTGTTAGATGAACAGTCTCCTGAGGAATCCATCAAGCTGAAGGCAACTGAAGATATCATACCCACTGAGGAAGTCATTCCAACGAATGAAGACTTTCATGTTGATACACCTGAAGAAAATGATGCTGAAGGAAGTCCTCAGCCACGTCAACCTGCTCATCCTAGAGTTGCAAATGAAGTACAGATTGACAAAATCATCGATGACATCAATGCACCAGGTCCCCTCACTCTCTCAAAAGTTTCACATTTAACTAACTTTTGTGGGAACTTTGCCTTTGTCTGTATCATAGAGCCCACGAAAGTTGATGAAGCATTCAAGGAGCTTGAGTGGATTCAAGCTATGCAAGAGGAATTGCATCGGTTCAAGCTTAACAATGTGTGGAAACTTGTCAAGCGGCCAGATCCTCGCAAACATAACATCATAGGTACCAGGTGGATCTACCATAACAAGCAAGATGAAAATGGCCTTGTGGTGAGGAATAAGGCTCGTCTTGTAGCTCAAGGCTACACACAAGTTGAAGGAATTGACTTTGATGAAATGTTCGCACATGTTGCTAGACTTGAAGCTATTCGCATATTGCTTGCTTATGCTAACCATCATAATATCATCTTATCTCAAATGGATGTGAAAAGTGCATTCCTCAATGGTAAGCTTGAGGAAGAAGTATATGTTGCTTAACCCCTAGGTTTGAAGACCTTAAGCATCCTGACAAAGTCTTCAGACTCAACAAGGCCCTCTATGGCCTCAAGCAGGCCCCTCGAGCGTGGTACGACACTCTGAAGGAATTCCTCATGAAGAAAGGCTTCAAACCCAGTTCACTCGACCCCACTCTTTTCACAAAATCCTATGACAATTAACTATTCATATGCCAAATATACGTAGACGATATTATCTTTGGTTGTACTGACAAACGTTACAGTGATTAATTTTCCTATATGATGAGTGAAGAATATCAAATGTCTATGATGGGAGAGTTGAAATTCTTCTTAGGTCTTCAAATTCATCAACAAGACAATAGCATCTTCATCTCCCAAGAGAAGTACCTCAAGGATGTTCTGAGGAAATTCGACATGCAAGATTGCAAAGGCGTCAAAACTCCAATGCCTTCAAAAGGCCACCTCTGCACTGATGAAAATGGTAAAGATTTCGATCAGAAGGTATACTGGTCCATGATTGTCTCATTATTGTATCTATGTGCATCTAGGCCTGATATTATGCTGAGTGTTTGCATGTGTGCCCGATTCCAAGCAACACCGAAGGAATCACACCATAAGGCTGTGAAACATATTCTTCGATACTTAGCTCACACACCAACACTTGGATTACGGTATCCCAAGGGCTCAAATCTTCACCTCGTCGAATACTCTGATGCTGACTATGCTGGAGATCGTGTGGATCGCAAGTCAACCTCAGGCACATTCATTTCCTCGGACGATCCTTAGTCTGCTGGTCCTCGAAGAAGCAGAACTGCATGTCACTCTCTACTGCTGAAGTTGAGTACATTTCTGCTGGCTCATGTTGTGCTCAGTTACTATGGATGAAGCAAACCCTTAAGGACTACGGCATCAAGTTGAAGAATGTGCCTCTCTACTGCGACAACGAGAGTGCCGTCAAGATTGCATACAACCTAGTTCAGCACTCCAAGCCAAGCACATCCAGATTCGTCATCACCTTCTTCAAGATCATGTACTCAAGGGCGACATCTCCATCAACCACATCACCACTGAAGAACAACTGGCTGATATCTTCACAAAGCCCTTGGATGAAAAGAGATTTTGCAAGTTGTTGTAACATCCCAAAATTTCATTTTGGAATGTTATGAAATATAGCTATGCATCATCATCACTTTGTTTGAATGAAATAAATTGTTGAAGTTCTTCTTTTGGATTTCTAAAAGGCCCCTTTCCTTTTCTCCATTTACTTGTTTCACCTATTTGAAAATCTCTGGAATTATTCAAAAAAAAGAGGAGTAACATGACACTCCACACCAGGAGCATCTTGGTGAATTATTTGAACAATAAAACCAGGGGTTTATTTGAAAGTTTATCTCAAAAGAACTTAAAATCAATTAGGCATTTTCTGAAGAAAAAAAATATTTTTTGTATTCACTTTGACAGAGGAAAAATGTTCATTAAATAAAAGTTATTCCCCTGATCATTTCGATATATATATTCCCTATGTTTGGAAATGATTTGAATGCATTAAAGGATTTTAAATGTTCTGGAAAATAGAAAAGGAAACGTATTTAAACGTTTTAATTAGCAAACTGGCCGGCCCACGGCCTTTAAGTCCCGAGATCCCTCCGGATCGGCCACCGACGCGCTGATCCCGCCCCCTCTCTCACTGACCCGTGGGACCCACCGTCCGATAGCTTCGTCAGCGTGCTCATCCCCTTCCCCTCGCCCCTGACCTCGCCGGCGATCCCAACCCCGCGGATCTCTCTCCTCTCTCCCTCTCCCGACCCCGCACCTGGCCTATAAGTAGCCACTGCCTCGCCGCGCTCCGTTCCACCCCGAGCCCCCCTCTACCCTCGCCAGAACGCCACCGCACCACCTCGCCGGAGTTCTGACTCCACCCGAACCCCCCAGAGCTCCGGGCCGTCGTCTCCGTCGTCCCCAGCCCAGTCTGACGCCACCATTCGACGCCGGATCTTCGTCGCCATCGTCTGAGCTCTTCGGATGCCGCCCCCGACCACCGCACGACCATCTCCGACCACCTCCAACGTCCGGCCGCCCTCGACCTCGCCGGAAAACTCGACAGCCCCTCTGTAAGCCACCGCACCCCCCTGGACCGTTCGATCCAAATCTGACGTGTTAGATTAGATCACTTAAATCACCGAACCGGTATCCTCTAACGTTCGGTCGTCCGCCCGCAAACACCCACACGCGCGCTCTTTCGACCAATAGGAACTCGCAACGTAGCCTCTATCCGTTAGCAATTTTTTTCTTTTTCTGTTTCTGTTTTAGAAAACAGAATGTGTTCTGATTTTATTTTTGTTATATCTTTTAAACTAATTAGTGTTTTAAATTGATTTTTTTTGCATTAGGTCAAAAATTTAATGTAGTTTCATCCTGTAATCTTAGATTTCAAATTTGAACTTTAAAATTTGAATATAATCAAATTTGCTTAAATTACTAAAATCTGTATAACTAGAGTTTAACAATATATTTTTGTATGAATCTTTTTGCCACTGGTTTGTATTAGTTAGAGCTATCATCCTACATAGTTTGAGAATTTTTAGGATGAATTTGGTTAGGGTTTTCAACAAAAACAGAATATGTTTAGTTCTTAATAGAGTTTAGTTAGTTGATTTTAGTTTTAGTTTGAATCTAAATTAGTTTACCTTTTGTTTTTAGATTTCATTAGGTTCTGTTGTTTCAACATTAGGTGTATTATTTTCTGTTAATAAAAATATTTTATTTTGTTTTGTGCTCTAGTTTAAATAGGTAAATCTTGTTGTCACCTTTAGTATTGTTTAGAAAAATGCTTTGTAGTAACTCTTTTTTGCCCAAAATTTTTATAATGAAATACTTTTTATTTTCTAATAAAATTTGTACTTACTTTCTATTATCTAAATGGCTAGTTGTTCAAAACAAATGTTTCACTTGTTATGTCTTAGTGGAGATTTGACACCAAAAATTTTAAAGTCTTATACTTTGAGTGATTCCTCTTTTGATTGTGCTATTTATTTGTTGAAGTATTTGTTTACCTTGTTGTTGTATGAATTGTATTGTGGTTATGCTTATTCTGTGCTTTGTTTGATTCGTTAGATCATCCGGAGTGCGAAGCTTGTTATCTAGAGTCACTTGAGTACAAGGATCATCAGCAAGGCAAGTCACTTTGACCATGTATACCTATGTTTTTATTGCATTAGTTCTACCATCTCCCCAATTGCATGCAAAGTAGGTAATTTGGAAACTTGGTTACTTGATGTAGTATCATGTGGTAGGCACCCCTCAACCCTTTGACACATTGGCCCTAGGAAACGTTGATTTAATTTTGCTATGCTATTAGTAGACGGGGTTGGTTGTGTGATTCATGAGAGTTGTGAGATAATAATTTCAAGACCTACAAGATGATCAAGACTTCAAGACTCTGAGTTTTCAACATACCTCTGGGTGGATGATGGTTGAACGGCGCCCTGGAGAAACCATTGGTTAGCCTACATGTTGCTGGAGAAGTGCCAGTATTCATGCGGAAAGGTCCACCCAGGCACAAAGAGATGGATGGATGCTTCAAGACCCAAGGCTTACCTGCACAGCCACAAGCCATTATGGGCTCTGGATTGCTTGGATATCGTGGTGACCCTGGACAGGCGGTGCTACGAGATGTAGAAGAACGATAGGAAAGGATGGGCACCGACAAAGTCTCGGGGAAACCCTTTAGAAGACCATGTTTTGGTCATCCGTTTCTCAAACACCCTGAAGTGCGAGAAATCCAACGGAGGCGATTAAATCTTGTGGGGAACGTGTGCAAAACTCTACAGAGTACCCAAACCTAATCGATTAGCCGTGTCCACGGTCATGGACAGTTTGAGCCAAAGGAACTGAAACTATCTGGAATTCTCAACACATATAATTGATGTGGGTATTAATGACAACTTGGGTATGAGAATTGGTTGGTGGAACCATCTCATTAATCAACCAACATTGCAGTAAGAACTTTTGCGCTCTCTTGTTGTAGGGAAAAAATTGGCTTTATGCAAAACTTACTACCCCACCTGCCATATATGCATATAGAATAGATGATTACTTTACACCCCCTCTTTTGTGACATTGCCGGCATATTCAATATGCTGACCTACACGGCTGCAATGTATCATGTTGCAGAGTACTTTTCTGACCAGGAGTGAGGATACGCTCTACGCTCGGTGAGATGCCCTTGGAGTCAGATGGACTCAACTACCTTTGAAGCTTCCGCAAGATTAGTTATTCTCATGAGTTGGCCTTCAGCCACTTTATTGTAATTCTTATTGTAATAAAGAACTTGATATGATATTTTTGATTAATAAAGCTATGTGATTTCACTTTGATATATACATTGATGTACCGTGTGTGTACCAACATGATCTTGGGATGGTACAGAAACACCCGAGATTCGACCTTTCAGGTCGGGTCACTACAGTTGCGGTGTGAGCTAAATATCTTAGAATCTTCAAATGTTCTTTGAAGAAGGACACACATCCTAACACTTATGCAAAATTTATGACTTTGATGTGCAACACACGAAGTAACGTTTTTCTCCAATCAATGAACAATAACCCTCTAAGTGTGAAGAGATTAATGAAGAATTTGATTCTCACAACCCTACGACAATTGTACGTGGTGTCTGAAATCATCATTCTTATATGGTGGGTCACGCCACCAACCAAAGTTAAAATTCTTCAAAATTGAGTTTTTCGTCATTTTGCAAATTCTTCAAATTATCAAATTCCTCAAATTTGCAAATTCCTCAAGTATTCAAATTCCTCAACTTTTCAAATTCTTCAAACTTTGAAACTCATGTTCTTCATTGATTATATATATATATATTTGAGCTTTCAATGTCCTCAACACAACATTCACTTATTGCTAATTCTTCAAGTTGATTTTCATCTAAGTGAATGTGATCGGACCCTTTCCCCTCTATGCTAAACTCAACCCAGTATGTTCACAAATTCTTCATATGCGTTCTACTTTGAAACTTGTTCAAAGTCTTCACTGTGTCCTTGACAGCTGAAGAATTTGCAAACAAAAACTTTGAAATTTTCACTATAAAATTTTTCAGTGGTTCCCGCTCAAACGGTTCCGATTCCCATGACTGGATAACCCACGATACCCCATAATCTCCACTACTCACAACGTGGGTGACACCTGTCGCATGGAGAGCAAGGGTCAGGGGCAATCTTGTCCAAAATCTTCAGGCAGAATTGGTTTTCACTCCCTCTATAAATACCCCCCCCCCGCCTTCAACTGTGCTTGGTTACTCCTCATCTCATCCCTCTCCCGAGCTCCAACCTAGCGCCGCCGCTAAAGTCATCGTCGCCGGTGAAGAAGAGCTTCACTGCCTCGACCTCGTCGTCGCCGTACTCGCATCGGTCGCGGAAGTCCTCATCCCGCCGCCGCTGTAGCTGTCTCTCTCTGCCAAGCTAGGGTGTGGGAGACATGAACAGACGAACTTCCCAATCTCATCTCTTGTTCGTCGTGTTCTTCACCAGGGTAAATAAAATTTATTTTACTGCCCTTGTTTGATCCTCAAATGCTCTTCATATTCCTCAAAAGGTGTTTATTCTTCATGAACCTTATTCTAAAAGCACCTTACATCTTCACATACTTTATGTTTTTCCCTAAGTAATGATTTTCTTAAAGATTCCTCAATTGTGTGAATCCTCAAAATTTGCACAACTCTGGAACCTAAGACAAAGAACACTTAGTGAAATTCCTCAAGACACCCATGGTCAAATTCCTCTCACATATTTTATTTAGAAAAATTTATGAGAATGCATATGACCTCTTCAAATTCATTGCACCTATACTCTGTTCACAGGTACAACATGTCCGCTGATGAATCACTAGGTTCTCATCAACTTAACTCATTTACAGCACTCCTTGAGGAAAAACTGTGTATTTCTTCAGAGTACTCAAGAGTTCATATTCCTCAAGTGAAGAAAATGGCTGACAGAAAGAAACCTCGGAAAGGTGGAAAGAAGCCATATGTGCACACTGCCTTTGAGATCCCAGTTGATGTGCATGAGGAATACTGCACAACCGATGAAGAAACTCATTTCAAAGAAACAACCAAGAAGAGAAAAATTCGTCTGCAGAAAATTGAGAGGAGATGGGCAAGGGAATGGAAGGAGTATCGTGATGTAACTCCAAAATACATGATGAAATTTGCAGTAAAACCTCCTTGCAGTAGGCCTCCCCTTGCTCCAAATCAAATTGCTGATCCCACTAGCATCAAGATTGGTGAGCACTTTCCTCACATGTGGGAGAAGCAGCAAGCCAAGCTAGCGAAGAAAGCCAAAGAGGCAATGAAGAAATTCAATGAAGATTCTGCTACTGCTGCCTCTGCCGGAGCCTTTGCAAGTGCTCCAAAGAAAATCATGAGGAAGAAATATGCATTGAAGACAAGTTCTTCAACCTCAAAACCTTCACAGCAGATCCCTCAAGGTCAAAGGCCTCGGCCTACAAAGTCTTCAGCTGCTGGAATGGTTGCTGCTCTGTCTTCTGCGACATCTTCAACTAGCCCTTCTGCGTTGAAGCTAAAGAAAACTGCTGGACGAGGTCAAAGACCAAGTCTGCACTCAAGCAAGGCTGTGGTGACCATACCCTCAGGTTCTGAGGATGATGATGATGATGAAGCTGATGATGAGGAATTGGAAGAAATCATCAAGCACAGTCAGCAAAAGGCTGCTATAGCAAAGGGCAGCTATGTTCCTCTCATGCTGGATCCCAAGATGATCCTCAACTTCATCGATATATGGCATGAAGACCCAAGCACCCCACTTTCTTCACTAAATCTGCCTCTTGGAGTGGATCATGTCCTCACCCACTTCATCTATGAAGAAAAATGGAAGAGAGAGCAAGCTCTGAGAGCTAAGAGGAACAGGGTTCAGAAGGAAAAGTTTCTGAGAGACAATGTGATGAATTGGACACCAAATCAACTCATCATTGTTCAGTCTGAAATTCGCACACACTCTGAGGATCAAGAGAGATATGATGCTGAATGGAAGGGCACCAAGGTGAGATTCATCAGGGCTGCTCAAGCTGTAGTGAAGGATCACAACACTAGGGTTGCTGCTCGATTGCAACCACAAAATCCTCAGGCTGATGAAATTGCTCAGCCTGATGAAACTTCTGATGGAAATGCTTTTGCACCAGAAGCAACTGCTAGTGCTGCTGAGGAAACTCAGACCACTGATGATCATGCCAGGACAACCACCACTATTGTGCTTGAAGAAACTGAAAGGCCAGCTGAAGCTTTTGCTGCGCCTAAAGAAACTGAACACACCAGGGCGGTTGCATCAGTCATTCTTGAAGAAACTGACACTGCTGAGGAAAAGACTCTCAAGAGAAAAGCATCAGATTCAGAAACCTCAGCCGTGAAGAAGTTGAAGACTATGCCAAGTTCTTCAACTGGACCTATTGATGCTACACCTATTTACTCAGCACCTGCCTACGAAATTGTACCATTTGGGGTGGAATATGTCATCTCAGATGAAGATGAAGATCAATCTGCTGCTTCGACAGAGCAGATTGATGAAGAAATTGAAGTTGAAGACATTGCTTGAACTCCAAAGGTATCATCGCCCTAGCCTCAATTCACTGCTGAAGAGGCTGAAGTTGAAGAAATTGATGAGGACGTAGACATTGGCAATACAACGCGTGTCATGAATGATGAATATTGGGAATCAGCACACCCAAATTCACCAATGACTACTCCTCTGACACAGATTTCTCAGTCGCTTGCTCCGACTGAAGAAATACATGATGAATCTGCCAAACTGAACACCCAAGTCACTGAAGAAATTCTAGCCGCAACGGCTGATGATCTTGATGCTCGCGCCGCAACTGAGAAACCAGCTCTCTAAATCGTTCTGTCTGAAGGTGTTCCTCTCATGCCAAACGAGATTAAGGAGCGCTTCAAGCCAAATCTTCAACCTAAGCCAAGAATGCCATTCAAAGGCTCAGTACGCCCCAAATTCCTCAAGAGTAATTTCTTCAATGAACGTATGTTCTTCATTGGTCCAAATCCCTAGGACTTTGCAAGGGCCGGTCGCAACAGATTCTGGACGGCAACACAACTCAACTACTATGGATCAGTTCTTTTTGAGAAGAAGAAAGTCTTCGAGCACCACCAAATTCCTCATGATGACATGGAAACCCTTCCATCATTCACACTGGTGCTCTAGGTTCTTCATGATGTAGGCATTCTCCCATTCTGCGTCGACATCTGCGACTGGAATGAAGAACTCATTCTTCAGTTCTATGCCACATTGCATATCAGTGGAAATTCTTCAGACGTCAACTCCTGGATATTGGACTGGATGACAGGATCAACACACTTCACTGCTCAAGCTTCTGAATTGCTTTAGTGTGTACTAGTTCCAATTCCCTCAGATGAAGCTCACAAACTGTTTGATGAGCCTGCACTTCCAAATCAGCTGATGCAAGTGTTGATGAAGACATTGCCTCTAGGAAAGCCTCAACAAAAAAACCTTCCTTGTGAAGGATCTTCTATATGTGCCCATGACTGTCTACCGCATACTCACAAATACGCTATGTCCTCAGAAGGGCCACAATTCTGAAGAACAAGAAGAAGTGGAAGGAGTCATGAAGAATATGCTCTTCAACATCATTCATGGGATTCCCATTAACTTGCATGACTTCTTCATAAGGACTTTGGCCAGTGCTGCTTTAGCTCAATTTGAACAGAAGCTCTATGCACCTTGGATAATGAAATTCATCACGGCAAAGTCCTCGGTTCCCTTCAAGGCTGATTTCCAGAACCACTTTGGCTTCCTGCCTCCAATTGAAGTCATCAAGAGCACAATTGCCTGAGTTGAAGGAAAAGGCAAGGTTGTCATTGATGAAGGCACTCGTCCATTGGATGGACAGTTTTGCAAAGCCGCTTCCTTCTCCACCAATGATGACACTGCCACTCAAGACTCCGATGCAAAGGCCTCAGCTCACAAACCTCAAGAGTCCGCCCCTCGTGTCATGACTGATCGCGAGCTTCTAATAAGTCTTCATCAGAAGGTCGATCACAATCACAAGTGGGTGAAGCATCAACTTGGATACATTGTGCAGAACCTGACTGTGACACAGAACACCGTGAAGAGGAATCACTACTATGCGCATGAAAACCTCAACTGCTCTTGGGCCGTACTGTCTCACCTCATGTCTTCTGAAGAACTAGATGATCTAGATCTTGAGGAACATCCTGACTGGGCTCGTCGACCTCAGAAGAAATTCACGAAATTTCAAGTTCCTCTGATGGTCACAAGTTCATTTTCTTCATCTCGAGAGCACGATGAAGACATTGATGACACTGCGGCAGGCCCTGCATCAACAAACGACCCCGACAACACTGGCGCTCCTTCCTCACCAACACGATGAAATTTGTCAAAGGGGCGTTAGTCCTCACTTTTTCTTCCCTTTTGGTCTTCAATGACAAAGTGGGAGAAAATTTGAGTTAGTCTTCAAGCAGGTCTCTCTATATGGGCTATTTTCATTTAAGTTACAACTCTCGCTCTTCTGAAACTTTTGTTGGTTGAGTTGTAAACTTAAGTCCGATGGTGGTCTGACACTTTTGAACTATTTCCTCGCATGTTTATTTCCTCAAGTACCTTAATGCATACATGCTGAATTTCGTCAGACACCATTTTCCTCATGCATTTCAAATTTTTCATATCATATGTTCAAATGCGTGTATGAATTACAAGATATAGGGGGAGTTCTCCATGTTTTAACCTGCCATGTGCATTTGCAGTCCAAAGAAAATTCCTCAAATATGCACATGTTCAGGGGGAGTTCTTCTATATCTTGCAATAAAATTCCTCAAAATCTGTACTTTCACTTCATATGTTTATCCCCATTGAAAACTTAACCTATTTGTCATCAATCACCAAAAAGGGGGAGATTGTTAGTGCATCTAGTGCCCCTTAGTGATTTTGGTGTATTGAAGACTTATAGGTTAAGGCACTAATGTGTTTGTGAGTGTACACAGGATCTATAAGTCGATGAGGAGTTTGATATATTCGGAGATTATCGACCCCTAAAAATGTATGTCTTCAAGTGAAGACTTTGCTGAAGACCTTCTGAAGACTTTGTTGAAGACTTTGTGAAGACTTTGAAAATGAAGAAGTTGGTGTGACCTTGAAGATATGAACGAGGAATATGAAGTGTGAAGACTTTTGTTTTCATAGTTTCATTTCCTTTATTTGAGTCATTGGAAACACCGTACTCTTAAAGGGGACCGAGGTAATACTAAGGAAAATTTCCAACTGATTCTCAACTCCAAAATCCTCAACCTATACAATCCTTTGAGTGAAGCCTTTGGAAATCTCTTATGGTTCAGACAAGTTCTTCAGTGACAGAGATGAAGTTCTTCTGGTCTCTAAGGAAATTGACCTGATTGAGGAGTTACAATTGACCTCGTATAACTGTTGATGAAATTGATCTTTACTGTTTGAAGAATTTGACTGAAGACTTTCACAATTTCCTCACCTCAAATTCTTCAAGTTACCTTGTTCCTTACCTACTTATCCTGCATCACGTTACTTGTAATTTGTGCATGTTTCATTTCATCATGATGACTATGTTGTCGCTATGTTCCTCATGCACTTGACTACTTATTCTGCTGCTAGTTATTCATCACATTTCAAATTCTCCAAGGTGAAATTCCTCAAGTGATGAATTTGTAAAAATCGCCTATTCAACCCCCCCCCCCTCTAGTCAATATAACGCACTTTCAAGCCGTATGGTCTCCTATGTGCACGATGGCACAGTTCAGGCAAGACAAGGTTTTTTCTAACCTATTACAAAGCTCTCTATAGAGCGCCAAAAGCAAGACAAAGTTTTGTACACAGATCAAATTTTGGTGGGTCAAGAAGCCGATTTGTACCATTGAAATATCAACTTGCTCAGCTTGACGGCGGGTCATCCCATGGCGGGTCTTCGACCTCCTCGATCTGAAGATTGTCCACGTCCTAGTTGCAGTTCATTAAAGCTTCAAAGTTTTCCTCTTCAAAGAGGGGAGACGGGTCAATGTTAGTGGCAAAGAGATGCTTACAGCGTGCAGGAGTTAAGTCCCTGGCCTCGAAGGTTGGGCAACACACTCGCTTGTTCTCAGCGTTGTAAGCCGCCTGATATGTTGACAGATTAACTTCTTCCGCTAGCACTGATGCAAGGACCCTGTAGGCCTTCATACAATGGGCATAGTCGGCTTCTGTGAATTTTGAGCCGTTGTCCTTCTTGGACGGAAAACCATCCATCATCTCTTCAGCGGATAGCTCCGGGGCAAAAGCCAAAGCCCGGCTTATCGCAGCAATGGCTCCCTTCCGAGCGGCTGACCGTTTGAACTCTTTAATTTGCTTTGGCAGGGTGGATAGCACCTCTATGACTCCTTTCATGGAATTGGGGATGCTTTCTTTGTTCAGCATAGCTCTAATGGTGCAAAGAGTCCCGCAGTACAGCTGCTCTGATAAAGTGTAGACGGCTTTCAGCTGCAGTAAGCTGTCAGCACCAAGCTGGCAGCTTCTTTGACCTGCAAAGACGAGTTTCGCGTTATAAGCCTCCCGGGCAATCTTTTAAGTGAGAATATTGGTTGAGTTTTCAGTGCTTACCAAAGATAGCAGCAGTCGTCTTTGAAATATGTCCCTTCAAGCCCTGCAACTCGTCTGATACGAGTTTGAGCCGCTGGTCAGCATCATCTGCATGTTTGGCCAGAGTAGATTGTTCTGCATCAGCAGTTTTCTTGAAAGGTGCAAACTCAGATTTAACTTTTGTAAGTTCTTCAGCGGCAAGCCGGCATTTCTCCTCTGCTTCACTTCGGGAAGCTTGCTGGGAAGCAAGATTGCCTCTTAAGCCGGTCAGATCAGACTCAGCATTGCTCAAAGCTTCTTGTGACATATAAATGCAAAAGAGGGGTAAGTCACCAGATGGTCAGCTAAGGGAATATAATGCAAGTCTCAAGCATATTGCAAGCAATATACTCGACACTTGAGGGCTAATGTCTGTTTGCTCTCCAAGACTACAAGTAGGTTCCGTCTCATCTTCCTCAAGTTAAGCCGGCACTTGGGGGCTACAGCGGTGCTTTCCAAGTTTACAGTGAAGTTCCGGCTCATCTTCATCAAGTTAAGACGGCACTTGGGGGCTACATAAGGCTTTTTCATTTAATCTAAAGGGAAGTTCTGGCCCATTATTTCTATATTGACCCGAACTTGGGGGCTACATTTGATCAACTCATCAACACCGGCTCAACATATACATGTTAAGCCGATGGTTGGGGGCTACAGGCTAGGTTGTTCTATTTATAACACGGATTGGAAGACCCGGTTTACCATTTTCAATATTAAACCAGCTCTTGGGGGCTACATAAGGATATAAGGGAAGATAGGAGTACCTCATATTTTTCTTCATTAAGCCGACAAGCTTGAGCTCCATGTTCCGGCTTGTCAGAAGCTTCAGCCATCTCAGTGTGCTGGGTCAGTACATGGGGGTGGGGATGTTGAAAGCCGCTCCCAGTAATGATGACGTCCGGAACAGTTGGATCTTCGATGATTGTTGAAGGGTTGGGCGGCTTAGAGT
Source organism: Hordeum marinum (assembly GCA_022496015.1). Classification (NCBI taxonomy): domain Eukaryota; kingdom Viridiplantae; phylum Streptophyta; class Magnoliopsida; order Poales; family Poaceae; genus Hordeum; species Hordeum marinum. The sequence goes on along the minus strand of CM039674.1, from coordinate 144,099,468 downwards.
TGGTCCTTGGAGGACTCTCAGTTGCCATCTCATGGGCCGCCGGCTTGATAGAACGACGAGCGTCTGCAGGCGCATCCTTTGTGGCTGCAGAGGGATCAGCGTGTGTCGCAGGACAATCCGACTTGGCAGGATCCGACTCTTGGGCAGTGGGGGCAGGGGTAGACCCGCCAGTTTTCCTTCGTTTTGCTTGAGCCCTGCAAAGCACAGAAGGTTATTGTATAAAGTTCAAGGATGACAAAGGATATGATGCAAACATGAAAGCACGTACTCTGGGTTGATCTTCAGGGGCGGCGGCTTAGTCGCTGTAGAGTCGCCTAACGATGGGGGTGATTCCTCAAAGCAGTTGAGGCAATATAAAAACAGAGTAAAGTTATAAGGCAAGGTTGACAAAACTAAACCAAGTTAAACAAATACCTCAGCCAGCCGCTTCCGCTGAGCCGGAGAGTTGGCCAACCCGGCCATAAGATCGTCAGAGCCGGTGCTCCAATTTTGGCGTCGAGAGGGGTGATGTTGCTTTTTCAAAAGAAAGTTGGGGTCGAAATAAGCAAGGGGATGAGAAAATGGGAATTTTTGGACGACCCGCTGTATCTTCTTTGGTGGAAGATGTTCTGAGTCAGATGAAACATAGGTTACCTCAGGAACGTTGGCGTGGCTTGTGTCTGTTTCGTCCTGTGAGTTATTACTGTCAGTAAGGCGCATGATAAGACGGTAAAGAGAGTCAAATTCTACCTCTGAGTCGTCAACTTCATGCTGCTCTTGGACAACAGTTCTTTTCTTCCGGCCGCCGGCCTTGTCCTTAGACTTCTTCGGAGGAGGGATGTAATTTTTCTTCCAGAAGTTGGAGTTAGCCTGAAAGCACAAGCCGTCGAAAGAGGTTAAAGGTTGCGACATGCATGGATAGTTAACGCGGAGGTAAGGAGACTTGAAAGCCGTCCTTACATCTGGGGTCGGGTTTGCGGCACAGGATGGTGGTAACCCAACAGTGCGGCAAGATTCTTGGGACTCATGGATAAGTCCCTTGATGGCGGCAACGATGTTCTCTTCTGTCAAAGCGGTATGATTATAGAAGAGGGGGTCATTGGCGTCGCCTGTATATTCACACATGAGACGGTCCCGCCGTCTTAGAAACATGACCTTCCAGGAGATCCAGCAGCGGGCCAGATCAATCCCTGCCAGACCATTGGCCATGAGGGCTCTAATCTTGGCAAAAGCCGGACCATACTTCGCCCGTTCGGAGGCTGACATCCAGTTAGGGAGCTCAGTTGTGGTGCGGATCTAGGTAGGACAATAACCCGACAATGGGCGTTCTCCCTCTAGAGAAGTATCTTTGCAGTAAAACCAAGTTCTGTTCCAATCCTTGGGGTGACTTGGCATTCGAACAGCTGGAAAGGTCATATCCCGTCTTCTTTGGATGGAGACACCGCCAATCTCTAAGCTTGGGCCAGCCGCCACTTCCGTCTGGCGGTTTACATAAAAAACTCTCAAAAGAGGTAAAGAGATATATCCATCCAGTTCGGACTTACCTTGCGCATCGGCAAACCACTTGTTCAAGCGATCGAGCTTGTCTTCGGAGCTTTTTAGCTTCTGATTCATCTCTGTGTTGGGTGATGTAGTAGTAAATCAAAAAATTCCTACGCGTCACCAAGATCAATCTCTGGAGAAACCAGCAACGAGCAAAGGGGGAGTGCATCTTCATACCTTTGAAGATCTCAAAGCGAAAGCGTTACAAGAATGCGGTTGGTGGAGTCATACTCGCAGCGATTCAGATCGCGGTGGATTCCGATCTAAGCGCCGAACAACGGTGCCTCCGCGTTCAACACACGTGCAGCCCGGTGACGTCTCCTACGCCTTGATCCAGCAAGGAGGAAGGAGAGTTTGAGGGAGAGCTCCGGCAGCACGACAGCGTGGTGACGGTGGAGCTGCGTGGTACTCCGGCAGGGCTTCGCCAAGCGCTACGGAGGACGAGGACGAGGAGGGGTAGGGCTGCGCCGAGAGAGAGAGATTTGTGTTGTTAGCAGCCCAAAACCCTCCACTATTTATAGCAGGAGGAGGAAGGGGTGCACAGCCCCTAGGGTTCCCACCCTAGGTCTGGTGGCCAACCCTAGATGGGTCTTGGGCGACGGCCAAGAGAGGAAGAGGGGGGAGGCGCCCTAGGGTGGGCCTAGGGCCCATCTGCGCTAGGGTTAGCCCCCCTTCCTCCTTTGTTGTGCCTTGGGACCTTGTAGGAGGTGCACCAGCCCACCTAGGGGCTGGTTCCCTCCCACCTTCAGCCCACGCAGCCCTCTCGTGCCGGTGGCCCCACACAGTGGACCCTCGGAACCCTTCCGGTGGTCCCGGTACGTTACCGGTGATGCCCGGAACACTTCCGGTGACCAATTCCTCACTTCCTATATATTAATATTTACCTCCGGATCATTCCGGAACTCCTCGTGACGTCCGGGATCTCAAACGGGACTCCGAACATCCTTTGGTAACCACGTACACTATTCCCATACAACCCTAGCATCATCAAACCTTAAGTGTGTAGACCCTACGAGTTCGAGAGGCATTTAGACATGACCGAGACACCTCTCCGGTCAATAACCAACAGCGGGATCTAGATACCCATGTTGGCTCCCACATGCTCCATGATGATCTCATCGGATGAACCACGATGTCGGGGATTCAATCAATCCCGTATACAATTCCCTTTGTCTACCGGTATGACACTTGCCCGACATTCGATCGTCGGTATCCCTATACCTTGTTCAGTCTCGTTTCCGGCAAGTCTCTTTACTCGTTCCGTAACACATCATCCCATGGCTAACTCCTTAGTCACATTGAGCTCATTATGATGATGTCTTACCAAGTGGGCCCAGAGACACCTCTCCGTCACACGGAGTGACAAATCCCAGTCTCAATTCGTGCCAACCCAATAGATACTTTCGGGGATACCCGTAGTATACCTTTATAGCCATCTGTGATGTCTGGCACACCCAAAGTATTCCTACGGTATTCGGGAGTTGCACAATCTCATGGTCTAAGGAAATGATACTTTACATTAGAAAAGCTTTAGCAGACGAACTACACGATCTTCTGCTATGCTTAGGATTGGGTCTTGTCCATCAAATCATTCTCCTAATGATGGGATCCCGTTATCAACGACATCCAATGTCCATGGTCATGAAACCGTGACCATCTATTGATCAACGAGCTAGCCAACTAGAGGATCAGTAGGGACTTGTTGTGGTCTATGTATTCACACATGTATTACGATTTCCGGTTAATACAATTATAGCATGAACAATAGACAATTATCATGAACAAGGAAATATAATAATAACCATTTTATTATTGCCTCTAGCGCATATTTTCCAACAGTCTCCCACTTGCACTACAGTCAATAATCTAATTACATTTTGATGTATCGAACACCCATAGAGTTCTGGTGTTGATCATGTTTTGCTCATGAGAGAGGTTTAGTCAACGGATCTGTGACATTCAGATCCATATGTACTTTACGAATATCTATATCTCCTTCCTGAATGTAATCATGAATGGAGTTGAAGTGGCGCTTGATGTGTCTTGTCTTCTTGTGAAACCTGGGCTCCTTGGCAAAGGCAATACGTCCAGTGTTGTCATAGAATAGAGTCATCAGGCCCGACACGCTGGGAATCACTCCTAGGTTGGTGATGAACTCCTTCATCCAGACTCCTTATTTTGCTACTTCCAAAGAAGCTATGTACTCCGCTTCACATGTAGATGCTGCCACGACGCTTTGCTTGCTACTGCACCAGCTGACTGCACCTCCGTTCAAAATATACACGTATCCGGTTTGTGACTTGGAGTCATCCGAATCTGTGTCGAAGCTAGCATCGACGTAAACCTTTACGACGAGCACTTCGGCACCTCCATATATGAGAAACATGTCCTTGGTCCTTTTTAGGTACTTCAGGATATTCTTGACCGCTGTCCAGTGTTCCGCTCCGGGATCACTTTGGTACCTCCCTACCAAACTTATGGCAAGGTTCACATCAGGTCTGGTACACAGCATGGCATACATAATAGAGCCTATGGCTGAAGCATAGGGGATGACACTCATCTTTTCTCTATCCTCTTCCGTGGTCGGGCATTGAGTCCTACTCAATCTCACACCCTGTAACACAGGCAAGAACCCCTTCTTGGAATGATCCATATTGAACTTCTTCAATATCTTCTCAAGGTATGTGCTTTGTGAAAGACCTATGAGGCGTTTAGATCTATCTCTATAGATCTTGATGCCTAATATGTAAGCAGCTTCTCCAAGGTCCTTCATTGAAAAACACTTATTCAAGTAGGCCTTCATGCTTTCCAAAAGTTCTATATTATTTCCCAGCAACACTATTTCATCCACATATAATATGAGAAATGCTACAGAGCTCCCACTCACTTTCTTGTAAATACAGGGTTCTCCATAAACCTGTATAAATCCGAACGCTTTAATCACCTCATTAAAGCGAATGTTCCAACTCCGAGATGCTTGCACCAGCCCATAGATGGAGCGCTGGAGCTTGCATACCTTGTTAGCATTCTTAGGACCGATAAAACCTTTCAGCTGCATCATATACATTTCTTCCTTAAGGAAACCATTAAGGAATGTAGTTTTGACGTCCATTTGCCAGATCTCATAATCATAAAATGCGGCAATTGCTAACATGATTCGGACGGACTTCAGCATCGCTACGGGTGAGAAAGTCTCATCGTAGTCAACTACTTGAACTTGTTGATAACCCTTAGCGACAAGCCGAGCCTTATAGACGGTCACATTACCATCTGCGTCAGTCTTCTCCTTAAAGATCCATTTATTTTCTATGGCTCGCTTATCATCGGGCAAGTCCACCAAAGTCCATACTTTGTTCTCATACATGGATCCTATCTCGGATTTCATGGCTTCAAGCCATTTGTTGGAATCTGGGCCCTCCATCGCTTCTTCATAGTTCAAAGGTTCACCCTTATCCAACAACATGATCTCTAGGATAGGGTTGCCGTACCACTCTGGTGCGGAACGTGTCGTTATGGACCTTCGAGGTTCAATAGCAACTTGATCTGAAGTTTCATGATCACCATCATTAGCTTCCTCTCCAGCCGGTGCAGGCTCCATAGAAACAACTTCCCGTGTTGCGCTACTCTCCAGTTCGAGTGGAGGTACAATTTCCTCATCAAGTTCTATTTTCCTCCCACTTACTTCTTTCGAGAGAAACTCTCTCTCTAGAAATGATCCATTCTTCGCAACAAAGACTTTGCCTTCGGATCTGAGGTAGAAGGTATACCCAACTGTTTCTTTGGGGTATCCTATGAAGACGCACTTTTCCGCTTTGGGTTCAAGCTTCTTAGGTTGAAGTTTCTTCACATAAGCATCGCATCCCCAAACTTTCAGAAACGACAGCTTAGGTTTCTTTCCAAACCATAATTCATACGGTGTCGTCTCAACGGACTTAGACGGTGCCCTATTTAAAGTGAACGCGGCAGACTCTAATGCATATCCCCAAAATAATAGTGGTAAATCGGTAAGAGACATCATAGATCACACCATATCCAATAGAGTGCGATTACGATATTCAGACACACCATTTCGCTGAGGTGTGCCAGGCGGCGTGAGTTGTGAAACAATTCCACATTTCCTTAGGTGTGTGCCAAACTCGTGACTCAAATATTCTCCGCCACGATCAGATCGCAGGCACTTTATTTCCTGTCACGTTGATTCTCTAGCTCATTCTGAAATTCCTTGAACTTTTCGAAGGTTTCATACTCGTGTTTCATTAAGTAGACATCCCATATCTGCTTAAGTCATCAGTGAGGGTGAGAACATAACGGTAGCCACCGCGAGCCTCAACGCTCATTGTACCGCATACATTGGTATGTATTATCTCCAACAAGTCAATTGCTCACTCCATTGTTCCGGAGAACGGAGTCTTGGTCATCTTGCCAATGAGGCATGGTTCGCACGTGTCAAATGATTCAAAATCAAGAGACTCCAAAAGTCCATCAGCATGGAGTTTCTTCATGCGTTTGACACCAATATGACCAAGGCGGAAGTGCCACATGTAAGTGGGACTATCGTTATCAGTCTTACATATTTTGGTACTCACACTATGAATATGTGTAACATCACGTTCGAGATTCATCAAAAATAAACCATTGACCAGTGGGGCATGACCATAAAACATTTCTCTCATATAAATAGAACAACCATTATTCTCAGATTTAAATGAGTAGCCATCTCATATCAAGCGAGATACAGATACAATGTTCATGCTCAAAGCTGGTACTAAATAACAATTATTAAGTTTTAAAACTAATACAGAGGGTAGATGTAGAGGTAGCGTGCCGACGGCAATCACATTGACCTTGGAACCATTCCCGACGCGCATCGTCACCTCGTCCTTTGCCAGTCTCCGCTTATTTCGCAGCTCCTACTTGGAGTTACAAATGTGAGCAACTGCACTGGTATAAAATACCCAGGAGCTACTACGAGTGCTGGTAAGGTACACATCAATAACAAGTATATCACATATACCTTTAACGTTGTCGACCTTCTTATCTGCTCAGTTCCGCTTCCAGTGATCGGTACCCTTGTAATAAAAGCTCTCGGTCTCAGGCTTGGGTCCATTCTTGTTCTTCTTCCCGGCAACTTGCTTACCGGGCGCGGCAACTGCTTTGCCGTCCTTCTTGAAGTTCTTCTTACCCTTGCCTTTCTTGAAACTAGTGGTCTTATTGACCATCAACACTTGATGCTCCTTTTTGATCTCGACCTCCGCTGATTTCAGCATCGAGTACAACTCAGGAATGGACTTCTCCATCCCCTGCATGTTGTAGTTCATAACAATGCTCTTGTAGCTAGGTGGAAGCAACTGGAGGATTCTGTCAATAACCGAGTCATCCAGAAGATTAACTCCCAGCTGAGACAAGTGGTTGTGCAACCCAGACATTTTGAGTATGTGCTCGTTGACAGAACTATTTTCCTCCATCTTACAGCTAAAGAACTTATTGGAGACATCATATCTCTCGACGGGCATGATCTTGGAAAACCATTCTCAGCTCTTGGAACATCTCATATGCTCCGTGTTGCTCAAAACGCTTTTGGAGCCCCGATTCTAAGCTATAAAGCATGCCGCACTGAACCAGGGAGTAATCATCGCAACGCGACTGCCAGGCATTCATAACGTCTTGAGTTGCTGGGAAAATGGGTGCGTCACCTAGCGGTGCATCGAGGACATATAATTTCTTAGAAGCTATGAGGATGATCCTCAAGCTATGGACCCAGTCTGTATAGTTGCTTCCATCGTCTTTCAGCTTGGTTTTCTCTAGGAACGCGTTGAAGTTGAGGGCAACATTAGCGTGGGCCATTGGATCTACAATATAGATTGTAAAGACAATTTTAGACTAAGTTCATGATAATTAAGTTCACATAATCAAATTATTTAATGAACTCCCACTTATATAGACATCTCTCTAGTCATCCAAGTGACACATGATCCACGTCAACTAGCCCGTGTCCGGTCATCACATGAGAGGGACTAGTCATCAATTGTGAACATCTCCATGTTGATTGTATCTTATATACGACTCATGTTTGACCTTTCGGTCTCCCGTGTTCCGAGGCCATGTTTGTACATGCTAGGCTCGTCAAGTCAACCTAAGTTTATTGTGTGTGTAAATATGGCTTACACCCATTGTATGCGAACGTTAGAACCTATCACACCCGATCATCGCGTGATGCTTCAGAACAACGAACCTTAGCAATGGTGCACAGTTAGGGGGAACACATTTCTTGAAATTTTAGTGAGAGATCATCTCATTTAAGTTGTTGTCGTTCTAAGCAAATAAGATGTAAAACATGATAAACATCACATTCAATCATATAGTGACATGATATGGCCAATATCATCTTGCTCCTTTGATCTCCATCTTCGGGACACCATGATCATCATTGTCACCGACATGACACCATGATCTCCATCATTGTGTCTTCATGAAGTTGTCTCGTCAACTATTACTTCTACTACTATGGCTAACGGTTAGCAATAAAGTAAAGTAATTACATGGCGTTGTTGATTGACACGCAGGTCATACAATAAATTAAGACAACTCCTATGGCTCATGCCGGTTGTCATACTCATTGACATGCAAGTCGTGAATCCTATTACAAGAACATGATCAATCTCATACATCACATATATAACATCATATCCTTTGGCCATATCACATCACACGACATATGCTACAAAAACAAGTTAGACGTCCTCTAATTGTTGTTGCAAGTTTTTACGTGGCTGCTATAGGTTTCTAGCAAGAACATTTCTTACCTACGCAAAAACCACAACGTGATATACCAATTTCTATTTACCCTTCATAAGGACCCTTTTCATCGAATCCGATCCGACTAAAGTGCGAGAGATAGACACCCGCTAGCCACCTTATGCAACAAGTGCATGTCAGGTTGTGGAACCAGTCTCATGTAAGCGTACGTGTAAAGTCGGTCCGGGCCACTTCATCTCACAATACCGCCGAATCAAGATAAGACTAGTAACAACAAGCAAATTGAAAAAATCAACGCCCACAACAACTTGTGTTCTACTCGTGCATAGATTCTACGCATAGACCTAGCTCATGATGCCACTGTTGGGAGACATAGTAGTAAATCAAAAAAAATCCTACGTGTCACCAAGATCAATCTATGGAGAAACCAGCAACGAGCAAAGGGAGAGTGCATCTTCATACCTTTGGAGATCGCAAAGCAGAAGCATTACAAGAACGCGGTTGGTGGAGTCATACTCATAGCGATTCAGATCGCGGTGGATTCCGATCTAAGCGTCAAACAACGGCGCCTCCGCGTTCAACACACGTGCATCCCAGTGACGTCTCCTATGAATTCATCCAACAAGGAGGAAGGAGTGGTTGAGGGAGAGCTCCGGCAGCACGACGGCGTGGTGACAGTGGAGCTGCGTGGTACTTCGAAAGGGCTTCGCCAAGCGCTACAGAGGACGAGGAGGAGGGGTAGAGCTGCGCCGAGAGAGAGAGAGAGATGTGTGTTGTTGGCAGCCCAAAACCCTCCTCTATTTATAGGAGGAGGAGGAGGGGGTGTGCAGCCCCTAGGGTTCCATCCCTAGGGCCGGCGGCCAATCCTAGATGGGTCTTGGGCGGCGGCCAAGAGAGGGAGAGGGGGAGGTGCCCTAGGGTGGGCCTAGGGCCCATCTGGGCTAGGGTTAGCCCCTCCTTCCTCCTTTGATGCGCCTTGGGCCCTTGTGGGATGCGCACCAAACCACCTAGGGGCTGGTACCCTCCCACCTTCGGCCCACGCAGTCCTCTGGTGCCGGTGCCACCACACGGTGGACCCCCGGAACCCTTTCGGTGGTCCCGGTACGTTACCGGTGATGCCCGGAACACTTCTGGTGACAAATTCCTCACTTCCTATATATTAATATTTACCTCCGGACCATTCCAGAACTCCTCGTGACATTCGGGATCTCATCCGGGACTCCGAACATCCTTCGGTAACCACGTACACTATTCCCATACAACCCTAGCGTCATCGAACCTTAAGTGTGTAGACCCTATGGGCTCGGGAGGCATGTAGACATGACCGAGACACCTCTCCGGTCAATAACCAACAACGGGATCTGGATACCCATGTTGGCTCCCACATGCTCCACGATGATCTCATCGGATGAACCACGATGTTGGGGATTCAATCAATCCTATATACAATTCCCTTTGTCTACTGGTATGACACTTACCCAAGATTCGATCGTCGGTATCCCTATACCTTGTTCAATCTCGTTTCTGGCAAGTCTCTTTACTCGTTCTGTAACACATCATCCCATGGCTAACTCCTTAGTCACATTGAGCTCATTATGATGATGTCCTACCAAGTGGGCCCAGAGATACCTCTCCGTCACACGGAGCGACAAATCCCAGTCTCGATTCGTGCCAACCCAACAGATACTTTCGGGGATACACGTAGTATACCTTTATAGCCACCCAGTTACATTATGACGTTTGGCACAGCCAAATTATTCCTACGGTATCCGGGAGTTGCACAATTTCATGGTCTAAGGAAATGATACTTGACATTAGAAAAGCTTTAGCAGACGAACTACACGATCTTCTGCTATGCTTAGGATTGGGTCTTGTCCATCAAATCATTCTCCTAATGATGTGATCCCGTTATCAACGACATCCAATGTCCATGGTCATGAAACCGTGACCATCTATTGATCAACGAGCTAGCCAACTAGAGGCTCACTAGGGAGTTTTTGTGGTCTATGTATTCACACGTGTATTACAGTTTCCAGTTAATACAATTATAGCATGAACAATAGACAATTTTCATGAACAAGGAAATATAATAATAACCATTTTATTATTGCCTCTAGGGAATATTTCCAACAATCTGTCAGCTTCACATCACGGGGGTTGTGGTTAATGGCATGGCCTGTATAAACAATTAGCACATGTGAGATTCCCAAGTTATTACTTTTTAAAATCCTCTGTCCGGATGTTTTTCAGATTCCAGCAGAGTCTTGGGGGCTGCGACTAAATTCATAAAAAATACAAAACAATTTTACTTCGTATCCTTATCACATTCGACCCCAGTGTGAGTTCTCCCGAACTCACATAGGTCTCGAAGGATACTAAGAATGGCAATTGCATATAAATCCAAACATGCTATGTACATTACCTTAAAGCCTGCTAGCAGGATGCCGAAAATTTCCTTCAATCCGCTGTCAATGTATTGAATATCTTGTAGTACTGAGCTCAGGGGGACACGGTGCTCTTTGGCGGTGGAGGAATCATTCAGACCCTCCTCCATCATCGGCGTCCACCCGAATTGAATCCATTCTGTCACGGGCGACTCCTGGTGCGGCATGGCAGCTTTTCCCCTTGGAGAAGCCGGAATAGATGACTCCGAAGGCTTGGAGGCCTCCGGAATAGCCTCCGAAGAAACCTTGACTAACTAAACACTCCTGCTTTGCTTGCCAGGAGGGACTCACCCTCCTGGTCTTCAGGAACTGAGGTGTTAACCTCGGTCATGACCTCATCGTCCCTGCCCCTTTTATCCAGCTCGGGGATGGTCGTTTCGGCCACCACCTCCTCGATGTCGGAGGGAAGAGAGTTATGGGACGCGGTCCCACTCTCCTCCAGTTCGGCTAGCAGAGATTCCCCTTTCGAGGCTTGGTCGGTAGGAAGGACGCGCGGTAGGCTGCGATAAAAAAAGCATATGAATAGCTAGTAACAAGAAACCTTCAAAGTGAAGGGATGATATAAACTTCAGAATCATACCTTTGGGCACGGGGTTTGACCCTGAGGGTCCTTCGGGAGACCCTTTCAAAATACTCAGTCTCCCTGTCGAAGCCCGGAACATCATCAAAAAGGGCAACTTTGGCCATGCATTGCCTTTTTTGGGTAGTGGGAGCAATCTCTCCCTCGTCGTGTTAGGGCACTGCCCTCTTATTCGTGTGGGAGGAGTCACTCTCCTCCAGTCCTCCCCGTCCTCTTCTAGCTATCCTTCAAGAGTGGAAGGGGCATGTGTATCCTCGGACCCAGTGTCCAAAAGGCCTTTTGAATGAAGACCTCGAGTCATCTTCTTCTCCTCCTTCTTCTCTTCTTTCTTCTTCGGTGTTGCGGCTGTCTTTTCAGCCAGCATGGCTTCTAATAAGGTCGTCCTAGGGCCTTCTAGCGACGGTGCCAGACAGTTGATCCGCTTGGATTTCTCCAACCGGATCTATAAATATGGAAGAAAGAGGGGTAAGAACCTTATCAAAAAATCCGAACACAAAGTAATACGATCTTACAGGTCCAGGGGTGCGAGGCCTCAATTCCTAGGTCTTCCTTCGCGGCTGGCCATGTCTTTTTAGGCTTGAATAACACCTTCCACAACTTGTCGTGCCCGATGTGGAAGAAGTGTTGCACAGTGGCCGGATCATTCAGATTGTAGTCCCGCATGGGCGCAGCCCGATCTTGATAGGGGAGGAGGCGGCGGTGCAACATAACCTGAACTACGTTGGTCAACCCGATCTTCTTTGTTATCAGGACGGAGATGCACCTTTGCAGTGCCTTCACTTCTGCAACTTCCCCCCAATCGAGCCCTTTCTTTATCAAGGACACCAGTCTGGTGGGGCGTCCGGATCTGAATTTGGGGGAAGCTGTCCACCTTGTGTCGCATGGTTTGGTGATGTAGAACCACTCCCTCTTGCAGACCTTGATGGTATCTATGAAAGAACCATTCGACCATTGTGCCAAAGGAAGCTTGCTAATAATCACTCCCCCATAGTATGCCTGCTGGCCGTTAACTACCTTTGGCTTGACACTGAACACTTTCAACCATAAGCTGAAGTGGGGGTGGACCCGCAGAAAGGCCTCGCAGACAGTGATGAAACTAGAAATATGCATAAAAGAATTTGGAGGGAGGTCATGGAAGTCCAACCCATGAAAAAACATCAAGCCCCTCACGAAGGGGTGGAGGAGGAAGCTGAGGCCCCATAGGAAGTGGGGAATGAACACCACCCTCTCGCCTTCTTTAGGTGTGGGGACGATCTGGTTTTTCTCCGGAGCATGATGGACTATGTCTACCGATGGGTAGCTGACGAGCTTCAACTCCAAAATATCCATGTTGGTGACAATGGAGGCCTCCCACTTTCCCTTGGAGCCTGTGCCGGCCGTGGACGAAGATGGGAAGGGGTTGAAGAAATGGGGGGGAAGATGAAACTTGGGAGCACGAAACTCATAAGATCAGGGAGGGTAATGGCGATGTAAGATCTGGAATGTGTATGGAGGTTGTGGTGGCGGTTTTCCTTCTTATAAGCCATTGTAATACCAAGAGCCCCTCGGTTGCGCTGTGGACCTTGCCACTTCCCGATAAATTGTGCAGTTATGGGTACATGGGATAGCCCAAATCATAAACTGTATCCATCAAATAGCGGGGCACGATCTCCATATCGAAGGGACGTGCCAAGGCTGCCTCGAACCACAGATCAAATTTTCTGTGAACCAATCGGTATCTTTGACTGGTTGTGACCTTTTGTTGAAAAGTTGTCAGGAGTCACATTGTCCACGCTCGAATGGTTGGCCTTCGAGGCTGAGTTATATATTCGAAGTTTAGGGAAGATTCGGTGGCCATACTGTCATCAGTAGATTTTGAATTCAAGGCAAAACTTGCCCCACAAGCCGAACACATTGGACGCGCAAATGTTGAGATATTACTATGGAATTGGAGGATAGTTCGGGTCCACTGAGGGAGTCCGAGATTAAGTGGTCCTCGGGCTGCCGTCCTATCTCCACGGGTCGGACAATGGGCCGTCTTGATTTTCAATGAAGGTTAGGACACCATAACCAAGACGGAATCTCTCAGGACGTGACGTGCACTCTAAGTACAAGATGATGGGTTCGGCATATTCCTTTCATGATGTAACTAATGTTATGTAACCCTAGATACCCCTGGTGGCTATATAAATGAGAGGGTTTTGTTCGTAGGGCAAGTTAATCATTACTCTTAGGGTTTAGACCGCATTATACGATCTCGAGGTTGATCGACTCTGTACTCGATACCCCATATTCAATACAATCAAGCAGGACGTAGGGTTTTACCTCCATCAAGACGGCCCGAACTGTTGGAAATATGTCTAGAGGCAATAATAATTGGTTATTATCATATTTCCTTGTTCATGATACTCGTTTATTATCCATGCTATAATTTTATTGATCGGAAACTCAGATACATGTGTGGATACATAGACAACGCCATGTCCCTAGTATGCCTATAATAGACTAGCTCATTGATCAAAGATGGTTAAGGTTTCCTAGCCATGAACATGAGATGTCATTTGATAATGGGGTCACATCATTAGGAGAATGATGTGATGGACAAGACCCGAACTATAAACATAGCATATGATCGTGTGAGTTTTTTGCTATAGTTTTCTGCATGTCAAGTATCTGTTCCAATGACCATGATATCAAGCAACTCACTTACACCGGAGGAGTATCTTGTGTGTATCAAACGTCGCAACGTAACTGGGTGACTATAAAGGTGCTCTACAGGTATCTCTGAGGGTGTCTGTTAAGTGGGCATTGATCAAGACTGGGATTTATTACTCCGTGTGATGGAGAGGTATCTCAGGGCTCACTCGGTAATACAACATCACAATAAGCCTTGCAAGGAATGTGACTAAAGTGTTAGCCATGGGATCTTTTATTACGGAACGAGTAAAGACACTTGGCGGTAAAAAGATTGAACTAGGTATAGAGATACCCATGATCGAATCTCGGGCAAGTAACATACCGAGGAACAAAGGGAACAACATACGAGATTAACTGAATCCTTGACATAGAGGTTCAACCGATAAAGATCTCCGTAGAATATGTAGGAAACAATATGGACATCCATGAACCTCTATTGGTGATTGCCCGTAGAGGTTTCTCGGTCATGTCTACATAGTTCTCGAACCCACGGGGTATGCACACTTAAGGTTCGGTGATGTTTCGGTAGTATAGAGTTATTTATGGTGGTGACCGAAGGTTGTTCGGAGTCCCGGATTAGATCCCGGACGTCACAAGGAGATCCGTAATGGTTCGGAGGTAAATATTTATATATAGGAAGTCTTGTTTTGGTCACGGGAAAAGTTTCGGGCTCATCACTAGTGTATCGGGAGTGCCGGGAGGGGTACCAGGGACCATCGGGAGGGGTGTCTCGACCCAAAGGTCCTCATGGGCTGTAGGAGGAGTCAAGCCAGTCCTTAGTGGGCTGGCCAAGCCCCCCACTAAGGCCCATGTGGCTAGGGGTGAGAAAACCCAAAGGTGGAGAGGTGGAAAGAGTTTCCAAGTGGAAAGAAGGAATCCTACTCCTAATAGGATTGGAGTGGGACTCCTCCACCTCCAATTTCGGCCAACTCTTGAGGATTTGAGGCTGACTCCTCCCCTCCCTCCCTCCTATATATACTAGAGGATTTAGAGGGGAAATCTAACCCTAATTGCCACGTGCTCCCTCTACTTCATCTAGATTGGTTATCTCCTCTAGTCTAGTTCGGCGGTGCTTAGGAGAACCCTGTCAGAATAGTTCCACCACCACCGCCGCCACGCCGTCGCACTGCAAAGAACTCATCTACCTCTCCACTCCATCTTGCTGGATCAAGAAGGCGGAGATCATCATCGATCTGTACGTGTGTTGAACGCGGAGGCACCGTCTGTTCGGCGCTAGATCGGAAGGACCGTGATCAGGATCGTGAGAAAATTCATGATTTGATCACGTGACAGATCGTGATGGGATTGCGGGACGGATCGTTATTGGATCGCGAAAAGGATTGTGATGGGATCGCGGGATGCTCGGCGATTTGGATCGCGAAGACGTTCGACTACATCAACTGTGTTTCTTAACGCTTCCTGCTTAGCGATCTACAAGGGTATGTAGATCCACTCTCCCTCTTGTAGATGCTCATCACCATGGATAGATCTTGTGTGTGCGTAGGAAATTTTTTGTTTCCCATGCAACTTTCGCCAACACGAACCTGGGTAAATATCGTCTCCCTTGTCTCCTGTAACCCATCAATCCAAGATCCATAGTTCGAGACGCCTACCCTAGATCTACCGGTTTTGACACCGACACCCACTCCCCGCCAGTTCGGATGGCAGAGATTCCCCTTCCGAGGCTTGGTCAGTGGGAAGGATGCGCGATGGGATGCGATAAAAAATTATATGAATAGCTAGTAACAAAATCCTTCAAAGTGAAAAGATGATATAATCTTCGGATTCGTACTTGGTGCCTAGAGTTTGACTTTGAGGGTCCTTCGGGGAACCCTTTCAAAGTCCTCGGACTCCTTGTCGGAGTCCGGAAGATCATGAAACATGTCTACTTTGGCCCTGCATTGCCTTTTTTGGGCAGTGGGAGCTAGCTCTCCCTCGTCGTCTTCGGATGCCGCCCTCTTCTTGGCGTGGGAGGAATCACTCTACTCCCCGTCCTCTTCCGTCTCTCCTTCAAGAGTAGAAGGGGCATGTGTATCCCCGGACCCGGTGTTTGGAGGACCTTTTGAACGAAAACCTCGAGTCCTCTTCTTCTCCTCCTTCTTATCTTCTTTATTCTTCAGTGTTGCGACCATCTTTTCGGCCATCTTTTCGGCCATCATGGCTGTTAATAAGGTCGTCATGGGGCCTTCGGGCGATGGTGCCGCGCATTTGATCCGCTTGGATTTCTCCAACCAGAACTGCAGATATGGAAGAAAGAGGGGTAAGAACCTTATCAAAAGAGAGAAATCTAGTCACAAGTAATACGATCTTACCGGTCCAGGGGTGCGAGGCCTCAATGCCCAGGTCTTCCTTCGTGGTTGGTCAAGTCTTTTGCGGCTTGAATAACACCTTCCACAACTTGTCGTGTTCGATGTGGAAGGAGTGCTGCATAGTGACCAGATCATCCGAATTGTAGTCCCACATGGGGGCAGCCCGATATTGACAGGGGAGGAGGCGGAAGTGCAACATGACCTGAACTATGTTGGTCAGCCCAATCTTCTTTGTCAACAGGATGGAGATGCACCTTTGCAGTGCGTTCAGTTCCGCAGCTTCACCCAATCGAGCCCTTTCATTATCAAGGACACCAATCTGGTGGGGGTCCGGATCTGAATCCGGGAGAAGTTGTCCACCCCGTGTCGCGTGGTTCGGTGATGTAGAACCACTCCCTCTGCCAGACCTTGGCGGTATCTATGAAAGAACCTTCCAACCATTGTGCCAAGGGAAGCTTGTTGATTATCACCCCCCCCCCTCGTAGTCTTCCTGCTCGCCGCTAACTACGTTCGGCTTGACATTGAACACATTTTCAACCATAAGCCGAAGTGGGGATGGACCCGCAGAAAGGCCTCGCAGACAGTGATGAAGGTAGAAATGTGCATAAAAGAATTAGGGGGGAGGTCATGGAAGTCCAACCCATAATAAAACATCAAACCCCTCAAGAAAGGGTGGAGGGGGAAGCCGAGGCCCCAAACGAAGTGAGGGATGAACACCACCCTCTCGCCTTCTTTAGGCGTGGGGACGACCTGGTTCTTCTCCGGAGTACGGTGGGCTATATCCGCCGAAAGGTAGCCGGCAAGCTTCAACTCCAAAATGTCCGTGTTGGTGACAATGAAGGCCTCCCACTTTCCCTTGGAGCCTGCGTGGGCCATGGTCGAAGAAGGGAAGGGAAGAAGTTGGGGGGAGATGAAACTTGGGAGCTCGGAGCTCAGAAGGTCAGAAAGGGCAATGGCGATATGAGATCTGGAATGCGTATGAAGGCCGTGGTGGCGGTTTTCCTTCTTATAAGCCGCTGTAATACCAAGAGCCTCTCGGTTGCGCCGCAGACCTCACCACTTCTTGATAAATTGTGAAGTTATGGGTACATGGGATAACCCAAATCATAAACCGTATCCCTTAAAAAGTGGGGAATGATCTCCATATTGAGGGGACGTGCCAAGGCTGCCTCGAACCACAGATCAAGTTTTCTATGAGCCAGTCGGTATCTTTGACTGGTTGTGACCTTTCGTTGGAAACCTGTCAGGAAGAAACACTATACACACTCAAATGGTTGGCCTTCGAGTCTAAGTTATATATTGGAAAGTTCAAGGAATATTCGGTGGCCGAACTGTCGTCGGTAGAATTTGAATTCAAGGCGGAACTCGCCTCGCAAGCCAAAGACTTTAGACATACAAATGCTAAGATGACACTGCGGCACTGGAGGCTAATTCGGGGGCTACTGAGGGAGTCCGGGATTAAGGGGTCCTCGGGCTATCTCTGTGGGCCGGACAGTGGGCCGCCTTGTGATTGTCAATGAAGGTTCGGACACATAACCAGGTGAGGCTAATTCGGGGGCTACTGAGGGAGTCCAGGATTAAGGGGTCCTCGGGCTATCTCTGTGGGCGGGACAGTGGGCCGCCTTGTGATTGTCAATGAAGGTTCAGACACATAACCAGGACGGAATCTCTCAGGACGTGACGTGCACTCCACGTACAAGACGTTGGGTTCGGCATATTCATTTCTTGGTGTAACCGACATTGTGTAACTCTAGATACCTCTGGTGACTATATAAACTAGAGGGCTTTAGTTCGTAGGGCAATTTAAGCTCATTACTCTTAGGGTTTAGACCACATCATACGATCTCGAGATAGATCAACTATGTACTCGATACCTCATATTCAATACAATCACAGCAGGACGTAGGGTTTTATCTTCAATAAGAGGGCCCAAACCTAGTTAAATATCGTCTTCCTAGTCTCCTGGAATCCATCAATTCAAGATCCACAGTTCGGGACCCATTACCCGAGATCCGTCGGTTTTGACACCAACAGAGATGAACCTTTTCTTATGCATATTGTGGCATGATGGGACATGCTTGTATGTTAAGAAAAATAGTTAATCAAAGCTAACTATTTAGATATAGAAGATTTATGCTATGATGAGCTGCGGAGCTAAAATATAGCATGTGACTCAAGAGTGAAGATCACCTCGGTTTTTTCATCAAGCTACATGAGAAGATACTGCTCAGCTCATATATTTTCTAGGTGATCTTGATTTTCGACCCTAAAATCCCAATCGATCCCAAATGGCTCTCCAGCCTCTAGCTTTTCTTGCCCTGCCCGTTTGACCATGCGCTGGCTCCATAGGAGGGTTCCCCCAAAACTCAAAGGCGAGCCGCTTCATTCTTCCTTTCGCTCTGTGTCATCGTCCGCCAGCCTGGACTTGAGCAGTCTCGCCAGATTCAGCAGGAAAGGCGTGTACACGAAGTAGCACGTCGTCGTCCAGCTCATCAATTCCTGCCATCAACCAACAGCTCTCGCGATCAGATGAGCTAGCCAGATGAATACTAGGAGTAGTAGAAGATGACGGTGGTCGTGGCTACTTACGGTGCCAAACAGTTGGACGTCGGCGTTGGGATAGCTCCAGCACTCGAGTAATCTGCAACGAGCAGCAGCAGCGATCGTGTGTTGTAGTAGTACGATAACGAAGGCTGGATGAGTCGAGTAATCATGAGGGTGAAAATTGTACAGAGTGGAGTGGTGGTGCTGTTACTTGACGAGCGGGACCTCGGCGAGAGGGCAGGCGACGCCGACGAGGCAGGCGAGGGCGAAGCCGAGCCAGGAGCTGTCGAGGAAGAGCCACACGAACTCCGCCACGGCGAACAGCACGTACGCCTCCACGTTGCTCTGCACCCCGGCCTTGTACATCTCCGCGCTCAGCTCGATGAAAAGTACGAGGACTCTGAGGACCACAGGAGCTACGAGTCAGAACGCGCGCGCTGAAGATGGACGCGCGGCGGCGGCGGCGGCACGGGGACATTTACATGAGCGACGTCGCCGTGTCGCGCGGGCTCCCGGTGGCCTTGGATCTCGGGGCTGTCCTCTCGTCCAGGAAGAGCTGGAGCAACCCCACGGTGCAGTAGAACACTCCGAGCAGAGGCGGCACCTGCGCCGGCGCGGCACGAGCAAACAACACCCGATCAGATCAGCGTTGAGGGAAAGGATCGATGCACTGGGCACGCCGCCGTTTACCAGGATGTGAGTGTGGAGGGGGCCCAAGTCCAGGGCGCCATTTCCGTAGACCTGGAGGCCGACGCGGGAGTGTATGCCGTCCAGGAGCGGCCCGAGGAGGAACCCCGCGCCGAAGAGGGCAGCGGAGACGGCCGGCCAGGCGCGCCCCAGGGGCCTACTGCCGCCCTCGCTGTTCTGCAGGGCACGGGGAGGTTTGGACGAGGCCAGCCGGATGGGTACCTCGCGGCGGCACCAGGGGGAGAAGGGACGCGGCGGCGCAGAGACACCGGCGATGAGCACGGGGAGCTTAGCGCGCATGTTTCTTATCCTGCGGGCTGTGGCAGAGCAGGAGTGAAGGACCAGAAGTGGCGACTGCAAGCCCACGTTTTCCCCCATACGAAGCCAAAAAGAAAAAAAGAAAAAAAAAGGGCGACGCTAGGCGCTGGCCCACCGGCATGGGCGCCGCACCAGTCGCCTGGGGCGTATTTGCTTGCCGCATGATTAAAAGTTAATGGCTAGGCATCTTCAGAACGAGAGAAGGCATCTCACGGAAGCGAGAGAGTGAGAGCGGAGAGCCCTGCACCGCAGTGGCGGAGCTTCACGAGAATACATGGGCGGGCCGACACGTGCTTACCGAAGGAGATTACTTTTAGGCTGTTATTTCATAACTGAATAGTAGGTTTAAATTACCACGAGCTGGGCGGGTCAAGGCATGGGTTGGCCAAGCCGAAGCTCCGCCACTGCTGCATCGCCGTGCGCTACTTCGGCGCCGGCGTCTACCTCACCTGCCGCCTGTCACCCGGCCGCGACGGCCACCCCCCTTCTCCTTTCCCCGCTCCCCTCCGCCCCCGTCCCTCGTACATGGCGGGCAGCCTGCACTCTGTCTCCTCGGTTTTCTGTCGCGAAGGGGAGAGGCATGTGGTCTCGGGCCTTGGTATCTCGGAGGGCTCGGCGGACCGGGCGGCGGTGTGACAGCCTAAGTGCTGCCTTGTCTTTTATGGTCATGTAACTTATGTGAACCTTGTTGCCATGTGTTATATGATATGATGTTGTTCATTGCCTTCTATCTTATGCATCATGCATCATGCATCTCATCGTCATGTCATGCATAAGATTTTGTGTTGTGCTTCCTTGTGACTATTGTGGTGATGTTGTTGATGGATCTTGTGAGGTATGTGAATGTGTGCTAGTGTGGTTTACCACCCTCTCTCCTTCTTTTCAAACATCATCAAATCCCCTTGTTCATGATGTAGCCAATATTATTTTGAGTCTATGTGTGTTGTCCTTTTGGTGTTTTGAGCTTTGAGATTTTGGGGTTTCAAAAAAAACAGGGGCTGCTATTTCAAAAGGTATTTAATTTGCTAGCCCTAAAATTCATCTTGGTATTTTATTCAAATAGGGCATAATTCCTAATGGTGTCAAGTATTTTTATTTTGTTGAAAATTCTTTTTCTTTTCACTAGGGATTTTACTGTTTTCTTTTGTTTATAAAAAGGAAAAGCCTTTGTTTGTTTTTCTGTGAGTGGGAGAGTGAAACCGGGCCGACTCCCTCTCCCGCGCGGCCTAGTCCAGGTAGCAACGCCTACCTACTCCCTTTCTTCCCCGTCAGTCATTGCGCTTCGCCTGTGAGAGAGAGAGAGAGTGCGGGAGTGCCGACGCCATCGCCGTCAGGGGCTCACGGACGTCGAGGCGTCCCTTTAAATAGGCGCGGTTCCCTAGGGTTCCTCTCTTCCCCTCGCTGCCGCCGCTTCCCTCTCCTCCTCCCTCTTCCTTCCCCTTCCCTCTCTCCCTATCTGAGTGAGAGCAGTGAGGTAAGTTCAGAGAGTTCAGAGGTGTCGCCGGTCTTCCTCGCCGTCGTCGTTATCGCCCCGGTGGCCCTCGTCATTGGTGGAGATGGCGTGCGGCTTCCCGGTGGCGTTTGCGCTCCATTCCGCGCGCTAGGGTGGTGAGGAGCACCTTCCCGCAGCGCCGCTTCGCGTCGCCGTCGTCCGCAAGGAAGAAAGGGCATCGCCGGCGTCTTCTTCCTTCTCGTCTTGCCGTCGTCCGCGTCCCCGCGCCTCCGAGAACCCCTCGGTGAGCCACCGCGTCCCCGCTGCCCTTTCTTCCCCCCGCGTAGGCCGTGCTCGTCGCCGTTGTGTTCGTCTCCGTCGACCGGAAAGGCATGGCCTTGAGGTCGCCTCCATCCTCCTCGTCACAAGACAAGCAGGGGAATGGAACCCCGTAGATCCCCGCTTCTATTCTGCCAGTTCGCGTCGCCGGAGAGGCCGTGTAGTCGCCGGAATCGCCGCCGCCATGCCGTTGTCGCTGAAGTGTGCAGATATTCAGTTTCGACAGTTAGACGCCCGATCTGTTAGTACTAGTGGGCTCGATGCCGCTTCCTGGTGTGATCCGGTTCAGTAGTGCAGTGGTCGCTCGTTCGCTATGGGATCGAGAGGTCCGAGGTTCGATTCCCCCCCACCCCCCCGAGCCATTTTATTTTTTCGGTTGTGTTGTGTTGTGTTGTGGGTGCGTGTGAGATCCGGTGCGGCTACGTGGAATCCCGTGTGGCTGTGCAGATGTTGTGTGTGTGCTTGTATGTGTTGTGTTGTGTGTGTGGATCTCGTGTGGTGCTAGATCCAGGTGAGTGTGTGTGCATTGCTATGTGTGTGTGTGTGACAAGTGGACCCAGGGCCCACTTGTCATACACTAGGGGACCCTGGTGAGTATGCCAGGTGGGGCCCCCTCCTATTAGATTTTCTTTTATTCTTTTTGTTGTTTATTGTTTGTGTTATATGTAGATATTTCCTTTTCTGGTATAACTGCTAAATTTGGATACGTACATTTTTTAACATGAGCATATTAGGTAAGTTTTCACTTATAGGAATGTTGGGTATTTTTCTATCTAGTGTTTTGTTATGATGCTCCATGTAAACCTATGAGTATGATACATGATTTTGGGGTAGAATCACCCAAGGAATCCATTGGTGTGACTTGTTTGGTCATTTGAGCAAGTTTTACAAAATGTCATTTTGTCTCAAAGTGCCATTTTATCATTTTTGTTATATTTAATCCATGCATGCTATGATAATTGTGCCATAATGAATATGGTAGCCTTTGATGAGTAGAACGCCATGGTATTTATTTTTGATATGTTAAACTTGCATATAAGTGGGAACCATGCTCTAAAGTAGCTACTAAAATGTTGTTGTTTACAAACATGCTAAATATTTTGAAGTCTGAGAATCTGTTAATATTTTTATGCCATGAAGAATGGATGCTACCAAGTGATATGTTGAGAATTAGCTCAAACTCAGTGCTAGTGTTTTTAAGTAGATATTGTCCTCTACCATCCTGTTAATTTTCATGCCATGAGGAGGTCTCTATCACCATTAGTTTCTTCTGTCAACTTGCTATCAGCTTAACTCAGATTCCAGAAAACTGTTATTTTCTCCAAGTCCCTAAAATCTGTTTCATCATGCCAACTTGTGAGCTTCATGCTTATTGATGTGTGCCTCCATTACAGATTATGTGGTTGGATAATTTGATAAGCATACTATGTAGTTTCTGTAAATGCCTTGTTTGTGGTTGGGAAGTTCCTGTAGCTCTAGTTATTGGTTGTGAAAGTTGCTATGTTGTTGTTTTATGGCAGATTGTTTGTTTTAGTGTTTTGTGACTTTTGGGAGCTATACTCCATGGAATTGCTTGATCTTTGACTCCATTGTGGTTGGTTTTTCATTGCCTAACCAGTGGATACCTTGGAATGCCAAGTAACAGCCCATGGCCTTCTTTGTCTTGTGTTTTGCCTTCGTAACTTGTCGTGAGCATAGCGTGAGAACCGTAACTCTGTTTCTTACGTTCTACATACGCATGTAACATCCCAAATTTCCATTTTGGAATGTTATGAAATATAGCTATGCATCCATCATCATCATTGCTTGAATACATGTATTGTTGAAATGTTCTTTCTAAATTTCTGAAAGCCCTTTCTACTTTCCCTAAGTTGCTTTCACCTAATTGAAATCTTGGTAAAATGTTCAAAATAAGAGGGGAGTAACATGACACTCCACACCAGGGTCATCTTGGTGATTTATTTGAACAATAAAAACCAGGGGTTGTTTTGAAAATATTTGCAAAAAAGGATTTAAAAACAAATAGGCAATTCTGAAAATAATATTTTTTTTGAAAGTATTCAAATGACAGAATAAAAATGTTCATTAAATAGAATTTATTTTTCTGTTAATTTTGATATATTTATTTCCTACTTTTAACCAAGGTTTGAATGTTTTAAAAGCTTTTGATTGTCGTTGGAAAACATTAAAAAGAAAACGGTAACGGTTTTAGTATTAAACGGACCGGCCCACGGCAGTTACTCGCGAAGTTAATACCGACCGGCCGACCGACGCGGAAACCTCGCTCCCCTCTCGCTGACACCGGGTCCCACCCCGACCGACCGTTAGCCCGCGCGGTCGTCTTCTTCCCCGCACGCGACGCCGGACCTCGCCGACAGTTACTCCCCCCGGATCTCTCTCCTCTCTCCTCCCCCGCACCACCCGAGCACCCTATATAAGAGCCCCAACCTCCTCTCTCCATTCCCCCCCCCCGAGCCCCCTCTCTCCCTCGCCGAGGCGCTGCCAAATTCCTCGCCGGAGTTGCTTCCACCACCGGAGCTCCCATCGCCCGTGCCCGTCGTTCCACTCTTCCCCTCGCCTCTCCGACCCCTCCGTTCGACGCCAGACCTCGCCCGCCGTCGTCTGAACCCCTTTGCTGCCTCTCTCGACCACCGGGGACCCCTCCGGCAACATCCTCGACCACCGGCCGCCGTCACCACTCGCCGGAGATCCTCTCTCTCTCCGGTAAGTCATCGAATCTATCCTCACCCCTCGGATCTACAATCCACGGCTAGGATTAGAACCCTTTAAACCCGAATCGTTTTCCTCTTCGGTCCGGTCGCCCGCCCGCAAGCACTCGCGCGCACATGCCCCCAACCAATAGGAAAGCGCCACGTAGCCCCCTGGCAGTTGCATATCTAGTTTTCTTTTTTGTTTTTGTTTTAGTTAACAGAGTGAGTTCAAATTTTGTTTTGCTTATATCCTTTAATCTGTTTAATGTTTTGAGTTGATTCTTTTTGCAATAGCTCACATTTTTCATGTAGTTTCACCCTGTACTTTTAAATTTTAAATTTGACCTCTAAAATTTGAATTGAATCAAATTTTCTTAAAACCTTCAAATCTGAATAACTAGAGTTTGAAAATAGATTTTGACATGAATCTTTTTGCTACTGTTTGGTCTTAGTTAGGACTACCTTTATGCTTAGTTTGAAAATTTTTAGGATGATTTTGATTAGTGTTCTAGCTATAAACAAAATCTGCCTAGTATTATAGTATATTTTTTAATTTACTTAGTTTTAGTAGTTTAACTTAGATTTAGTTTTAATTTGTTTAGTAGGTTCTGTTGATTTAAACATTTAGTGTTTTACTTATTGTTAATAAAAAAATAAAATTGTTTAGTTTATTTCTTTGTTAATATAGGAATCACAATTTCTTTTCAAATAGGGTTATTTTGATTAAAACAACTAGTTAGTAATAGTTTTGCTTTCAAACAAAGTTTTATATAATAAATTCTGTTTTCTAAGACAAGTTTATTTGTAAATTATTTTCTGTTAAAAATATGTTTTACTAATAAATAATAAGTTTGTTTTGCTCTTTTGTTAGTAGAACTATATTTGTTCCATATAGTGTTTACCAAAACTTTTGAAAACTTTACTAAAGTTTTCCCAACAAACTTAAATTGATTTTCTTCTGTTTATTAATAAAATATTTTATTGTTTCCTTGCTGTCAACAATTGTTTTGTTATTACAAAATAGTTTTATTATGTTAGTAGTGTTTTATCAATCATCTCCTAGTAAACAAAACTTTGTGTGCTTTCCTTGCTTGTGATTTGTGCATGGTTTTGTCTTGATTGTTTACTAGTTCTTTGTTGATGTGTGTGTTAGCTACATTATTTTGT
The DNA here is from genome assembly GCA_022496015.1 of Hordeum marinum. Taxonomy (NCBI): domain Eukaryota; kingdom Viridiplantae; phylum Streptophyta; class Magnoliopsida; order Poales; family Poaceae; genus Hordeum; species Hordeum marinum. The sequence continues at coordinate 144,073,984 of CM039674.1, read as the reverse complement.
TGTATACTTATTGAGTGCTTGTTTGCTTCATTAGATTATCCGGAGTGCGAAGCTTGTTACTTAGAGTCACTCACGTACGAAGATCATCAATCAGGCAAGTTACTTTGATCATGTTTACCCATGTTTTATATGCATTAGTTCTACCATCTTCCCCAATTGCATGCAAGATAGGTTAGTTGGAAACTTGGTTACATTGTAGTAGTATCATGTGGTAGGTACCCCCCTCAACCCCTTTGACAACATTGGCCCCGGGAAACGTTGTTTTTACTTCTGCTATGCTATTAGTAGACGGGGTTGGTCGTGTGATTCATGAGAGTTGAGAGAGTTAATAATTTCAAGACCTACATAATGATCAAGATTTCAAGACTCTGAGTTTTCAACATACCTCTGGGTGGATGATGGTTGAACGGCACCCTGGAGAAACCAGTGGATTTGCCTAGGTGATGCTGGAGATGGCCAGTATTCACGCGGAAAGGTCCACCCAGGCACAAAGAGATGGATGGGTGCTTCAAGACCCAAGGCTTACCTGCACAGCCACAAGTCATTATGGGCTCTAGCTTGGTTGGATATTGTGGTGACCCTGGACAGGCGGTGCTACGAGATGTAGAAGAACGGTAGGAAAGGATGGGCACCGTCAGAGTCGCAGGGAAACCCTTTGGAAGACCATGTTTTGGTCATCCGTTTCTCAAACACCCTGAAGTGCGAGAAATTAAACGGAGGCGACCAAATCTTGTGGGGAACGTGTGCAAAACTCTGCAGAGTACTCAAACCTAATCGATTAGCCGTGTCCACGGTCATGGACGACTTGAGCCAAAGGAACTGAAACATTCGGAACTCTCAACACAATTAATATGATGATGTGGGTATTAACAATTTGGGTATGAGAATTGGTTGGTGGAACCATCTCATTAATCAACCAACTTAGTAATATTTTGCTTAGCCCTCTCTTGATGTAGGAAAAATTGGCTTTACGCAAAAACTTACCACCCCACCTGCCAAATATGCATATAGAAATAGATGATTACCTTTTCACCCCTCTCTTGTGACTTTGCCAGCATATTCCATATGCTGACCTACACGGCTGCAACGTATCATGTTGCAGAGTACTTTTCCGACCAGGAGTGAGGACACGTTCTACGCTCGGTGAGATGCCCTTGGAGTCAGATGGACTCATCTACCTTCGACGCTTCCGCAAGATTTAGATATTCTCATGAGTTGGCTTTCAGCCACTTTATTGTAATATTTATTGTAATAAAGGACTCGATATGAGATTTCGATTAATATAATGCTGTGTGATTTCCCTTTGATATATACATTGATGTACCGTGTGTGTACCAGCATGATCTTGGGATGGTACGGAAACACCGGAGATTCGACCTTTCAGGTCGGGTCGCTATAGAAATGGTATCAGAGCACACGCTGACCGTAGGACGTAACCTCTAGGATTGGAAAGCCTTAGGATTGTATCTCTTTGTCTTTAAAATTCTTATACTCTCATCTACTCATTTCTGATTTCTCTGCGGTTATTTCAAAATTTATAGATGGCCACCTTCATCCCAGTGTTGATCACGGAGTTTTGCCAGCCTGACGCAACGATGCCTTTTGGTAAGGAGCTGATGAGGATCGTCAAGGACGTGAGGATTGCTTTGCCGAGCATCACCGGGACTCCTATCATGTCATTTCCACAAGATGGACGCTACAGGATCGAGGTGCACATCCCAGGGAAGACCTTTGGGAATCGGAAGGAACCCATCGACTTCAAGTTTGTGGCACCCAGCTGGATACTTGGAAGAGACATGGCCATTCATCATGCCCTTGGACGTATTCAGGAGGAATACAGAGGTGGAACCATTTCACCAGGACTCGGCATGGTTTGCCGCAGAGATGCCCATGGCAACATCATCACCAACCCCACTAGAGACTCCACCATGTCATATATCCAGACCCTAGAGACGCACATCAGGACTCTGGAGCTTCGAGTTCGTGCTGATACGAAGACAATCAAGAATCTGATGAACCGTGAGATTGACCTCGAAGCTGACTTACGGGAAGCCGAGTACGAGCATGAGTATGAGGTGAAGGATTTCTTAGAGAGGATCGACAAGTTGAATACTCGCATCGCCACTCTGGAGGAATGGATGGACATGGGTGAAAATCTTCATCTTGAGGGAGACTTGGCTCCTTTCATCAGCGACGATGATGACTATGAGGAGAGCACCACTGGAGGAGACTCAGTCACCAAGTACTTCTGAGGAAAAATTTAGTCATGCCCTCCATGTATCTTTTATTTTCAACGTTAAAAGCGTAGGTCGATGCTTAGTTTGATTGAGATTTGTATTCCCGATGTTTGACATTGATTGAATAAATGAATGAGTGTTTGGTGTGATATGTTTGTTGCATTGCATATGGGTAGTGAATTTCTCCTTTTAGGCCCTTGTTCTATTCTAATTCTCACCCCTCTGGAAACAGCAAGATGCCTCCACGACGTGAGTCCGATTTCACCTTCCCGCTGGAACTCACGCAACTCCTTCAGCAGCAGAATGCACTGATGCAGCTATTGATCCAGAATTAGACCAACAACCAGACCAACAACCACCACCATCCACCCCAGGCTGACAATCTCACCCGTTTTCTGAGGTTGAACCCTCCAACTTTCTCCAGCAGCACTGAGCCCATTGTGGCAGATGACTGGCTCCGTAAGATGGAGAGATAACTCGTCACCGTTGGATGTACTGACGCTGAGAAGGTGCGCTTTGCCGCACATCAACTAGATGGACCAGCAGCTTCATGGTGGGAGAACTACACCACCACATATCCTATTGCTGATGTAACTTGGGAGCAGTTCAAGCAAGCTTTCCGCACCGCACATGTTTCAGCTGGAGCCATGAGTCTGAAGAAGCGCGAGTTTCGCAACTTGCGCCAGGGAAATCGCTCTGTGGCCCAGTACGTGGATGACTTCAGCACATTGGCACGTTATGCACCAGGAGACGTGGCCGATGATGCGGCCAAGCAAGAGAAGTTTCTGGAAGGACTCAACGATGAGTTGAGCATGCAGCTGGTAGTGGCTACTTTCAACAACTACCAAGAGCTGGTGGACAAGGCCCTCATCTTGGAGGGAAAACAGCAGCAAATTGAGAATCGCAAGTGGAAGTACACTCAGGGGAAGTTTAACTCTGGAGCTCATCAGAAGCCCCGCTACTCCCCGTACCCAGTAAATACCGGATCAGGTACCGGTAAGTTTGGAAGGCACACTCATGCCGTGCACAACCATGGAGGTCACAACCATGGAGGAAATGGGAATGTCCGTCCCAACCATGGAAACTTCAAGACTGACAATGGGAATGGGAACAACAATCAGCACCGTCACGTTCCTACTCAGAAGGATCTGAGCCACATCACCTGTTTCAAGTGCCAGAAGACAGGGCACTATGCTACTGAGTGTCCCCAGAGCAAGCAGGGAAATGGAAACGGCAACTCCGCAGCCAAGAAGCCCAACCCTTTTCCTCGTGCCCAGGTGAACCACCTCGATGTGGAAGAAGTCTATGATCAACCCGAGACTGTGGTCGGTAAGTTTTTATTGCATTCACGTCCAGTTACAGTACTTTTTGATTCAGGTGCAACTCATTCATTCATATCAAGGGTAGTTGTGGATAAGTATGGTTTGCCCACCAAAACCCTTAGACAGCCCATTAAGGTCAATTCCCCAGGAGGTATGATGATGGCAGGAATAGGATGCCATGCCCTGAAACTTCACATAGGAAACCATGTTTTTCCCACCGACCTCATCGTCTTAGAATCCCAGGGATTGGATGTAATCCTAGGCATGGATTGGATGACCAAGTATGAAGGAAATCTTGATTGTCCCAGCAAGTCTGTTTCACTCACCACCCCGGAGAACAAGAGGATTAAGTATGTATCCCGACGCACCCAGATGAGTGCTCGATTAAATTCCCTCACAGGAGTTGTTCAGGAGGAAGTACCTGTGGTAAAAGACTTTCTGGATGTATTTCCAAAAGAATTACCAGGCATGCCACCAGATAGGGAGATTGAGTTCCTAATAGAGCTACAGCCAGGGACAGCCCCAATTTCCAAGAGACCCTATCGGATGCCCGCAAATGATTTAGTGGAAATCAAGAAGCAGATTAAGGAGCTATTGGACAAGGGATATATTCGCCCAAGTTCATCACCTTGGGGAGCCCCAGTTCTTTTGGTGGAGAAGAAGGATAAAACCTTGAGAATGGTAGTCGATTATCGTGCCTTGAACGAGGTGACTATCAAGAACAAGTACCCTCTGCCGATGATTAATGACTTGTTTGATCAGCTAGTAGGCGCCAAAGTATTCTCTAAGATTGATCTTCGATCAGGGTATCATCAACTGAAGATTCGTGAATAGGATATACCCAAAACAGCTTTCACCACAAGGTATGGCTTGTACGAGTATACAGTCATGTCCTTTGGTTTGACTAATGCTCCTGCCTACTTCATGAATTTGATGAACAAGGTGTTTATGGAATATTTGGACAAGTTTGTCGTGGTGTTCATCGATGACATTTTGATATTCTCCAAGAACGAGGAAGAACACAAGGAACATTTGCGATTAGTTCTGGAGAAGCTAAGAGAGCATCAGTTATATGCCAAGTTCAGCAAATGTGAATTTTGGCTGACGGAAGTCGGATTCCTTGGACATGTTATTTCCGGAGAAGGAATAGCCGTAGACCCCGCTAAGGTTGAAGCCGTCACCGAGTGGAAATCACCCACCTCAGTTAAGGAGATCCGCAGTTTCCTTGGACTAGCCGGATATTACGAGAGATTTATTGAGAATTTCTCAAAGATTGATGTACCGTGTGTGTACCAGCATGATCTTGGGATGGTACGGAAACACCGGAGATTCGACCTTTCAGGTCGGGTCGCTACAACGCATTTGTATCAATTTTGCATGAAGCATCCATATTTGCCATGATCATGCATGTTTAAATAACTTAACAAGAGGTTCTGTCCAGAATGGTAAATAACCAAACTATTGCATGTGAAAGATGACTAGTTTAGGATTGCCATGTTAAATTCTTCAAATGAATCATGCATCATCCTGTTTGTGCATTGCAACTTGGTTGGATGTTCATTGTTGCTGTTTCTCTTGGGTAGACGCGAGTGTTGAAACTAAGTACGAGGATCCAGGAGAGTACCACTACGAGGACCCCGCTCCTTGTCCCTCTGAAGAACCAACATGCAAGATGATCATACCCGGATCCCGACACTATTTTTGCTTTGCTAGATGTCTCGTTCTTATAGTTACATATGTGTTACCTACCACATGAATGTCAAGCCTCCTACATTGCCATGATAGCCTCTAACCCCTCCACATCCTAGCAAACCTTTGTTTGGCTAAGTTACCGATGCTCAGCCTCTCTTATAGCATTCTTAGTTGCAGGTGCAGGTTGTATCCATGTGATAACATGGATTTGGCATATCACAATATTATCTGCTATTTAATTTAATGCACATATACATCGTGGTATGGTAGAAGGCTTGGCCTTTTGCTTGGTGTTTTGTTCCACTTTTACCGCTATAGTTTGTTGTTACCAGTGTTATGTTTCCATATTTTGCGCTCCTAACATGCTCGGGGTTGTTATGGGGACCCCCTTGATTATTCGGTTGAGATTAAAACTTATCTAGCAAGACCCAACATTGGTACTATTTGCTTAAACAACTTAATAAAAATGCATAGGGATTAGCTACCCCGTGGATAATTAATCAACAACCCAGGCTAGTGCTCCTCATGAGTGTTGGTCCAAAACGGGCTGCCTGCAGGGCCGCCTCGAGGAAACTTGAGGATTGGTTTTCCCTGTAGCTAGTCCCATCTGGTAGTGCCCTCAGACAGAGATACACGCGGCTCCTATTGGGATCTGGCCTACCGGGTGGTCTTGCTGGACTTGTTTTACCTTTATCGAGTGGCTTGCATGTGGGCTGACTTTCTTCAAGCTATCTCGAGGTGTTGGAATTCCTTTGGAGTTGCCTAGGATGATCACGAGATCCGTGGTCGAGGACATTCCCGCGGAGTGTGGTTAATTTATGATGGACTAGTTGAAGCACCCCTGCAGGGTTAAAACTTTCGGAAAGCCATGCCCGCGGTTATTTGGCAACTTGGATATTTGTTTAACACCCAGTTATAGTTAACTTGAAGTAAACTCTAATAAAATACACCAACTGTGTGAGTAACCGTGATCGTCTCTGCTCGTGAACATGAACCGAAAGAGAACACGGTGGGGTTATGATTGACGTAAGTAGGTGCTCAGGATCTCATAGAGGTCATTCTAGTTTCGATCATTTATCATAGACCACATATTTATTTTCATGCTTCGTAAGATTAGCCACCATAAATGCTTAGTGCTGCTGAAAACTAAACACATACCCCTTCCCAACCTATAAGCTTGAATAGTCTCGGTACCTGGGCACGAGGTTGCTGAGTCCCCGTGGCTCACAGATTACTACAACAATCCAGGTGCAGGTACAGATGAGATCGTGCCAGATGATGTGACGCAGCTCCAGTGGGAGTATGACGAGGAGTGTGGCAGGATGTACGTCACTTATCCAGACGAGTAGAGTGCCCGTGGTCGAGATCTTTGGGCTAGCAAGCCAGTGTCATTGCAGCATTTTATCGTTTCTTTTCGTCCGTAGCCGGACCCTGCCTTTGTATTGATGAATGAAATAATTGTGTGGATTTGTAATTTAGCATGTGGCAAGTGTAAGCCAACTCATATACTCTTCTCTCCCTAAATGTATATAATGATGATGTACTTGCTAACGGCAAGATGCGCCTCTATCCATGTCAAGGCCCTCGTGTCTTAATAGGGATAGGCGTGCATCTTGGGTGTGACAGGCGGCCTCCGGGGGCGTGGAGCAGCGTCCCATGGAGGCGCGTTGGGAAGATCCCAGGCCGTCCAAGAAGGAGCTTTGGAGGCGTCGGCAGGAGGAGAGGGCGCTCACCATGGACGCTCATCCTTCGCGCTCTGCTTCTCCTCGACATGAGTGCTCGTCGGGCATGGAGGGAAGTGCTTCAGATGCCTGCTCGAGGGCCACTACCAGCGCGACTGCACCAACGGCTTCGTCTGCATCCGTTGCGGGATGTCCAGCCACGGTTTCCGCAACTGCAAGAGGCCCAGGAGTCCTACCCCGGCGGAAGATCTTCGGAGGGAGGCCGCCGCCAAAGCTTCCCATCATGGGCCAGTTCCGGTTCGTGTTCCTGCGGGCTCGCACACGGGCACCCCCCTCCCCTTCCCATGCCCACGTCTCTGGAGCCTCGCCCGATCTGGTCGCGTCTCCCGGCGCTGTCCATCCCACCGCCGAGTCTGGTGCTGCCCATGGTGACCGACGACCCGCCTTCTGACCTATGCATTGTTCACCGCTCGCAGTCCATGGAGGATTTGGAGCAGCATTTGCAACTCATGATGGTGGTCTACGCAGCTGGCGCACGGCGCGACATCTCGCCGGGTTTCGTCCTGGAGGCGCTTCGCACCAAGGCCGACATCGATCAGGAGTGGATTTCGGTCATCAGTTATAGGCCGGAGGATTTCCTCGTGGTGTTTGCGCGAGCTGAGTTTAGGGATAGAGTCAACGCTATTCCGCTCTTTGAGCATGATGGAGTTAGATTGTTCTCCAGGCCATGGAACAGACAAGCACAAGCTGTCCACTCCGTTCTCAGGTTCAAGGTGCATCTCGAACTAGAAGGTATCCCTCCCCATGCCTGGGATCGCAAGGTGGTGGAGTCCCTATTGGGCTCGTCGTGCCTGGTTGATATGGTTGCCCCGGAGACGCACTCAAGGTCCAATCTTTCCTCCTTCAAAGTCTCGGCGTGGTCCACCGACCCGGAGGCAATTCCCTCGTTCTGCTGGCTTGCCGTGCTAGAGTCAGGGCTGTCCTCACCATTGATGGAGCCGCCCCTGCTGCAGTACGAGATCTTGATTCATCTTGACAAGGTGTTCGACGTAGAAGAGTTCGAGGAGCCATGGTTCTTGGGTTCGTCATCTGGAAGTGGTCAGAGTGGGTTGCCGGACTCGGACGGTGCCCCCGGTGGCGGCAGTGGTGCGCCAGGTAGGCAGAGGAGATGGCAGTTTGGTGTCCGCGATAAGCGTGGCTTGCCGGCGGCGCGTTTTGATGGCGGCAGTACTAGGGAGAGATCGTACGCGACGGGGCTGGGGCCGGCGAGGTTCGGTCATTTCATGAAAGTTGCCGCCTATGGTCTCGCACGCTGACGTGGTGGGTGCGGGCCCAAAGCTGCATGTTCAGGATAGGTTGGTTGTCTTCAGCTTTTGACCGGATCATGACTAGGATAAGGCAAGTGCGGGAGAGTTCAAATCCTGGCCGCGTGTCCAATCCAGCGGTGGCGTGGGATCTGCCAACCCGAGAGGCATCGGGGGGGTGACAGCTGGCCTCAATCATTGTTGCCCCTTCGGAGTAGCCGGTCCAGCATGTGACGACGAGCTCGAGGGTGGTTGGTTCCGATCCGTTGGGAACTAGCCAGTTGGCGATCTCTGGAAGGGCCGAGAGGGAGTTAGTGGTCGACCGTGTGGCACTTGAGATGGCCCACACTATGCAGGAAATTCGAGCGGGCCCGGTGGTGGTCATTGGTGATTCTCGTGTGGCAACGGAGCCACAGATGATCCCAGTGCATGCGGATAAGGAAGGGCCAGCAATGGCGCCAGTTGCGCTCGCAGAGGTGGGTCAGGAGACAAGGGCGCCTGGCCCACAGGACAGCATGGGCCTGAGATTGGCCAATGAAGAATCTGGTGAGGCATAGATCCCTGGGCAGGCCTTGGATGCTCCTGTTCGGGATGGGATGGAGTCATGCAGCCCATGCACTCACGATGCGGACATGGGCTTGCAGCAGCCAGCGGACGTGGAGGACCCGAGAAATTCAACCCCCTTGACTGACATCTCCTCGGAACGACTGGTGGTGAATCAAGAATTGCTGTTGGCTGACACTCCTGGGCAAAAAAAACTTAGAGATGGCAGAATCCATGGCCGGCATGACACCTCAGGAAGCAGTGGCATTCGCGCGCCTCAAAACATTCTGTTCGAGCATCATCAAGAAACCGGCACCCCCGCTCCTCAAGGAGGTTCAAGCCTCGGCTCTCCGACCTAAGGCTGAGCCCTTCACTCCAAAGTGCACGACGAGAGCGGCCAAAAGAGCTGCGGGCACAAGTTCCTCCAAGCCATTGAAGGTGGAGAACATGCTTCTGAGAGCTTTGGGTTTGGTCCCTGAAGACCTGGAGGTAGAAGATGAAGCTGTGCAAGAACTCAAGAACTTGTTCGATTCCTCACTGGATGAACAAGACGTGAAGGTGATTGCGGCCCTTTTCGGCAAGTGTGTGTCTTCGATGGTGGACCTGGCTAGAGGAGAGTCTTTGGCGATCGGGGCTCTGTGAGCAATGACGTTGGTGTGGGTGCACTCATTCCCTGTCTTATCGAGTGCAGCCTAGAGATCTTGTACTGGAACGTCTGTGGTCTCAACAACCCGGCCAAGAGGAAAGTCGTTAGAGAATTCATTAATTCCATTAGGGTTAATTTCGTGTGTCTCCGGGAGACAAAACTTGATGTGATCAATCAATTTGTTGTCATGCAATGTCTAGGCCCGTCCCTGGACGACTTTTCTTACTTGCCGGCTGAGGAAACCCGGGGAGGAATCCTCCTCGCTTGGGACACTACCTATCTCACCTTGGATCGTTTCCACCATGACGCTAACTCTCTCACTAGCATGGCGCATCTCAAAGATGGCACCTCCTGGTGGATTTTTGTGGTCTATGGGCCATAAGGGGATGAGCAGAAAACCCTTTTCCTTGTAGAGCTTAATGCTAGAAGGATGACTTGCCCCGGCCCTTGGATCATTCTTGGAGACTTCAGCATGATCTTAAGGGCCTCCAAGAAGAACAACTCCAACCTCAACAGGAGCATGATGGCAAAATTCCTGGATTTTGTGGATGATCACGAGGTCAAGGAGTTATACATGCACGACAGGAGATTTACGTGGTCAAGTGAAAGGGACACCCCTACTCTCACCAAGACTGACCGTGTGATGTTTTCAGTGGACTGGGAGATGGCCAATCCGGAGTACCTCCTCCAGGCTCTTTCTACTAGTGCCTCGGATCACGCACCGCTTCACCTATCGACAAGGATCTCGCATGGTGCCAAGCATCGCTTTAGATTTGAGCTATATTGGACCAAGCTAGAGGGATTTGATCAAGCCATCGCCAAAGCTTGGACTTGTGACAGTTCGATTGTCGACCCATTCAAAAGGGTGGATGCCCTGTTCCGAAATATGGCGAGTTATCTGCAGGCATGGGGGCAGAGGAAGACGGGCCACATCAAGTTGCTCATGAAGGTGGCTACCTAGGTGATCCTCTACTTGGACAAGGCGCAAGAATTCAGACCCCTCACTCCTTTGGAGCTCTGGTTGAGAAGGACTCTCAAGCTCTCGCTCCTAGGGTTGGCATCCCTAGAACGAACCATTGACAGGCAGAGATCTAGGATGAGGTGGCTTAAGGAGGGAGATGCAAATTCCAAGTTGTTCCAAGCAGTTGCGAATGGTCGAAGGGCAAAGAATTACATCCCCAACATCCACGATGGAGGGAAGGTCATTACTGGGCAGGATCGATTGGAAGAGGTTTTCACCAAGGCATACGAGGAGCTCCTAGGTACTATGGCTACAAGGAGTCAAACCCATGACTTGGAATATCTGGACATCTAGTCTCACGATCTTGGCGACCTTGAGCAGATCTTTACGGAGCAGGAGGTATGGAATGTCATTAGAGAACTGCCTGCGGACCGGGCCCCCGGGCCGGATGGATTCATCGACACCTTATACCATAAAGCTTGGCCTATCATCAAAGGAGACATCATGGTTGCATTGATGAAGCTCTATGTTGGAGATGCTAGGGGTTTTCACAAGTTGAACCATGCCCACATTGTCTTGATTCCTAAGAAGGCCGATGTCCTTGGAGTTTTTTATTACCGTCCCACAAGTCTGCCCCACCGTTTCTCAAAGATCTTTGCAAAGCTCCTAGCCTTGACAGCAAGGAAACGCATGTTGGAAATATGCCCTAGAGGCAATAATAAATTAGTTATTATTATATTTCCTTGTTCATGATAAACGTTTATTATCCATGCTATAATTGTATTGAATGGAAACATAGATACATGTGTGGATACATGGCCAACACTATGTCCCTAGTATGCCTCTAGTAGACTAGCTCGTTGATCAAAAGATGGTAAAGGTTTCCTAGCCATGGACATGAGATGTCATTTGATAACGGGATCACATCATTAGGAGAATGATGTGATGGACAAGACCCAAACTACAAACGTAGCATATGATCGTGTCAGTTTATTGCTACTGTTTTCTGCATGTCAACTATATGTTCCTATGACCATGAGATCATGCAACTCACACATATCGGAGGAGTACCTTGTGTGTATCAAAGTCACAACGTAACTGGGTGACTATAAAGGTGCTCTACAGGTATCTTCGAGGGTGTCTGTTGAGTTGGCATGGATCAAGACTGGGATTTGTTACTCCGTGTGACGGAGAGGTATCTCAGGGCCCACTCGGTAATACAACATCACAATGAGCCTTGCAAGCAACGTGACTAATTTTTAGTTGCGGGATCTTGTATTACGGAACGAGTAAAGAGACTTGCCGGTAACGAGGTTGAACTAGGTATGGAGATACCGACGATCGAATCTCGGGCAAGTAACATACCGAAGAACAAAGGGAACGTTATACGGGATTAACTGAATCCTTGACATAGAGGTTCGACCGATAAAGATCTTCGTAGAATATGTAGGAACCAATGTGGACGTCCAGGTACCGCCATTGGTTATTGGTCGTAGAGGTGTCTCGGTCATGTCTACATAGTTCTCGAACCCGCAGGGTCTGCACACTTAAGGTTTGGTGACGTTTCGGTAGTGTAGAGTTATGTATGGTGGTGACCGAAGGTTGTTCGGAGTCCCGGATGAGATCCCGGATGTCATGAGGAGCTCCGGAATGGTCCGAGGTAAAGATTCATATATAGGAAGTCCCAGTTTGGTCGCCGGAAAAGTTCCGGGCTCATCGGTAGTGTACCGGGAGTGCCGGTAGTGTATCGGGAGACCTCCGGGAGGGGTATTTCGACCCCAAGGGGTCCATGGTCTGTGGGAAAGTAATAACCAGCCCTTAGTGGGTTGGTGATACAGCCACATAAGGCCCATGGCGCAGGGAATAGGTTTCCTAAAGGAAAAAGGTGGAAAAGGCCAAAAAGGAGCAATCCTAGTCCTACTAGGTTTGGAGGAGGAGAGTCCTCCTCTCCCTCCTTTCCTTGGCCGACTCCAAAGGGTGGTGCCTTGTGTGCCAGCCCTTCCCCTCCTCTCCTCCTTTATATACTAGTGGATTGGGTGGTTTTTGGATAGAATTTCCGGCCACGTGCTACCCGTTCCACCGGTGCATAGTTTCTCCTCTAGATCGGTTTCCGCAGTGCTTAGGCGAAGCCCTGTCGGAATTGCTACACCACCATTACCGGAGCGCCGTCACGCTGCCGGTGAACTCTCTCTCCCCTACACCTCCTCTTGCTGGATCAAGATGGTGGAGATCGTCATCAAGCTGCAGGTGTGCTGAACGCGGAGGTGCCGTCCGTTCGGCGCTAGATCGGAAGGACCGTGATCGAGATCGCAAGACAGTTCATGATGAGATCGCGGAACAAATCGTGATGAGTTCGCGGGACAGATTGTGATCAAGATCATGAGACGAATCGTGATGAGATCGCGGGACGGATCGTGATGAGTTCACGGGACGGATCGTGATTGGATCGCGGGACAGATCGTGATGAGATCGCGGGACGCTCGGCGATTTGGATCGTGAAGATGTTCGACTACACCAACCGCGTTTCTTAACGCTTCCCGCTTAGCGATCTACAAGGGTACATAGATCCACTCTCCCTCTCATAGATGCTCATCACCATGGATAGGTTTGCGTGTGCGTAGGAAAATTTTTGTTTCCCATGCGACGTTCCCCAACAGTGGCATCATGAGCTAGGTTGATGGTTTGATGAGATCTCGAGTAGAACACAAAAGGTTTGTGGGCGTTGATGCTTAGATTGCTTCCTACCTTGGTCGTATTTTGGTTCAGCGGGATTGTGAGATGAAGCGGCCCGGACCAACATTACTCGTACGCTTACGAGAGACCGGTTCCTTCGACGCAACTTGTTGCTTAGATGGCTTGCGGGTGACAGTTTCTCTCACTTTAGTTGGATCGGATCCGACAAAGGCGGTCCTTGAGAAGGTTGAAAACAAACTAGTGTATCACCGTTGTGGTTTATGCGTAGGTGAGAATCGTTCTTGCTAGATACCCGTAGCAGCCACGTAAAACATGCAACAACTATTAGAGGACGTCTAACTTGTTTTTGCAGGGTATGTTGTGATGTGATATGGCCAATTACATGATGAGATATATGTGATGTATGAGATGATCATGTGATGTATAGATTATCATGACTTGCATGTCGATGAGTACGGCAACCGGCAGGAGCCATAGGGTTGTCTTTAATTATTGTATGACCTGCGTGTCAATCATTAAGTGCTATGTAATGCTTTACTTTATCGCTACGGTAGCAATAGTAGTAGAAGCATGCATGGCGTGACAACCCCGATGGCGACACGTTGATGGAGATCATGGTGTCATGCCGGTGACGATGGAGATCATGTCGGTGCTTTCTAGATGGAGATCAAAAGCACAAGTTCATGGCCATATCATGTCACTTATGATTTGCATGTGATGTTAATCCTTTTTATGCACCTTGTTTTGCTTAGGACGGTAGCATTATAAGGTGATCCCTCACTTAATTTCAAGATAAATTGTGTTCTCCCCGAGTGTGCACCGTTGCGGAAGTTCGTCGTGTTGAGACACCACTTGATGATCGGGTGTGATAGACTCTACGTTCACATACAACGGGTGCAAGCAAGTGTTGCACAAGCAGAACACTCGGGTTAAACTTGACGAGCCTAGCATGTACAAACATGGCCTCGGAACACAAGAGACCAAAAGTTCGAACATGAGTCATATAGTAGATATGATCAACATGATGATGTTCACCATTGCAGCCACCTCAACTCACGTGATGATCAGACTTGAGTTGGTGAAATTTGGATCATGTATCACTCGAATGACCGGAGGGATGTCAATTTGAGTGGGAGTTCTTAGGTAATATGATTAATTGAACTCATTATCATGAACATAGTCAAAGTGTCTTTGCAAATTATGTTGTAGATTACTAGCTCACGCTGTAGCTCACTTGTTTTTATATGTTCCTAGAGAAATAGAGTTGAAAGATGATGGTAGCAATATTGCGGACTGGTCCGTGATCTGAGGATTGTCCTCGTTGCTGCACAGAAGGCTTATGTCCTTAATGCACCGCATGGGGCGCCACCCCCTCTAGCGTCGTCTGTAGATGTTCTGAACATCTGACAGGCACGTTCCGATGACTACTTGATAGTTTAGTGTGTCATGCATTACGGCTTAGAATTGAGGCTCCGAAACATCTTGAATGACACGGAACATATGAGATGTTCTAAGAGCTGAGATTGTGATGTCAGGCTCGTGCCCGTGTTGCGAGATATGAGATCTCTAACAAGATTCTTTGTCTGCAAGATGAAAGAGAATAGCTCAATCGTTGAGCATGTGCTCAGATTGTCTGGGTGCTACAATCGCTTGAATCGAGTGGGAGTTGATCTTCCAGATAAGATAGTGATTGATATAGTTCTCCAAGTCACTGTCACTAAGCTACTAGAACTTGGTGATGAACTATAAAACGCCAGGGATAGAAATATTGATCCCTGAGTTGTTCGCAATGTTTTGACACTGCGAAGGTAGAAATCAAGAAGGAGCATCAAGTGTTGATGGTTAGTAAAACCACTAGTTTCAAGAAGGGCAAGAGCAAGGAGGGAAACTTCATGGATAGCAAGTCAGTTGCTGCTCCAGTGAAGCAACCCAAAGTTGAACTCAAACCCGAGACTAAGTGCTTCTGTTATGAGGTGAGCGGTCGCTAAAGCGGAACAACCCTAGATGCTTGGTAGATAAGAAGGCTGGCAACATCGACGGAAGTATATTTGATATATGAGTTATTTATGTGTACCTTGCTAGTACTCCTAGTAGCACCTGGGTATTGGATACCGGTTCAGTTGCTAAATGTTAGTAACTCGAAATAAAAGCTACGGAATAAATGGAGAACTAGCTAAGGGTGAGGTGACGATATGTGTTGGAAATGTTTCCAAGGTTGATGTGATCAACATTGCACGCTCTCTCTACCTTCAGGATTAGTGACGAACCTAAATAAATGTTATTTGGTGTTTTTGCGTTGAGCATGAACATGATTAGATCATGTTTATTGCAATACGGTTATTCATTTAAGTTAGAGAATAATGATTATTCTGTTTACATGAATAATACCTTCAATGGTCATGCGCCCAGTGAAAATGGTTTGTTGATATCTTGATTGTAGTAATACACATGTTCATAACATTGATGTCAAAAGATACACAGTTAATAATGATAGTACCACATACTTGTGGCACTGCCGCAAAATGTCATATTGGTATAAAGCGCATGAAGAAACTCCATGCTGATGGATCTTTGGACTCACTCGATTTCGAATCGGTTGAGACATGTGAACCATGCCTCTTGGGCAAGATGACTAAAAACCCCGTTGGATGGAGCGGGCAAGTGATTCATTGGAAATGATACATGTTGATGTATGCAACCCAGTGAGTCTTGTAGCGTGCAGTGGATATCGTTATTTTCTTACCTTCACTGATGATTTGATGATTTGAGTAGATACAGTGTATATTTACTTAATGAAACACAAGTCTGAATCGTTTGAAAGGTTCAAGCAAATTCAGAGTGAAGTTTAAAGATCATCGTGACAAGAAGATAAAAATGACTGCGATATAATCGTGGAGGTAAATATCTGAGTCACGAGTTTGGCATACAACTTAAGACAATGTGAAAGTTGTTTCACAACTAAATGCCACCTAGAACACCATAGTGTGATGGTGTGTCCGAACATCATAGTTATGCTCTAGTGGACATGGTGCGTGCTATGATGTCTCTTATCGTTTTACTACTATAATTTTGGGGTTATGCATTAGAGACAACTACATTCACTTTAAATAGGGCACCATCTAAATCCGTTGAGATGACATCGTGTGAATTATGGTTTGATAGAAACCTAAGCTGTCATTTCTTAATTTTTGGGGCTGCGACACTTGTGTGGAAAATGTTTTCACCTAATGAGGTCGAACCCAAGGCGGAAAAATGCATCTTCATAGAATACCCTAAGATCAGTTGGGTGAACCTTCTACCTCAGATCCAAGCATAAAATGTTTATTTCTAAAACTGGGTCCTTTCTCGAGAAAAGGTTTCTCTTGAAAAAATTGAGTGGGAGGAGGATAGAACTTGATGAGGTTATTGAACCTCTGCTTCAACCAGAAAGTAGCGCAGCGCAGAAAGATGTTTCTATGAAGCCTACGTCAGCTGAAGAGGAAGTTAATGATGATGATCATGAAGCTTCGGATCAAGTAACTATCGACCTACGAGGAAAATAGAACTTGATGAGGTTATTGAACCTTCGCTTCAACCAGAAAGTGGCGCAGCGCAGAAAGATGTTTCTGTGAAGCCTACGTCAGTTGAAGAGGAAGTTAATGATGATGATCATGAAGCTTCGGATCAAGTTACTGTCGAACTTCGTAGGTCGACAAGGATGTGTACTGCTACTGAGCGGTATGACAACCCTGTCTTGGAGGTCATGTTGTTGGACAACGATGAACCTACGAACTATGAAGAAGCGATGATGGGCCCAGAAACCAACAAATAGTTAGAGGCCATGAAGTCCGAGATAGAATCCATGTATGAAAACCAAGTATAGACTTTGGTAGACTTGCTCGTTGGACGACAGGTCGTTGAGTACAAATGGATCTTTAAAATGAAGACAGACGCTGATGGTAATTATCACCATTTGTAAAGCTCGACTTGTTGCAAAGTTGTTTGTGACAAGTTCAAGGAGTTGACTGCGATGAGACTTTCTCACTCGTAGCGATGCTAAAGTCTCTTGGAAATATGTTAGCAGTTGCTGCATTTTTCAATTATGAAATCTGGCAGATGGATGTCAAAACATCGTTTCCTTAACGGTTTTACTTGAGGAAAGGTTGTATGTGATACAACCAGAAGGTTTTGTCAGTCCTAAGGATGCTAAAAGGTGTACAAGCTTCAGTGATCCTTCTATGGACTGAAGCAGGCATCTCGGAGTTGGAATATACACTTTGATGAGGTGATCAAAGTTTATGAGTCTATACAAAGTTTACAAGAAACTTGTATTTGCAATAAAGTGAGTGGGAGCACTATATAGTTTCTGATGAGTATATATGGATGACATATTGCTATTCGGAAATGATGTAGAAATTTTGGAGAGCATGAACGGGCGTTTGAAAACAGTTTTTCAAAGGAAGACCTGGATAAAGCTACCTAATTGTTGAGCATCAAGATCTATAGAGATAGATCAAGATACTTGATGAGACTTTCAATGAGCACATACCTTGACAAGATTTTGAAAGAGTTCAAAATGGATCAGTCAGAGAAAGAGTTCTCGCCTGATTTGTAAGGTATAAAGTTGAGTAAGACTCAATGCCCAGTGACTACAGAAGATAGAGAAAAGATGAGTGTCATCCCCTATGCTTCAGCCATGGGCTCTATCATGTATGCAATGCTGTGCACAAGACCCGATGTCAGCCTTGCCATAAGTATGGCCAGAAGGTTTCAAAGTGATCCTGGAATGGAGCACTGGACAGCGGTCAAGATTGTCCTTAGTAACTAAAAGACTAAGGAGATGTTTCTCGATTATGGAGGTGATGAAGAGTTCGTCGTAAAGAGTTACGTCGATGCAAGCTTTAACACCAATCCGGATGACTCGAAGTAGCGATCTAGATACGTATAGCGGAGCAGCCATTTGGAATAGTACCAAGTGGAGTGTGGTAGCAGTGTTTACGGTTTGACATAGAAATTTGCAAAGTACACACGGATCTGAATGTCGCAGACCCGTTGACTATAAGACCTCTCTCACATGCAAAGCATGATCGAGCCCCAGAACTCACTGGGTGTTAGATTCATAACAATGCGAATCACATGGTGATGTGAACTAGATTATTGACTCTAGTGCAAGTGGGAGACTGTTGGAAATATGCCCTAGAGGCAATAATAAATTAGTTATTATTATATTTCCTTGTTCATGATAAACGTTTATTATCCATGCTATAATTGTATTGAATGGAAACATAGATACATGTGTGGATACATGGACAACACTATGTCCCTAGTATGCCTCTAGTAGACTAGCTCGTTGATCAAAAGATGGTAAAGGTTTCCTAGCCATGGACATGAGATGTCATTTGATAACGGGATCACATCATTAGGAGAATGATGTGATGGACAAGACCCAAACTACAAACGTAGCATATGATCGTGTCAGTTTATTGCTACTGTTTTCTGCATGTCAAGTATATGTTCCTATGACCATGAGCTCATGAAACTCACAGATATCGGAGGAGTACCTTGTGTGTATCAAACGTCGCAACGTAACTGGGTGACTATAAAGGTGCTCTACAGGTATCTCCGAGGGTGTCTATTGGGTTGGCATGGATCAAGACTGGGATTTGTTACTCCGTGTGACGGAGAGGTATCTCGGGGCCCACTCGGTAATACAACATCACAATGAGCCTTGCAAGCAACGTGACTAATTTTTAGTTGCAGGATCTTGTATTACGGAACGATTAAAGAGACTTGCCGGTAACGAGGTTGAACTAGGTATGGAGATACCGACGATCGAATCTCGGGCAAGTAACATACCGAAGAACAAAGGGAACGTTATACGGGATTAACTGAATCCTTGACATAGAGGTTCGACCGATAAAGATCTTCGTAGAATATGTAGGAACCAATGTGGACGTCCAAGTCCCGCCATTGGTTATTGGCCGTAGAGGTGTCTCGGTCATGTCTACATAGTTCTCGAACCCGCAGGGTCTGCACACTTAAGGTTTGGTGACGTTTCGGTAGTGTAGAGTTATGTATGGTGGTGACCGAAGGTTGTTCGGAGTCCCGAATGAGATCCCGGATGTCATGAGGAGCTCCGGAATGGTCCGGAGGTAAAGATTCATATATAGGAAGTCCTAGTTTGGTCGCCGGAAAAGTTCCGGGCTCATCGGTAGTGTACCGGGAGTGCCGGTAGTGTATCGGGAGACCTCCGGGAGGGGTATTTCGACCCCAAGGGGTCCATGGGCTGTGGGACAGTAATAACCATCCCTTAGTGGGCTGGTGAGACAGCCACATAAGGCCCATGGCACAGGGAATAGGTTTCCTAAAGGAAAAAGGTGGAAAAGGCCAAAAAGGAGCAATCCTAGTCCTACTAGGATTGGAGGAGGAGAGTCCTCCTCTCCCTCCTTTCCTTGGCCGGCTCCAAAGGGTGGTGCCTTGTGCGCCAGCCCTTCCCCTCCTCTCCTCATTTATATACTAGTGGATTGGGTGGTTTTTGGACAGAATTTCCGGACACGTGCTACCCGTTCCACCGGTGCATAGTTTCTCCTCTAGATCGGTTTCCGCAGTGCTTAGGCGAAGCCCTGCCGGAATTGCTACACCACCATCACCAGAGCGCCGTCACGCTGCCGGTGAACTCTTTCTCCCCTACACCTCCTCTTGCTGGATCAAGATGGTGGAGATCGTCATCAAGATGCACGTGTGCTGAACGCGGAGGTGTCGTCCGTTCGGCGCTAGATCGGAAGGACCGTGATCGAGATCGCGAGACAGTTCGTGATGAGATCGCGGAACAAATCGTGATGAGTTCGCGGGATAGATTGTGATCAAGATCGTGAGACGGATCGTGATGAGATCGCGGGACAGATCGTGATGAGTTCATGGGACGGATCGTGATTGGATCGCGGGACATATCGTGATGAGATCGCGGGACGCTCGGCGATTTGGATCGCAAAGATGTTCGACTACACCAACCGTGTTTCTTTACGCTTCCCGCTTAGAGATATACAAGGGTACGTAGATCCACTCTCCCTCTCGTAGATGCTCATCACCATGGATAGGTTTGCGTGTGCGTAGGAAATTTTTTTGTTTCCCATGCGACGTTCCCCAACAACGCATACCGGACATTGTTCACATCAACCAATCTGCATTCATCAAGGGGCATAATTTGCACGACAACTTCTGGCTGGTTCGTCAAGTAGCCCGGAAAACTCATTACAGGAAGGAGGCAGGGATTTTTCTGAAGCTCGATATTGCAAAAGCCTTTGACTCACTCTCCTCGCCGTTCCTCTTCGAGATCTTGAAAGCAAAGGGAATTGGCACCGGTTGGCTTAGGTGGATCGCTATTCTCCTCTAGACTTCTAGAACCAAGATCTTGGTCAACGGCATTCTAGGCCACAGCATTCTGCACATCAAAGGCTTGAGGCAGGGTGATCTAGTCTCTCCCCTGCTCTTCGTTATTGCCATGGACTCCCTCTTCGCAGTGCTCGGCAAAGCAATCTCTGAAGGTGTGGTTAGTACCTTTGTGGGCATCTCTGCCACGCAAAGGTTGTCAGTATATGCGGATGACGTGGCCCTCTTCATTAGGCTGTCTGTCCTGGACTTGGAGTTTGTCCGTGATACCCTTGCAATCTTTGGCGAAGCAACGGGTCTACGCATCAACTACAACATATCAAATGCAGTGCTTATCAGGGGCAGTGAGGAGGATCAACAGAGGGTTTAGGAGCTGCTCAATTGCAACATTGGGTCATTCCCATGCAAATACCTGGGCTTGCCACTGGTCATCAAGCAGCTCACGAGAGTGGATTGGATGTCATTGCTAGATCAAGTTCGAACCTTCATCCCAGCATGGCAGAGGGGGCTCACACAACGTCCGGGTCGTTTGGTGCTTGTCAATTTAGTCATCGCAGCGAGGCCCATTCACCATCTGATGATTCTTGAACCACCTGACTGGTTCCTCAAAGACATTAACAAATGGATGAGAGGCTTCTGCTAGGCCGGCAAGGACAAAGTGAACGGAGGGCAATGCTTGGTAGCTTGGGACAAAATTTGTCGCCCAATGACATTTGGAGGGTTGGGTGTGAAAAATCTACATCTGCAGGGTATTGCTCTGAGTGTTCGATGGGAATGGCTCAGAAGGACGGACCCACATCGGCCCTGGCAAGGGCTTGGCCTTATGGTGGACGAGCAGGCTTGCTTGGTCTTTAACAGTTTGGTCAAAATCTTGGTGGGTGATGGGACCAGGGTCCTGTTTTGGGAAGATCGCTGGCTCAATGGTGCGGTGATTGCGGACATCGCCCCACGCTTGCTTGACATGGTTACCACGCGGAACAAAAACAGCCGCACGGTGTAGCAGGCGCTACTTAACAACGCCTGGACTTCGAACATCACTGGAGAGCTATCCTTCTCGACCCACATCCAGGTGTATCTCCTCTGCCAGGCGATTGCAATGGTGGACAGGGTGGATTCTGAACTTGATCGCTTCGAGTGGCCTTGTGACAAATCGGGTGCATACACATCGAGATCGGTCTACTCCAGGCTTTGCTTAGGGCTCATGACCTCGCCCACTACGGACGGTATCTGGAAAAGTTGGGCCCCCTTAAAGTGCAAAATCTTCATGTGTCTTGCTTCACAGCACAGAATCTAGACGTCGGATCGTAGGGCGAGGCATGGTTTACAAGATCAACCCTCCTCCTCCTACACGTGTCTTCAAGAGGTTGATGACGTGGATCACATCCTAGCTCAATGTGTTTACGCGCGAGAGGTTTGGCATCGGTGCTTTGTGCTGCTACGTATCAATATCGCGCGCCCGACCCAGGATTCGATCTTCACAAAATGGTGGCTGGAGCAAAGACAAAGGTTGAACGGGAAGAAAAGGAGAGGTTTGGATACCCTCATTCTAGGCATTGCTTGGGCGCTGTGGAAGCAACGCAATGCGAGGGTGTTCAACAACACCACCAGACAAAGATCCCCCTCTCAGCTCACGGAGCAAATCCTGTAGGACATGGAAGAATGGAAAAAAGCGGGTCTCGGAGGTGTGGGTGGCTTAGATCATTTCGTGAGAGTGTATCTTTTCTTTCTTTTTGGTCTTGGTGCTCACAACCGCTTGTTGGTTTTTGTGAGTGCGTGTAACTCCCCCCGCTCTAGATGTTCGCATCCAGGTGGGGTTCTTGTAAATATGCTCTGCGTTCTATCAAAAAGGTTAATGGCTATGCATCACGCACATTGTTACACAATGATATGACGACTGCGATGTACGACGGAAGACATAAATAACCAGTTCGTTGCATCGTTATCGTATGCGGCGCCACGACCACCGTCTACCGTCTCCGACGGCAGCGCGGCGAATTAGTTGCTTATGCCGTTGTCATAGAAAAAGTTTGAACGAAGGGATGAATAGATGGATGTGGAGAAAAAAATGGATGCAGTTGTCCTGATCCCGAGCTCATGTGAGCTTGGGTGAACAGTAAAATCAAAAAAAATAGTAAAAATATTTAAAAAAATCTGAATTTTTTTGTGAGAAACATTGATATTTTCCCCACATGCTTGCAAAATTTCATCACTAGATGACATTCATGGAAAATTTGGCAAAAAAACAAAAACGATGTTCCAAAAAGTTTGTTTTTTGTAGCATTTTGGAGCATCGATTTTTTTGCTGCATTTTCCACGAAAGTCATATGGTGATGAAAATTTGCACGCATGTGGGGAAAACAGTAATGTTTCTCACAAACAAAATTCACATTTTTTAAAAATGTTTTACTATTTTTTTGATTTTACTGTTCACCCGAGGTCACATGAGCTCGGGATCAGAAGAGCACTTTCGAGAAAAAATGCACTACCCATGCCATGGTGATGAGGAGCAGCACGTAGGTGTGCACGGTGAACATGGCGACGACCAATAGCAAGAAGGTGTCGATGAACAAGGCGAGTACCAAGTGGTGCGACATCTATAGAAACACAACTTCACTTGCGCCCCGCTCCAAGCGAGGCAGAGGACGAAGCCGACGGGGCTGCATAGCATGAAGAGCGCAACGAGGCTAACGGTGATCTGACTGTCGGAGTGCCCAACCAGATGCTCATGTGCCTTGCGGGGAAACAACACCAGCGGTGATGCCACTGTAGTAGGACCGATGAGAGGAGGCCAAGAGGAAGATTAGAAGGGATGAGGGAGATTAATGAGTATTATTAAAACATATGATACATATGCATATGTGTAGTTCATGAGTAGATCCAGTCGCTTACGATTGTCAGAACATAAAATATGCAACACAAAAGTCGTCTAAAATCATGAGATGAAGCTACACTTGAAAAGAAATTTCAAACGGTCGACCATGCATGAAGAATTTGACACAATTCGTCTAAAATAGTTCCAAACATGAACATAAAATTAAGCATTTATGGTCGACTAAACTACGAGCCGATCGCGTGAATGAAGCCATAAGATGTGCATCTTTTTCGTATAGAGCTTATCTCAAATCGAAGTACCATTGTGTAGATTTGAAGGGAGATTAGAGAGGGAGACTAATGGGGTAATAAAACAAACCACTTACATGGTATGTACTAGCTTGCATCGCACCAACATATTCTCGTGCAACAAGGCCCATATGAATGCTCGATGTGGCTCAACTTAGTCTGTCTCGCTAGAAACTGCAAATTAAACAGTTCCTAGTAGGTCTGGTTGGGAGATGCTTTAAGTTGCGTGTGATGCAGGACCAACAGTGAGCACACGCAACCAGACATGCCATCTTCTTTGTTGCTTGGACCTGGTTGGCCTATATGCAGACAACCAAACACGTCCCCGTTGGACCATTGGATGCGTCAATTCCTACCTATACGACCCCTTTCTTCTCCGTGCTCTCCTCCCTATGTTGATACGTCGCCGCTCCCTCACCCCCACCTTGATGTGAAACGCTCATGCCACCTTCACGGTTCACCAAAGAAACACCCACTCGCCCAGACACATGATTGCAGCACGACAGTTGCCTCGACCACGTGGCTCACAGCTCACATTGGAGATATATGCATCTTCTACCTTAGCAAACACCATCACTGGTCTCACCAAACACCATCGATGGTGAAAGGGCATGTCTCTCCCTAAGTGCTTTTGGTGTTGATGAAAATGCACTTTGCGGACTAACCACATGCATTGAGCATCTCAGATATTCTTATATATGGCACAAGACACTTTTATTCCCCTCGTATATGGAAAGCGAAAAAACGGGTTTTCCTGCATTTCTTTTCGATTGATTTGAGTCGGAGGAAATACATACTATTAAGAGGGGGCTCGCGTTGAAGGTATTGGTGGAATCAAGACATACACAACCTAAATGCAACCACATCCCCTTCCCCTACTTTGGAGCATTTCTACTGTTGTGCTTTGGTCCTACTAGCAGAGGCCAAGCGTTGGTACCGACGGTAGCACTACTTATGCAGTACTTTTCCTGGTCGTACCACAGCTACTACCAATGGGTTCCCTGTTAGACTTCAGGGTATTTGCGGTAGTACCCCTTGCACTTCGCGGTAGTACAACTTGTGCGGTACTTTCGCAGATGTGCCGCGGGCACTACCGTGGGTTCCTTTGTTATTAGTGTAGTAATTCGCGGTAGTACCCCTTTTGATAAACAATAGTATCACTTAGGGAGTTACTTCCGCTCTGGCGCTGGGCGAACTACCATAGGATTCTCTATATGCCCATTGATAATCCGCGGTAGTATCGCTTGTTTTAGCCAGTAGAACCGCTCTGACGGAACTACCATGCTAGTACTACACTAGTACTCAATGGGTCTCTATGGATCTACCGCACTTAGCGGTAGTACCGCTCCTCGGAGCGGTAGTACCGCTTATGCATGACCAGTGCATAATGGTTGGATTTTTGTCCTCACTATATAAGGGGGTCTTCTTCCCCAAGAAGACCCACCTCTCCTTTCCATATTTGCTCCATTGTTTCCCAAGCTTAAACTCGTGTGATATTTGTCCCTAGCCATAAGAAATTGTCGATTCTCTAGGGTTTTGTAGGAGAAATCCCCGATCTACACTTTCACGAAGACATATTTGATTCCCCCCTATAATATTTTGTGGATCTTGTTACTCTTGGATGTTTGGACACCATAGAAGGAATAGGTCACCTCAGAGCCACATTCCATTGTGGTGAAGCTTCGTGGTGGTGTGGGAGCCTCCAATTAAGTTGTGAAGAGAGCCCCAACCTTATGTGTAAAGGTCCAGCCACCGCCTTTGTCATGCCCAAATGCGACCCATTCCTTATTTTGGCTCGAGGGCCTTGACAAGGATAGGAGCGCATCTCGTCGTGTTGCAAGAATGGATATCATTACAAGTACATGTACAGAAGATATGAGTATATGGAATTGGCTTACACTCGCCAAAAGCTACAACAAGATCACATTAATACAACAACATACTCAAACATCATACAGAAGAGCAGGGTCCGACTACGGATGAAAACAAACGATAAAATGACATCCATCCTTGCTATCCCAGGCTGCCGCCTGGAACCCATCCTAGATTGATGATGAAGAAGAAGAACTCCAGTTCAAACAAGCTTCGCTCTCACGTGAAAGCACCGCATTACCGCATTACCTGTACCTGCAACTGTTGTTGTAGTAATCTGTGATCCATAGGGGACTCAGCAATCTCATTTCCAAGGGTATCAAGACTATTAAAGCTTAATGGGTGAGGTATGGTTAAGTGGTGAGGCTGAAGCAAGCGACTAAGCATTTATTTGGATGGCTAACTTACGAGTACAGAAAGTAAAGTATGGTGGTCTACGCATAACGGACGTGAACTAATAATGATCACTAACTGATCCTGAACACCTACTTACGTCAAAGATAACCCCACCACGTTCTCTCTCGGATAAGGACTCATGAGAAGAGACAAACACGGTTACGCACATAGTTGGTGTATTTTATTAGAGTTTACTTCAAGTTTGCTATGACCGGGTGTTAAACAAAGTATCCAAGTTTGGCACGTAACCCGGGCACGACTTTCCGAAAGATTTAACCCTACAGGGGTGCTCCAACTCCTCCATCACAAATTAACCACACGCCGCGGGAATAACCTCGACCACGGATCTCGTGATCATCCTAGGCAATTCCAAAGGAAATCCAACACCTCGAGATAGCCCGAAGAAGATCAGAGTTCCTCACGAAAGATATTCGCGAAATGTAAAACAAGTCCAGCAAGGCCTCCCGACGTGTCGACGATCCCGATAGGAGCCGCGTATCTCGTTCTCAGGACACAACGGATAAGCGACGCGTACAGTGGCCTGATAGAAATCCCCCAAGTTTCTGTGGCGTGGCCTCGCATAGTGCTCTAGTTTGGACCAACACTCATGAGGAGCACTGGCCCGGGTTGTCGATTAATTATACATGGCGTGATCATGCCCTATGCAATTTTTAGTTGTTATTAAGCAAATAGTACCAATATTGGGCCTTGCCAGACAAGCTTTATCCTAAAACAAAGATCAAGGGGGTCCCCATAACAACCCCGAGGATGTTAGGAGCGCTCAATTATGGAACATAACACCGATTCACAAGTAACTAGGGGCGGCAAGAGTGGAACAAAACACCGAGCAAAAGGCCAAGCCTTCCACCCTTTACCAAGTGTATAAGTGCATTAAAATCAAATAGCAATAATATTTTGATAACAAAAGAATGTCCATGTTGTCACATGGAAGCAATTGCACCTGCAGCTAGAAACGCTATAAGAAGGGCTGAGTAAGCGGTAACATAGCCAAACAAAGGTTTGCTGGGAAGGTGGAGGGTTAGAGGCTTTCATGGCAATGTCAGGAGGCTTGATAAACAATTGGTAGGTAGCGAGACATAACGATAAAAGCAGGACAACTAGCATAGCAATGATAGTAGTGGTATCCAGGGAAATGTGTCTTGTTGCCTGAGATCCCGCTTGGAAGAAGAACGAGTCCATGAAGAAGACGAGCCAACGTAGTTGAACGAATCCTCACACTCCGAACACTTTTGGAACTCTATCGAGAAGAAGCAATCCGGAAACAACAATCAACGCAAGATACACTGCATCATATGCATGACACAATGCGCAAACAAATATGATGCATGTCCGGTTTAATATGCAACACAGGGCATGGCACGGCAAGCACAACAAACAACCACTACATATTAAGTGAAGTTCAATATGCAACGAGTTGCGTACTGACGAAACTCCATGTTCGAATTATTTAGTTCACTCCCGTTTATGTACTCATCAATATTAAATATTGTTAAACATGGCAAGAGGTAAAGCATGAACAACTACAACATCTAGGCATTTTAAATGAGGCCGGAAGCAATATATATCCTTTCTGAAACAACTCCATATGCTTATTATGAATTTGGTCCAGATCTTTGCTAACACAATTTTATATTTATTAAATATGGAAATAAAGTGTGGCATGAGATTCTACACATTTTTCCAGTCAAGTTACATATATAAAAATTTGCATTGGAGCTATGGTTTAAAAGTTATTAAATAAATCATTTTTAACTGCAAGTTAAACATTTTAAACATATGTGAGAGTTGGAAATTGTGAATCTACACGAAATTTTAGTCAAGTTTCATATATAAAGTTTTTAAATCCGATGCACGGTTAAAAAGTTATTAACAATTTTAAAACATGGGTTTTTTCTGTAATTCTGTAATTCACAGCTTAATTAGAAAATTCGCATTAGGGAAAAAAAGACACATGGGCCAAAACTGGCTACGGGCCTAAACAGGAACTTGGCACGGCATACTATCCAGCACTCAAAGCGCAAAATAGCACTAGGGGGGCGACGACTCACCTTGGGCCCGATGGGCCGGTCGGTGGGGGGTTGGGCCTGGCGGCGGCCCACACGAGGCTGGAGGCCACACAAGCGGCATTGGCTCGGGGCATCGTGCTCCATAGCCCCGAGCTGAGCGAGGCCATGGCGGCTGGCCACGACGCCGGCGGCAGGAGGGGCTCCAACAGCTTGGAGTGGGCGGCGAGCGGGGCGAGGCCGGATCTGGCCGACGGGCCTCGATCCCGAACGGATCTGGGGGCGCGGTGGAGCTCCAGCGGCGAGGACGAGTAGGACACGACGATGACCATGGCGCCTTCCTACACACACGCGCGCGAGAGAGAGAGAGAGCGGGGAGATTAGGGAGAGGAGGAGAGGAGGAAGGGGAGGGGAGGGAGGAGTAGAGGGGCGGCGAGGACCGGCCTCGGGGTTCGCCGGCGGCGGCGCTCCGATGGCCGGTGGCGCGGGGCTCGCGGGAGGAGCTCGGGAGCAGGGCTGCGACATGGCTGGTTCGGACACGGGGACGCTCGGGCGGCTATGGGGCTCTGCGGTCGGCCAGACATTGTCTGGGTTGGCCGTCGGACATGTCCGGTAGGTGGGATTTGGGCGATTTTCAGCCCCAGATTTCAGATCTGAGGGCTGAAATTGGCTATGGAGGTGGAATTTCGAGGGAGAGGGAGGTGGAGCTAGCAGGTGGGGTTTTCTAGGGGTGTGGCTGCAATTTTACATGGGGGGAAACCCTAGAGAGTGAGGGTCTCTCTCTCCATGGGGGTTTAAATAGGGAAGGCACTAGGAGGGGTTGGACCTCGTCCGTCCAATCGCGATCCGATGACCATGAACAGAGGGAGGGGCTAGGTTGGGCTAGCTGGCTGTGTAGAGGGCCTTGGGATGAGATGAGAGGTAAGGTGGCAGCCCGTGATAGAGTTTAAAACACCAAAAAAACGTCTGACGAATAAACCGATGACCGCACTGCTACAATATAATAAGGCCACACGCCAGGTTTCGACCCAATCCGATAAAGTTTTATGCGGGCCTTAAAAACAATATAATAATCGATGTCGCGGGCACGTGCATGTGTGGTTGGTCTCAAAACGGGCAACGGCAAGAAAGGAGAGAACTGGCAAGCACGAAAGGATGCAAGTTTTCAAAAACATGTGATGATGTTATGCAGATGATGCGAAT
Source organism: Hordeum marinum (assembly GCA_022496015.1). Lineage (NCBI taxonomy): Eukaryota > Viridiplantae > Streptophyta > Magnoliopsida > Poales > Poaceae > Hordeum > Hordeum marinum. The sequence goes on along the minus strand of CM039674.1, from coordinate 144,044,920 downwards.
GATGCGACGATGAATGCAACAACCAAAAAAAACATAGACAAGAATGGAAAAGAAGGGGAATCTTCTGGAGCGTCGGTCCCGGGCTGTTACAGCCTTCTAGGAAACCGCTAGTGGAATCATGACATCTTGCATTGTGCAAGAGCGTGATGAGAATAAGGTGGTCCTAGTGACATCTTGGGGAGCATCGTGCCTCCACACCTCTCTAGCAGAGACGTACCTCCCCCAAAGGATGAAACTTTAGACACACATCCTCGTCTCCATCGGCTCCACTTGTGGTTACCCTGTGCCTTTACTTTGTGCAAGCATGTATTGTGTGATTATCTTGTCCCTGCATTTGTTGTTGTTAATCTTGTCATATAGTTTGTCCACCCAGTTGCATATGCAGATAATGTAATTTTATGTTGATCCTTAATATTGTTAAAATAAGTTAGAAATTTTTAGTCACCTATTCATCCCTTCAGTGGACCATACCGATCATTCAAATTGGTATTAGAGCCTTGTCTCTTTATTAAGGGCTTTACCGCTTAATTAAAGAGTATGCTTGACGATGAGATAAGGGATGAGGAGGTACTCATGGCCATGGACACGACCGTGCACTGGTTCAGTGCCGTCATATACGAACGGTTTTTACCCCTTTCCATTATGGAGTTTTAAACGCCGTCTTGCCTATGTGGATGATAGGGAGGGTCCATCCCACATGACAAAGAAAAATCGTCTGCGATAGTGACCCATGATGCACATGCTCTGCCAAATATAATCGTGTGTGATGTAGGAACACATCGCACACACTATATTGTGGGCACACATGTGGGATTGGGAACCAATCACACACGTCTATCATGAGTCAAACACGTCTAATTGATCATAGAAAACAACAGTGTTTGACATTTAACCGCTTGCCAAACATTACCTAAGCCACACGGGCCATCATTGAAACTTTGCACGATGTCTAAATCATCGCACACGAGTTGTCTATGGCAAGTGTTACCCATGCATGATATTGATGACCCACAAGTATAGGGGATTAATCATTGTCCTTTCGATAAGTAAGAGTGTCGAACCTAAAGAGGAGCAGAAGGAAATGATAAGGAGTTTTCAGCAAGGTATTCTCTGAAAGTGTTGTGAGTAACAGTGATAGAAAAATTTGTAGCAAGATAATTCGTAATGAGTGACAAGTAACAATAGTAGCAATAGTGCAGCAAGATAGCCCAATCCTTTTTATAGAAAAGGAAATGCCTGAAAGTACTCTTATATAAAGCAAGCGCTCCAGATGACACATGGGAATTTGTGTCTAGTCATCTTCATCATGTTAAGTTGATTCACATTCGTTACTTTGATAATTTGATATGTGGGTGGACCGGTTCTAAGGTGATGTTCTTTCTTGAACAAGCAACCCTCTTATGATTACCCCTCTCACAACCATCTGCAACTACGAAAGAAGAATGAAGATAAATCTAACCATAGCATGAAACACGTGGATCCAAATCAGCCCCTTGTGAAGTAATGCAGAAACTGGGTTTAAGCTTCTATCACTCTTGCAACCCATCATCTACTTATTAATCTGCAATGCCTTCCCTTATGCCCACAACATGGTGAAGTTTCGTGTAGTCGACGTTCACAAGACACCACTAAGAGAAGCAACAACATAATTATCATCAAAATATCGAACGAATACCAACTTCACATGATTACTTATAACAAGACTTCTCCCATGTCCTCAGGAACAAAAGTAACTAAATGCACATAATTAACATGTTCAAGATTAGAGGTATAATAATGGTAATCCTGGATCTAAACATAATACATTCGACCAAGTAAACCAACAAGCATCAACTACGAGATGTAATCAACACTACTAGTAACCCACAGGTACCAATGTGAGGTTTTGAGACAAAGACTGAATACAAGAGATGAACAAGGGTTTGACATGATATGGTTATTTTGAAGATGTTGATGAATATTGGTCCTCCCACAAAGGAGGAAGCGTTGGTGATGACGATGGCTTCGATCTCCCCCTCTTGGAGGGAAGTTTCCTGACAAAATCTCTCTGCTGGAGAGAAAAAGGGCCTCTGCCCAGGTTTCCACCTCGAGACGGCAGAGCTTTGTGCCTAATGTATCTTCTTGTTTTTTAGGTCAAAACATACCTTATATGAGAAGAGGGGGGGGTCAGGAGACCTGTTGGGGCCCCACAAGCTAATAGGGCGCGTGCCCAGGGGGTGGGCAGTCCCTGTTGGCTTGTGGCCAGCAGGTGGTTCCCCTCTGGTATATTTTTGGCCCATTAATTCTCATATGTTTACATAAAAATTCTCCATGAAGTTTCAGGTTATTCGGAGTCCAGTGAACTTTCACCCTTTTTCTTGGTTTTCATGTCCAGAATTCCAGTTTCCGACAGTTTCCCTCTTTGTGATGCCCTGTAAATTCAAAGAGAAAAGATATAAGAATTCTATCATAGTGTGAAATAATGGACAAGAATATCATAAATATCAATATGAAAATGATGCAAAATGGATGTATTAGATATCGTCGCACACGTTTCCTGAATACTTTATGAGTAGGATTACACTTTGCATCGGGCAGGGTTTCCTCTAAGCTCATGTGTGAGATAATGTGCTATCACAAACGATTGAGGAGCTCCTATGCACACGTAGAACTGCTATCAATAGTGTGTGATTTGTTGTCTATCACCAACATTTTAGTTTATATCTCGCGTGCTTTTCCTATAGGTCACATGCGGTTGCGCTAGGGTGACATGTGATTTCCGTTCTATATTGCACATGCTTAGTTACTTGAACTATTGTGCTCAAATGGCCAGGTTATGGTAAAACATACATTTGAATCTCCTGCAAAAGGTAAATTTGCCACAATATGAAATTGAACAAATAGTGTCCATAGGAAGAACATTCATCAAAATTCACCATAATATGCAATTGAACAAATGCAAGCTAAATTCCATAGATGTATGGACATATACAGTACACAATCATAGTGTAGGAAATACGAAGACCTGATCACATCGAAAAAACATGTATATGTTTAGCTGGTAACACTATCTAAATGCATACTTATTGTTGGGACCAAGAAATGTTGAAATCTTCACGGTCTTGATTGAGCTTGATATAGTGTTTCGGGAAGAAGTTGTTGATAAATGTAACATCCCAAATTTTCCAGTTTGGCATGTTATAATAATAACTATGTATCCCTACATATTGTTGCTTTGCTTTGTGAATGAAATGAAAGTTGGAAGCTCTATGATGTTTGTTGAAACCCTATTTCAAATTTGCTTCCATTTGAATTCAAATAGGGGCAACTTTGAAAATTTTGAAAATGAGAGGAGGAACATGACCCTCCATTTGAGGGCATTTTTGTAAAGTCATTTGACAAATTGAACCAGGGGTTATTTCAAAAATATTTCAAATAGGAATTAAATCCATTTGGGCATTTTCTGAAAAATCTTTTTTTAATAATTATTTTGGCCATGGAAAAATGTTAAACTTATTGCATTTACTTTTCTGATAATTTTGATATATAATACTTCCATATTTGGAGTTATATTTATTTTCCTTTTTATGTTTTACTTTCCTGTTTTTTTATAAAAGGAAAAGGTTTTATAAAAAGGAAAACCCCTGTGAACTGTTAGGAAACAAAACACGACCCAAAAGGAAAGGATCCGGTCCAATCCCTCCGGATAAGATCTGTATCCCTTCAAAATCGGCCGCCCGAGCCCATGCACATCAACTTCTCTCTCTGACCCCTCGGCCCCATCGTTCGACCCGGACCCAAGTCGGTCTTCTCCTTCCTTTCCCTACCCTCCCTTCCTTTCCGGTGGGATCTCGTCGGAGCAAGCCGCATCCCACGTGCTCTCCTTCCTATCCACGCCCTTGACCCCAGGGCTATAAAAGTCGAGCTCCTGCACTCCGTTACGCCCCTAAACACCTCCAAACCTTCACCAGAGTTGCACCACCACCCTTCGCCGGAGTTTCCCCACCACCTGGAGCTCCACGAGCTCGTACCGCTCGCACCCGACACCCTCGAGCCTTGCTGTGACCACCCATCGACGCTGGAGGATCGCCGCATTCCTCTCGACCCCTTCGCCATGGTACCCGACCACCAGAGCCCCTTCCCCAACCACCTCCGCGCTTTGGCCGCCACTATGACCATCTGCTCTCCCTCCTCAACTGTCCGATCTAGATGAACGATCCAGATTAGAAGTTTTAAAGGTTGAACCATTTTTTAATTAGCGAGCATTCGCTCTGTTGCACCTGCATGCGCACACCCTCACCCACTCACAGCTTGCCACGTAGCCCCCCCCTATTCGTTAGTTAGGTTTTAGTTTTCTGTTTTGTTTTCTTTTACAAAATATTTTGTGTTTTTAGACATTGAATATCTCCTAGGATATTTAGAGTTTTTAGTTGATTCTTTTTTCATTCTGTCACAAAAATTTTGAATTTTTTGCTAGTGCAATTAGTTTACAAATTTTATCTGTTTAAATTTGAATTCATTGAAATATTCTTGAATCACTAGATTTTGAATAACATTCGTTTAGAAATGGATTTTTGAGTGGTTCCTTTTGCTACTAGTTATTATTAGTTAGTTTTAACAGTAGGTTCAATTGGAGAATTTTTAGGCTAAATTATATTAAGGTTTTTAGCAAAACAGAATCTGTATTTGTTCTTTTTAGGTTTATTTCTTTTCTTTTGATTTACTTTTTATTTTTCTTTCTTTTAACTTGCTGACATGTTCTAGTTTCTGTTGGATAGCAATAAGTGTTTTATTTGTTGTTAATAAAAAATAACTTTATTGTTTTCGTTCTTTGTTTAGTAGGGAACATTGTTTTCTCCATGTGTATAGTTTTAAAATAGGGTTAATAGTAATTCTTCTTGTGTAGAAAATTTTAGGTCAAATACTTTGTGTTAGTTTGATAAGACTTAGTTTTCCTTTCTGTTAAAATTTTATTAGTTGTAGAAACTATTATTAGTTTGTTTTACTTTAGTAAAAGCTTTGCAAAAGAGTTTTGGATAGGTTCTTTGTTTCTACTATTTTCTTTTTCTTGTTTGTGTTATTGATTTTTTTAGTACTATTAGTTTTACTTATTGTTTCCAAGTTGTGATATGGTTATGCTTATTGTGTGAATTGTTTGTTTCGTTCGATCATCAACAAAGCGAGGCTTGCTACTTAGAGTCACTTGAGTTCGAAGATCGTCAGCAAGGCAAGTTCACATTGATCATGTTTTACCTATGATTTTTATTGCATTAATTCAACCTTTCCTCCATTGCATGTAGAGTAGGTATTTGGAAACTTGGTTCTTGAGTAGTATCATGTGATAGGCACCCCCAAAACCCTTTTCACCACTGGTGCAGCGACATGCTATACAAACGGGTTTTAACCCCTTTTCGTGACGTAGTTGTAAACCGTTGCCTTGCATGTGTGGGCGATAGGGAGGGTCCATACCACACGACACTGAAAACCCGTCGGTGATGGTGACCAACAAACGCAAATGTTTGGAAAAACTAGTCGTATGGGATGTCCGCATATATCATAAACAAGGGTCACCGGGAAATCATATTAGATATGATGTACTTCCCATATGGTTCATCCTTACAAGTTGTGGGAGATCCCACATGCTTTTCTATGGTGCACCGTTTACGTTGTGCACCGAATTGCAAACAGTTCACGATTATAACGCGTGTATGATAAGGGGGATATCACACACATTTAGTTCCACTATGATCGTCTGTGATATCACTACTCCAGGATGCTGCTAACGAGGCACTACAATCAGAGACCCTTCGACGAGAAATTGTGTGCGATGCATGAATTGCAAATGGTATAGGTCAAGCTCTGTCGCCAATGACATGAACTGTGCGTGACGGAGGATCCATCGAATACGATTCAGAAAATATTTGCATGTGCGATCTACGATAGACAATTGACTTTTAAGAATTGTTTATAATGAGACGAAATGGCACAAACGGTTAATCAAACATAGATGTGTGTGATGTACGGCATACAGGTCTCTCAAATGAACTGTTTGCGATGATACGTAAGAACACAAATGGCTCGGTGTAACAAGGTGTGTGTGATAGGCTGCAAACAATTCGATAATCAAAACTGTGTGCTATAATTCTTAAAAACACATACGATTTGTTGTTTTGAATTGTGTGCTCGATAGGGCACACAATTCAAGAAACCAAATGTTTTGGTTTGGTTTTGTGGCCAACCTTCCCCTTCATTTGTTTCTTTCTCCTAGTTTTATGCTCTCCCCTTATGTAATTTTTTGTGCGCCCCGTGTGTGCTTACATTTATTTGTACTGACTATCAAGTCACCTTTGAGTTGGAACATAACAGCTAACCAACCTATGGTGGGATGGTTAGAAAAATAGTGATACCTCAGTCAACCAGGGTTCAAGTTCTGGTGCTCTTCAGTGGGAGGAAACATTTACGTCGCATTATTTTTGAATTTATTTTAAGATTTCCAACGATGCGCATCCAATAGGAGGAGACGTCCTCGTCAATATTTTCAGAGGTGTTCATAGGGATAGGGTGTGCGTGTGTGTTTATAGAGATGAGTATACAGATGTATATATAAACATTTGCGTTTGTACTATGTTCAAAAAAATGTTGGAATATAACAAACAATGTCTTTTCCCGTCAATCTCGGAAAAAACCCGATGCTGATTTATTTATCACATTGTACAGACCGATACAAAATCACAATCTTTTATGGTACCCCATAAATCTCAACTTATCTTAATTTCGTTAGAACAATGGAAGGGGATGTTTCCATCAACGTTTTCGAAGATGCTCATAAAGCTAGGACGTGCATGCTTATTAAAGGGGCAAGTATATGAACGTATATATATGACCGTTTACGTTTATACTGTGTTAAAAAGAAGTTGAAATATAACAAACAGTGTTTTTCCCCGCCAATCTCGGAAGCAAGCAAAAAACGATACCGATTTATTCATCACATTGTACAGACTGATACAAGATCACAAGTGTTTCATGCTACCCCACAAATCTCAACCAATCTTAGGGCCTGTTTGGGACTGCTACAATTCATCAAAATCAACTTCACTTCATCAAATTCACTTTGGAACAGTTTCATAGAAAATCTATAGCACTATCAAGAGAATGTTTGGCTTCCATCTAGCTTCAGCTTCAAAAATAGAAAATTTGGTGAAAAGAATCTATTTGATTGGTCGAGGGGGTGAAGTAAAGGGATATCCAATTACTGATGACGGTGGTGGGTAATTTCCCCCAACTTCAGATTCTAGAGTTTTTTGAAGCCTCCTCTAAAGAGCTTCATAAAAACTTTAGAGTTGTACCCCAAATTCTAGTTTTTTTGCGGAGCGGCGTATCGTGAAGCTACCCCGTTTGGCTTGTATTTTTTGGAGCGGAGTTGAATTTGAAGGAGGAAAGCAACAGGCTCTTAATCTCGTCAGAGCTCGCAGAGAGCTCGCGACAGAATAGAGAGTTCGCTTCGATCACAAGTCGAAGTAACTACTCAGCTAGTACTACAGTTATACACGTGAGTTTTGATTTGGTTAGTGTCAGATCAAAAGTATGCCGCTATGCTCGAGTTGAGCAGGCATCTGTCCGGCTCCCGGACAATATAAATCTCATCTCCGACAGCACCTTGATACAGATCCTGGTTCCTGTGCCATTTCCACAGAGCGTGCGTCTCATTCTTCACCTGCACCAACAGATTTCGTCTCGGCAGCCATTGTTCAGAATTAGTTAGCTCCGATCTTTTTTTTTTCCTTCGGGAGCAGAACGTTACCTCGAGAATGCCGTGTCCGAAGCTGCTCTCCCGGTAGGCGCTGTAGTCCGGCTGCCGGTCCCAGCAGAAGCTGCCGGCGGCGGGGCCGGACGTGAAGTTGAAGGCGCAGAAGCCGCCCATGAAGGCGTCAGGCGTGGACAGTGGCTCCGGGCAGCGCCCAGGCTCGTCGGCGTGGGTGGTGGCCATCTTCTCGCGGTTCCCGCCGTCGCCCACCGAGATGTGCACGGCGCCGCACGGGTCCAGCGTGTAGTTGAACACCCGGTTGGAGCGCTCGTACGCGTGCACCTGCCAGACCTCACACGAGTCACTCTCTCAGCTGCTTGCTAATTAATGTTAAGACTTGAGAGATGAGTAGTCAGACGGTGTTACTACATACATGGCCGGTGAAGACGATGTCGAGGCCATATGAGTAGATCAGCTCCTCCATGGCCACCCTCATGCACTCCGCCTCCCTGTAGTGAGCCTTGTAGGTGCTGTACCATGGCGCGTGCCACCCGGCGACCAGCCACGGGGTCACCGATCTGTCCACCTTTGCCAGGTCCTTCTCCAGCCATCTGTACTGCTCCCCTGAATTTTCGACTTCGTTTCAGTAATCTAAGGAGTAATTAGTCCACCGATGCCAGATTGAATTCTGTTACATACTACGAGTACCTGATTTACTGTAGTCAGCGTAGGCAGCGAGCATGATGAAATGGATGCCGCCAACGTCGAACGAGTAGTAGAAGGGGGAGAAGGACTCGCTCTCTTTGGACGGGAACGCGAACCGCGCGCTGTAAGACGCGAAGGTCTTGTTGCCGATCTGCTGCTCGATCTCATGGTTCCCTTCGACCACCATCATCGGCGTGCTCGACGTCACGGGCTCCATGTACCTTCCCCAGTAATCCCAGCGCGGCTGGTACGTCTCGTGGATGGGCGTGGACTTGGCGAACGAGCAGGAGTAGCAGTCCGATCCAGTGCCGTTGGTCAGGTACAGGTTGGCGTAGCTCACGTCGCCGACCAGGAGGACCAGGTCCGGCTGGTTGCTCGCCATGTGCTCCACTGTCGAGGTGGTGTTGTACGTGAGCCCGAGATCTCCCACTACGGCGATCCTCCCCGGGTAGCTCCGCGGCCCGACGGCCGGCATCGTCCGGAACGCGTGCACGGCGCTCATCGCCCCCGGGATGGCCGGGTCGCCGCACTGATAGTAGTACTTCGTCCCAGGCTCGAGCCCTGCATTGCGGCCAGAATTTCAGTCCCACGTTTGCTTCTGATTGCTGTAAAAACTGCGTTCTTTTTATTTTGGACTGTGGAGCAGGGGATCGACGAACCTTGGAGGCGGACGTGGTGGATGATGCCGGAGGTGTAGTTCTCGAGGCCCTCGAAGGGGTAGAGCTGGCTGTAGACGAGCGCCTCGCCAGTGGCCTCGCGGACCAAAGAATCGACGGCGAGGCCGTAGCGCACGACGCTGCCGACCGTGCCGGGGTCCAGCGGCTTGACGGCGCCGCCCATCTGGAAATCCCCTGCGGAACCAACAGCCAATGCCATCTCAGAGCCAGAACTGACTAAAAGCATTACAGTCCAGAGAATCAGCTCAATTACCTGTGATCCAGGATACCCATGCGGAGGTGGGAGCGGCGGAGAGCGCGACGCCGATCTGCTCGGGAGCCCAGCCTATGACACGGCGCTGCACCCGGGGGTCCGTGTCCGGCAGGTCCACCGCGTGGCCCCTGTCTTCCCGCAGTGGCACCGTCACCGGCCGAGACGGGCCCTCCAGCGTCGACGCCGGCTCAGCCGCCGCCGCCGCCGCCGCCGCCGCGAGCAGAAGCATCGGCAGCGGCAGCGACCCCCTCCAAATCCACATGTCGTTTGGTGCGGGCGTTCCCTCTTTCGTCGGGATCAAAAGGAGAGCCGTGCGAGGTGTGCGTGGGGCGAGATTGGCATGGAGAGAATTGGGACGATTTTGTGGGGAAATTTATAGGATCCGAGCAGAGAAGGATGACGTCCCGTCCGGCCGCCCACTTTGGAACAGCAGGATAAACACAAGCAAGGTTGCCTCGACATTGCTGCAAAAGTGGGCATCTTCCATGGTCACCGTAGAATATGCCCTCCACCGCCGTCAGAACGGGTTCGTCCACGTGTGCTTCAAAACTTCCCTAACTGCAAGCCAACATCATCGTGTTTTCTGAACCGACGTCCACAAGGGGAAAATTTGTCAAATGATTTAGTTACATCGAGATACAGTGTTTATCTACGTTTGTTGCAGGTTTAGGTATCTCTAACCAGTAATTCTCTATTCATAAATAGCCGCCTCTCATTATCTATTTTTCCAGTCCTTCCAGCCATCCACGTCATCATGTATTTTTTTGAAATATTTTTTATAGGTAATTATTACCCTACTTGATACCGTGAGCTATTCATCTATCGGAAGACAAACGGGTTGGGATCCCCTTCGCTACGAGCGCCCCAAGTCTTCTCCGTTCTCCTTCTTTCCCCTTCTCCCTCATCAAATAAACTCCCTTCGCCCCTTCCCCTTCTCCACCCTCTGCTTGATCTCCTTCTCTAGAAAGCCCTCCCTGTTTCGTAGCTCACGATCCACAACCTTTGTCGCTGGTGGATCAACCCAATGTCACCCTAACTATCTGGCGTCGTTCAGAATCGAATCTACGGGCCACCCCACGATCAAGGTTGGACTCGCCATCTACGTCTGTCAGGATCACGCCGCCTCATAAGGTAATCCCCATCCTCCGCCGCATCCAAATTAACTCATATATCTGCTATGGAGGCCACGATGCAATATCCTTCCTCCCGCCTGTTTGTCTAATCAATGTTCGTCGTCTGCATGCCAATCCACAATTCAACCAGACCCTTCTTTTCCATATATATTAGCTTGCAAGTGCTAATCAGGTTCATCCAATTATATCTATCAGTGATATTTACCGATCTATCAAGTTTTAGATGGTGCACCTTGGTTGGTTGTAGGGTGGCTACTGGGAGACCAACCGATGCCAGCTTCGTCCTCTACATCTACAACTTTGTCCTCTACATCTACAGTTCTGATGGGTGCTTGCTTCCATAGTAATGTCGCTACAACCTCGGCTCACTAAGTTGCTCTGACACTCTGCAATCACAACGAGTCAGCTTTCAGTTTATTTTACTGACATTGATCTAGTCCCATCCAGTATGGTGAATTCGAGCTGGTCCAAGGTGATATGTGGTGTTTCTCATAGTCGTTCAGGTAAGGGATCGATGGGGAAATAGCATTGTGTTTGTATAAGAAATTGCTTATGTGTAAACTTGTATACAATAGCTAATTTCATGAAAATATTTCTGTCTTATTCCACATGCGTGCATTTCAGACCCGCTAAATAGCAATGCAATGTGTTCTCATCACAAGTTATATATGTGTAAACCTGTATGCAATAGCCATTTGTCCTAGATCAACACAGTTCAGAGTTGCTATTAACATGGAAATTAAAAATTTCTGTTTTTATAAATGTTTAATCATGCATAGATCTTCCAAGGCTTTTCTACCTTCGCATGTTGTTGAAGTTTGTCAAAAATTGTTCTCGACGAACTTGCAACTTCTCCTTTCCCCATATGCTTATGGTTATGGTGATTAATATTCACGTGCAAAATCACTCATATATAGTCCCATGTATTAAATATTCTTCTACTTTCTATCCTTTACGGTAATCTGATGTACCAAAAAATGCATACATAGAGCAGCAGAATGAGAATGTTCAACATTCAAGGCGTTTATTGATTGACTGTTTATTTGGATTAAAAAATATGGCATTTATCACAATTTTTTGTATTGCCCATCTCAATAACTAGAAATTGGATCTAAATGATACATAAAAATTAGAAAATAATAACAATAGTTGCTCACATGTTGCCCCTTTCTACTGGAAATCATTAGATCATTTTTGCGGGAAATAATGCTTGACTTTCTTTACTTATCAATTTCCATTTGTAGTATGCTAAGAGCCACAAGTTAAACCTCCATTCTAGATTTTACAAGGTTATTTCTATCTAAAACTGCAACATCAAATAGCATATAACCTTAATTTTTAGGATAATATTTTGAAGGGAATTACAAGTAGTGGTTGAAATACGACGCTACTTAAACATTTCATGACTGGGTTTGCTAGACCTCTCAAAGTATATTACTTGGGAGACTAGAAAAACATCCTACTTATGTTTTAGCGTTAAAATTCATTTGTTTTATCACATTTCGTCATAGCGTCCTTCCTCTCACTTTTGATCCACTGATAACCCGTGGCAACGCGCGGGGCATCATCTAGTACCATATGATTTTAGAGTACTAAAACGACCAAATATCCTGTAGATGGGTATATTTGCCCCTCGGAACCTTTTTGGTTTTCTGACCTTTTTATAGAGGTTTTTGGGATTTCTAATCGATCCCTTAAACTTAATCATAAAAGAAATGAACAGTGCGAGGCGCTGGTCGGTCCTATTTCAGCTGGTCACCGTGCCTGCTTATGATTCAAACGCTTCTAGCCGTCAGGTCTGATGCCTGTATCATTTTTCTCTCAAAAGAAAACACACCCGACAAAAAACAAGGGGAAAACTGGGAGCAGTTGCCACCGCCCACATCATCATGGTTGATTGAGGCGACCAACCTCCAAGCATCGCCGGTCGTCACCCTTACCATCGGTCGCCACCCCTCGCCTTAGGTCCCCGGTCTCACCCTCCTTGGAGCTTCCAGCATCTGGCCTTGCCGCTTCTAGCATGGCTTCGCCGCCATAGCACCACTGTGCTGGTCGTGGTAGCACCAGGATGTCGCAATACCCGCAACAGTCATCTCCGAAGCCATTGGCCGCCTCTTCACTGCTGACAATTGCTTTCTGCAACATCTAGTGCAGAGTTGTCGGCCATAGCATCATCGCTTGCCGGATGAAGCATAGAAGAACGCCGTTTCTAGCACTTGCAATCACTCGTAGTAGCAAACATGCTGTTATCCGATCCTCATTGCTGCCGAATGTAGCATCGGAGGATGCTTGTTCAAGCACTTACATACACCGGTAGTAGCAAACAAAATTCCACGGTAGTAGCAAAATATCGTCGGTCACCGCCATAGTAGCAAAAACGCCGATGGTAGCACAAAACACTAGATATACCATCAAAGGATGCTGGTTTCAGCACTTGCAACCGCCAGTAGTAGCAAAAAGCCGTCACCACCGTAGGTTCGTTGTTGTCGGATGGAGCATCAAACAACGCTGGTTCCATCACCTGCAAACACCAGTAGTAGCAAAATAAATTGTTGGATGTAGTAGAGGAAATCGTTGCCGAAGCAACAAAAAACATCGTCGTTTTGAGGTCACCAGCAAAATAAGTGACTGAATCCAGCAAAAAAACACTCTCAACTAGCAGCAAATTCGTTCGCCGGATGCATCTCCCCCACCCTCGTTGACTCACTTGACGTTCCCAGCAATTCCACTTGCTGGTACAAATCCGCACTCCGATTGGAGCAAGCAAACGCCTGCCAGTCACCCCCAGCATATGTGTCGTTGTCGTCCAAGAAAGGCAAATAAATCTATTGTGGCACGACAGCGTCCATGGGAAAGCATCACCGGACATCGCTGAAAGAACACATGGGGACAAGCGAGGAGTCACGGTCCTCCTTGGCTGGCTGACTACTTGGAAATATGTCGTAATAATAAAGTTGTTATTATTATATTTTTTTATTCATGATAATCGTTTATTATCCATATTATAATTGTATTGATCGGAAACTCAGATACATGTGTGGGTATATAGACAAACACTATGTTCCTAGTAAGCCTTTAGTAGACTAGCTCGTCGATCAAAGATGGTGAATGTTTCCTGACCATAGACATGAATTGTCATTTGATAACGGGATCACATCATGAGAAGAATGATGTAATGGACAAGACCCAGCCGTAAGCATAGCATATGATCGTGTTAGTTTATTGCTACTATTTTATTCATGTCAAATATCTATTCCTACGACCATGAGATTGTTGGGGAACGTTGCATGCGAAACAAAAAAAATTCCTACGCTTCACCAAGATCAATCTAGGAGATGAGCATCTATAAGAGGAGAGATTGGATCTACGTATCCTTATAGATCGCTAAGCAGAAACGTTAAAGAACGCGGTTGATGTAGAGGTACGTCTTCGCGATCCAAATCACAAGCCGTCTCACGAACTCCCGATCAAGTGCTAAACGGACGACACCTTCGCGTTCAGCACACGTGCAGCTCGATGAAGATATCCGCCTAATTGATCCGGTAAGAGGGAGCAGAGAGGTAGATGGGTTCGCCGGCAGCACGACGGCGTGGCGGCGGTGGTGGTGGAGCTGATCCGGCAGAGCTTCGCTAATCGACGTCGAATCAATCTACTAGAGGAGAGGTAATCGAGGAGGGAGGAAGGGCTGTGTCGTGACTTGTGTATGCAGCCGACGCACCAACGAGCCGGAGGAGGATGGCCAGCGCCCGCACGCCCACAGTCCGCCTCTGCGGCGGGAGTGCGCGCACTTGCCTGCTCCGACGGTTCGTCCCGAGCTCGCGGCTCGCCTTGGCCCGTGCGTCCCCCGGAGCGAGAGTGATGCCTGGACCCGCATCGACCGGCTAGCGCAGTCGACCCTCCTCGAAGAGCAAGCTTTGATCGGCTCAGCATGTTTCTAACCTCGGATCTGCAACGAGCCGTTCCCGACCGCCTTCACTCTCCCTCGCGACACCCCAAAGTAAAACAGCACCGCCAAGCCGGGGGACTAGCTGATCGACTACACCACCGCAATCGGCATCGTCAGGGGAAACAAGCGCGCAACCCTGCTACACCCCCCCTCATGTTGATCGGCTCGACCCGGACTTGGCTTAATAGCCTGTCGGCCGACAGCATTAACACCTGGACGGACTTCGAGGAGGCATTCGTCCGCAACTTCACCGGCACCTACAAGCGGCCCGGCCGCCCCCATGAGCTGGCCATGTGCGTCCAGGGCCCGGACGAGGCCCTCCGTGACTACCTCACCCGATGGATCGAGCTCCACAACTCCTGCGAGGGGGTGCACGAGGTGCAGGCCATCCAGTATTTCATCGAGGGCTACCGCGACGACACCCACCTCAAGCACAAGCTCATGTTCTCCGAGCCAGCGACCTTGCCGGACCTCATGGCCAAAGCGGACAAGTGATAACCCACAAGTATAGGGGATTGCAACAGTTTTCGAGGGTAGAGTATTCAACCCAAATTTATTGATTCGACACAAGGGGAGTCAAAGAATATTTTCGGGTACTAGCAGATGAGTTGTCAATTCAACCACACCTGAAAGACTTAATATCTGCAGCAAAGTATTTAGTAGCAAACTAGTATGGAAGTAACGGTAACGATCACAAAAGTGACAGTAGCAGTTTTGTAGTGATTGTAACAGTAGTAGCGGAAAAGTAACTTAGCAAGGATCAATATGTGAAAAGCTAGTAGGCAATGGAACAGTGATGGATAGATATGTCGGATGGCATTCATCATGCAACGGTTATAACATAGGGTGACACAGAACTAGCTCCAATTCATCAATGTAATGTAGGCATGTATTCCATATATAGTCATACGTGCTATGGAAAAGAACTTGCATGCCATCTTTTGTCCTACCCTCCCGTGGCAGTGGGGTCCTAATGGAAACTAAGGGATATTAATGGCTCCTTTTAATAGAGAACCGTACCAAAGCATTAGCAGTTAGTGAATACATGAACTCCTCAAACTACAGTAATCACCGGAAAGAATCCCAGTTATTGTCACCCTAGGGGATGCGGATCATAACTCGTAATAGGTGTCTACAACTTGCAAGATAGAATCAAGAACACATTTATATTCATGAAAACATAATAGGTTCAGATCTGAAATCATGGCACTCGGCCCCGAGTGAAAAGCATTAAGCATAACAAAGTCATAGCAACATCAATCTCAGAATATGATGGATACCAGGGATCAAACCCTAACAAAACTAACTCGATTACATGGTAAATCTCATCCAACCCATCACCGTCCAGCAAGCCTACGATGGAATTACTCATGAACGTCAAAGAGCATCATGAAATTTGTGATGAAGGATGGTTGGTGATGACAACGACGTCGATTTCCCCTCTCCGGAGCCCAAAACCGACTCTAGATCTGCCCTCCCGAGGAAGAAAAAGAGGTGGTGGCGGCTCCGTATCATAAAACGTGATGAACTCTTCTCTCTGATTTTTTTCTCCCGAATAGGGTTATATGGAGTTGGAGTTGAGGTCGGAGGAGTTGCGGGGGGCCCTACAAGCCACCTAGGTGCGCCCTAGGGGGCGCCCCCTTGCCTGTGGCCAATGGGTGGACCCCATGTGGTTGATTCTTTCACCAATATTTTTTATTAATTCCAAAAATATTCTCCTTAAATTTTCAGGTCAATCCGAGAACTTTTATATCTGCACAAAAATAACACCAAGGCAATTTTGTTGAAAACAGCGTCAGTCTGGGTTAGTTCCATTCAAATCATGCAAATTAGAGTCCAAAACAAGGGCAAAAGATTTTGGAAAAGTGTATACGATGGAGACGTATCAACTCCCCCAAGCTTAACCCATTGCTTGTCCTCAAGGAATTTAGTTAACAAACCGAAAGTGACAAAGAAAAACTTTTGCAAACTCTGTTTGATCTTGTTGTTGTAAATATGTCTAACTGATGTTCAGATTTTCAGCAAAGATTATAGACTAACCATGTTCACAATAACATTTAGGTCTCACATTTACTCATATCAATGGCATAATCAACTAGAAAGCAATAATAATAAATCTCAGATGACAATAATTTTATCAAAACAATCATGATATAATATGATATAATGGTATCTCGCTAGCCCTTTCTGAGACCACAAAATATAAATACAAAGCACCCCTGAAGAACAAGGACTGATTGGAAATTGTAGTTCATGGTAAAAGAGATCCAGTCATAGTCATACTCAATATCAATTAATAACAAAGCATACAAATGACGGTAGTGCTCTCTAACTGATGCTTTTTATAAGAGGAGGATGACTCAACAGTAAAGTAAAATAGATAAGCCCTTCGTAGAGGGAAGCGTTGATTTGCAGAGGTGCGAGAGCTCGAGCTTTTAAAATAGGGATGAATAATAATTTTGAGCGGTATGCTTTCATTGTTAACATAACAACCAAGAGATTTCACAATCTTCCATGCTAGATACATTATAGGCGGTTCCCAAACAGAATTATAAAGTATTTACTCCCCCCACCAATCGAACACACTCCACGGTTGGCCTAATCCATGGGTACCGTCCATACAAACAACAATCCTGGGGGAGTTTTGTTTCATTATATTTTGATTTGATTTTTGAGCATGGAACTGGGCATCCCGAATACCAGCCACTTTCTCGTGAATGATAGTGAGTCAACACATATCGTGAGAATAACCCACCTAGCATGGAAGATACTGATCGCCCCTAGTCGCTACATGAGCGATTCAGGCATAAAAAACAAAATATTATTTGAAGGTTTAGAGTTTGTCACATGCAAATTTACTTGGAATGTCATGTAAATACCGCATATAGGTAGGTATGGTGGACTCAGATGGAACAACTTTGGGTTTAAGGAAGTGGATGCACAAGAAGTATTCCCACTTAGTACAAGTGAAGGCTAGCAAGAGACTGGGAAGCGACCAACTAGAGAGCGACAACAGTCATAACCATGAATTGAGATTAATCAACATTGAATGCAAGCATGAGTAGGATATAAATCACCATGAACATAAATATCGTCGAGGCTATGCTGATTCTGTTTCAACTACATGCGTGAATATGTGCCAAGTCAAGCCACTTGAATCATTCAAAGGAGGATACCATCCTATCATACTACATCACAACCATTTTAAAATGCATGTTGGCACTCAAGGCAAACCATTATACACTCTTAGCTAATTAAGCATGGCATGAGTAAATATAATCTCTAATTGTCATTGCAAACATGTTTTATCCCTAATGAGCTGAATCCAGAATGATGAGCTAATCATATTTACAAAAAAGAATAGGTCGAGTTCATACCATCTTTTCTCCATCTCAATCACTTCATCATATATCGTCATTATTGCCTTTCACTTGCACGACCGAACGATGTGAATAATAATAAGAGTGCACGTGCATTGGACTAAGCTAGAATCTGCGAACAATAACTCAGGGGATAAGGCAAGGTAATATGGGCTCTTTGATAGATAAACAATAATGCATATGAGACCACTCATCATTTTCATTGTGGTCTTCTCCCTATGACCCAATGAAATAAATTTCAAAACAAGAACGAGAAAAACTATTTACACGGGAAAGCTCCCAACAAGCAAAAGAAGAACGGGAAATCTTTTTGGGTTTTGTTTTAATGCTACAACTAAACAGACTAGAAGGTAAGGCTAGAACTAATTTTTTTGGATTTTCTCAAGGTTAATTAAGCACACAAGAAAAAAGAGGAAAGAAGAAATAAACTACCATGGATGGTACAATGAAAAAGTATGAGCACCGTCTACTAAGATGAGTGTGTGAACATGAATGTAATGTCGGTGAGTAATAAGTACTCCCCCAAGCTTAGGCTTTTAGCCTTAGTTGGTCTAGTGCCATGGATAAAAATAACCATCTCCTGGGTACTCCGGAGGGTCCTGAGGGTTCCACTGTTTGGCGAGCTCCTATGGCTCCCACTGAAAAACTGGATCCTGATACGGATCAAGGGCTGGTGCCGGCTCAGGTGTTGGGGGTTGCGACAGACCCCAATATATGTAGATGTCCTCGGGCATAATAGTGTACCTGCCTGAATGGATATCGAACAAAGAAGAAGAAGGCAGAGCAATAATCTCACAAGTATCTTGACTAAATACTAAGTTGTAAAGCAGCCTCCTATCATTATCCTTCCTAATAAAATCATGTGCTACCATACTGTCATAGTCTAAATATCTTGTAAGTAGCAACATTTCCTCTTCCTCGTCAAGCCTAATGGGTATCTTAAAGTGTTTGGCTAGACGAGATGCATAGATACCTCCAAATATGGGGCCCTTTGAACGGTTTAAGTTCCACCATTGGGCCACCATAGCGCCCATACTATAAGTTCTATCAACAAGTAAAGCGTGGCGCAGAATGGCGAGGTCGGGAGCACTAAGGCCTCCACTGTCCCCACGACCAACTAAATATATCCCTCGCAAATAATGAATAATAGCGTAGAACAGGAAAAAGGTAAACTAGCTACTCTTGCCTTTGACACCCCTCTCTCTTCTCCCAGAGTGGTTGCGGCAATAACGTCCTCCATGTCTCTAGGACGTGGTTCACTGATGCTGCCCTCATAAGGTATTTTCCAAACATTCAAAAATCATAAAGTGTCATCTTCTTGGGCACATCATACAAGTAAAACTCTACCATGGGAGGATCCTTCCTAGGATAAAAGTGAAAGTTTTGCACAAAGATATTAGTGAGTAGGAGGTACTGGTCACACTTATTGTTGAGGAAGTCGGTGATGCGTGCATTCTCTGCCAAATAATAGAAATCTTCATAAATTCCGTCCACTCTCAAGAATGCATCACTTGGCCATTCACATGGCCGAACCTCTGCGACGCGAGGAAGATTATATTTGTACTTCTTCTTCACCCCATTTGCATCTTCTTTAGAGCCTCGACTTGAAGAGCCTATTAACAATCTCACCATTTCTATCTCTGATTTTTTTGAATTTTTTAGTGACTCAAAAATAACGGTGAAAAAACTCAACAAAACTTATAGCAACTACTCCCACAAGTGCCTAGAGGCCATATCATGCATCAAAACTACTTGGGACCATACAAATTTGACATACAAGCTCAAGAACAAGGTCACCACAGCAACAAAAATTTGCAATATATAAAGCACTAAAACAAAACTAATTAGACCATTGGAGGAGTCACATACCGAAAATTAGTCCCCCAAAACAGTTTTGCAAATGGAGCTTTGCACAAGGAGATCAAAAATGGCAGCAAAATGAGCTAGAACACGGGCTAGAACAATGGTGGGATTTTTTTCTGGAGGAAGACGAAGTGGATGGGTGTTGGAATAAGCGAGGGGGCCCTATGTGGGACCCACAAGCCAAGGGGCATGCCCAGGGGGGTGGGTGTGCCCTGTGGGCTTGTGGCCCACTGGTGCAGCCTCCTCATATGTTCTCAGTGCTAGAAATTCTTAAATATTCCAGAAAAATCATACTACATTCTCAGGGCATTTGGAGAACTTTTATTTTCAGGTCATTTTTTATTGCACGGATAAATTAGAAAATAGAAAAATAATAGCATTTTTACTGTGTTTAATTTAAAGAATAGAAAGTAGAAGTTGGGTACATAAGGTTGTGCCTCCTAAATTCATCCATCTCATGCTCATCAAAAAGAATCCATCAATAAGGTTGATCAAGTCTTGTTGACATTTTTTTTTCGAATGACACGAAACCGTAGAATTTTCGAATAATGCTAGGTTACCTCAACGGGGATATGCATGTCCCCGACAATTAGTATATAATATTTCTTTTTGGCAGTGGGGAGAGGGAATTCAAAATCTCCAATAATAATCGTTGAAATTTTTCCAATGGAGTTGATACTATGTACTTGAGGTTGTTTCTTAAGAAAGTGTACCGTATGCGCATTACCATTAAGATGAAAAGTGACATTGCTCTTGTTGCAATCAATAACAGCCCTTGCAGTATTCAAAAAAGGTCTCCCAAGGATGATCGACATACTGTCGTCCTCGGGAATATCAAGAATAACAAAGTCCGTTAGGATAGTAACATTTGTGACTACGACAAGCACATCCTCACAAATACCGATGGTTAAAGCAGTTGATTTATCAGCCATTTGCAGAGAGATTTCAGTAGGTGTCAACTTATTCAAATCAAGTCCGTGAGACAAAGAGAAAGGCATAACACTAACACCAGCTCCAATGTCACATAAATCAGTTTTAACATCATTTATTTTAATAGAGCATGCTATAGTAGGTACTCTGGGATCTCCTAGTTTCTTTGGTATTCCACCCTTAAAGGTATAATTAGCAAGCATGGTGGAAATCTCAGCTTTCGGTATCTTTCTTTTATTTGTCACAATATCTTTCATGTACTTAGCATAAGGAGACATTTTTAGTATATCAGTCAAGCGCATACGCAAAAAGACAGGTCTAAGCATTTCAACAAAACGCTCAAATTCCTCATCATCCTTTTTCTTGGATGGTTAGGAGGAAAGGGCATAGGTTTCTGAACCCATGGTTCTCTTTCTTTACCATGCTTCCTAGCAACAAGGACTCTTTTGTCATATCTTGTATTCTTACATTGTGGGTTATCAAGATCAACATCAGGTTCAATCTCCACATCATTATCATTACTAGGTTGAGCATCAACATGGACATCATCATTAATATTATCACTAGGATCATGTTCATTACCAGATTGTGTCTCAGCATCAGAAATAGAAATATCATTTGGGTTTTCAAGCGTATCTATAACAGGTTCACTAGCAGCATGCAAAGTCCTATCATCATTGTTTTTCGTTTTATTACTAGGACGACTGGGTGCATCAGTATTAATTCTTTGAGAATCTTGCTGAATTCTCTTAGGATGGCCTTCAGGATACAAAGGTTCCTCAGTCATTTTACCACCTCTAGTCACAACTATAACAGAATGATCATTGTTCTTATCATTCATCTCATTAAGCAAATCATTTTGTGCCTTAAGTACCTGTTCTACTTGAGTAGTTACCATGGAAGGATGTTTACTAATAAGCTTAAGATCATTAATAGTTCTACTCATATAATCATCTAGGCGGTCAAGCATGTAATCATTTTGTTTCAGTTGTCAACTAACATAAGCATTGAATTTTTCTTGCTTAACAATAAAGCTATCAAACTCATCCAAGCACTGGCTACGAGACTTATTATAAGGAATATCACCTTGATCAAATCTACGGAGAGAATTTACCTCTACTAGCTGTGTCGGGTTATCAAGACCATGTATTTCTTCAATAGGTGGTAGATTCTTAACATCTTCAACTTTCATACCTTTTTCTTTCATAGATTTCTTTGCCTCTTGCATATCTTCAGGACTGAGAAATAGAATACCTCTTTTCTTAGGAGAGGGATTTGGAGGTGGTTCGGGAATAGTCCAATCATTATCATTGCTCAGTATATTATTCAGTAGTAGTTTAGCTTGTTCAACAATTCGTCCCCTGAAAACACAACCAGCACAACTATCTACGTGGTCCCTAGAAGCATCGATTAGTCCATTATAAAAGACATCAATTCGTTTTTCTTGAGAGGATGATTAGGAAAAGCATTAAGTAATTGGAGAAACCTCCCCCAAGCTTGTGGGAGACTCTCTTATTTAATTTGCACAAAGTTAAATATTTCCTGCAAGGCAGCTTGTTTCTTATGGACAGGAAAATATTTTTCAGAGAAGTAATATATCATATCCTGGGGACTACGCACACAACCAGGAGCAAGAGAATTAAACCATATCTTAGCATCACCCTTTAATGAGAAAGGAAACAACTTCAGAATATAGTAATAACGATTTTTTCCTCATGAGTAAATAGGGTGGCTATATCATCCAGTTTAGTAAGATGTGCCACAACAGTTTCATATTCATAATCATGGAAAGGATCAGATTCAACCAGAGTAATTAACTCAAGATCGACAGAGAATTCATAATCCTTATCAGTAACAAAGATAGGTGAATTAGCAAAGTTAGGATCATATTGCATTCTAGCATTCAAAGATTTTTCCTTCCACTTGCATAGCAATTTCTTAAGATCATATGCATCCTTACAAGCAAGAAAGTCCCTAGCTACCTCTCCCTCCATAACATAACCCTTAGGTATATTAGGCAATTCATATCTAGGAGAGCTAGGTCTAACATGTGTCTCATAGTGTTCAGTTTGAATAATTTCATCAGTTTCAGAAATATCATCAGCTTCAGCATTGACTCTAGCAATTTGTTCATCAAGAAATTCACCCAGTGGCACAGTATTATCAAGCAAAGTATCCCCATAAGCATGATGCATAGCATAAGTGGCATCATGAATTACTTGTGACATATTAGAATCAATAGCAAGTGGTGGTGTCGCAAATTTACTCATTACAGAAGGTGAATCAAGTGCAGAGCTAGATGGTAGTTCCTTACCTCCCCTCGTAGTAGAGGGATAGATCTTGTTTTTGGGTCTTTCAGATTCTTCATAGTAATCAATAGATATAAATCCCAAGTGACTCAGAGAATAGAGCTATGCTCCCCGACAACGGCGCCCGAAAATGGTCTTGATAACCCACAAGTAGAGGGGATCACAACAGTATTCGAGGGTAGAGTATTCAATGCAAATTTATTGATTCGACACAAGGGGTTCAAAAGAATATTCTCAAGTATTAGCAGCTGAGTTGTCAATTCAACCACACCTGAAGGACTTAATATCTGTAGCAAAGTATTTAGTAGAAAACTAGTATGGAAGTAATAGTAGCGATGGCAAAAGTGACAGTAGCAGTTTTGTAGTGATTGTAACAGTAGCAACGGAAAAGTAACTTAGCAAGGATCAATATGTGAAAAGGTCATAGGAAATTGATCAGTGATGGATAATTATGTCGAATGGCATTCATGTTGCAACGGTTATAACATAGGGTGACACAGAACTAGCTCCAATTCATTAATGTAATGTAGGCATGTATTCCATATATAGTCATACATGCTTATGGAAAAGAACTTGCATGACATGTTTTGTCCTACCCTCCCATGGCAGCGGGGTACTAATAGAAACTAAGGGATATTAAGGCCTCCTTTTAATAGAGAACCAAACCAAAGCATTAGCACTTAGTGAATACATGATCTCCTCAATGTACGATAATCACCAAAAAGAATCCCAGTTATTGTCACCCTGGGATGCAGATCATCATTCATAATAGGTTTCTACAACTTGCAAGATAGGATCAAGAACACATATATATTCATGAAAACATAATAGATTTATATCTGAAATCATGGCACTCAGGCCCTAGTGACAAGCATTAAGCATAGCAAAGTCATAGCAACATCAATCTGACAACATATATAGTGGATACTAGGGATCAAACCCTAACAAAACTAACTCGATTACATGGTAAATCTCATCCAACCCATCACCGTCCAGCAAGCCTACGATGGAATTACTCACGAACGGCGGAGAGAATCATGAAATTGGTGATGAAGGATGGTTGGTGATGACGACGACATCTATTTCCCCTCTTTGGATCCCAAAACCGACTCTAGATCTACCCTCCCGAGGATAGCCGCTCCGTATCGTGAAACGCGATGAACTCTTCTCTCTATTTTGTTTCTCCCCGAATAGTGTTATATGGAGTTGGTGTTGAGGTCGGAGGAGTTGCAGGGGGCCCACAAGCCACCTGGGCGCACCCTAGGGAGGCGCCCCTGGTTTGTGGCCAATAGGTGGACCCCCTCTGGTTGATTCTTTCACCAGTATTTTTTATTAATTCCAAAAATATTCTCCGTAAATTTTCAGGTCAATCGAGAACTTTTATTTCTGCAGAAAAATAACACCAAGACAATTCTAGTGGAAACAGCCCAGTCCGTGTTAGTTCCATTCAAATCATGCAAATTAGAGTCGAAAACAAGGCCAAAAGAGTTTGTAAAAGTAGATACGATGGAGATGTATCAACAAGTACGCCACGGCCGACTCTGCGATGCGGGTACAAGTCAGCACATTTGGCAAGGTAGTCCCACCATCGGCTGTGCCACAACCAGCTGCTGACAACTGGCATCAGTAGAACAACAAGTGCAAAATCAACTAGCTGGATCCCCACTATGGGAGCCGGCAGGTCGCCACTATCAAAGAGGAGCAACCGGCTGCCCATGCTGCCAGCCAGCGTCAGCGCACCGGCAAGGCTGCCTGGCAGCTCAATATTACTTTCATGCATATGCTCGACGCGTTGTGCAAAATGCACTCCAGTGCCAAGCCGGCTACGCACACGCTCTGGTAGTGCAGCTTCTCGCAGCGGTTGGATCGTGGAAAGGGCCTTCCGGACCCTCCGCCACGGCCGCCCCGAGCTCCGGCTCCGGCCCTGCGTGACGGCCACATTCACGACCAGTTCCCTAACAAAGATGGGTCCTACATTGTCTTCACCAGAGAGGAGGCGGACAAGCATGCCGAGCGCTGGCTCCGGTGCAAGGTGAATACCATCGTGCTCTCGGCCCCCCAAGTTCATGCACTGGTCCGAGAAGCTTGACACCTGGAGCCGGGCAGACCACCCGATAGTGATGCCAAACCTGCATAGCTACGCCCTCGTCCTCGATCCCACCATCATCTCTGAAAGGCACATATGTCGCTTCTCACGGGTGTTGATCGACGGCGGTAGCAGTATCAACATTCTCTACCGCGATATGTTGCTCAAGATGGGGCTCGAGGAGAAGGACCTGCAGCCGAGCCGGACGATCTTCCACTGCATCGTGCCGAGGCAATCATGATCCCCCATCTGCAAGATTCGGCTTGACCTCCTCTTTGGCTATAAACATCACTTTCGCAGTGAGCCAGTATGGTTCGAGGTGATGGCCTTAGCAGCCCTTACCACGCGCTACTAGGGCGACATGCTCTCGTCAAGTTCATGGCGGTACCCCATTACGCCTACCTCAAGCTCAAGATGCCAGGGCCCAAGGGCATCATCACTATCACCGGCGACTACAAGACATCGATCGAGTGTGCACGCGCCGGCAGCCGGCTAGACGAGGCTCTGGTGATCACGGAGGAGAGGCGACAACTAGATAGGCTCGTGGCTCACGCTGCCGAGCAGCCGACAGTGCCATCTCCCCCCATCCCAGATGGCCTGCAAGGCGTCTTTTCAGCCGTCCAAGGACACCAAGCAAGTGCCGCTCGACCCGGATAACCCCAAGCAGCGCGTCACCATCGACACCAACCTCAGCAGCAAATAGGAAGGCGAGCTCGTCGACTCTCTCCTTAAGAATCGAGACATATTTTCATGGTTTCCCAAAGACATGCCAGGTGTTCCAAGGAAGTACGCCGAGCACAAACTTCATGTGCCACCGGATGCGAAGCCGGTGGAGAAACACCTATGCCGTTTCTTCGAGGAGAAGCGGCGCACTATAGGAGAAGAAATTGCCCGACTGCTCGCACCCGGCTTCATCATGGAAGTGTTCTACGCAGACTGGCTGGCCAACCCTGTGTTGGTGCTGAAGAAAAACAAGACTTGGCGCACGTGTATCGACTACACTAGCCTGAACAAGGCATGTCCTAAGGACCCGTTTGCCCTACCATGGATCGATCAAGTAATCGACCCCACGGATGGCTGCATGACGTCTACTACTCAACCTTCTTCTTGTAGACTCGTGTTCGGCCTCCAAGCGCAGAGTTTTGTTAGACAATGGAAATTTTCCCTCAAGTGGATGACCTATGGTTTATCAATCTATGGGAGGTGTATGGTGAATATGGTCTCTCTCAAACAACCCTGTAATCAAATACAAGAAATCTCTTGTGTCCCCAACACACCCAATACAATGGAAAATTGGATAGGTGCACTAGTTAGGTGAAGAGATGGTGATACAAGTGCAATATGGATGGTAGATATAGGTTTTTGTAGTCCGAAAATGTAAAAACAGCAAGGTAGCAAGTAACAAAAGTGAGCAAAAACGGTATTGCAATGCTTGAAAACAAGGCCTAGGGTTCATACTTTCACTAGTGCAAGTTCTCTCAACAATACTAACATAGTTGAATCATATGTAAATATCTCACATGAGAGTTCACTCCAAAGTCAAAAATAACAGAGAACTAACAAAGAAATTATTGTAGGATACGAAACCACCTCAAAGTTATCTTTTCCGATCAATATTATGAGCTATCCCTATAAGTGTCACGAACAACCCTAGAGTTCGTACTAAAATAACACCTTAAGATACACATCAACCAAAACCCTAATGTCACCACGAGTACCCATTGGCTTGATTATGTGGTATGCATCACACAATTTCAAAGTCATCATGTTCAATCCAACACAAAGAACTTCAAAGAGTGCCCCAAAGTTTCTATCGGAGATTCAAGACAAAAACATGTGCCAACCCCTATGCATAGATTCCCAAGGTCACGGAACCTGCAAGTTGATCACCAAAACATACATCAAGTGGATCAATAGAACATCCCATTGTCACCACGGATATCCCATCGCAAGACATACATCAAGTGTTGTCAAATCCTTAAAGACTCAATCCGATAAGAAACATTCAAAGGGAAAACTCAATTCATCACAACAAGATAGAGAGGGGAAAACTCCATATGATTCAATCTATATTAATAAAACTCACGATACATCAAGATTGTGTCATCTTAAGAACATGAGAGAGAGAGGAGAGAGAGAGGGATCAAACACATAGCTACTAGTACATACCCTCAGCCCCGAGGGTGAACTACCCCCTCCTCCTCATGAAGACCGACGGGATGAGGAAGATGACCTCCGGCAGGGTGCTGGTTTCCCCCTCCGGCAGGGTGCTGGAACGGGTTCCCGATTTGTTTATTGTGGCTCTGGAAGCTTGCGGTGACGGAACTCCTAATCTAGGTTTCTTATCGAAGGTTTGTTGATTTATAGGAGCACTTGGCGTTGGAATCACGTCAAGAGGACTCCTGAGGGTCTCACAAGCCTGCTAGGCACGGCTAGGGGGTGGCCGTACCCTGGTGGCTTGTGGCCTCCTCGGGACTCCTCTCTAGTATCCTTTTGCTCCAATATTTTTTATATTTTCCAAAAATATTCTCCGTAAATTTTCAATCCATTCCGAGAACTTTTATTTCTGCACAAAAACGACACCATGGTAGGTCTGCTGAAAACTGCGTCAGTTCGGGTTAGTTCTAATAAAATCATACCAAAATGATATAGAATTATTGTAAACACGATATGAATACTTCATAAATTATAGATACGTTGGAGACGTATGAGGACCATTCAAGACTGCTCGAGGCGGCATGACACATCTGCTGGTAGTCATTGACGAGTTCACCAAGTGGATCGAGGCCAGACCCATCAAGAAGTTGGATGGCCCCACCGCCGTCCGATTCATCGAAGACATCATAGTACGCTACAACGTCCCACACGACATCATCACTGACAATGACACCAATTTCGCCAAGGGCGTGCTGGCGCGTTTTTGTGCCAAACAATGCATCCGGCTCGACTTGGCGTTTATTTCCCACCCACAGTCAAACGACCAGGCAGAAAGGGCAAACAACTTGATACTGGCCGACATCAAGCCCCAGCTCATCGCACCGCTCATCGGGTCAGCTGGTTGCTGGATTGAAGAGCTACCAGTCATCTTATGGAGCCTCAGAACCACCCCCAACCGATCAACCGACTTCACACCCTTCTTCCACGTGTACGGGTCCGAGGCGGTCATCCCAATAGAAATCGAGTTTGACTTGCCTTGCATCACCCTGTACACGGAGATAGATACAAAGGAGGCAAGGGAAGACAATGTCGACCTCCTTGAGGAGGCCCGCGAGCTAGCGCTGAGTCGAATGGCTATCTACCACCAGAAGCTCCAGCGTTACCACAGCAAGCGGATTCCACCCCTCTCCTTTCGCGAGGGAGACCTGGTGCTTAGGCGGATCCAGCGAACCGCCGGCCAACACAAGTTGTCCTCCCCATGGGAGGGCCCATTCATCATCATCAAGGCACTACATAATAGATGCCCAGAAGCCGTAGAAGAGCAAGAGAGACACCTCCGGCGAGAAGACAGAGCGCCCGTGGAACGCGGCGCTCCTCTGTCCCTTTTACTGCTAAGAAGGACCAGTGTATGTATGTACCTTCACTTTTGGGCTTATGAATGCAACGGGTTCCCCAAGCCAGCTCTTGGGGCACGCCTCTTTCGTTTCCTTCCAAAGCAGTTCGCCCCACACACCGGCTCCCGGACCCGGTCCCACGGACCTTGGGGCTCGCCGGCTAGCCTTGGCATCGCTCCCCGAAGCTGGTAAATTAATGTGAACTAAAGAAAAACACTCCCACCCCTCCCAGCTATAGACCAGATCTCGGCTGTCCGGCTGATGGGTTCTCGGGACGGTAAACTTAGCGCACATGAAAAAGGTCATGGGGGGGGGATCGCTGGCCAGGGCTAGCTGAAACACTTTTCTTGGCCTCTGCCATTCACCTTATCCAAAACATCCTCACGGCTCCCAAACTCACAACTGACTCCGCCGAGGCGGATGCCCCATCCTAGCTATAGACCGACTCCCGACTGTCTGGATAGCGGGGCTGATGGCGAAGGGGACAAGGCTTTGGGCAGACGGAACCAAAAGGGCAAAAAGCTAAGGCCGAGCCGACACGCACAAATTTTTTGGCAACCAAAAGCATAAACTTATATACATGAAAACATGAATGGCCCACGGCAACAAGTTCATTACATTTACACCCCCAGTGGGTGGGATTGTAGTATAACAAAATATAGGAAAGCAAAAGGATCCTAAATAGCGGTGGAACTATCCTCTCCCCCGGCATTCTCTGCGGCGGGTGAGGTAGAGGCCCCGTCCTTGGCCACATCACGCTCCGTGACGGCTCCCGTGTCCAAGTCCTGAGCCGTCTCGGAGTCGACATAGTCATCAGTGCTAGACCAAGCGTCTCCGTCTCCCATCTCGGCGGCACTACCCTCCGGGTCATGAAGGGAAAGTGTGAATGGGTCCTCCGGGATCACCTCGCTGTCTGTCGTGTGCTCCGTACGTACTCGTCCCACGTGGCGAAGGATGAAAGATCACTAGCCTGCATGACCAGCGTTTCGGCAACCGCCTCTAGCTCCGCATCGGTGCAGACGCGCTAGGCTGCAAGCAACTGCAAGTCCAGCTCGAAGTACCACTACCTCGCGATGCATAGCACCATGGTCGCTCCAGTGCGCGCGGTAGAGGCCCTCCAGGCGTTCACTCACGCGAACCCTATTTCAATCCTCCTTGACAGCGGCTCATGGACTTCAGCTCCACCACGTCCGGCCAAAGGGTGCAAACCAACGCCGTGTCGGCCACCTGGATCTGCTTCATGGCGCGGACCACCTCGGTCAGGCACAACTTGGTAGCAATCCCCACCTCATCCAGGGTCTAGGCCGCAAGGTGCCCGATGGGGACTCCCTGTGCCCGCTGGTCCTTGCAATGGGCCTTCACGGCCACCTTTGCGACCTCCTACGTGTTTGGGAAAAGCCCTAAGGGAGAAGGGCATGCAGGTGGAATGACGAAGGAAACTAATAACCCTAAAAGTAACGCATGGAGAGAGGCAAGACAACAAGACTTACCGGACACAAGGCGGTCCACCTCGTGCCCTTGCACCCACAACGCGGCCTCCCTGGACAACCACTCCTGGAGCCGGCACTCGTGCTCAGCCTAGGCCATTCGCGCCTCCTCGTCCTCCTTTGCCAGCGAGGCGTCCTTGGCCTCCAACTCCTAGCGGAGAGCCGTCTCCTGCTCCTCCAACTCCCGGCGAAGAGCCGTCTCCAACTCACGGCGGTGAGACGCCTCGTACTCATCCTTCTCCGCCTGTGACCTATCCGCCTCCTGGCGGACCCAATCGCACTCCATGGTCAGGAGGTCCCGTCGTTCACCAAACTGCACCACCTGGCGACGGAGGCTGACCGTCTCGGCATGGGTGGCTGCCCGGGATGAAGACGCCTCTTTCAGGAAGAAAACAAAGAAAGGGATTAAGCCCGCCTCTGGCTAGCCGACTTGAATCCCGGGGGCTACACCCAGTGGGTGTTCTCGCGCGCGCGTACTTGAAATTCGCAAGACCCTTACCTTGCAGATCCGCGGGCATGATGAACAGCCGGCTCTCGGCTCCAAGGTATAACCTTAGCAGCGTGTTGTACGCAGCCACCCAACGGTCGTGCGCATCCTGCAAGGAACATAGAAACAAAGACACTATTAGCCTCGATCCACTTACGTCCCAGTCGACCCGAGTCATGGGGGCTACACCAAGTGGGTGTGCTGGCGTGCCCCACTGGAAAAACTAAAGCAAGATACAAGGATTCGCACCCTTACCGCGATGGATCACTTGAGGTGCATGATCCGGTTAATGGCGGCCTGGACCTCTGTCTAGGAGCGACACGGAGCAAATTCCGTGATGACGACAGTCACCGCATCCTGAAGGGCGCTCGGCGCGTCGTCTATGGGTGTACCACTGGCCGCGGCCCAGATCTCCTGTGGCCGACCCCTGTCGGCGGGCCTAGGCCCACCCTTCATCACGGCAACCATGGGACTCGTCCTTCCCAGCACCATGGTTCTGGAGGCCCGGGCTGACGATCTCGGGGTGGCCGCCCCCCCCTAGCGCCACAGTTTGGATGTCTAGCACGCCTCCTCCGGCGACACCTCCTTGGCTCGCCTGTGGAGCCAGAACCTCCAGAATCGGGACCGTCGGTGTCAAAACCGGCGGATCTCGGGTAGGGGGTCCCGAACTGTGAGGCTAGAATTGACGGTAACCAGAGATGAAGGGGACATGAGTTTACCCAGGTTCGGGCCCTCCTATGGAGGTAATACCCTACATCCTGCTTGGTTGTATTGATGATGTAAGGGGTTACAGAGTTGACCTACCTCGAGATCGTATAGCTAACCCTAGATGAGTTGTTCTCTATCTACACCCTAAAACCCTCCGGCTTATATAGGTGCCGAGGATGCCTAGGGTTTAGACATGGTCGGTTACATGCCGAAGAGATAAACATGCCTAACTACAACTAACTTGGAGCATACGTCATGGCTCCTCGAAGCTTCCATCTGGCATAGGTGGTGTATGATCATCCAATGCTCGCTCTATGGCCCATACAGTCCGGCCCATTAACAATAGGTCGGCTATCCGAGGACTCCCTAATCCAGGACTCCCTCGGTAGCCCCCTGACTAGCCTTCAATGCCGATTTATATCCGGTCAATCTGCTCATGTCGTCATCTTCGGCTTGCGAGGCGAGTCCCTCATCCTTCTTTGTTCGGCTACCGACCAGTCTTCGGTAAAATCTCAAGCGTCGCAGGCGCAGGTTCATTGTAATAACTGCGCATGTTCCTCGATTTCCGTGCATTGTGAGGAGGCAAGTGGTCAGTGATTTTTACAATCTTACCCCTCCATAACAGAGGTACCAACCCATTTAATCAAACAACATCATAGCTCAAACCACACTCTCTTCCTCCTTATCGAAAGAAACTCCTAGCTGAAGCTCCACGCAAAACATGGCCAACGTCCCCAGCTCATCCGCACGTCCCTACGGCTTGCGCCTAGGGGATTGGACCAGCTATTATGTTACACTATTGTGGCTCCATAATCTGGAGACCCAGGGGTATCTCCCTTCATCAGATCTGGCGGCAACCCGCGCAGGTCCGCTCTCTTTTGTCGACGAGGTTTTCGACGAATGTTTCCCCAATCCTAACAAGGGGGAGCATGTGTGCTTTGCCCCTTCCTCCTCCAGGGCCTTGGGTTTCGAATCCATCTGTTGCTGAGGGGCTTACTGGAGTTCTATGGGATCCAACTCCACCATCTCACTCTATGGTCAATTCTACACATCGTGCTTCGTCGCCCTCTGTGAGATGTTCTTGGGCTGCGAATCACATTTTGATTTGTGGAGAAAATACTTCTGCCTCATCCCTCAAACTCGGGACATGACAATTTTGGAGGTCGGTGGAGCCGAAGTGTGCCGCATGGCAGGGACGGGGTATCCGACAGGCACTTCGAAGAAGTCCGAAGAATGGACCTCGGAGTGGTTTCATAATGAAGTTGTACCCCTGTTCGTGCCAACTTGGACATGCCTTCCCGAATACTCCGACGTTCTCCCGAAGAAGAGGTACAAATGGCAGCCAAAGAGCTCATCCCAGGAGGAAAGCGTCAAAGTGCGGCGCCTAGCTGCGTAGGTGTGGATGCTCGTCCACCATCGACTGACCATCCTCGATGTCATGGCCGCCGCCAACTCCCGATGTGTGCAGCCCCTCCAACAGAGGGTACATCCCATATGCCAATACAATAGGACAAGTGACACCATGTGCTCCCGAAAGCAAGGGCCTGCCAATTCGACGGCGTCGGCTGCCGCACTTGCCGACCTGTACAAAGGAGAGAAAGAAGACTTTGTTCGACGGGCTACCAAGGAATGATATTCGGCCCACACTCCTATAGAATGGGTAAGCCTTTCTCTTTCAAACACGAAAATAGTTCGGGTTTTCTATTCTGCACTTTATTTGACCAAAGCCTGACGTTAAAAGGAAGGGAGGAGTTTCATCGACACAGTCAACTGTGCGGCTCCTCAGCCCGAGAACCATTCACACGACAACGATCCGGGTTTCAATGAGGACCCGAATCTTCTTCTTGACTTCGAAAATGGAGTCTATTTCCAGGACTGCAATGTCCAAACCCCGGTGGCTATCATAGTTGATTACCTCGGGTCATTATCCATCCCTGCTGCGGGCAACAAGAATATTCCTCCCACAAGAGGCCAGGTACCAAGCGTGCCCTAGACATGCCCGTCCTGATTCCCAAACGACGGTGATCCGCGTGCCATACACCAGCAGTCGAAGCTGCAACCGAGTCAAAGGCCAACATGGATCCTGTGACGGGGCCGGTTACAGGGATGAATCCACCTGCCCGCTCATCTTGAAGGTACATTGTTCGGTTATCCGCTTATTGTAGCGATCAATAGAGTCTTACAACAGTTTATTTTATTGAAATACCTAGGAGAAACGCCCAATCCTCTCCTACTGAAGGGGTTGCCCGGGCGTCTGGAGACGCCCAAAGTTCCCGAGCCACAATCCATGCGGCTTCTTCTATAGAAGCCCCCATGGCTAATCGAGCGCTCGTCGATTCTGGTGATGGTGTATCAGTCACCAAATTGGAGGTGGAGAGTTCCATGCATCATTGGCAACGATGGGAGCCATGCGGCACCCAATTTTCTCCCATCAGGAGTTCGACGCCCTACGCTTGGCGGATGCGCACCTTGGCACCATCCGAGCTGGGTTCAGCAAAGGTATGAAGTTGATAACAACCAGCATACATGTAAGTGATCAGGTTTTATAGAATCCGAATATTTGTGTAAGCCTAGTAGCCCCCGAGCCTTAATTTGTTTTGGAACAACCAAATTAAGGGTCTCCGCACTATTTAATTGCTGATGCAGGCCTCAAAGTAACAGTCTGATCAATTGGCCAAGGAGCTCAAGGAGAGCTGCACGAAAGTACAATCCATGAAGGCCGAACTAGCACAAGTAAAGAGCTTCACATGCGAGGCCCATGGTGAGTATGCATTTACTGCTAATCTTTATATATCATCGTGCCTGACATACAGATTCCGTGTACCAGCTGAATTAATAGGGCACATGGAAAGGCAGCTAGAAGAAGCCCGGGACACTCAGAGGTATGCGGAGTCCCACCACCAGGTTGGCTGCCTTGTTATACAATTGGCCCAAGCTCATGAAGAGGACCGAAAGCTTCACAGGGGCATGTTCGGTAAGTACAATTTCCACTATCAGCAAATATTTCTAATGTAGGGAATAATGGTAAGCGCGCTGTTGTCTTATGTACAGGCCTCCTATCCGGGCATACTGAAGAGGAGATCGAATCATACCAGGGGGACCTGCTGAAGGAGCTGACCTCTCTTCATAAGCGCGTGCAAAAAGCAATGAAAGGAATGGTGAAGGTACTATAGCCTGCTGAACAGCCACCTGAAGGGCTAGCCGCACTCGTGGATCGATTCAAGGGGGCTCGAAATAGGTTCAAGTTGTGGAAGACTTTGGCTTGCCATGAGGGGGCATGGGAAGCATGGGAATGATCAAGACCCATTTCACCGGACTTAACCCCGAGGATATGGCGCGGGTTGGTCCCGTGGGATCGGATGGAAAAGAAGTGCCACTCCACCTGGTGTATGACCAGGTGATGCCTGTCGCCCGTCTTTCGCAAGCGGACTGCCCCCTTAACACAATAATTGATAATCTCGATCAGTAGGCTCACATGTAATTTATATGTACATTTTGTAAAACAATCTGTGTCGTAAACTTTATCTTAACCGGTCATCAGCTTCGCCCCACCCGTGCGAAGAGCTCGGGAGTGTTCCTCCTTTATTTGTCCCTCCAAAAGAGCAAACTGTATTCGGGGAACCAGACAATCCGACCATGTGGTGCGAATTGACAGAAAGCACAGAGAAAGATATGTTATATTACTAATTAACGTAAGAAACATCTTCCGAAGAAAATAGCACCTCTATCGATACCTTTCATCAGGGCTCTATGAAGATCGTAGATAGAAGGCCGCATACTTACAATATGCGGCTAATTGTTGTTTGGGAAGAAAAGACCCAAACAACGGTGGTAATGACCGGAGCCATATAAGGTGTTTCCGTTAGAGCCGACCAATTGTCTACATAAGATAGCTAGCCTTTGGCTTCACCTGTCTGAGGTACGTGTCCGGATTACCCATTCGTAACAATCGCAGAGGTGCTCCCTTTACTTTCTAGCTGAACAATCAGGAACGTAGAGAGTAATCACAGGAGCGAGGCAACCCAGCTTGGCAAAGTCTTAGTTCGAATTGATGCATATGATGGCTAGAACATGACAAAAGAAACATGTGCGCCCTGTAAGTATGAGCAAATACTTGTAATAAAAAGTTTGGCTACTAGAAGAAGCCCCCATGTCCTGTGTTCGGATTTAACACTTTATGGTGTATGCCGATAATCTTTAGTACAAGATTGGTTTAGCCAAACACAGGGTAAGAAAATAAATTGGCCCTATCAAACAGCAAAATGGAAAGAGAATAATAAAAAAATAGGCAAAAATAACAAGAGGAAAAGAATAAAAATATGGGAGAGTTTAGACGACACCGGTTTATCCGGAGAAGCGCCCAAGACGAGCTGCGTTCCATGGGTTCAGTTCAAGGCGATTATCAGATGGACTCCACAGATGGTACGCCCCTCCCGCGAGTACTTCGTTGATGATGAAAGGGCCCTCTCATTTGGGGTTGAGTTTATGCTTCTGTTTCTCTGGGAGCCGTAGGCCGAGTTCGCCTATGTTATATGCTTTTTCCCTGACCTCCCTACTTTGGTAATGTCGAGCTTGCTGTTAGTAAAGAGTGGAATGAGCCAGAGCTCTGTCCCGCTCCCCCTCCAAGGTGTCTAAGTCATCCTGCCGATCCAACTCGGCCTCCTTTTCCTCGTACATGCGCACTCTTGGTGCG
Organism: Hordeum marinum; assembly: GCA_022496015.1. Classification (NCBI taxonomy): domain Eukaryota; kingdom Viridiplantae; phylum Streptophyta; class Magnoliopsida; order Poales; family Poaceae; genus Hordeum; species Hordeum marinum. Next base: position 144,008,989 of record CM039674.1, on the reverse strand, counting down.
TCGTGGATAATATCACAAGGGAGAACTGCCTCTGCCCCATACACCGTAAAGATCAGTGTATAACCCGTTGAACTTTTTGGGGTGGTACGCGGGCCCCATAGAATAGAGTCGAGTTCCTCCATCTAATGACAGTTGGACTCATGAAGAGATCAGACCAAACGTGGCTTGATGCCGCTCATAATGAGACCGTTTGCTCGCTTGACCTGTCCATTGGTCTGCGGACAATAGACCAACGCATAATCAAGCTTTATGCCCATTTTTGCGCACCAGTCCTTGACCTCTTGGGCCGTGAATTTGGATCCATTATCCATTATTATACTATGCGGGACACCATAATGGTGCACTACGCTAGATATAAATTCGATCACTGGTCCGGATTTAGCCGACTTAAAGGGATTTTCTTCTATCCAATTGGTGAACTTGTCCACCATGACCAGTAGGTATTTATTTTTCTTGGTTCCCCCTTTAAGGGGTCCAACCATGTCCAGCCCCGAGACCGCGAAAGGCCAGGTGATCGGAATAGTCCGAAGAGCTGTTGGGGGCATGTGACTTTGATTTGCGAAGAGTTGACACCCGACGCAATGTTGAACAAGTGACTAGGCGTCCTCCGAGCTGTAGGCCAAAAGAAGCCAGCTCGAAAGGCCTTGCTGACAAGGGATCTTGCCACGTCGTGATGCCCACCCATGCCTGCGTGGATTTCGGGGAGAAGCTCCCGTCCTTCTTCCTCAGACATACACCTCTGTAATATTCCGGTGGTGCTTTTCTTGTATAACTCACCCTTGTGGACTTTGTAGGCCTTTGATCGCCGAACTATGCATCGTGCCTCGGTTTGATCATCAGGGAGTTCCTTGTGAAGAAGGTAAGAGAGGAATAGCTCTGTCCATGGTGCTATTACTTCCATTACCTCATGAGCCGAGGGCGTTTCATTCATCATGGAGCCGCGATAATGCCATCGTCTAACACGTTTATGGGGGGAACAACTTCGTCCACTGTATTCGGACTAGCGCCATTGTCGTCATCCTACCACACCACGAAGGGCTTAAAGAGCTGCTCCAAGAAGGTGTTTCTCGGGACGGGATCGTGCTTGGCTCCCATACGGGCCAGTATGTTGGTGGCTTGGTTGTTGTCGCGAGCGACGTGGTGGAATTCCAAACCCTCGAACCGAGGAGATATCTTGAGGACGGCGTTTCTATATGCTGACATCTTCAGGTTTTTGGCGTCGAACTCGCCGTTAATTTGGGATATGGCCTGTTGGAAATATGCCCTAGAGGCAATAATAAAATGGTTATTATTGTATTTCCTTGTTCATGATAATTGTCTATTGTTCATGCTATAATTGTGTTAACCGGAAACCATAATGCTTGTGTGAATACATAGACCACAACATGTCCCTAGTGAGCCTCTAGTTGGCTAGCTCGTTGATCAATAGATGGTCACGGTTTCATGACCATGGACATTGGATGCCATTGATAACGGGATCACATCATTAGGAGAATGATGTGATGGACAAGACCCAATCCTAAGCATAGCACAAGATCGTGTAGTTCGTCTGCTAAATCTTTTCCAATGTCAAGTATCGTTTCCTTAGACCATGAGATTGTGCAACTCCTAGATATCGTAGGAATGCTTTGGGTGTGCCAAACATCACAACGTAACTGGGTGGCTTTAAAGGTGCACTACGGGTATCTCCAAAAGTGTCTGTTGGGTTTGCATGAATCGAGACTGGGATTTGTCACTCCGTGTGACGGAGAGGTATCTCTGGGACCACTCAGTAAGACATCATCATAATGAGCTCAAAGTGACTAAGGAGTTAGCCACGAGATGATGTGTTACGGAACGAGTAAAGAGACTTGCTGGTAACGAGATTGAACAAGGTATAGGGATACCGACGATTGAATGTCGGGCAAGTATCATACCGGTAGACAAAGAGAATTGCATATGGGATTGATTGAATCCCCGACATCGTGGTTCATCCGATGAGATCATCGTGGAGCATGTGGGAGCCAACATGGGTGTCTAGATCCCGCTGTTGGTTATTGACCGGAGAGGTGTCTCGGTCATGTCTACGTGTCTCCCGAACCCGTAGGGTCTACACACTTAAGGTTCAATGACGCTGGGGTTATAGAGAAATAGTGTATGTGGTTACCGAAGGTTGTTCGGAGTCCTGGATGAGATCTTGGACGTCACGAGAAGTTCCGGAATGGTTTAGACACAAAGATTGATATATAGGAAGTGAGGTTCTGGCCACCGGAAGTGTTTCAGGAATTACTGGTAATGTACCGGGACCACTGGAAGGGTTACGGGGGTCCACCAAGTGGGGCCACCAGCCCTAGAGGGTTGCATGGGCAGAGAGTGGAAGGGACCAGCCCTAGAGTGGGCTGGTGCACTCTCCACCCTGGCCCAAGGCGTAGGAAAGGTGGGAGGGAGGGGAAACCCTTGACCCAGATGGGCCTAAGGCCCACTAGGGCTGCACCCTTCCCCTCTCCCCTCTTGGCCGCCGGCCAAAGGACATCTAGGGCTGCCGCACCACCCTAGGGTGGGAACCCTAGGGGTTGTGCACCCTCCTCCCCTCCTCCTATATATAGTGGGGGTTTTGGGGGCTGCCAACACATGACTCTCTCTCCCTCTCGGTGCATCCCTACTTCTCCTATTCCTCGTTTTCTGCGGTACTTGGCGAAGCCCTGTCGGAGACCACACTGCTCCACCGTCACCATGCCATCGTGCTGCCAGAGCTCTCCCTCAACCTCTCCTTCCTCCTTGCTGGATCAAGGCGTAGGAGACGTCACCGGGCTGTACGTGTGTTGAACGCGGAGGCGCCATTGTTCGGTGCTAAGATCGGAGTCCACCGCGATCTGAATCGCTACAAGTACGACTCCACCAACCGCGTTCTTGTAACGCTTCCGCTTAGCGATCTTCAAAGGTTTGAAGATGCAATCACTTCCCACTCATTGCTGGTTTCACCCTAACTGTGCACCGTTGCTAAGGATCGTTGTTCCGAGGCACCACGTGATGATCGGGTGTGATAGGTTCTAACGTTTGCATACAACGGGTGTAAGCTAAATTTAGACATGTGAAACCCTTAGGTTGACTTGATGAGCCTAGCATGTATAGACATGGCCTCGGATCACGGAAGACCAGAAGGTCGAACATGAGTCGTATAGAAGATACGGTAAACATGGAGATGTTCACCATGGATGACTAGTCCGTCTCACGTGATGATCGGACACGGGCTAGTTGACATGGATCATGTCTCACTTGGATGACTAGAGAGATGTCTATCTAAGTGGGAGTTCATTAAATAATTTGATTATGTGAACTTAATTATCATGAACTTAGTCTAAAAATTGTCTTTACAATCTATATTGTAGATCCAATGGCCAACGCTAATGTCACCCTCAACTTCAATGCGTTCCTAGAGAAAACCAAGCGGAAAGGTGATGGAAGCAACTATGCAGACTGGGTCTGTGGCTTGAGGATTATCCTCATAGCTTCCAAAAGATTGTATGTCCTTGATGCACCACTAGGTGATGCACCCATTTTCCTAGCGGACCAAGACGTTATGAACGCTTGGCAGTCACGCTGTGATGATTACTCCCTTGTTCAGTGCGTCATGCTTTACAGTTTAGAATCGGGGCTCCAAAAGAGTTTTGAGCAACACGGAGCATATGCAATGTTCTAGGAGCTGGAACTGGTTTTCCACGCTCATGCCTGGGTCGAGAGATATGACGTCTCCGACAAGTTCTTCAGCTGTAAGATGGAGGAGAATAGTTCTGTTAGTGAGCACATACTCAAAATGTATGGGTTGAAAAACCGCTTGACTCAGCTAGGAGTTAATCTCCCGAATGACTCAGTTATTGATAGAATCCTCCAGTCGCTTCCACCTAGATACAAGAGCTTTGTGATGAACTACAACATGCAGGGTATGGAGAAGTCCATTCCCGAGTTGTACTCGATGCTGAAATCAGCGGAGGTCGAGATCAAAAAGGAGCATCAAGTGTTGATGGTGAATAAGACCACTAGTTTCAAGAAAGGCAAGGGTAAGAAGAACTTCAAGAAGGACGGCAAAGCTGTTGCCGCGCCTGGTAAGCAAGTAGCCGGGAAGAAGAACAAGAATGGACCCAAGCCTGAGACTGAGTTCTTTTATTGCAAGGGTACCGGTCACTGGAAGTGGAACTGCCCCAAGTACTTAGCGGATAAGAAGGCCGACAATGTTAAAGGTATATGTGATATACTTGTTATTGATGTGTACCTTACTAGCGCTCGTAGTAGCTCCTGGGTATTTGATACCGGCGCAGTTGCTCACATTTGTAACTCCAAGCAGGAGCTGCGGAATAAGCGGAGACTGGCGAAGGACGAGGTGACGATGCACGTCGGGAATGGTTCCAAGGTCGATGTGATCGCCGTCGGCACGCTACCTCTACATCTACCTTCGGGATTAGTTGTAAACCTCAATAGTTGTTATTTAGTACCAGCTTTGAGCATGAACATTGTATCTGGATCTTGTTTGATTCAAGATGGCTACTCATTTAAATATGAGAATAATTGTTGTTCTCTGTATATGAGAGAAATGTTTTATGGTCATGCCCTGCTGGTCAATGGTTTATTTTTGATGAATCTCAAACGTGATGTTACACATGTTCATAGTGTGAGTACCAAAAAGTGTAAGGTTGATAACGATAGTCCCACTTACATGTGGCACTGCCGCCTTGGTCATATTGGTGTCAAACGCATGAAGAAACTCCATGCTGATGGACTTTTGGAGTCTGTTGATTTCGAATCATTTGACATGTGCGAACCATGCATCATTGGCAAGATGACCAAGACTCCGTTTTCCGGAAAAATGGAGCGAGCAACTAACTTGTTGGATATAATGTATACCGATGTATGCGATGCAATGAGTGTCGAGGCTCGTGGTGGCTACCGTTATGTTCTCACCCTCATTGATGACTTGAGCAGATATGGGTATGTCTACTTAATGAAACACAAGTCTGAAACCTTTGAAAGGTTCAAGGAATTTTAGAGTGAGGTAGAGAATCAACGTGATAGAAAAATAAAGTGCCTATGATCTGATCGTGGCGGAGAATATTTAAGTCACGAATTTGGCATGCACCTAAGGAAATGTGGAATTGTTTCACAACTCATGCCGCTTAGCACACCTCAGCGAAATGGTGTGTCTGAACGTCGTAATCGCACTCTATTGGATATGGTGCAATCTATGATGTCTCTTACCGACTTACCGCTATCATTTTGGGGATATGCATTAGAGACTGCTGCATTCACTTTAAATAGGGCACCGTCAAAATCCGTTGAGACGACACCGTATGAATTATGGTTTGGAAAGAAACCTAAGCTGTCATTTCTAAAAGTTTGGGGATGCGATGCTGATGTGAAGAAACTTCAACCTGAGATGCTCGAACCCAAAGCAGAAAAGGGCATCTTCATAGGATATCCCAAAGGGACTATTGGGTATACCTTCTACCTTAGATCCGAAGGCAAAGTCTTTGTTGCCAAGAATGGATCCTTTCTCGAGAAAGAGTTTGTCTCGAAAGAAGTAAGTGGGAGGAAAATAGAACTTGATGAGGTAATTGTACCTCCACTCAAACCAGAGAGCAGCGCAACACAGGAAGTTGTTTCTGTGGAGCCTGCACCGGCTGGAGAGGAAGTTAATGATGATGATCATGAAACTTCAGATCAAGTTACTGTTGAACGTCGAAGGTCCACTAGGACACGTTTCGCACCAGAGTGGTACAACAACCCTATCCTGGAGATCATGTTATTGGACAACAGTGAACCTTTGAACTATGAAGAAGCGATGGCGGGCCCGGATTCCAACAAATGGCTTGAAGCCATGAAATCCGAGATAGGATCCATGTATGAGAACAAAGTGTGGACTTTGGTGGACTTGCCTGATGATAAGCGAGCCATTGAAAATAAATGGATCTTTAAGAAGAAGACTGACGTGGATGGTAATGTGACCGTCTATAAGTCTCGGCTTGTCGCTAAGGGTTATCGAAAAGTTCAAGGAGTTGACTATGATGAGACTTTCTCACCCGTAGCGATGCTAAAGTCTGTCCGAAGCATGTTAGCAATTACCGCATTTTATGATTATGAGATATGACAAATGGACGTCAAAACGACATTCCTTAATGGCTTCCTTAAGGAAGAACTGTATATGATGCAGCCGGAAGGTTTTGTCGATCCTAAAGAAGCTAACAAAGTATGCAAGCTCCAATGCTCCATCTATGGGATGGTGCAAGCATCTCAGAGTTGGAACATTCACTTTAATGAGGTGATTAAAGCGTTTGGGTTTGTACAGGTTTATGGAGAACCCTGTATTTACCAGAAAGTGAGTGGGAGCTCTATAGCATTTCTCATAATATATGTGGATGACATACTGATAATGGGAAATGATATAGAACTTTTGGAAAGTGTAAAGGCCTACTTGAATAAATGTTTTTCAATGAAGGATCTTGGAGAAGCTGCTTACATATTAGGCATCAAGATCTATAGAGATAGATCGAGACGCCTCATAGGTCTTTCGCAAAGCACATACCTTGACAAGATATTGAAGAAGTTCAATATGGATCTGTCCAAGAAGGGGTTCTTGCCTGTCTTATAGGGTGTGAGATTGAGTATGACTCAATCTTCGACCACGGCAAAGGATAGAGAAGAGATGAGTGTCATCCCCTATGCTTCAGCCATATGCTCTATTATGTATGCCATGCTGTGTACTAGACCTGATGTGAACCTTGCCCTTAGTTTTGTAGGGAGGTACCAAAGTGATCCCGGAGCAGAACACTGGACAGCGGTCAAGAATATCCTGAAGTACCTGAAAAGGACAAAGGATTTGTTTCTCGTATATGGAGGTGCCGAAGAGCTCATCGTAAAGGGTTACATCGATGCTAGCTTCGACACAGATCCAGACGACTCCAAGTCGCAAACCGGATACGTGTATATTTTGAACGGAGGGGAAGTCAGCTGGTGCAGCAGCAAGCAAAGCGTCGTGGTGGCATCTACATGTGAAGCGGAGTACATAGCTGCTTTGGAAGCAGCAAAGGAAGGATTCTGGATAAAGGAGTTCATCATCAACCTGGGAGTGATTCCCAATGCGTCGGGCCTGATGACTCTATTCCGTGACAACACTGGAGCTATTGCCCCATCGAAGGAGCTCAGGTTTCACAAGAAGACAAGACACATCAAGAGCCGCTTCAACTCCATCCATGATTACATTCAGGAGGGAGATATAGATATTTGTAAAGTACATACGGATCTGAATGTCACAGATCTGTTGACTAAACCTCTCTCACGAGCAAAACATGATCAACACCAGAATGCTATGGGTGTTCGATTCATCACAATGTAACTAGATTATTGACTCTAGTGCAAGTGAGAGACAATTGGAAATATGCCCTAGAGGCAATAAAAATGGTTATTATTGTATTTCCTTGTTCATGATAATTGTCTATTGTTCATGCTATAATTGTGTTAACCGGATATCGTAATGCATGTGTGAATACATAGACCACAACATGGCCCTAGTGAGCCTCTAGTTGGCTAGCTCGTTGATCAATAGATGGTCATAGTTTCATGACCATGGACATTGGATGTCATTGCTAACGGGATCACATCATTAGGAGAATGATGTGATGGACAAGACCCAATCCTAAGCATAGCACAAGATCGTGTAGTTCGTTTGCTAAAGTTTTTCCAATGCCAAGTATCGCTTCCTTAGACCATGAGATTGTGCAACTCCCGGATACCGTAGGAATGCTTTGGGTGTGCCAAACGTCACAACGTAACTGGGTGGCTATAAGGGTGCACTACGGGTATCTCCAAAAGTGTCTGTTGGGTTGGTACGAATCGAGACTGGGATTTGTCACTCCGTGTGACGAAGAGGTATCTCTGGTCCCACTCAGTAAGACATCATCATAATGAGCTCAAAGTGACTAAAGAGTTATCCACGGGATGATGTGTTACGGAACAAGTAAAGAGACTTGCCGGTAACGAGATTGAACAAGGTATAGGGATACCGACGATCAAATCTCAGGCAAGTATCATACCGATAGACAAAGGGAATTGCATACGGGATTGATTGAATCCCCGACATCATGGTTCATCCGATGAGATTATCGTGGAGAATGTGGGAGACAACATGGGTATCCAAATCCCGCTATTGGTTATTAACCGGAGAGGTGTCTCGGTCATGTCTACATGTCTCCCGAACCCGTAGGGTCTACACACTTAAGGTTCAATGACGCTGGGGTTATAGGGAAATAGTGTATGTGGTTACCGAAGGTTGTTCGGAGTCCTGGATGAGATCCTGGACGTCACGAGAAGTTCTGGAATGGTTCAGAGACAAACATTGATATATAGGAAGTGAGGTTTTTGCCACCGGAAGTGTTTCAGGAATTACCGGTAACGTACCGGGACCACCGGAAGGGTTACGGGGGTCCACCAAGTGGGGCCACCAGCCAAAGAGGGCTGGATGGGCCGAGAGTGGAAGGGACCAGCTCCAGAGTGGGTTGGTGTGCCCTCTACCCTGGCCCAAGGCACAGGAAAGGTGGGAGGGAGGGGAAACCCTAGACCCAGATGGGCCTAAGGCCCACTAGGGCTGCACCCTCCCCCTCTCCCCTCTTGGCAGCCTACCAAAGGCCATCTAGGGCTACCGCACCACCCTAGGGTGGGAACCCTAGGGGCTACGCACCCTCCTCCCCTCCTCCTATATATAGTCGGGGTTTTGGGGGCTGCAGACACACGACTCTCTCTCCCTCTCGGCATAGCCCTACTTCTCATACTCCTCGTTCTCCGCGGTGCTTGGCGAAGCCCTGCCGGAGACCACGCTGCTCCACCGTCACCACGCCATCGTGCTGCCGAAGCTCTCCCTCAACCTCTCCTTCCTCCTTGCTAGATCAAGGCGTAGGAGACATCATTGGGCTGTACGTGTTTTGAACGCAGAGGCTCCATTGTTCGGCGCTAAGATCAGAGTCCACCGCGATCTGAATCGCTACGACTATGACTCCAGCAACCGCGTTCTTGTAACGCTTCCGCTTAGCGATCTTCAAAGGTATGAAGATGCAATCTCTTCCCACTCGTTGCTGGTTTCTCCATAGATAGATCTTGGTGAACAAGTAGGAATTTTTTTGATTTACTACTACGTCTCCCAACATGGCCAGGTTTGAGTCTCCCCGTACCTCTAGCCATCGTATGCCCATTGATACCGCCATCCGAAGACCATGAAGGAGGGCTTCATATTCGGCTGCATTATTGGAGTCAGCATACATGATTTGCAACATGTATCACACGTTGTCGCCTGTGGGGGATGTGAGGATAACTCTAGCCCCCAGTCCGGCCAAGGTCTTGGATCCATCAAAGTACATTGTCCAATTTGAGTATGCACTGTATTCCTTGGGGAGTTTGGCCTCTGTCCGTTCAGCCAGGAAGTCCGCCAGTACCTGAGATTTAATGGCACGGCGTGGCTTGTAGGTTATTTCAAAGAAACGAGCTCAATGGCCCATTTGGCTATGCGGCCGGTGGCATCCCTGTTGTTAATTATATCATTCAGGGGGACTTCTGATGCCACTGTTACCACACACTCCTAGAAGTAGTGTCTGAGTTTCCTCGACGCCATGAATACTCTATAGGCTATTTTTTGGTAATGTGGCGTCACATCCTGTGTTTGTATCACCCTGTTATGTTTGAAATTATAAAATTTGGAGCCAATTTTTTTTCAATGCTTGTGCTTATTTGAATTGTTGCTTGCTTGCTTGTTAATTGTTGTGTATGGCACTCTTGGATTCTATCCCTCTTCATATTCATCTTCCTTGTCCCAAACCGCTTGCCCAATGATCATACCATGTGAATAGTGCCCAAAACTATTTTTATCAAATTTTGTTTTAAGCAAAAATGATTTATTCAAATTAGGTTTTCAAAACCCCCTGAAATGAGGCTTGCACTACACGTCCTCAAATTGGGTGGATCCTTCTTCCCCAAAGGCTTTATTTCAAACCTACTACAAATATGACTTCCCAAAACCACCAAATATTAATTTTAAAGATTATTTTATCATTTTATTTAAAGGCTTTTTCTTAAGACCAGAAATGGTTTTTCATAGGGAAAAATTATTTAAATGCTTTCAAAATATTTCAGAAAATTTGGGAAAACTCATTGGACATATATTTTCCATATATATATGAGTGTCAGCACATGAGCATGTTCAAATCATGGGCAAAACCCCTCAAAACACTTTCTACTCAAATCAAGCTTTCGAAATATTTCTATAAGAAATGTTCTCAATAAATTCCAAGAAAATTCCAGAAAGTCTACACTACCATAGGTGATGATCTTGCAAAGTTTCAGCTCAATCGAAGTTGTTTTGGTTCATCTAACCATCCCAAAGCCCTTCCTGTCCAGATTCTAATTTGAACAACTTTACATTGTGAAGTTTCTCTCCTTGACCCCAAACTTTGTGCACATGCTCTAATCAAATAATGATGCTACACTAAGTGGTGCATCAAGGGTAATAGCTTAGCATAACTAGATCTACAAAAACCCGATTCTAGTAGTTTCTTGGGTTCACAAGGTTTGTATTGTCAACTTTGCTCATTTGAGCTCAAACTTGGTGATCGGGCTTAATTTCAACCACCATTTGATTCTGTAAAATCTCATGGGAAGCAAAGTCCATTTGCTTGCCCTAATCCCCATCAAACATCTTCTGCAGATTTGCAAAAGTCATGTTTTGACCACCTTTACTTTTCCCCTTGCCTCCAAATTTTTACCACACTTGATCCCTCACCTCTTACCCCTCTAGTAAGAATCCCAAGTCCATAGGCCACAGGAAGTTGGGGTAAAACCCCCATTTTTCACCCTGGACAGCATTGGCATCTAACTTTCTATCTCTCCCTACCCCAATTCTTTCACCCATAGCTTCCCCTAGCTCCTAGAGCATCCCAGGAACCCCCCGCAGCTACTGGACAAAGTGGGACACCCAAGAGCATGCAGGCAACGACAATGCCGGCCATATGCACACTCTGGAGCGCGCTACAGTGTGCTCCCACACTATAGCCGCCGCCCAATGGACGCCCCCGACCACTGTCGGCCTCCCCCACATGTCCCCCCGAGACGCCCTCGGCGTCCGTGACACGCCACCTTGTTGGCCCCCTCCTCCTTCTCTCTACGGCGGCATCCCGGACGCGTTCCCGATGCCTCCCCGCTCCGCCAACCGTGGGGCTCGCACGTGCGCGCCCCTCTGCTCCCCCTCTCCTCCCTCACGGGCCTAGACCGACCCCAGGAATGCCCCCGAGCGGCCCCGTGAGCTCTCTCTCCCCTCTGGCCTTGGCCACGACCTCGCCGGCACACGGGTCCATGGTGCTCCGCCCCTCCCTCTATTTAAGCCCCCCGGGCCTCTCTCTCCCCTCCTGTGGCTCGCTCTCCACCCCCATAGACCACATGTAGAGCCCGAGCTCCTCTCCCTCCCTCTGCGCTCGGGATCGAACCGAGGACCGCCGCGGCAGCCCCGCCGTCGATCTCCGGGTACAGAGCCTCTTTGGCCCTCCTTCTTCTTCGGATAGTCCTCTCTCCCTCCTCTGACCCGTTTCCCCTCGTCCTTGTCCTCTTTGCAGCTCGAGATGGCCCTGGTGAGCGCTCCCAAAGCTTTCTCCGCCGTGCTCTCTCACCACCGGCGACTCCGGCCACCTCCGGTGCCCCCTCCACCTCCAGGGGACCGGCAGCTCAGCCCCGAGCCCATCCCTGCTCTCGCCTGCCTCCGCCGTGCCCCGCGCTGCCACTGATGAGCGCCTCCCCTTCTCTGCCTCGAGGTGGGAGAAGTATCCGATGCGTGGGGCCCACCTATCGGCCTCTCTCTCCCCCTCCCGTGCTCTCTCTCCCCCTCATGGTCGTAGATAGCAAAGCCCCGCGCGTCAGGTTTGAACCTGGCCGCGTGCGAGCCCGGCTGGCTGGCCAGCTGGGCCGGCCCAGCTGCTCGCCGCCTCCGGCCAGGGGACAGTGCCCTTTCCTTTTTCCTTTTTCTTTTTCCTCTATTTTCCAAAATCCCACAGAGCTCAATATTAGTCAAATTCCAAATAGAATTTATTAGTGCCACTTGTAAAAAAATTTGGAAACATTTTATGTACAACTTTATTATAAAACCCCCTTTCGGCATTTTTAGCCACTGTTGAAAATAGATTTAAAAACCTCTTGAACTTTAAAACCTTAGGAGAATATTTTTAGCATGGTTTCTTGTATTTATCAGAGTTGGGTAGCATTTTTAATGTTAGCTTGAGTGCTGTGTTTTTGTGTGATGCTTATTTTTATTGCTATTATTCGCGATGATAGATTGCGCTATTGACGAGGGAGTTGGACCCGATGACTTTGAAGACCCCGAAGACCTTGTTGAGATAGGCAAGCAGCCCTTTGACCATGTTCAGAAACTTTTCATCAATGACATATAACACTTGTTGTTTCGATGATTGATCATGATGTGGTGTTCCCCCTTCGGTGGGATGCCCCCGATACTCTCACCGTTGACACTTGCATAGTGCATAACCCTACCACCTTATGAGGGTTATGCGGGTGGGAGTAGATAGGATGGTAGTAGGTGCTACGCAAGTGGGTTTGGGATTTATGCATAGTGATGGAAAGGTGGAGATGATTTCAAAGACTTTTCAAAAACCCCGTCAGGTGCCACTAATGCCTGATGGAGATGATGATGATATGGGTGACCACTTGAGAAAGAAGTGGTGTACCAGAGCAAGTGAATGTGTTTTCGAAAACGGATTAGATTTAAGAGTTTTCAACCGTCCCAACCTTACATGCGCAACCACGATACTCCTTATGGGACGAGGCTCTGTTGATTACCTTGGTGAGTACTGGCAAGGAGCCCGCATTACTAGTGGCGGGGGTGGCATGGTTAGTTTCGATATGGGGTCATGCCGGTATGGACGATCATGCGTTGTCTTCACAGGCACCGGGCACACCGTTGGTCCCTGCATGGTTGCTAAGAGTGATGTACATCATGTGGTCTGGGTACCAATCGAGTGGACTCTTTGTTTAGTATCGCTAGGGGAAAGGCATTGTTCGCGTGCTTACCTCGGGTATGTTATATACCACGAGTCGTGGATTACACGGAAGTTCCCCGAGTCTTGTGGGTAATGTGTGCAACCTCTGGAGAGTGTAAAACTATTCGAATAGACATGTCCATGGTCAAGGACAGTTGGGTGGTGCTTCTTAAACTATGTCCAGATGTTTTCGTAAAACATCGTGTGTGTGTGTGTGTGGGAGATAGACGGATGATACTTGAGACAAGTCTGAAGACTTGAGAGGTGATGAATGACCATGAGATGTCCAACCCCTGTTTATGATGATATCTGCAACTTGTTCATATGGATATCTTCCAACTGTTGATGCATGCTTACCTAGTTACTTGATCATGTCAATGCATTGAAAATTAGCTTTCCGCAAATTACTTACTTAGTGCTATATCATGCATCATTATTATTACCTTGTTCCACAACTTGGGTTGCTTGCGAGTACATTCAAAGTACTCATTGGCTTGCCACTGGTCATTTAATTGGCCAGGCATGGAAGAACATGAGTATGTTGAAGAGTTCGTTGGAGACGAACATGTGAACAAGGACACTTCCCATTCAAAATGCCTGTAGGTTAAGGCAGATGGTATGGGTTCACGCTTTTGATCAAGATTTCCGCTATTTGTTCTATTTAAGTGTTTGACCCTTGTGGCCCTACCTATGTAAGACTAGAGCTTCATGGTCTTCGTTCATGAGGAATTTGCCCCCAACCTTCACCGAGACTGTTGAACCATTGGATGTTGATGCCTGGATCTGCACCATCGAAGACCTCTTTGCATTAGTCAATTGCAATGAGGACTGTGAGAAGGTATTTTATGCCTCTCACTACCTCGGAGGTACCGCCTGAGATTGGTGGGATGGATTTAAGGTCATGCAAGGTGAGCGTGTGATCACTTGGAATGACTTCAAGGAAGGATTCCGCACTGCCCACATTCCTTCTGGGATCATGGCTATCAAGAAGAGAGAATTCTAAGCACTGAAGGAAGGAAGTGGCTCTGTCAAGGAGTACCTGCAGAAGTTCCACCTGCTGTCAAGGTATGCACCTGAAGATGTCAACACGGAGGCTGCCAAGAAGGAACGATTCATGGAAGGACTTCAACAGACCCTACAGTATCAGCTCATCGTCTGTGACTGTTGTACCTTCTTCGACCTGGTGAACAAGGCCCTCATGCTGGAAGACAAACGTCGTGCCATAGATGACACTCGCAAGCGCAAGATGATCAGCAAGGGTAGCTCCAGCAACCAGAAGCCTCGCCCTGGCAGCCAGCCCCAGCCAAGCCGACCTATCATCCACAACAGGCTAGACCTCCTGCGCCTCTTCCGAGCTACTACCCTCAGCAGTATGCCAATCCCAGGACATCTTACAACAACCCCAATAACAACAACGGCGACAAGAACTACAACAACAACCCTGGGCAAGTCACTTGCTTTGGATGTGGTCAGCCATGGCACATCTCTAGGTTGTGTCCCAACAAGAAGCTAGGTGCACCGCACCCCAATGCGCCAAACCAAGGTCAAGGCCATGGAGCACCCCCAAGGAACCCCGCTCCCAACAACCAGCCCAACAATGGCAAGGGTCGTGTGAACCATGTCACCATAGAGGAAGCCCAGGAAGACCCGGACGTCATACTGGGTACGTTCCTCGTCAACTCAACCCTAGCAACAGTACTATTTGATTGTGGAGCTTCACATTCTTTTGTCACCCAAAAGTTTGCACTAGAGAGTGGCATGAAGCCTACACCCCTGGGCAGTCGTATGTTGATACAAACCCAGTATCGGTTATGAAGTCTGGGATAGGTTGTAAGGGAGTTGAGATTAACATCAAGGGGGTAGATTTCCTAGCAGACCTTATCATCTTGAAGTCAGAAGGCTTGGATGTGATCCTAGGCATGGACTGGTTAACCAAGCACCAAGGCTTGTTAGACTGTGCCAAGAGGATTGTCACCATGACTAATAGCCAAGGAGTGAAAGTCAAGTATGTCCCCAACCCTGCCTCCACTTAAACCCCTCAGGCTAATTTTCTATTGGGAATTGAGTTGGATCAAGTGCCACTAGTATGTGAATACCTGGATGTGTTTCCTAATGAGCTGCCCGGAATGCCTCCTGACCGCGACATTGAGTTCATCATTGAGCTTATGCCCGGATCAAGGCCCATTTATAAGAAGGACTATGGGATGGGATCTGAAGAGTTGGCTGAACTGAAGAAGCAACTGACAGAGCAGGTCAAAAAAGGATACATTCACCCTAGTGTCTGTCCTTGGGGATCACCTGTTTTATTTGTGTCAAAGAGGGACGGAACGATCAGACTCTGTGTCGATTACTATTATCTCAATGAAGTCACAATAAAGAACAAGTACCCACTACCCAAGATTGAAGACCTGTTTGATCAGTTGAATGGAGCCAAGGTGTTTTCCAAGATCGACCTCAGGTCTGGTACTATCAGCTGAAAATAAGACCCCAAGACATTCCGAAGATGACATTTGTAACCCGGTACGGCCTGTATGAATAGACGGTCATGTCATTTGGGCTAACCAATGCCCCTTCTTACTTCATGTATCTCATGAATAAAATCTTCATGGAGTACTTGTACAAGTTCGTCGTCGTCCTGATTGATGACATACTCGTCTTCTCCAAGTCTAAGGACGAGCATGAGGAACACTTGAGATTGGTCCTAGAGAAGCTTTGAGAGCACCAGCTTTATGCCAAGTTCAGCAAGTGTGAATTCTGGCTGCATGAAGTTGGATTCTTGGGTCGTGTGCTGACTGTAGAAGGATTATCAGTCGATCCTGCCAAGATTGAAGCCATGATTGAATGGCAGACTCCTACCACCGTGAAGGAAGTCATGAGCTTCCTCGGACCCGCGGGATATTACTGCAAGTTCGTGGAAGGGTTCTCAAGCATTGCCCGACCCATGACCCAGCTTTTGAAGAAGGACACGAAGTTCGAATGGACAACTAAGTGCGAGTAAAGCTTCCAGGAGCTCAAGAAGAGAATGACCACATCCCGAATTTTGGCCACCCCTGATATTCACAAGGAGTTTGTGATATATTGTGATGCATCAAGAAATGTGATTGGATGTATTATGATGCAAGAAGGCAGAGTTGTAGCATATCTATCCAGACAGCTATGACCTCATGCAGAGAACTAAGCCACTCATGATCTTGAGTTGGCAGCCGTGGTTCATGCCTTGCAGACATGGTGACCTTACCTTCTGGGGAAGCGATGTGAGATATACACAAACTGTTGGGGAACGTCGCATGGGAAACAAAATTTTTCCTACATTCACGCAAGACCTATCCATGGTGATGAGCATCTACGAGAGGGAGAGTGGATCTACATACCCTAGTAGATCGCTAAGCGGGAAGCGTTAAGGAACGCAGTTGGTGTAGTCGAACGTCTTCGCGATCCAAATCGCTGAGAGTTCCGCGATCCAATCATGATCCGCCCCGCGATCCAATAGCTATCCGTCCCACGAACTTGATCATGATCCGTCCCACGAACTCAATCACGGTCCTTCCAATCTAGCACCGAACGGCCGACACCTTCGCGTTCAGCACACATACAGCTTGATGACGATCTCCGTCGTCTTGATCCAGCAAGAGGGAGCGGAGAGGTAGAAGAGTTCTCCGGCATCATGATGGCGCTCCGGCGATGTTGGTGGAGCTATTCCGGCAGGGCTTCGCCTAAGTACTGCAGAAATCCGATCTAGAGGAGAAACTATGCATTGGAGGAACGGGTAGCACGTGGCTGAAAATTCTGTGCAAAAACCCTAAAATCTCCAGTATATATAAGAGGGAGGGAAGAGAGGACTTGGATCAAGAGCCAAGCCTCCTTTGGTTCGGCCGAAGTGGGGAGGAGAGGACTCCTCCTCCTCCAATCCTAGTAGGACTAGGATTCCTCCTTTTTTGGCCTTTTTTCACCTTTTCCCCTTTGGGCTTTTCCTCCCAGCCGCATGGGCCTTGTGTGGGACTTCTACCAGCCCACAAAGGGCTGGTATTTACTCTCCCACAGCCCATGTAGCCTCTTGGTTCGAAATACCCCTCCCGATGGTCTCCCGGTACACTCCCGGCACTCCTGGTACACTATCAATTAGCCCAACACTTTTCCGGCGACCAAAACAGGACTTCCTATATATGAATCTTTACCTCTGGACCATTCCGGAGCTCCTCGTGACGTCCAGGATCTCATCCGGGACTCCGAACAACCTTCAGTAACCACCATACATAACTCTATAATACCGAAACGTCACCAAACCTTAAGTGTGCAGACCCTACGGGTTCGAGAACTATGTAGACATGACCGAGAAACCTCTACGGTCAATAACCAATAGAGGGACCTGGATGCCCATATTGGTTCCTAAATATTCTATGAAGATCTTTATCGGTCGAACCTCTATGTCAAGGATTTAGTTAATCCCGTATGATGTTCCCTTTGTTCTTCGGTATGTTACTTGCCCGAGATTCGATCGTCGGTATCTCCATACCTAGCTCAACCTCGTTACCGGAAAGTCTCTTTACTCGTGCCGTAATACAAGATCCCGTGACTAACACTTAGTCACATTGCTTGCAAGGCTTATTGTGATGTTGTATTACCGAGTGGGCCCTGAGATACCTCTTCGTCACACGGAGTAACAAATCGCGGTCTTGATCCATGCCAACTCAACAGACACCCTCGGAGATACCTGTAGAGCACCTTTATAGTCACCCAGTTACGTTGTGACGTTTGATACACACAAGGCACTCCTCCGGTGTCCGTGAGTTACATGATCTCATGGTCATAGGAACATATACTTGACATGCAGAAAACAGTAGCAATAAACTGACACGATCATATGCTACGTTTGTAGTTTGGGTCTTGTCCATCACATCATTCTCCTAATGATGTGATCCCATTATCAAATGACATCACATGTCAATGGCTAAGAAACCTTGACCATCTTTGATTAACGAGCTAGTTCACTAGAGGCATACTAGGGACAAAGTGTTGTCTATTTACCCACACATGTAATGTTTTTCCAATCAATACAACTATAGCATGGATAATAAATGATTATCATGAACAAGGGAATATAATAATAAACACTTTATTTATTGACTCTAGGGCATATTTCCAACAGTCTCCCACTTGCACTAGAGTCAGTAATCTAGTTGACTTCACTATGTGATTTTACATTGTAATGAATCGAACACCCATGCAGTTCTGGTGTTGATCATGTTTAGCCCTTGGAAGAGGTTAGTCAACGGGTCTGCAACATTCAGATCCATGTGCACTTTGCAAATATTTATGTCCTTCTCCTCGATGTAATCGCGGATGGAGTTGAAGCATCGCTTTATGTGTTTGGTCCTCTTGTGAAACCTTGGTTCCTTGGCCAGAGCAATGGCACTAGTGTTGTCACAGAACAGGTTCATTGGACTCAGTGCACTGGTCACTACGCCAAGATCTGTCATGAACTGCTTCATCCAGACACCTTCCTTTGCTGCCTCCGAGGCTGCGATGTACTCCGCTTCGCACGTAGAATCGGCTACCATGCTTTGCTTGGAACTGCACCAGCTTACCGCTCCCTCATTGAGAATAAATACATATCCGGTTTGTGACTTAGAGTCATCCAGATCAGTGTCAAAGCTTTCACCGACGTAACCCTGTACGACGAGCTCTTCATCACCTCCATAAACAAGAAACATTTCCTTAGTCCTGTTCAGGTACTTAAGGATATTCTTGACCGCTGCCCAGTGCTCCATTCCAAGATCACTTTGAAACCTTCCGGCCATACTTATGGCAAGGCTAACATCGGGTCTTGTGCACAACATTGCATACATGATAGAGCCTATGGCTGAAGCATAGTTCTCGAACCCGCAGGGTCTGCACACTTAAGGTTTGGTGATGTTTCGGTAGTATAGAGTTATCTATGGTGGTGACCGAAGGTTGTTCGGAGTCCCGGATGAGATCCCAGACGTGACGAGGAGCTCTGGAATGGTCCGGAGGTAAACATTCATATATAGGAAGTCCTGTTTTGGTCGCCGGAAAAGTTTCGGGCTAATCGGTAGTGTACCGTGAGTGCCGGTAGTGTACCGGGAGACCATCGGGAGGGGTATTTCGACCCAAGAAGCAACATTGTCTGTGGGAGAGTAAATACCAGCCCTTTGTGGGATGGTAGAAGTCCCACACCAGGCCCATGTGGCTGGGAGGAAAAGCCCAAAGGGAAAAACGTGGAAAAAGGCCAAAATGGAGGAATCCTAGTCCTACTAGGATTGGAGGAGGAGTCCTCCTCTCCTCCCCACTTCGGCCGAACCAAAGGAGGCTTGGACCTTGCGCCAAGTACTCTCCTCCCATATATACTTAAGTCATCAGTGAAGGTGAGAAAATAAAGATATCCACCACGCACTGTAACATTCATTGGTCCACACACATCAGTATGTATGGTTTCCAATAAGTCACTTGCCCGTTCGATTGTTCTAGAGAACGGCGTTTTAGTCATCTTGACCATGAGGCATGGTTCACACGTGTCAAGTGATTCAAAATCAAGTGACTCCAAAAGTCCATCAGCATGGAGCTTCCTCATGCGTTTTACACCAATATGACCTAAACGGCAGTGCCACAAGAAAGTGGTACTATCATTATCAACTCTACATCTTTTGGCATCAATGTTATGAACATGTGTGTCCTCACTTTCAAGATTCAATATGAATAAACCCCTCACATTGGGTGCATGACCATAAAAGATATTACTCATATAAATAGAACAACCTTTATTCTCTGATTTAAATGAGTAACCGTCTTGCAATAAACAAGATCCAGTTATAATGTTCATGCTTAACGCAGGCACTAAATAACCTATTATTCAGGTTCATCACTAATCCCGATGGTAATCGAAGAGAGAGCATGCTGACGGAGATCACATCAATCTTGGAACCATTTCCCACGCGCATCATCACTTCATCCTTTGCGAGCCTTCGTCTATTCCGTAGATCCCGTTTTGAGTTGCAAATGTGAGCAACCGAACCGGTATCAAATTCCCAGGCACTACAATGAGAGCTAGTAAGGTACACATCAATAACATGTATATCATATATACCTTGTTTTTCATTGGCCGCCTTCTTGTCAGCCAGGTACTTGGGGCAGTTCGGCTTCTAGTGACCAGTTCCCTTGCAATGAAAGCACTCAGTTTCTGGCTTCGGTCCATGCTTGGGCTTCTTTACAGGAGTACCATTTGCTTTGCCATCCTTCTTGGTTTTACCCTTATTGCCCTTGCCCTTGCCATTCTTCTTGAAACTAGTGGTTTTATTGACCATCAACACTTGATGTTCTTTCTGGATTTTAGACTCAGCGACTTTTAGCATCGCAAACAGCTCGGCGACTGACTTGTTCATCCCGTGCATGTTATAATTCATCACAAAGCTCTTGTAACTAGGTGGCAGTGATTGAAGAACTCTGTCAGTGATCGCCTCTGGCAGAAGGGTAATTCAAAACTCCACTAGACAACTCGAATTCCCACACATTCTTAGCATATGTTCACTGATAGACCCATTCTCCTCCATCTTGCAAGCATAGAACTTATCGGAGGTCTCATACCTCTCGATCCGGGCATTCTTTGGAAAGATAAACTTCAACTCCTGGAACATCTCATATGCTCCATGACATTCAAAACGTCTTTGAAGTCCCGGTTCTAAGCCATACAATATTGCACACTGAACTATTGAGTAATCTCCAGTATGTGCCTCCCAAGCATTCTTAACGTCTTCGGAAGACATGTCTTCTAGTTGGTCACTAAGCGGTGCATCAAGGACATATGATTTCCGGAAAGCCGTGAGGATAATCTTCAGATTACAGGCCCAGTCAACAAAGTTACTTCCATCATCTTTCAACTTAGCTTTCTCTAGGAATGCATTAAAATTCAGGGGTGCTACTGCGCGAGCCTTTGATCTACAACATAAATATGCAAAGGTTGCTTAGACTATTGTTCAAGATAATGAGTTTAGTTAATCAAATTACAAAAGCTCCCACTCAAATTGACATCCCTCAGGTCATCTGAGTGTCACATGATCAAAATTCACCAACTCAAGTCCGATCATCACGTGAGTTGAGGTGGCTTCAATGGTGAACATCATCATGTTGATCATATCTACTATATGACTCATGTTCGACCGTTTGGTCTCTTGTGTTCCGAGGCCATGTCTGTACATGCTAGGCTCGTCATGTTTAACCCAAGTGTTCTACACGTGGAACACTATCTTGCACCCGTTGTATGTGAACGTAGAGTCTATCACACCTAATCCTCACGTGGTGTCTCAACACGACGAACTTTCGGTACGGTGCACACTCAGGGAGAATACAATTCATCTTGAAATTTAAGTGAGGGATCACCATATAATGCTAACGTCATCCTAAGCAAAACAAGGTGCATAAAAGTATTAACATCACATGCAAATCATAAATGACATGATATGGCCATGAACTTGTGCTTTTGATCTCCATCTTGAAAGCACCGGCATGATCTACATCGTCACCGTCATGACACCATGATCTCCATCAACGTCTCACCATCAGGGTTGTCGCGCCCAACATGCTTCTACTACTATTCCTACCATTTAGCGATAATGTAAAGCATTACATAGCGCTTAATGATTGACACGCAGGTCATACAATAATTAAAGACAACCCTATGGCTCCTGCCGGTTGCCGTACTCATCGACATGCAAGTCATGATAATCTATACATCACATGATCATCTCATACATCACATATATCACATCATGCAATTGGCCATACCACATTACAACATACCCTGCAAAAACAAGTTAGACGTCCTCTAATTGTTGTTGCATGTTTTAAGTGGCTGCTACGAGTATCTAGCAAGAACAATTCTCACCTACGCAAAAACCACAACGGTGATACACTAGTTGCTTTTCAACCTTCTCAAGGACCGCCTTTGTCGAATCCGATCCAACTAAAGTGAGAGAAACTGGCACCCGCAAGCCATCTATGCAACAAGTTGCGTTTGAGGGAACCGGTCTCTCGTAAGCGTACGATTAATGTTGGTCCGGGCCGCTTCATCTCACAATACCGCTGAACCAAAACACGACCAAGGGAGGAAGCAATCTAAGCATCAACGCCCACAAACAATTTGTGTTCTACTCGAGATCTCATCTACACATAGACCTAGCTCATGATGCCACTATTGGGGAACGTCACATGGGAAACAAAATCTCATCTACTCGAGATCTCATCCTACATTCACGCAAGACCTATCCATGGTGATGAGCATCAACGAGAGGGAGAGTGGATCTACATACCCTTGTAGATCGCTAAGCGGGAAGCGTTAAGAAACATGGTTGGTGGAGTCGAATGTCTTCGCTATCCAAATCGCCGAGCGTCCCGCGATCCAATCATGATCCGTCCCGCGATCCAATCATCATTCGTCCCGTGAACTTGATCACGATCCGTCCTGCGAACTCGATCACGGTACTTCCGATCTAGCGCCGAACGGATGGCACCTGTGCGTTCAGCACACGTACAGCTTGATGACGATCTCCGTCGTTTTGATTCAGCAAGAGGGAGCGGTGAGGTAGAAGAGTTCTCCGGCAGCGTGACGGCGCTCCAGCGATGGTGGTGGAGCTATTCCGGCAGGGCTTCGCCTAAGTACTGCAGAAATCCGATCTAGAGGAGAAACTATGCACTGGAGGAACGGGTAGCACGTGGCTGAAAATTCAGTGCAAAAACCCTAAAACCTCCAGTATATATAAGAGGGAGGGAGGAGAGGACTTGGCGCAAGGGCCAAGCCTCCTTTGGTTCGGCCGAAGTGGGGAGGAGAGGAGGACTCCTCCTCCAATCCTAGTAGGACTAGGATTCCTCCTTTTTTGGCCTTTTTCTACCTTTTTCGTTTTGGGCTTTTCCTCCCAGCCGCATGGGCCTTGTGTGGGACTTCTACCAGCCCACAAAGGGCTGGTATTTACTCTCCCACAGCACATGTAGCCTCTTGGGTCGAAATACCCCTCCCGATGGTCTCCCGGTAGACTACGACACTCCCGGTACTCTACCGATTAGCCCGAAACTTTTCCGGCCACCAAACTAGGACTTCCTATATATGAATCTTTACCTCTGGACCATTCCGGAGCTCCTCGTGATGTCTGGGATCTCATCCGGGACTTCGAACAACCTTTGGTCACCACCATACATAACTCTATACAACCAAAATGTAACCAAACCTTAAGTGTGCAGACCCTGCGGGTTCGAGAACTATGTAGACATGACCGAGACACCTCTACGGTCAATAAACAATAGCGGGACCTGGATGCCCATATTGGTTCCTACATATCTATGAAGATATTTATCGGTCGAACCTCTATGTCAAGGATTCAGTTAATCTCGTACGATGTTCCCTTTGTTCTTCGGTATGTTATTTGCCTGAGATTCGATCGTCGGTATCTCCATACCTAGTTCAACCTCGTTACCGGCAAGTCTCTTTAGTCGTTCCGTAATACAAGATCCCGTGACTAACACTTAGTCACATTGCTTGCAAGGTTTATTGTGATGTTGTATTACTGAGTGGGCCCTGAGATACCTCTCCGTCACACGGAGTAACCAATCCCAGTCTTGATCCATGCCAACTCAACAGACACCCTCGGAGATGCCTGTAGAGCACCTTTATAGTCACCCAGTTACGTTGCGACATTTGATACACATAAGGTACTCCTCCAGTGTCCGTGATTTACATGATCTCATGGTCATAGGAACATATACTTGACATGTAGAAAACAGTAGCAATAAACTGACACAATCATATGCTACGTTTGTAGTTTGGGTCTTGTCCATCACATCATTCTCCTAATGATGTGATCCTGTTAGCAAATGACATCACATGTCAATGGCTAGGAAACCTTGACCATCTTTGATTAACGAGCTAGTTCACTAGAGGCATACTAGGGACAAAGTGTTGTCTATTTACCACACATCTAATGTGTTTCCAATCAATACAATTATAGCATGGATAATAAAGGATTATCTTGAACAAGGAAATATAATATTAAACACTTTATTTATTACCTCTAGGGCATATTTCCAACACAGACCACAAGAGTTTGAAATATATTTTCACGCAGAGGTAATTGAACATGAGGCAGCGAAGATGGTTGGAGTTGATCAAGGATTACAACGTTAGTGTTCAATACCTCCCCGGAAAGGCCAACGTGGTATCAGACGCCTTAAGCAGAAAGGCTTGTTCCTTGAATTCCATGATGAAGGAAAGGCTACCCTCCATGTATGAAGAGCTTGAAAGCTTCGGCTTGGAACTGGTTGCATCCGGGTTCCTCGCCAACCTCGAAGCAAAGCCCACCTTGATGTATGATATGAAGGTAGCCCAGAAGGGACACGAGAGCATTCAAGGCATCAAGAGGAAGATCAAGGCAGGAAAAGCCCTAGAATTATCAGTGGATGAACATGGAGTTTTATGGTTCGGGAATCACATCTGCGTACCCAACAAAGAAGAGCTCAAGGACTTGATCTTGGAAGAAGCTCATGACACTCCATACTCCATCCATCCTGGAGGAACCAAGATGTATCAAGACCTCAAGGCAAGATTCTGGTGGCATGGCATGAAACAGGAGATAGGCACCTTTGTCGCCAAGTGTGATATATGCCAAAGAGTCAAAGCAGAGCATTAGCGACCCGCTGGGCTTCTACTGCCTCTCAAAGTGCCTGAATGGAAGTGGGATAAAGTCGGAATGGATTTCATCATCGGATTACCCAGGTCAAGTAAGGGACATGATTCAATTTGGGTCATTGTTGACCACCTGACCAAGGTAGCCCACTTCATTCCCATCAAGACCACCTATGATGGAAGCCAACTTGCAAAGCTCTACATCAACCGCATCATAACTCTTCATGGAGTTCCAAAGGAAATTGTGTCGGACCGAGGAACCCAGTTCACCTCAAGATTCTGGAAGAAGTTTCAAGAAGCCATGGGAACCAAGCTCTCCTTCAGCATTGCTTTTCACCCTCAGACCGGTGGGCAAACAGAATGAGTAAATCAGATACTCGAAGATATGCTCCGTGCTTGTGTCTTGGCGAATGGATCCAAGTGGGAAGATTGCCAACCATTCGCCGAGTTCTCCTACAACAACAACTATCAGTCAAGTCTTCAGATGGCACCATTTGAGGTGTTGTATGGATGCAAGTGCCATAGTCCCCTCAACTGGTGAGAGACCGGAGAAGGATTAATTTTCAGACCTGGCATCCTCCATGAAGAAGAAGAGCAAGTTCAACTCGTCCGAGAACGTCTGGAGACCGCCAAATCAAGTCAGAAGAGTTGCGCCGACTCTCACCACCGAGAACTGAGCTTCAAGAATGGAGATCATGTCTATCTTAGAGTCACACCTCTTAAAGGAACCAAGCGTTTCCACGTTAAAGGAAAGCTTGCACCCAGATACATCAGCCCCTTCAATGTCACCGCAAGACGAGGAGAGGTTGCCTATCAGCTAGAGCTACCTTTCGAGCTATCGAATCTGCACAACGTCTTTCATGTGTCACAACTCTGGAAGTGTCTGCAAGTTCCCAACTGCCCCGACCACTGCAAGGACATCGACCATCAAGCCATCGAACTCCATCCAGACCTCACTTATCGTGAGAGACCAATTCACATATTGGATGAAGCCGAGCGCTACACCCGAAGCCACACCATCAAGTACTTCAATGTCCAATGGAGCAACAACACTGAAGCTGAAGCAACCTGGGATTATGAAGAATATCTTAGATCAGAGTTCCCTTATCTTTTTAGCGCTTAGCCTAGGAATCTCGGGGACAAGATTCTTGTAAGGGGGTAGGTCTGTCATATCCTGTGTTTGTATCACCCTGTTATGTTTGGATTTATAAAATTTGGAGCCAATTTTTTTCCAATGCTTGTGCTTGTTTGAATTGTTGCTTGTGTTAATTGTTGTGTATGGCACTCTTGGATTCTATCCCACTTCATATTCATCTTCCTTGTCCCAAACCTCTTGCCAAATGATCATACCATGTGAATAGTGCCCAAAACTATTTTTATCAAATTTTGTTTTAACCAAAAATGATTTACTCAAATTAGGTTTTCAAAACCCCCTGAAATCAGGCTTGCACTACAATTCCTCAAATTGGTTGGATCCTTCTTCCCCAAAGGCTTTATTTCAAACCTACTACATACATGACTTCCCAAAACCACAAAATATTAGTTTTAAAGATTATTTTATTATTTTATTTAAAGGCTTTTCTTAAGACCGAAAATGGTTTTTCATAGGGAAAAATTATTTACATGCATTCAAAATATTTGAGAAAATTTAGGAAAACTCATTGGACATACATTTTCCATATATATGAGTTTCAACACATGAGCATGTTCAAATCATGGGCAAAACCCCTCAAAACCCTTTATGTTCAAATCAAGCTTTTGAAATATTTATATAACAAATATTCTCAATAAATTCCAAGAAAATTCCAGCAAGTCAACACTACCATAGGTGATGATCTGCAAAGTTTCACCTCAATCAAAGTTGTTTTGGTTCATCTAACCATCCCAAAGCCCTTCCTATCAAGATTCAAATTTGAACAACTTTACATTTTGAAGTTTCTCTCCTTGACCCCAAACTTTGTAGACATACTCTAATCACCAAACAATGATGCTACACTAAGTGGTGCATCAAGGGTAATAGATTAGCATAACTAGATCTACAGAAACCTGATTCTGTTAGTTTGTAGGGTTCACACGGTTTCTATTGTCAACTTTGCTCATTTGAGATCAAACTTGGTGATCAGGCTTAATTTATACCACCATTTGATCCTGTAAAATCTCATGGCAAGCAAAGTCCATTTTATTGCCCTAATCCCCATCAAACACCTTCTGCAGACTTGGAAAAGTCATGTTTTGACCACCTTTTACTTTTCCCCTTGCCTCCAAATTTTTACCACACTTGATCCCTCACCTCTTAAACCTCCAATAAGAATCCCAAATCCATAGGCCACAGGAAGTTGGGGTAAAAACCCCATTTTTCACCCTGGACAACATTGGCATCTACCTTTCTACCTCTCCCGTACCCCAATTCTTTCATCGCTAGCTTCTCCTAGCTCCTAGAGCATCCCAGGAACCTCCATGAGCTACTGGACAAAGTGGCACACCCCAGAGCGTGCACGAAATGGCAATGCCATCCATATGCATGCTCTGGAGCATGCTACAATGCGCTCCCACACTATAGCCGCTGCCCAATGGACGCCCCGACCACCTTGGGCCTCCCACTCGTGTCCCCCGAGACGCCCTCGGCATCCGTGACACGCCACCTTGTAGGCCCCCTCCTCCTTCTCTCTCTGACGGCCTCCCACACGCATGCCCGATGCCGCCCCGCTCGGCCAACCGTGGGGCTCGCACACACGCGCCCCTCTGCTCCCTCTCTCCTCCCTCGTAGGCCTAGACTGACCCCAGGAATGCCCCCGAGCAGCCCCGCGAGCTCTCTCCCCTCTGGCCTCGGCCACGACCTCGTCGGCGCACGGGTCCACGGTGCTCTGCCCCTCCATCTATTTAAGCCCCCCGGGCCTCTCTCCCCTCCTCTGACTCGCTCTCCACCCACGTAGACTGCCTACAGAGCCGAGCTCCTCTCCCTCCCTCTGCGCTCGGGATCGAACCGAGGACCGCCATGGCAGCCCCGCCATCGATCTCCGGGTACAGCGCCTCTCCGGCCTGCCTTATTCTTTAGCTAGTCCTCTCTCCCTCCTCCGGTCCATTTCCCCCTCGTCCCCGTCTTCTTTGCAGCTCAAGACGGCCCCGGTGAGCGCTCCTGAAGCTTTGTCTGCCGCACTCTCTCATCATCGGTGACCCCGACCACCTCCATTGCTTCCTTCAACTCTGGGGATCGGCGGGTCAACCCCGAGCCCATCCCTTCTCTCGTCTGCCTTCGTTGTGCCCCGCGCTGTCGCCGGTGAGCGCCTCCCCTTCTTTGCCCTGAGGTGGGAGAAGGATCCGACAGGTGGGGCCCACCTGTCAGCCTCTCACCCCCCTCCTGCTCTCTCTCTCCCCCTCGCGGTCGCAGACAGCCGGGCCCCACGCGTCAGGTTTGAACCTGGCCACGCGTGAGGCCGGCCTAGCTGTTGGCCGCCTCCAGCCAGGGCACAATGCCCTTTCCTTTTCCCTTTTTCTTTTTCCTCTGTTTTCCAAAAACCCCATAGAGCTCAATAGTAATCAAATTCCAAATATTCTTCCACCTAAATTCCTAGAATATTCCATAGAATTTATTAGTGCCACTTGTAAAAATATTTTATGTACAACTTTATTATAAAAATCCTTTTTGGCATTTTTAGCCACTGTTAAAAATAGATTTGAAAACCTTTTGAACTTCAATACCTTAGGAGAATATTTTTGGCATAGTTACTTGTATTTACCAGAGTAGGGTAGCATTTTTAATGTTAGCTTGAGTGCTCTTTTTTTGTGTGATGCTTATTTTTATCGCTATTATTCGCGACGATAGATTGCACTATTGACGAGGGAGTTGGACCCAAAGACTTTGAAAACCCCGAAGACCTTGTTGAGCCAGGCAAGCAACCCTTTGACCATGTTAAGAAACTTTTCATGCATGACAGATAACACTTGTTGTTTTTGTGATTGATCATGATGTGGTGTTCCCCCTTCGGTGGTATGCCCTCTATTCTCTTACCGTTGACACTTGCATAGTGCATAACCCTACCACCTTATGAGGGTTATGCGGGTGGGTGTAGATAGGATGCTAGTAGGTTCTACGCAAGTGGGTTTGGGTTTTATGCATAGTGATGGAAAGGTGGAGATGATTTAATAGACTTTTCGAAAACCCCGTCGGGTGCCACTAATGCCCGAGGGAGATGATGATGAGAATGGTGACCACTTGAGAAAGAAGTGGTGTACCGGAGCAAGTGAATGTGTTTTCGAAAACGGTTTAGATTTAAGATTTGTCGACCGTTCCAACCTTACATGCGCAACCATGATACTCCTTATGGGATGGGGATCTGTTGATTACCTTGGTGAGTATTGGCAAGGAGCCTGCATTACTAGTAGCGGGGGTGTCGTGGTCACTCTCAATAGGGGGTCATGCTGGTATGGACGATGATGCGCTGTCTTGACAAGCACCGGGCACACCGTTGGTCCTTGCATGGATGCTATGAGTGTTGTACATCATGTGGGCTGGGTACCAATCGAGTGGACTCTTTGTTTATTATCGCCAGGGGAAAGGCATTGTTCGCTTGCTTACCTTGAGTATGTTATATACCACGACTCGTGGATTACACGGAAGTTCCCTGAGTCTTGTGGGTAAAGTGTGCAACCTCTGTAGAGTGTAAAACTATTCGAATAGACGTGTCCATGGTCAAGGATAGTTGGGTGGTGCTGCTTAAACTATGTCCAGATGTTTTCGTAAAACTTGTGTGTGTGTGTGTGGAAGATAGACGGATGATACTTGAGACAAGTCTGAAGACTTGAGGTGATGAATGACCATTGGATGTCCAACCCCTGTTTATGATGATATCTACAACTTGTTCATATGGATATCTTCCAGCTGGTGATGCATGCTTACCTAGTTACTTGATCATGTCAATGCATTGAAAATTAGCTTTCCGCAAATTACCTACTTAGTGCTATATCATGCATCATTATTATTACCTTGTTCCACAACTTGGGTTGCTTGCGAGTACATTCAAAGTACTCATTAGCTTGCCACTGGTTATTTAATTGGCCAGGCATGGAAGAAGAGGAGTATGTTGAAGAGTTCGTTGGAGACGAACATGTGAACAAGGACACTTCCCATTCAGAATGCCTGTAGGTTAAGGCAGATGGTATGGGTTCACGCTTTTGATCAAGATTTCCGCTATTTGTTCTATTTAAGTGTTTGACCCTTGTGGCCCTACCTATGTAAGACTAGAGCTTCATGGTCTTCATTTGTGTAAGATGCTAAACGTTACCACTTCGGACACATAATATACCGGTTTCTAAGTCTCGAATCTATGTCCCTCCTCATCTTGTTCAATGTCGAGCACCGCACTGACGACTTTGTTAGTGGCCGATATGTATAATAACATGGGTTCATCGGCACTCGGTGCTGTGAGTATGAGATTAGTTGCCAGTAGTGTTTTGATTTCTTCTAACGCAGCCGCTGCCTCAATGGTCCATTCAAAATTATTGGTGCGTTTCAACAGCTTATAGAGCGGCAAAGCCTTTTCTCTGAGGCGGGAGATAAAGCGGCTTGACGCCGCTACGCACCCGGCTAGCCTCTAGAAATGATTCAACTCTGTGGGGATTGCAAGTTCTGATAGAGCACGTATTTTAGCTGGATTTGCCTCTATTCCTCTATGGGAGATGATGAATCCAAGAAGCTTACCAGAGGGGACTCGAAATACACATTTTTCTAGATTGAGCCATATATCATATTCGCGTAGACTAGCAAAGGTTTCCCATAAGTCGTCGATCAACTGGTTGACGTGTTTGGCTTTGATTACCACATCATCCACGTATGCCTCAACAGTCTTACCGATCTGTGTCGCGAGGCAGGTTTGGATCATGCACTGGTATGAGGCCTTGACATTTTTTTAGCCCGAAAGGCATCGTATTGAAGCAGAATGGCCCATAGGGGGTGATGAATGCATTAGCTGCTTGATCGGATTCCTTCATTTTAATTTGATGGTATCTAGAGTAAGCGTCGAGGAAACACAAAATATCGTGTCCAGATGTGGCGTCAATGATCTGGTCTATGTGTGGTAAAGGGAAAGGGTCCTTCGGGCAAGCCTTGTTGAGGTCTTTGAAGTCGACACACAACCGCAAGGACTTGTATTTCTTAGGTACCATCACCAGGTTCGCAAGCCACTCAGGGTGTTTAATATCCCGAATAAATCCGGCCTCAAGAAGTTTAGCTAATTCTTCACCCATGGCTTTACGTTTGGGCTTGGAGAAACGACGTAGAGTCCTTTTTCACGAGCTTAAAGCCTGGGATGATGTTTAAGCTGTGTTCAACAAGCGGATGAGGGATTCCAGGCATATAGGAAGGATGCCATTCAAAAATGTCCCATTTCTCTCGGATGAAAGTCCGTAGTGCCTTGTCCATAGGGGGACTCAGCTGGGATCCGATGGATGCTGTCTTATTGGGGTCCGTTGGATGTACCTAAAATTTAACGATTTCCTCTACGGGTTTAAAGGATGTGGAATTGGGCCTTTTTCTATGGAGCACATCATCCTTATTAAATGTCGATTGTAAGGCGGTCAAATCTTCAGTGGCGAAAGTTTCCACTAATGCCTCGAGGGCAAGCACTGCCGTTTTGTTTTCGGCCCGAAGGGCTATGTTCGGATCACTGGCGGTCGTGATCACTCCATTTGGTCCTGGCATTTTGAGTTTCATGCACCCGTGTTGGGGTATAGCTTGGAACTTTGTAAAAGTGTTGCGTCCCAATAGGGCATGATAGCCACTCGGGAAGGGGACGATGTGGAAGAGGAGTTCTTCGGATCGGTAGTTTTCGGGCGTGCCGAACACAATGTCCAGGATGATACATCCAGAACAACATGCCTCTTTCCTAGGGATAATTCCCCGGAAGGTTGTGTTGCTATGTTTGATGCGGGATCGGTCAAACTGCATCTTTTCCAGAGTGGCCTCGTATATGAGGTTAAGACCACTGTCGCCATCCATTAGCACTTTATGTAGCCTATATCCATCAATGATGGGACTCAAGACTAGAGCGGCCGGTGAGTGATTGGGAAGAATGGGTGGCTGGTTAGTGTCCCCGAAAGTAATTAGTATGTCTGCCCATGGGCTAGTGGCTGCCACATGGTAGATTTGATCGTGCTCCGTAAGAGCTCTTTTACGCCTGTTCCTCGAGGGGAAGGTCTCATAGACCTTCAGGACTTTGGCATTGAATCTGGGAGGCGAAGGAGAGCGCCTACTCGACGGAGGTGTTTCGAGGAAGGCCTCCCCACTTTTTGCGACTTGCCTGATGACCCAACAAGATCGAAGGATGTGAGTTGGTTTCGTGTTTAATAACACGAATGTATAGGGCAAGGTTTATCCCAAAGTCCATCGAGGACAGTGTCGGTCCCTGAAAGGGGCTTGTTTCTTTTTTCGACGGGTTCGTACCTGGCTGGCTGATTTGGAGGTATCCTCTTTTTCCGAGCTCCTCTATGGTGTTCGGAGAAAATTGGCTCCGAGAAAAACTTCTCGGATTGCCAGACACTCACCATGGCACAATACTTTTGTACCAATTCAGATAACTCCGAAAAGTTACTTATGCGTCGGCGGGCTAGGGCATTGAGGATCCCTTCATCATGGCAATTGTGAATGAAAATTGCCGTCATATCTTGGTCACAAAGACCTTTTACTCTTCTCCTAGAGAGTAGGAGTCTGGCCCAAAAGTGGTGGACTGATTCTCCTTGTAGTTTCTTGATATCCCGAAAATCCGAAGACACGGGCTTTGGTGTGATACATGGATGGTCGTCTTGGGCGGTGAGTGGAAAAAAATTAACTTCATGCCATAATGAGTATTCAAAACTACAATTTCCAAATCATGCGGAGGATTCCGGACTGGTGATGGTTCGTCTTTAGAATGATTCCCCGCCTCTGGTTCATCGATAGAGTCTTGGTGACCGAGGACTGAAGTATAGACGGTTTTTAATTCCGGCTGTCGGGCAGAATCCGTAGCCGGACACTCGATCTTAGTGACAAGGTCGGTGACCGGAGGGACATGAATCTCCCTATCATCGGGTCTGATCTCGAGCCGATCAGAGATCGGAACCTGGTCATCCAATATACGCATAGCTTCGATCCGATTGAACAACTCGTTTATGACCAAGGCGACGGTAGGGTGCATGTCACCGATACGAGTGGATTCGTAGAGTGGCGTGACGGTTCCAGAGTTACACCGAAGCAGATCTGTGTTCCATTCCACCGTGGGACCTAATGTCTTGGGCATCAAAGCATCCAGACTTACAAGTTTTTCTTCGAAGGTTGAGGGTTCCATTGGAACGAGTGTTCCCCGTGAATCAGCCACGAACTCTAGGGTTCTGAACTTCATGCTTCGATTGAGGGGAAACTTTTCGGTCTGGCCATGACGGCTGATCGGGCTGGCATGCGACAATATGTTGTTCCCGATGAAACTCTGATCGGGGGCAAGAGTCCCCGCGATGCAGATCTCGCTACTTGTGACGAGGTGATCCATTGATTCCTTTGGCGCTCATAGAGGAACTCTCAATGAAAGCACCAATGTAAGAGTCAAAGCTGGTGGAACTCGGGTAGGGGGTCCTGAATTGTGAGACTAGAATCGACGGTAACAGGAGACGAAGGGGACATAAGTTTACCAAGGTTCGGGCCCTCCTATGTAGGTAAAACCCTACGTCCTGCTTGGTTGTATTGATGATGTGAGGGTTTACCGAGTTGATCTACCTCGAGATCATATAGCTAACCCTAGATGAGTTGTTCTCTATCTAGACCCTAAAACCCTCTGGCTTATATAGGTGCCGAGGATGCCTACGGTTTACACATGGTCGGTTCCATGCCGAAGAGATAAACATGCCTAACTACAACTAACTTGGAGAATACGCCATGGCTCCTCGAAGCTTCCATGTGGCGTAGGTGGTCTTTGATCGTCCGATGCTCGCTTTGCGGCCCATACAGTCTGGCCCATTAACAATAGGTCGGCTATCTGAGGACCCCCTAATCCAGGACTCCCTCAAGGACCTCCAGCCCAGAACGACGACCTCTGGGGCTCCTCCACTCCCAGTGGCTCGTAATCCGCACCCGATGGGGCCGCGTTGCGACCCAACTTTGCCCCATCAGTAGTGGCCATCGCCCGCATCCTCCTAGGCCCGTTCGTCCGCCTCCGCTTGCCGCGCAGGGTCGTGCTTGCCCTTGGACCTCCTCTCCCGGCCAAGGGGA
Source organism: Hordeum marinum (assembly GCA_022496015.1). Taxonomy (NCBI): domain Eukaryota; kingdom Viridiplantae; phylum Streptophyta; class Magnoliopsida; order Poales; family Poaceae; genus Hordeum; species Hordeum marinum. The sequence goes on along the minus strand of CM039674.1, from coordinate 143,975,022 downwards.
AATGGCTCCCATGACAGGCCGACCGCCTCCATGCTGGCCATTCCCGGTGGCTGCCTCCGCACCGCCTCCTCCCATGGGCGGTGCTCCTCTTCGCGTCGCTCCCGTTCGGCCGCCTCAAGGTCCTGCCACGCCTCGCGCTCCCTCTCCTCAGCGGAGAACGGTGGATCTGTCCATGCCGTCTTGACGGTCGTAGCCCTCCCGAGGGTGCAAGGCTCCCTGGATGAACAAGATGAGAAAAAGAGGCTGAATGAAAAGCAAGCGAGTTCTTATAAAAACACATTACCCGATGGTAACGGGGACCACCCGCCTGACGGGACCCGTTCGGGCGACCAGCGGCTTTTTCCCGCCACCTCCACGACTGCCACCCGGCTGACCGCTCATTTGGGAGTTGACTTGGAGCTGGCCGGATGTTTCCACCTGTCGCCGGTGGCCGCATCACCCCTGTTGGGCTCGTGGTCGGCGCGGCGAACACGCCTCCTCGGTGCCATGATTTCATCTCCCGAAGCTTCCGGGTCCTCCACGGCCGCTGCATTGCACATCTCCTTCGTTTCAGCGTCGCCGTCGGTCCAATCCCTTACAAGTGATTGCGGAAGGAACTCACCCACCGACTCGGTTGCCTCCGTCCTAATTCCGGACGCGCCGTCCCGCTCCGGCTCGACCGACTCCACCTCATCAGCATCCTCGATCTCCTCGGGGTCTGACTCCACCACGTCGGCGGCCGGCTCCCCGTAATATGGCAGTCGAGGGAAGGCCTGCATGCAAGAGAAGCCGTCTGACGTCAGGCTGAGGTGAGACGGCTGCCTCAAAAGGAAAAAGGGTAGGGGAAGGTTCGACACATACTCACGGAGACGGATGGTCCAGGTTGTACGGGGCCTTCCCCCATCGCCATTCGCCCTTGTCCATCTTGGTGGCTGAGATGGAATTCACCCTCCTCGCCACCTGCACCGCCTTCAGCTCCTTGGTGGAGAGGCGGCAAGGGTCGCACCGCCCTCCAATCTGGCAGATGAGTTGTGACTCATGCTGTAGCGGTTGCACCCCGTGTGCCAACATCATGGTCAGAAGGCCCACGGCCATGAGCCCCTCCGTCCTGGTCATTACCACCAGCCGCTCACGGAGCCGTTCCACCATCTCTGGCGCTTGGGGAGGAGGCATCCCCCAGTTTTGGATCGCAACCTGTGGCTAGTCAACGAAGTCGGGGAGGTTGATGTAGTCCTACTCCGTCTTCACATTATTCACGTAGAAGAACTGAGTCCTGTAGGGGGAGCTGTGGGAACCCGACTCCGGGGTGATAGTGGACCAGAGCTGCTCCGCAGGCGGTCATGACCTTCTGGTCAGTTGCTTGGACCTTCACCATCTGGCGGTTGAGGTAGAAGAGCTGGCACCAGAGATCAAGGCATGGCTCAACCCCAAGGAAGCCCTCGTAGAGGGTGATGAATATTGCTAGCTCTAGGATGGCGTTGGTGCTCAAGTGGTGCAGCTGCAGCCCAAAACACGAGAGAAATCGCCGAAAGAATGTGCTCGCTGGCAGGCCAAGCCTGCGGGCGAAATGTTCGGCGAAGACCACTACCTCGCCCTCTCACGGGATGACGCATTCTCCGCCTTGGCAATACACGCCTCCAGGTGCTTTGCCAGTGGCAGCTTGCGACGGTGACTGTGATGCTTGATGTAGGCCTCGTCGACATCGTTGTCGTCCGAGGCCCCCTTACTCGCCATTTACCTTAAGGGCACCTTGGCGCGGCGGTGGGGTGCGTGGGAGCGGTCGCGTTGCGGCTCCCGACAGCAGCGGGCGGCGGTGCGGCAAGCGTGCGGCCTCTACTCCTTCTCTCTCTCTATCTCAATGCGTGGAGGGGAGGGGCAACAAAGACGAAGCACAAGGGCGGAGGGAGCGAATGCCTCTATCCGCTTCTCTCCCCCATTTAAACCCCACGCGGAGGTAGTGGGGAGCGGATTCGTCGTGCACGATCCCCACTACTTCTGCCACACGGGGAAGGGCGTTAATGCATTTCGGGAACGCCAACCGACGGCCTCAGCCGTGGAAGATCCGTGCGTGTGGGGCGAGGCTACTGTGAAGTGGGTCCCGCCCCATGGCCCGGTCTTGTCCTCCGCGTGGCTTGTTAGGTTACGACCTGCAACGCTCCTCACGTGATGCATTTCCTCGGCCCATCAGGGCAATCGAGGCGTCTTGTGAGGCGTCGGCCTACTGCGGAGCGAGACACCGTGCTCCCATGCCTTCTGGCTCCGGGACCGCACCCGGTGTTAAAACACGAGCCTCAAGCCGACAAGGTCCGCCATAGACCACCGGCGGGCCTCCTGAGGGAGTCCCGGATTAGGGGGTCCTCGGATAGCCGACCTGTTGTTTATGGGCCGGACTGTATGGCTACTTGCCGAACAGTGGATGATCTGTAGGCCCGAGTTCCAGGATGGAAGCTTTGAGGAGCACGGCTTGCGCTCCACGTTTCCTGTAGTAAATTGGCATGTTTATCTCTTTGGCATATAACCGACCTTGTGTAAATCCTAGGCCTCCTTGGCATCTATATAAGCCAGAGGGTTCTTAGGTATAGAGAGCGAACAACTCATATAGGGTTAGACATATAATCTCGAGGTAGATAAACTTTGTAACCCCTTACACCATCAATAGAATCAAGCAGGACGTAGGGTATTACCTCCATTGGAGGGCCTAGACCTAGGTAAACTCGTGTCCCCTTCGTCTCCTGTTACCATTGATCCTAGTCTCACAGTTCGGGACCCCCTACCCGACATCTGCCGGTTTTAACACCGACATTGGTGCTTTCAATGAGAGTTCCTCTGTGAGCGAGATGGGATTGACACCTCGCCTTGTCATCAACGAAGAGGTACACAACATGGACATTTTCATCCCCGGGCAGATCTTCGCCTTCGGTAGTGTTGTGCTGGATGCTGATTCCACTGGCCATCTAGGCCGTGTGGAGAACTTTGCCCCCGATCAAGAGGTTAGATTCGGAAACCTAGAGTTTTCCATCGACTCTCGAGGCGACTTGTCACTAACCGGGCTCGCGACTTTGCTCGTAGCCCTCGAGGGCTCTGAGGCTTCAACCTCGAGCCCCTTCTTCCGACACGCCGATGGGGTCACCCACGGCGACAGTATGATCTGTCATCCCGATCTGGCTATCAAACCATATGAGCGAATATACATTCCTTTTGAACAATCTCCATGGGTGGGCTTCATGGGGGTGAACCCCGAGAGTTCTGAACAACTAGATCAGACTGGGTCCCCAACGGCCGATGAGGCCTTGGAACAACTCTTGTCGATGAGGATCACCGATGATCCGGCCCCGATCTACGCCCAGCCCGGTTACAGTTCAGGCAGGGACGGACTTTTCGACCCACGCACCACCCACTTGATACCCACCATCAAAGACTTAATCGACATGCTGGACTATGCCTCCGAAGAGTCAGAATACATGGATGAAGAGGACCGTGCTCCCACTCCCATCAACATCAGGAATTGGACCACCTCTTCTACATATGATGTCTACATGGTGGATACTCCTACCACCAACAGCGACAATACGCCTCACAACAACGATGACAAATTGGGCGATGCGCCATCAAGGCACCGAAATCGCATAACCGGTCCAAAAGCAAAAAGGGAAGAAGAGCTATTATTAGCAGCGGGGACGGTAACACCCCCGCCGATCATGACAATCCCGAGGTCGCCGAGCACCCGTTAGAGGATCCGAACGAACTTGAGGACCAAAACGACCCCGATACCGTCAATGACCCCGAAGGTGACAATTACCTTCCCCTCGTCGAGGAGGAATAGATACCAGAAGCCGATGACCTGTACATCCCTGATAACCTCAAGGACCAGGAAGAAATCAGGCAGCGGCTCATAGCAATGACTCGCAGCCTGTTGTGGTTTTGTCACGGCAGATGTGCGAGGACTTAAGTTCGAGGCCATCGCTAAGGTGATGGACTCAAAGGGGTTGGTTGGGATGAAGGACACGAGTTTACCTAGGTTTGGCCCCTCAAGAAGAGGTAAAATCCTACGTCCTACTTGAGTTGTATTGATTGGAGTATCGATTACAAGGCAGCGGATTCGTTTGACCTAGTTCTCGATTAGTTGGGTTCTATCTAAGTCGCCCCGGGACTTGCCTTTATATAGGAGATCAAGGCCACGGGTTACACAAGTCTCATACTGACTCTTATAACGTATCTGACTCTATCTCCATGTTGCCTTACCATCTTGGGTAAGACGCCTCCGGGCGGTTTAACCGCCCGGGTCTAAATGCCACCTTCCGTTCGGGCCTTGTCTTGGCCCATCTTGGTAAGCCGCCATACGGCCAGGCCTACCTCTCTTGGCCCATCTGCCTTGGTCTAGATTATGAGCCGCCAGGTATGACCCAGCCCCACCTGGGCGGGTCTTACCATGGGGTTATATCCCCAACATTAGGCCCCAGGTTGACTTGAGCTTGCTCATGTCAATCTTCCATATTACTTGGTGGCGAGTCTCACTCTTCATCACCTGAAAGTAAGATATGTAACCCACCGTGACATCATACTTGATATGCCAAAAAGATTCCCTGACAATCACAATGGATCTTTGCATCATTAAACTGGCGGCCCGAAAATCGAGGCATTCGTCTCGGTCGGTCAGTTTCCGTCGCCTTGATTCCCGCGCCCGTTTCCACTTTCCAGCCTCTTAAATAGGACCGCGAAGGGTCTTTCTCATTTTCTCCGCCACCTGCACCTCTTCTTCTTTATCTCGACGCCATCGCCCCCGAGCTCCCTCGCTCCGGTGAATCTTCCTCGTCGTCGTCGCCCTAGGCCACTACATCCATCTAAACGGACCAGAAACTTGCCCGCGGCCGCCGCATCACTTCCAGTATGTCTTTCTCCATCCCCTAGATCTGTAGCTTAGTGCGACAAATCCATGGAGTTCTTCGGCCCCGTTAGATTGGAAGTTCTTCGTTATGCCAAACGACACATAGCCTAGTAAATCTTGTAATGTCCACCTTCCCGCTGCGGTAGATCGTGCGAAATCATCACTAACGTAGCGGAGATCTGTAGTTGTTGCCTTTTACTGCCTTTGAACTTGTCATGTTTCCCTCAGTTCGTCACTAGGTATAAAATAAATCTGCTTTCCTCTGTCCGTAGATCTGTCACTGTAAAGACAATATGTGAAACCTGTTTTCCACACTTGGTTGTATTTTGCTTCATTGCCCTGCAAACTTAACTCGCCATTAAACTTCCGGCTCTCGCCGTGAACTGCACCGGCGCCTTAGCTTCGTAGTGCTTAGATTCATCAGCCACCCTTAGTTGTCCAACACTTTCTAACTCGCAGCGCACTGTTACTTTTCACAATTCTAAGATGCCATTATGCCTCGTGCATCCTCTTCCTGTAATTGGGTTGGCTCTACGGTCTCTGAGGAATTTTTGCAAGACTTCGTAGACACAGGGACCTTGCCAGCCAAAAATTTCATCCATTGGCGGGTTCCGGGCCATGAGAAGAAACCCATCCCCCAAGATGGCGAAGTAGTCATATTTGTGGACCGCCTTGCACGTGGTTTCAACCTGCCCGGTTCTAAATTTTTCCGAGATGTCCTTCATTTCTTCAAGTTGCATCCTCAGGATATTGTGCCCAACTCTGTATTAAATATGTGCAACTTCCAAATCCTCTGTGAAGTTTACTTACAAGAAGACTCGTCGGTTGACCTCATCCGTGAGTTTTTCTACGTAAACCGCCAGACAGAAGTGGCGGCTGGCCCAAGCTTAGAGCTCGGCGAAGTCTCCATCCAAATAAGACGAGATATGACCTTTCCGGCTGTTTGAATGCCAAGTCACCCCAAGGATTGGAACAGAACCCAGTTCTATTGCAAAGATACTTCTCCTGAAGGGGAATGTCCATTGACGGGTTATCATCCAACCCGGCTCCACACAACAACCGAACTCCGTAACCGGATGTCAGCCTCCGAACGGGCGAAGTATGCTCTGGCTTTCGAAAAAATTAGAGACCTCATTGCCAATGGTCCGACATGGATTAATCTGACCCGCTGCTGGAGCTCTTGCAGAGTCATGCCTGTGAGCCGAAGAAACCGTCTCATGTGTGAATATACGGGTGATGCCAATGACCCCCTCTGCTTTAATCCTACCAATTTGTCAAAAGAAAACATCGTTGCCGCCATCAAAGGCTTTATCCGCGAGTTTCAAGAATCTTGCCGGACCATTGGATTACCACCCTTCTGTGTCGCAAACTCGGCCCCAGATGTAAGGGCGACTCTCAATCTCTTTACTTCTGTGTTAGCTATCCATGTATGTTTGCAATATTTAACCTCTTTCGATGACTTTTACTTTCAGGCTAACTCCAGCTTCTGGAAAAAGAAATACATCCCTCCTCCAAAGAAATCGAAGGAGAAGGCCGGTGGGCGAAAGAAGAAAACTCTACCTCAAGAGCAGCCTCAGGCTGACGACTCAAAGGTAGAACTTGAACTCTCTTGACCGTCTTACTATGCACCTCACTGACAGAAATAACTTCACATGACGAAATGGAGACAAGCCACGCCAACGTTCCTGAGGTGACCTATGTTTCATCTGACTCAGAACATCTTACACCAAAGAATATATGGTGGGTCGTCTGAAAACTTCCATTTTCTCATCCTCTTGCTTATATAGACCCCAACTTTCTTTTGAAAAAGCAACATCACATCTCCCGACGCCAGACCCGGAGTGTCGGCTCTGAAGATCTTATGGCCGGGTTGTCCCACTCTCCGGTTCAACGGAACCGGCCGGCTGCGGTATTTGTTTAATCTGGTTTAATTTTTTCAACCTTGCTTTATAAATTTACTCTGTCTTTATATTGCTTTAACTGCTTTCAGGAATCGCCCCTTCATCAAGCGGTTCTATGGCAACTAAGCTGCCGCCTCTGAAGATCAACCCAGAGTACGTGCTTTCATGCTTGCATCCTATCCTTTGTCATCCTTTGAACTTTATATAGTAAATTTCTATGCTTTTGAGGGCTCAAGCGAAATGAAGGAAGACCGGCGGTCTACCATTGCCCCCACTTCCCAAGAGCCGGAGCCTTGCAAGCCGAACTCTCCTGCTGCACATGCTGATCCCTCTGCATTATCAAAAGATGCACCTGAAGACGCTCATCGGTCCGTTGAGCCGGCGGCCCATGAGCCGGCAACTGAGAGTCCTCCAAAGGCCCACTCTAAGCCACCAAGCCCTTCAACGGCCGTTGACGATCCAATTTTCCCGGACGTCATCGTTACTGGTACTGGCTTTCGAACTCCTCAACCTTATGTGCTCACAAAGCACACTGAGAAAACTAAAGCTTCTGACAAGCTGGACATTGAGCTCCCCATGCTAGAGAAGTTAACTGCTGATGAGTTACACACTGGTTATATGAACCGCCTCTCCACAAGCCGGAACATGGAGCTCAAACTTGTTAATCTGATGAAGAAAAAATATGAGGTACTCCGTCCTTTCCTTATACCCTTATGTAGCCCCCAACAGCCGGTTTAATATTTGCTAATGGTAAACCGGGTCTTTCAATCCATGTCATAAGTAGAACCACTTAGCCTGTATCCCCCAAGTATCGGCTTAATATGTAAATATTGAGCCGGTACTCAGTGATAAGTAGTTGATCAATGGTAGCCTCCAAGTTCGGGTCAGTATAGAAATAATGCGCCGGAACTTCCTTGTAAATTGAATAAAGAGCCATATGCAGCCACCAAGTGTCGGCTTATGTTTGACGAATATGAGACGGAACTTACTTGTAGTCTTTGAGAACATCACTGTATCCCCCAAGTGCCGGCTTAACTTGACGAAGCTGAGCCGGAACTTAGTTTTTATCTTGGAGAACAAACAAACATTAGCCCCCAAGTGTCGAGTATATTGCTTGCAATCTGCTTGAGAATTGCATTATGTTTTCCTAACTTAACCATCTGGTAAGATTTATCCTGGCAACTTACCCCTCATTTGCATTTTGTATGTCACAGGAAGCTTTAAGCAATGCCGAGTCTGAACTGACCGGCTTAAAGAGTAATCTGGCCTCGCAGCAAGCCGCTCGAAGTGAAGCAGAGGAGAAGTGCCGCCTTGCTGCCAAAGAGCTTACAAAAGCTAAGTCAGAATTTGCTGCTTTCAATAAAGCTGCTGAGGCGGAGCAAACTGCTGTGGCCAAACATGTAGATGATGGTGATGAGCGACTCATGGTCGTATCAGACGAGTTGCACTCCCTGAAGCGCCATATCTCAAAGATGACAACTGCTATCTTTGGTAAGTATTGCAAACTCAGCCGATATTCTTACTTAAAGACTGTGCCAGTGGCTTACCACTCAAAACTCATTTGTAGGTCAAAGGAGCTGCCAGCTTGGTGCTGCCAGCTTGCTGCAGCTGAAAGCCGTCTATACTTTGTCAGAACAGCTGTACTACATGACCCTTTGCACCATCAGGGCTATGCTGAACAATTAAAGCATCCCCAAGTTCATGGAAGGAGTCATAGAAGTATTATCCACCCTGCCAAAGCAAATCGAAGACCTCAAAAGATCAGCCGCCCGGATAGGATCCATTGCTACAATAAGTCGGGCTTTGGCCTTTGCCCCAGAGCTAACTCCTAAAGAGACGATGTATGGCTTTCTGACAAAGAAGGGACGACGGCTCAGAATTCGCAGAGGTCGACTATGCTCATTGTATGAAGGCCTCCAGGGTCCTCACATTAGTATTGGCGGAGGAAGTGAATCTGTCAACATATCAGGCGGTTTAAAACGCTGAAAATAAGCGAGTGCGTGGCCCAACCTTCGAGGCTAGGTATTTAACTCCTGCATGCTGTAAGCATCTCTTTGCCCCTGATATTGACCCATCTCCCCTCTTTGAAGAGGCCAACTTTGAAGCTTTAACCAGCTGCAACTGGGACGTGGACAATCTTCAGATTGAGGAGGTCGAAGACCCTCCGCAGGATGACCCGCCGTCCAGCTGATCAATTTGATACTGCCATGGTTTAACCCGGCTTCTTCACCCGCTGAAATTTTGAGTGGTGTAAACACTTTAAGTCTTTCTTTTTGAGCTCTCTATGGAGAGCGTTGTAATCGGCCTTTAGGAAAAACCTTGTCTTGCCTGAACTGTGCCATCGTGCACACAAGAAACCGCACGACTTAATATATTATGTCTGCCTTGTGCTTCAATTCATACCAGATGTCATGGCGGCTTATGTTAAGAAAACAACCCATAAGAGCAGAATACTTTCTGCACTATTGTGAGGGCGGCTTAGAATAGCACAACCCGGAGATGTTAAATCTTTCCTGACTTGCTCTTTTAATAACTCATGTGTCGGTTCTTCTGGGTGGACTCGCTACTAGAACTCCTTATCAGTACAGGGTCTCTATGGAGATTGTCCGTCAACTTCTTTGAACGGCTCAGGGTCTCTAAGCGAGATTAACTTATAGGAGCGTAATGTCCCAAAAAGAGACGCAACAGGGCATGAGTACCCTGGTAGCCCATAAACTGCCTCTCACGTGACATAAATCTGTCGTTTTAACCTTAAATAGTGCAGGGTCTTTAAAAGATTAACTGTCTAAGAGTACGAAATGGGCCACATAGTGGAGAGTCGGCAGTAGATGAGAGAGTTATCCTTGCTTTCCATAAGCCGGCCCTCATGTGACAAGAGCCGCCGGTTTAACCTTAACCAGTATAGGGTCTCTATCAAGTTTGGCTATCAAGTTCCTTGAACCGGCTCAGGGTCTCTAAGCAAGATTAACTGGTAAGAGTTCGGTGGGTCACATAGCAGAGCTGCATCAACTTACAGGCAGGTTTAACCCGAGCTTGCGGTGGCTTAAGAGCCGATCAAGAGGGTATGTAAGCTAAACCCGATGGTTTGGAAGCCCCCAAATGAACTTGTTGATGGAGTCAACTTTTTGGGTATATAACCCGCCTGACTTTGTCTTAAGAGCTGATCAATAGGGTCTAATAAGCTAAACCGAGTGGGTTGGAAGCCCCCTAGATGATCTGTTGACGGAGTCAACTTTTTGGGTATATAACCCACCTGACTTTGGCTTAAGGGCCGATCAATAGGGTCTGATAAGCTAAACCCAATGGGTTGGAAGCCCCCTAGATGATCTGTTAACGGAGTCAACTTTTTGGGTATATAACCCGCCTGACTTTGGCTTCAGAGCCGATCAATACGGTCTAATAAGCTAAAACCGGTGGGTTGGAAGCCACCTAGATGACCTTGTTGCGCAAACTGAGATATGCGAAACGGCAGAGGCCCTGGCTTGCAGTGATGCCAAGTTTATTCATATATATATATATGATATGTACAATGATGGTGTACAATGTCAAGTCTTGACGACTCAAGTATAGTAAAGCCACAGATGAGCAATGTTCCACGGCCGGTGGGTCTCCTGCCTAGAAGTGCTTGATTCGTCTCGTATATCAATGAGGTAATACGACCCGTTGTTGAGATTTCTGCTGACCACGAAAGGTCCTTACCATGGAGGGGATAACTTGTGTGCATCTGTCTGATCTTGAATCAACCGCAACACTAAGTCGCCTTCTTGAAACGTCCGTGTCTTAACTCTGCGTCTATGATAGCGACGTAGGTCTTGCTGATAAATCGTTGATCGAGCCGCCGCCAGATCACGTTCTTCCTCCAAGGCATCCAACCCATCTTGACGTGATGTTTCATTATCCGCCTCAACGTAAGCCGTCACCCGTGGAGAGTCATGATGTATATCGCTTGGTAACACGGCTTCCGTGCCACAAACCATGAAGAAAGGAGTATAGTCAGTTGATCTTTTAGGAGAAGTTCTGATGCTCCATAAGACGGACGTCAACTCCTCTACCCAACAACCTAGCATTCGCTGCAAGGTAACCATAAGCCAGGGTTTGGTACCTCTCAAGATTTCCTGGTTAGCACACTCTGCCTGGCCATTTGATTGTGGATGAGCAACCGCAGAAATGTCAAGTCGGATGTGCTCACTTTCACAGAATGCTTGCATAGCCCCCTTGGATAAGTTCATACCATTATCTGTGATGATACTATGAGGGTAACCAAAACGGTAGATCAGCTTTTTAACAAACTAAACCGCCGTAGCCACGTCACATTTGCTAACAGGCTCAGCTTCTGCCCACTTGGTAAACTTGTCCACAACCACCAAGAGGTGAGTCTTCTTGTCCTTGGATCTCTTGAAAGGCGAGGTAATTGGAATCATGCACAACTCCTAAGCCGGGACGTGAGCACGCCGGCCAAACTTCTGACATCCATCGCACTTGCGAACCAAGTCTTCCGCATCCTTATGAGCCGTCATCCAGAAGAAGCCATGTCAAAAAGCCTTGGCCACCAAAGATTTTGAGCCGGCATGATGACCACAATCACCAGCGTGAATTTCAGTCAAAATTTCTTTCCCTTCCTTAGGTGAGATTCAATGCTAAAAGACGCCGGTAAAGCTGCACTTATGTAACTCACCATTGATGATTGTCATAGACTTAGATCGCCTAATGATCTGCCTTTCCAAGTTTTCATCCTCAGGTAACTCGCCGCGAGTCATATAAGCTAGGTAAGGCACGGTGTAGTAAGGAATAGCATGTAGAGCTGCCACAAGCTGCCCCTCCAGGTCAGGTATAGCCATATCTTCCTCTGAAGATAACTTAACTAACGAGTGATGTAGTACGTCTAAGAAAACGTTAGGCGGTGGCTTACGCTGAGAGCCCAGCCTTGACAGTGCGTCGTCCGGCTTGTTCTTGCGACGATCAACATGATCCACTTGATAACCCTTGAAATGACCAGCAATGATATCCACCGCCTGATGATAAGCCGCCATCCGTGGGTCCTTGGAATCCCATGTGCCTGAAACTTGCTGGGCTACAAGGTCTGAATCGCCGAGACATCTAACCCGGATCAGGTTCATCTCCTTAGCCACCCGGAGGCCATGAAGCAGAGCTGCATTGTTAGTACAAGGAAACATTAACCTTAGCACGTAACATAACTTGTCACCTTTAGGGGAAGTTAAGACAACCCCTGCCCCTGATCCTTCCAGTTGCCTGGACCCATCAAAGTGGACTGTCAAGTACATAGTATCCGGCTTTTCCTCGGGTGCCTTACACTCTGTCCAGTCATTTATGAAATCCACCAATGCTTGAGAGTTGACCGCCATGCGAGGCACGTATTTCAGTTTAAGAGGTCCTAGCTCCAATGCCCACTTAGCAATCCTGTCGGTACATGACTAGGTGTCGGATCCCATACATACCATTGCATGTCACACGTATGCACAACATGCCCGATATGCATAGATACAACTATGGCATCACAACATAACCATACATCAACACAACTTTTATTTAAGAGGCTCAGAAGAGCCATACATAATATGTTCTTATAGACAGAGGTCACATGACCCGACACTGAAGTCATACAAGAAAGTTCATACAAACCAAGCGGAAGCATAAAGCTGTCTGAGTACAGATAGTTAAAATGGTAGAAAGGCACATGGCCTAACTATCTACAGCCTGCCACAGGGCATAAGGTCGTAGCTAGGACACCAGCTATTCGGCATCGTCGACATCTAGATAGAACCAACCTGATAGGTCCTGGGTCTCATCTGCAACATTTATTAAGCAAACGTGAGTACAAACGTACTCAGCAAGTCTTTAAAGCAGACCAAGACTATTCATGCTCAAGTATCAATAAGGGGGGTGGTGGAGTTTATGCAGCAATGCGAGCTTTGACTCATGGCTAACCTATACTACACAACTTTAACTGTTTATTTAGATTTTAGATATCGCACACGAGTCCACTAACTCCACATCAATACACCATCATGGATTCACTTCCATCCCCTACGAGAGTGCCATACATGGTACTCACACTTGTCTTGACATTTTTATGAGTATCAATTAAATTATCTATGAACAACATAAGTTATCCAAGTAGTCCATATCCAAGGACGCGACTATTTGATTAGTTTCATACCCTGTAGGGGTGTACTTCTTCACACACGCTCTCGCCACTTATCGCTGTGTGCTCATAGAACCATGTACCTCAGCAACCTTCATGTGGAAGCCCAACGAGGGAGTCGGCCATGACCGTCAATCACAAAAGACCTCTCCAAGCTATCGCCTATTTGAGACTGAACCCGCACGGAAGTCCGGCTAAACTTTCCGTTACGGCCCTAAACGATGTGCGCAGGATTCCCAAGCCCACCATTCGGGTGACCCTTGGTACACCGTGCCACTGCCTACCGCGTCGTAAGCCACCCCTAGGGTCAGCGCTACGCACGGCTCCAGCATGCTATAAACACCAGAAACTACTTGCAACACCTGGACCAAGGACTAGGAAATTAATAAGTTGAGAGGGGTCGAGTTACCGGAACCCAATGTGTGGTAGTAACTAGTCTTGGATCACAAACACGGAACTCAGTTCCTAAGAACGGTCCCAATGAGACAACCCGCTATGTAATCCTACATAGCCTCTCATCGCTACCTTTGCCAAATCGGGTTCACCATAAGCTTAACACATCAGAACAATATTGTTTCACTCCAGTTCATCACCCAGATGAATCAGACTTGACACAACTCTAAGCATAGCAAGCATAGCAGGCAAGTAAGCAAAGCACATCATGGCACAAGCATCTACCAGGTATGCTAGGTTGCAAGGTTTAGCTATTTATTGTGAAGATGACATGTCATGCAAAGGAATGGGTTCATCTACCGTGTATGACAAACAAGTGAACGTTTGTCCTAATGCAATAAACAAGAGCATGGGCGAGAGAATGGGATGTTATCGGAATGATCAAAGGGGTTGCTTGCCTTGTTGGGAAGCGGGAAGGTTTTCTCCTTCGTTGGAATGCTTGGAGGTATCCTCAGAAGCAGGGCCTACCGCAATGCAGATAAATAGCAATCAATACATAGCAAGTGCGACAATATGATGCATGATCATGACATGGCAGCATGTATGGATGAGCTAATGCAACTACCGTTCAATTTAAATGAAGTGATTTTGGGTATAGGTTCAAAATCATTCTTTATTTCATATTCCATATGTTAACCTATTAGTAAATGTCAATGTTCATCTACATAGGTTGCTCTAACTTGCATGATAACAGCACCATTGGATTCATTAGATTTTTCCGAATTTTTTTCATATATAATTATTTCAATCTGAGTTATAGATTAATTTCTATGAATTTTCTAAGTTTTAAATAGTTTCTGGAATTAATTTAATTCAGAAAATTCTTTATTGCACCAGCATGACATCATCATGACGTCAGCTGGTCAGCAGACCGTTGACAGGTCACACCTGACCAGTGGGGTCCATTGGTCAGTGACCCGACTCCTAACACAGTTAATTAATTAACTAATTACTAACTAGATTAGGGTAGGGGCCACTCGTCAGTGGGTCATTAACTTAATTAAGTTGATTAATTAAATAATTAAACTAATCCTAATTATTAGGCCCGACCCCACCTGCCAGTGACGGCGGAGGGGATCGGGTTTTCTCCTCTAGCGACCAAATATGCGGCGAAGGGCACCGATCGGCTCTGCGTGCTCGCGCGCGTCGAGCCCGACACCTCCCATAGGCTAGGATGGTCGAAATCAGTGCCGACGGTGAGCACGGCGGCTTCCGGAGCTCGAGCGAGCACGGGCTCATCGAGCCGGAGCTCGAATGACCCAACTAAGGGCTCCTAAGGCTGCCTAGGTTCCTCCTGGGCACGACTACATGCTGAGGTGTGAGCTTGGGCCGCTGCAGCAATGGCCACATCCTCGCCGGCGGCGAGGAGCTCTCGGACCCAAGGGGATCCGGCGCTAGATTGCGCTATCAAAAGAGGAAAGAGGGGGAGAAGGAGCAGGAGCTCACACTGGATGCAACGGCGACGAGAGCGGGCTCGGGGAGGCCTTGCTTGCGACGAACAGGCGACGACGGTCTCCGATGACCGAGGAGGAAGAAAGCATCGAGGTCGACGCTGGGGGCCTCCGGGCTTGATTCTATCGGCGAAGTGGTCCAGCACGTCACGACGAAGCTATAGAGGGGCTCGGGAGGGAGGGGAACAACTGGAGCTGCGGCTATGGTGGCGAGAAGGCGGCGACAATGGAGGGCAGAGGAGAGGGAAGACGCAGGGGGGCGAATGGCGAGAGAGAGAGCGATGGGGACGCAACGGCATCCTCATCCTCTCGCCAGCGCGGCGGGGGATGCAGGCATGCAGGGAGCTGAGTGGCAGCACCGGCACGGGCGCATGGCGAGCACACGCTCGTCCTCCTGGCCGCTAGGAGGACGATGATGGTGCTAGGCCAGATGGGCCGGCCCAGGTGCTTCCTCCTTTTTTTTAACATTCCTGTTTCTGATTTACTTTTCTGACATTTCTTTCATTTATTTTTAGGCACAAATGCTAGTTATAAAATATCCCAAATATTTTATAGAACTTAGTTTGAATATTTCAAACTTCTATAAAAAGTTCCAGAATATTTTGAAAACTGAAATATTTATAATGCTTTATTTGGCATTTTCAGCAGCTTTAATATTTATTTTTGAAATGCTATAAATATTCAAACATATTAGAATGACCTCTGATATATTCATGTCCACATTTATCAGACATACGGGACATTTTTGATGGGCATTTTGGATTTGTTGGTTTTTCACAATCATGGAAAAATTTGATGCAAGTGAGGTGTTTTTTTGTTAATCCCCATTTCAAGTTGATGCAAAAAGTGAAACATGATGCACACACATGCTGTCCTAATAAGGTAGCTAGGGATGTGACATGTACGTGGTATGAGAGCATGACTGATTGTAGGACTACCAAGCCAAACCGGTCGAAGTTGAGTCTAGAAACACTTTAGAAAAGTAGGGGAATTGATTGTGGAGGGAACTTCAGGCTCTTTTTACTCCTCTTCCCAAGTTATTATATTCTGAGTCATTCTCATCTTTTCTACGGGGTTAAGAACTAGGCTTCTCATCTATTTCTTAGGATGACGAGTTACTAACCATGGACTATTAGCTAGCTTGTTCGCAAGTGAACTTCGTACTCGAGTATTGTTGGTGTGACAAATAGTTGGAGAAGAGATTTGAGTCTAGATAGTCGAGTGGTTATGCTATCCAATCTTTTGCAGTTGTCTCAAAATCCTTAGCAATTACAGTTGTTATGCTATCCAATTTCTGCTAGAGTCTCTAATGTCTTTGTATCATTCTCTGTTTCAGATGCCCCCTCGTCCTTCTAGTCAGGTGGTCCATCTGACCAGGTGCATCGATGTACCAGGTCACATGACCATGTTGGTTAGAGTTATGATGGAGGCTGGTTACCGTTGGTACCTAGAGTACACAGTGGAGGAGCAATATTGAGAATTCAACCAGAGCCAGTATATGTGCACGGTTAAGATATATCCATCATATCCTGGAGCTACAGAGCCGCTTCATTGGACTTATGGTTTAGGTGTGACCATAGACATGGCAGTTCAGGAGGCCGCCTACACCATGCTGACTATCATGAGGTTTCACCATGGTCTGCTTCAGAACATAGAGTTCTGTTATGTTCCTGCTTCTCTAGGAGGAGAGGATAGCTATCTTAGCGCAGCCTACTATGATTATTCTCATGAGGACCCTACACTGAAGGTGACCGCTCAGATGTTGGAGAACAAGGATCACGATGCACGTGCCCTTCGCATGGAGCTATATGCTACCCGTGCATGTCTTTGGACAACCCTGACGCAGCTAGCACCTGTCATGCAGATAGGCTATGGAGATTTGGAGATACTGAACCCATCATGGACTCATCTGCCAGCACACGTAGACTGGCCCGATGTTGGAGGCATCACTCCTCTTCGAGGACCGCTGTTGCCACCAACAAGGGGACCGAGGCCAGATCCGTGTCCTTACAGTTTCCAGGGATCACAGGCTAGAGTGTTTCCAGATCCTCAGGTTCAGCTCCCAGGTCACGGGGGTAACCTATATGAGGCATTCTATGGCGATGCTTGATTACGTGGATGTTAGTACTAGTATGGTAGTAGTCGTATTGCCACAGTCCTGCGTGTCTTGTGGGATATGGCTGAGGTTGAGAGCTGAGTTCCGGAGGTGTACATAGATAATGTATACGAAGCTTGTAATGCCTCCGATCAGTTGTGTCATCCCTCTATAGTTTGTCTTTCAGCTTGGGCTTGTACTGAACTATGTCATGGTGTGTTTACCGTATTGATTGGGTGTTTACCCATGCATGCCATGTTGTCTAGTACATTCCTTATCTCATTCCTTAGAGTTGGTGTCTTCCTTATCTAAGCTGTGGGTTTGTTTTCCCAGGATGGTGTCAACTAGTAATAACCCCGTGCCTACCCTCGAGTAGGGCGGGGGAAGCCATCCAAGGCAAGAGAATCTGCCATAGCCGCCCTCTTTGGCAGAAGTGATGCTCGAAGCTGAACGGAATAAAAGGGAGACCAACGGGCTGTTGGAACGTATTAAGCAGAACACAACGCGTCCTCCCCGCACTGATCGCAATGATGGTGTGTCTCTCAATGACTTCGTCAAGCTGTGCCCACCTAAGTTTCATCATTCGGTCGAACCGCTCGACGCGGATGACTGGCTGACCAGCATGTCCTGCAAAATCTGAGCTGCCAATGTATCTGAGGCTAACAAGGTGACCTTTGCGACATACTTTCTAGAAGGACCCACTAATCTGTGGTGGGAAAATTATGAAGCTATGCGTCCCGCAGGCCCCGCACCAACTTGGGCAGATTTCAGTGAGGCATTCCGTACCCATTACATCCCGGAAGGGCTGATGGATCGCAAGAGAGAGCAGTTCTGTGCTTTCACCCAGGGCTGACTGACAGTGGATGCCTATAGCCATGAGTTAGGCATTCTTGCTCGCTATGCTCCGGAGGAAGTGTCAACCGATGCCAAGAAACAGGCTAGGTTCCACAAGGGACATAGTCCTGAGCTTCGTCGAGATCTGCGCCTGCATGAGTGCACAACCTTCCAGGCTCTCGTCAACAAGGCTATCAATGCCGAAACTAGATAGACTGATTACGAGGCAACTAAGAAGCACACCCGTGACTTCAGCCCCGCATCTGGCTCGGGCTCCAACAAATGCCGGGTGTGGGTGCCCAACGCAGCTCTGCCGCTAAGGTACACCGCGAGGCCGTCTTTCCAAGTGCCTCGCCCAGCTCAGCCCAACCCTCCAGCCAAGACATTTGGAGGTCCTCCTGCCAATGCTGCTCCTAGTGCCACCGTTGTCTGCTACGAATGTGGAGAACCAGGACACTACTCCCGTGAGTGTCCTCAGAACAATGGTAAGCTGGCTGGACGTGGGAAGCCAGGAAAAGCCTTCTATGTGAAGCCAGCTCCTGCTCGTGGTCGAGTGAACTATGTTTCTGCTGAAGAAGCACTTGAGGATCCTGATGTTATTCTAGGTACGCTCCTTGTCAATAGTCATCGAACATATGTTCTATTTGATACTAGAGCATCTCATTCAATCATCTTAGAAAGTTATGCACAATTGCATAACATGTCTTTTTGTGATATGCCTACTCCTTGAGTAGTTCAGACTCCTGGTTCAAAATGGCAAACTTCTATGGTAAGCCATGACAACGAGATTCTTGATAGCCCTCAAGTCTTCGAACGTTAATATCATCTTAGGCATGGACTGGATGAAAGCCCACTATGCTAAGATTAATACTCATACTAGGAATGTTCAACTTACACATCCATCGGGTGAGATAGTTAATGTCTGCACTCGAGCAGCCAGGCGTCAACTCTATTCTCTCAATGCTAGCCCTCTTCCAGAATTAGAAGATATTCCGGTAGTCCGTGACTTTCTGGATGTCTTTCTAGAAGAACTGCCAGGAATTCCACCTGTCAGAGATGTTGAGTTTGTGATAGAGCTCATCCCGGGGACTCTCCAACAGCCAGAAGACCCTATAAGATGGCACCCTTAGAACTAGCCGAACTTAAGAAACAACTCGATGAGGCTTTGAATAAAGGTTTAATCCGTCCTAGTTCTTCTCCTTGGGCTTGCCCCGTCCTCTTCGTTAAGAAGAAGGATGGATCAGATTGGATGGTTGTGGATTATCGGCCAGTGAATCTAGTCACCATAAAGAACAAGTATCCGCTCCCAGGATCAACGACTTGTATGATCAACTCGCTGGATCCTCTGTCTTTTCGAAAATGGATTTGAGGTTAGGATACCATCAAATCAGAATTAGAAATGTGCACATTCCAAAAACGGCTTTTGTTACTCGTTATGGCCAATACGAGTACACCGTCATGTCCTTCGGTTTAACCAATGCCCCAGCCACCTTCTCTCGCTTGATAAATTTGATCTTCATGGAGTATTTGAATAAATTCGTCGTGGTCTACCTCGACGATATACTCATCTACTCGAAGAACGAACAGGAACATGCCGAGCATCTAAGGCTGGTATTCATGAAACTTCGAGAGCATCATTTGTATGCCAAATTCTCCAAGTGTCAATTTTGGTTACCAGAAGTGACCTACCTAGGCCACATGATCTCTGGTAAAGGTATTGCTGTCAATGCCGAGAGAGTTCAGGCCATACTTGATTGGACTCAACCTGAATCGGTTAAGCAAGTTCGGAGTTTCCTTGGCTTAGTGAGCTATTGTCGCTGCTTTGTCGAGAATTTCTCCAAGGTTGCGAAACCTCTGACTACACTCCTCAAGAAAGATAAAAAGTTTGAGTGGACTCCACAATGCGAGCACAGTTTTCAGGAGTTGAAAAGACGCCTGACCTCTCTTCCCGTTCTGGTGCCACCAGACTTCTCTAAGGACTTTGTTATCTATTGCAATGCCTCGCGACAAGGATTAGGTTGCATTCTCATTCAAGATCGTTGTGTCCACATGAGGATAATTATCCAACACATGATCTTGAGCTTGCAGCTGTGGTCCATGCGCTGAAAACATGGCGACATTACCTTCTGGGTAATCGTTGCAAAATTTACACTGATCACCAAAGTTTGAAATATATCTTCACCGAGCTGGATTTGAATCTCAGGCATAGACAATGGGTTGAGTTGATTACAGATTACGACTTAGGGATAACTTACACCCTGGGAAAGCCAATGTCATGGCTGATGCACTAAGTCATAAGTCTTATTGTAAAAACCTAATGTTACAACAAGGTCAACCATTTCTCTATGAGGAATTTCAGAAGTTGAACCTCCACATTGTTCCTCAAGGATTCCTTTCCAACCTGGTGGCGAAACCTATTCTTACGGATCAAATCATAGAAGCCCAGAAGCATGATGCCGAGATATCTCGGATCAAGAAAAACATTACGAAGGGTAATGTTAGATGCTTCTCAGAAGATGATCGGGGTGTTGTCTTCTTTGAGAACCGCTTGGTGATCCCCAAGAAGCAACATCTACGACAGTTGATCCTTAATGAGGCTCATGATTCTCCTCTCACGATTCGTCCTGGTAGTACCAAGATATTTTAGGACCTATGCCAGAGGTTTTGGTGGACTAGGATGAAGAGAGAAATTGCTCAGTTCGTTGCTAACTACGACGTTTGCCATCGCGTTAAGGCAGAACATCAAAGGCCTGCTGGCACCCTTCAACCTTTAGCTATTCCTGAATGGAAATGGGATAAGGTCGGTACAGATTTCATTACCGGATTTCCTAGGACTAAGAGAGGGAATAATGCTATCTTTGTGGTCATCGACCGCCTTTCCAAAGTGGGAGAGTATGGCTGCTAGCCTGCTAGTGGAGTTATATGTTCCATTGGAGATTAACTCAAACCGCAGAAATATCTTTACTTCCCGATTTTGGGAAAGTTACCAAACCGCTATGGGGACTCATCTATCCTTTAGCACTGCTTTCCACCCGCAATCAAGTGGTCAAGTTGAGCAAGTCAATCAAATCCTTGAAGACATGCTTCGAGCTTGTGTTATATCCTTCGATATGAATTGGGAGAAGTGTCTACCATTTGCCGAATTTGCTTATAACAATAGTTATCAACCAAGCTTCGGCAAAGCCCCTTTTGAAGTTCTGTATGGACGAAGGTGTCGAACACCTCTTAACTGGTTAGAAACCGGAGAGAGGCAACTCTTTGGCCCGGACATGATCCAGGATGGAGAGGAGCAAATTCGCATTATTCGTGAAAAGTTGAAAACAACCCAATCTCATCAAAAGAGCCAATATGATCGTCATCATAAGGCTGTGACCTATGAAGTTGACGAGAAGGCTTACCTTCGGGTTACACCTCTGAAGGGTACCCACCGATTCGGAATCAAGGGCAAGTTGGCTCCTCGTTACATTGGACCTTTTTGCATTCTTGCTAAACGAGGAGAGGTTACCTACAAATTGGAACTTCCGCCGCATCTTTCCAAGGTTCATGATGTCTTCCACGTCTCGCAGCTCAGGCGTTGCTTCTCGGACTCTATCCGTGAAGTAGACCACGAAGCGCTTGATCCCCAAGATAACCTTACATATCGATAATACCCTGTTCATATTCCTGATAAAGCTGAGCGTACCACTCAGCATCAAAACGTCAAGTTTCTCAAGGTTCAATGGTCACACCATTCTGAGAAGGAGGCCACATGGGAAAGAGAGAATCGTCTTCGACTAGAGTACCCCGCGCTCTTCCCAATGACTTCCAAATCTCGGGATGAGATTCTTTTGAGTGGGGGTGAGTTGTCACATCCCTGGATAGCCTACTTAGGATAGCATTTGTGTGCATCATGTTTCACTTTTTGCATCAACTTGAAATGGGGATTAACAAAAAAACCAAACACCTCACTTGAATCAAAATTTTCCATGATTCTGAAAAACCAACCAATCCAAAATGCCCATAAAAATGTCCCCTATGTCTGATAAAAGTGGACATGAATATATCAGGACTCATTCTAAATATTTGAATATTTATAGCATTTCAAAAATAAATATTAAAGCTACCAAAAATGCCAAATAAAGCATTATAAATATTTCAGTTTTTAAAATATTTCGGAACTTTTTATAGAAGTTTGAAATATTCAAACTAAGTTCTATAAAATATTTGGGATATTTTATACCTAGCATTTGTGCCTAAAAATAAATGAAACAAATGTCAGAAAAATAAATCAAAAACTGGAATGTTAAAAAAAGAAAAGGAGGAAGCACCTGGGCCGGCCCATCTGGCCCAGCACCATCGTCGTCCTCCTGGTGGCCAGGAGGACGAGCGTGTGCTCATCGTGCGCCCACGCCGGTGCTGCCCCGCAGCTCCTTGCGTGCCTGCGCCCCCCGCCGCACTGGTGAGAGGATGAGGACGTAGCTACCGTCCCCATTGCTCTCTCTCTCGCCATTCGCCCTTTGCCTCTTCCTCTCCTCTACCTGCCATGGCTGCCGCCTTCTCGCCGCCATAACCGCCGCTCCAGCCACTCCCCCTCGCTCCGAAGTGTTGGAAATATGCCCTAGAGGCAATAAATAAAGTGTTTATTATTATATTTCCTTGTTCATGATAATCGTTTATTGTCCATGCTATAATTGTATTGATTGGAAACACAGGACATGTGTGGGTAAATAGACAACACTTTGTCCCTAGTATGCCTCTAGTGAACTAGCTCGTTGATCAAAGATGGTCAAGGTTTCCTAGCCATTGACATGTGATGCCATTTCATAACGGGATCACCTCATTAAGAGAATGATGTGATGGACAAGACCCAAACTACAAACATAGCATATGATCGTGTCAGTTTATTGCTACTATTTTCTGCATGTCAAGTATATGTTCCTATGACCATGAGATCATGTAACTCACGGACACCGGAAGAGTTCCTTGTGTGTATCAAACGTCGCAATGTAACTAGGTGACTATAAAGGTGCTCTACAGGTATATCCGAGGGTGTCTGTTGAGTTGGCATGGATCAAGACTGGGATTTGTTACTCCGTGTGACGGAGAGGTATCTTAGGGCCCACTCGGTAATACAACATCACAATAAGCCTTGCAAGCAATGTGACTAAGTGTTAGTCACAGGATCTTGTATTATGGAACAAGTAAAGAGACTTGTGAGTAACGAGGTTGAACTAGGTATGGAGATACCGACGATCGAATCTCGGGCAAGTAACATACCAAAGAACAATGGGAACATCATACGGGATTAACTGAATCCTTGACATAGAGGTTCGACCGATAAAGATCTTTGTAGAATATTTAGGAACCAGTATGGGCATCCAGGTCCCGCTATTGGTTATTGACCGTAGAGGTGTCTTGGTCATGTTTACATAGTTCTCGAATCCACAGGGTCTGCACACTTAAGGTTTGGTGACGTTTCAGTAGTATAGAGTTATGCATGCTGGTGACCGAAGGTTGTTTGGAATCCCGGATGAGATCCCAGATGTCACGAGGAGCTCCGGAATGGTTCAGAGGGAAAGATTGATATATAGGAAGTCCTATTTTGGTCGCCGGAAAAGTTTTGGGCTAATCGGTAGTGTACCGGGAGTGCCGGTAGTGTACCGGGAGACCTCCTTAAGGTGGGGTATTTTGACCCAAGAGGCTACATGTGCTATGGGAGAGTGAATACCAGGCCTTAGTGGGCTCGTGGAAATCCCACATAAGTCCCATGCGGCTGGGAAGAAAATCCCAAAAAGAAAAAGGTGGAAAAAGGCAAAAAGACCATAATAAGGAGGAGTCCTAGTCCTACTAGGATTGGAGGAGGAATCCTCCTCTCCTCCTTGGTTTGTCCGAAGCCTAGATGGCTTGGCCCTTGGGCCAAGCCTCCTCCTCTCTTCCTCTCATAAATAGTAGAGGTTTTAGGGTTTTTGGCACTTGATTTTCAGCCACGTGCTACCCGTTCCTCTAGTGCATAGTTTCTCCTCTAGATCGGTTTTCTACAGCGCTTAGGCGAAGCCCTGCCGGAATTGCTCCACCACTATCGCCGCGGCGCCCTCACACTGCCGGAGAACTCGTCTACCTCTCCACTCCCTCTTGCTGGATCAACAAGGCGAAGATCGTCATCAAGATGTACGTGTGCTGAACGCAGAGGTGCCGTCCGTTTGGTGCTTGATCCGGACGGATCGTGATTGGATCGCGGGACGCTCGACGATTTGGATCGCGAAGACGTTCGACTACACCAACCGCGTTTCTTAACGCTTGCCGCTTAGCGATCTACGAGGGTACGTATATCCACTCTCCCTCTCATAGATGCTCATCACCATGGATAGATCTTGCGTGTTTGTAGGAAGTTTTTTGTTTCCCATGCAACGTTCCCCAACACCAAGCCCCTCTATAGCTTTTCCGTGACGTGTTGGACCTCTTCGCTGAAAGAATTGAGCCTGGAGTCCCCCAGCGTCGACCTTGACGCTTTCTTCCTCCTCGGCCACCGGAGATCGCCGTCGCCCGTTCGTCGCAAGCAAGGCCTCCCCGAGCCCGCTCTCGTCGCCATTGCATCCCTGTGAGCTCCTGATCCTTCTCCCCCTCTTTCCCCCTTCGATAGCGCATTCTAGCACCGGATCCCCTCGGGTTAGAGAGCTCCTCGCCACCGACGAGGACGTGTCCGTCCCTACGTCGGCCCAAGATCGCACCTAAGCACGTAGTCGTGCTCAGGAGGAACCTAGGCAGCCTTAGGAGCCCTTAGTTGGGTCATTCGAGCTCTGGCTCGACAAGCTCATGCTCGCCCGAGCTCCGGCAGCCGCCGATTCCGGCCATCCCAGCCCCTGGGAGGTGTCCGGTTCAACGTGCGAGAGCACGCAGAGCCGATCGATGCCCTCCGCTGCCCATTTGGTCACCGGAGGAGGAAACCCGATCCCCTCCGCTGTCCCTGACGTCGCCGGCGGCTCAACGCCGGCTAGTCAACCAGTTTGACCACCACGGGTCAGTCCCCTGGGTCACTGACAAGTGGGGCCGAGCCATGCTAATTAGGATTAGCTTAATTATTTAACTAATCAACTTAATTAAGTTAATGACCCACTGACTAGTGGCCCTACCCTAATCGAATTAGTAATTAGTTAAGTAATTAACTCTGTTAGTAGCCGGGTCACTGACCAGTGGACCCCACTGGTCAGGTTTGACCTGTCAATGACCTGTTGACCAGCTGACTTCAGCATGACATGCAATAAAGAATTTTCTGAATTAAATTAATTCCAGAAACTATTTAAAACTTACAAAATTCATAGAAATTAATCTATAACTCAGATTGAAACAATTTATATATGATTTTTTTTGAAAAAATCCAATGAATCAAATGGTGGTGTTATCATGCATGTTAGAGCATCTATGTAGATGAACATTGACATTTACTAATAGGTTGACATATGGAATATGAATGAAGACTAATTTTGAACCTATACTTAGAATCACTTCATTTAACTTGAATATTAGTTGCATTAGCTCATCCATACATGCTGACATGTCATGATAATGCATCAAATTGTCACACTTGCGGTGTATTGATTGCTATTTATCTGCATTGCGGTAGGCCCTGCTTCTGAGGATACCTCCGAGTATTCCAACGAAGGAGAAAACCTTCCCGCTTCCCAAAAAGGCAAGAAACCCCTTTGATCATTCCGATAACTTCACATTCTATCGCTCCTTCTATTGTTTATTGCATTAGGACAAAGGTTCACTTGTCTGTCATACACGGTAGATGAACCCATTCCTTTCCATGACCTGTCATTGTCATAGTAAATAGCTAAACCTTGCAACCTAGCATACTTGGTAGATGCTTGTGCCATGATGTGCTTTGCTTACTTGCCTGCTATGCTTGCTATGCTTAGAGTTGTGTCAGGTCTGATTCATCTGGGTGATGAGCTGGAGTGAAACAATATTGTTCTGATGTGTTAAGCTTGTGATGAACTCGATTTGGTAAAGGTAGCTATGAGAGGCTATGTAGGAGTACATAGCAAGTTGTCTCATTGGGACCGTTCTGAGGAACTGAGTTCCGTGTTTGTGATCCAAGACTAGTTACTACCACACATTGGGTTCCGGTAACTCGACCCCTCTCGACTTATCAATCGCCTAGTCCTTGGTCCAGGTGTTGCAAGTTGTTTCTGATGTTTATAGCATGCTGGAGGCCGTGCGTAGCGCTGACCCTAGAGGTGGGTTACGACGCGGTAGGCAGTGGCATAGTGTACCAAGGGTCACCCGAATGGTGGTCTTGGGAACCCTATGCATATTGTTTGGGCCCGTGGGGGAAACTTCGGCTGGACTTCCATGCGGGTTCAGTCTCAAATAGGCGATAGCCTGGACTAGAGGTCTTGTGTGATTGACGGTCGTGGCCGACTCCCTCGCTAGGCTTCCGCTTGAAGGTTGCCGAGGTGCATGGTTTTATGAGCACACATCGATAGTGGAGAGAGCGTGTGTGAAGACAAGTGTGAGTACCGTGGATGGCACTCTCGTTGGGGACGGAAGTGAATCCATGATGGTGTATTGATGTGGAGTTAGTGGACTCGTGTGCGATATCTAAAATCTAAACAAAGAGTTAAAATTGTATAGTATAGGTTAGCCATGAGTCAAAGCTGGCATTGCTGCATAAACTCCACCACCCCCTTGTTGATACTTGCGCATGAATAGTCTGTGTCTGCTTTAAAGACTTGCTGAGTATGTTTGTATTCATGTTTGCGTAATAAATGTTGCAGATGAGACTCAGGACCCATCAGGTGGGTTCTATCTAGATGTCGACGATGCCGAATAGCTGGTGTCCTAGCTATGACCTTATGCCCTGTGGCGGGCTATAGATAGTCAGGCCATGTGCCTTTTTAACCTTTCAACTGTCTGTACTCAGACAACTTTATGCTTCTACTTGGTTTGTATAAACTTGCTTGTATGACTTGAGTGTCGGGTCATGTGACCCCTATCTGTAAGAACATATTATGTAAGGCTCTTTTGAGCCTCTTAAGTAAAAGTTGTGTTGATGTATGGTTATGTTGTTACGCCATAGTTGTATCTATGCATATCGGGCATGTCGTGCGTATGTGTGACGTGCAGTGGTGTGTATGGGATCCGACACCTACTCATGTTGCTTTAGTAGTACCCTTTACCGGAAACTGCCTCTTTGTGCTTCCATCGAGCCTTGGTAGCTTGCTACTGCTCCGGACATATTGATTGACCGGCATGTATCCTTCTTTGCTGGTGTGTCTTTTCCTTCGAGAAAATGTCTGGCAGTGTAATGGAGTCCCTGTAGCCCGCTACGACTCGCCTACGTGCAGTGATGACATTTATGTCCCATGGCATAATGGAGTCCTTGTAGCTTTCTATGACTCGTCTACACACGCATGAGGCCGACACCTGCATTGCTGGGTTACGTATGCCTATTTCCGTACGGATGTGCCACTTGGGTTCTATGACAATTCATGTCAGCCCGGGTTCTCTGTCATTTGATTGCCAGTGACATGTTGACATACGTGAGCCAAAAGATGCAAACGGTCCTAGCTAAGGTAAGGCTACAGCCATGGAGTTTACCGTGCGTGAGGCCGCAAAGTGATGTGATATGTTATAGTCTGGATTCATATGACTTAGGATCAGGGTCCCGACATCATGACCTGCTTTTGTGCACGCGAAGATAACTGGCTGGCAAGATGAAGCCTAGGATGGCAACTCAAAGCCGAAGCGCAATAAGAACAAACGCCAGCACAATAGCAACAATGCCGATGAAGCGGCGGTTAAGGCCGGATTCTGCAACTCCTGACCCGGGCAGTGGAAGAAGCCCCCTAAAGGAAAAAAGTGACTGACCCACTTAGCTCGAGAAGATCATGGTCAGGACTTGCCAAATCCATGGAACTTCTTAAAAGCCAGCCAATCATACACACCACAACTGCTGGGTGTTTAAACAGGCCGGCAGGATACAACCCGCAGACTAGGGCAAAAGCTCACGCAGCAAGGACAAAGATGAGCCTCAGGGTCCAATGGGTGGCGGTCAGAAGAAATTCCCCCTGAAGTCAAAACAGTGAATATGATATACGCCACCCACATACCTAATAAGGCGAGGAAGCGGGCCATTCGAGAGGTCTATGTTGTGGAGCCCATAGCTCCGAAGTATAACCCATGGTGAGCATACCCGATCACCTTTGACCGGCGCGACCATCTGACCAGTATCCGTCATGGGGGCTCGGCTGCCCTCATCCTAGATCCCATTATAGATGGGTATCACCTCACTAAAGTCCTAATGGATGGAGGATGTAGCCTCAATCTGATTTACTCACACACGGTGAAAAACATGGGTATAGATCCGTCAAGGTTCAAACCCAGCAGCACTACCTTCAAGGGGGTGATCCCAGGTGTTGAGGCCCGATGTTTAGGCTCGGTAACCCTAGAGGTTGTGTTTGACTCGCCCGATAACTTCCGCAGTGAGGACTTGATCTTCGACATTTTGCCCTTCCGCAGCGACTATCACGCGCTGCTCGGTCGGACGACATTTGCTCGGTTCAACGTAGTCCTGCATTACACATACCTCAAGCTCAAGATGCTGGGCACCAAGGGGGTCATTACTGTCAATGGCAAAACAGAGCGGTCCCTTGGAACATAGGAGCATGCACTAGCACTAGTGGCCGAATTCTGCAACAAAGATGACCGACAAGCTTCGGCATTCACTGTAAAGGCACGAAAGGCTAGGAAGCGAGTTTGGATTCAGATCGAAAACACCGACCATCCTTCCTCCCCTCAATAGGGACTCGCCCCCATCGCACAATCTTGGGACCAGCAAAGTACGTGCCAAGGAGGCACAACTTCACACTTAAGATTCCACAGGTAGCGGTGGGGAACTTACGATGGGTGTTCGGTTGTCCCGAACTGTTACCATCAACACGTCTTCATACAAGATGCAGGCGCTCCTTAAAGAGCCTACCCACGGCGTAAATCTCACCTTTAACATTGCAGCCTCTCAAGATTTTGTTCGCAAGATCCGCCCGCACTAACACCCGTCAAGGTGCATCTAAAAGCAGGAGTCAACTAGCAATAGGGCATATTGAAGACCCCTGGTACACCAGCTCCTATAGGGCTTTATTTCTTATCACATACCTGTAAACAGTTGCTTCGGCAATAAGAGTTATAAGAGTTGTTGAGGAAATGTGAAATTGCATGGCGCACGTACGCCTCATTTGTCTTGTCTTTGGCACATACTTTTTCTTCCCTCCCTCTTCTTGTGAACCTATTTGGTATGACTCGAGGTCACCGGATAATAGACCGGGGGCTCGATTCAAACACAAATCGCCTTAACCATTGAGTGTTAGGCATCTTGGCATTCGTTTTATATGCATCGGTTCCAAACTATGTCTTTGGTCATTAATTTGGGTTGCCGAGCTCCTGTGCTTGCCCCTTTATGTTCTGCTCGTTCGGCTAAAAGGGCAAAGGGAGCACCCCTGCGATTGTGCTTCTGGATAGTCCGGTCAAGCACCTCAGGGGAGAAAGCCGAAAATGTACTGTCATAGTATGCCTGATCCGATCTGTGAACCCCAAGCTAGAAGTATTATACTTCAAGCCCCGTAAGCAGTTATTCCGTGTTATATGAGGAATTCGCCCTTTGTGCAAATACTATGATGCAGCTTCGGCCTCGGCTCGTCTGAACATCGCAAAAGCTCCGGTGGCTAATCGTACGCTTCCCGCAGCACTTTTCGCGCCTCTTTGGTTAACTAAAAGAAATAAATCATAATAGCCCGAAGGCCTAGTCTACCGCACTAAACTGCCTTCGGGTTCCTATAATTTGGCTAAGTGACACAGTGCATTGGCATAGACACCCCATGTAGTATCTATGTGGGGGCTGAAGCCGACGACTCGCATCTTTCAGTATTAAACAACCATACAAGAGTTATAAAGGAATGCAAAACCATATACGAGCGGATACTAATATCATTAAAAGTTATAAAAAGTCTCCAGACACATTACAAGCTCATTCAAATATTTTTTTGCCCAAACACTGTGACGCTATCACCCGCGCGCTCTCGATCACTCCATCGAACTAAAGCTGGGGGCGTTGGTGCTCCTTTCTGGACGACGGTGGGTCGGTGGCGACCTTCATCGTATTGAGCCCCGGCTAGTGCACTTTGGCCTTGGCAAGGGCCATCTAGACTCCTTCGATGCAGGAGGAGCGCTTGACGGTGTCGAGACGGGGCATAGCATCAATCAGTCGTTTCACCAGGCCGAAGTAGCTTCCTGGGAGTGGCTTGCCGGGCCATAAGAGGACGCAGAGGTCCTTGATGGGTGGCTCCATCATCTGGTGCATCTCCATCAGCTGTTTCAGCTGTTCCACCAGAAGAGGAGGACTCTTGGGGGCTCTGAACTATGCCAAGAACGTCCGAGCTTCGTCTTCCTCTCCCCGCGAGGCAAGAAACCGATTGGCGTTCGCCATGCTCTTTTGGAGATCGGTGGCTACGCCTGACGATCGCCACACCCGGGTCAGAATTCGAATTTGCTATCCCCGAATACACACTTTAGGGAGTATGACTTACCATCGGCTATCTCCTTGGGTTGACGAACATGTTCCTTGAAGAACTGTTTGTCCACCCGCTCCTTCTGGAGATCGGAATTCATGGTGGACAGTTCGGCCGAGACTGCCTTGTTCTTTTGCTCCAAGGACTCACACTTCCTGCTAGAATCCTTGAGCTCATCACGTATCTCTGCCACACAAGCATGGTGTTTATCACTGGTGACTCATAGGGCGTAGAGAGCGGTGGCTGCTTCTTTGGCTGCCGTCTTCTCCATGACCGCTTCATATTTAGCACGTTGAAGCTCGGCCTTGAGCTTTTTGATCTCTTTCTACGAAGCTGCAACACGATGCAACTTTATTTTAAAAGAATCTGCATTGACAGAATTCCGGGGGAAAGCATCCAGATTTAGTTCAGACTTACCCTGTGCTTCGTCGAACCTCTTGTTGAGGGCTTCCACCTCATCCTCGAAACGCTTGAGCTTTCGATGCAGCTCGTCAAGCTCGGCACCGTTTTTGGCCATCGCTGATGACGAAGCCTACATTACACATACAATGCATACATTACATCGGCATTCACTTCCCGAATTATAGATATGACCCCTAGGCGAGTTTGTTCATCTCACCTAGGGCTCGGGGGCTGCCATGTCTACAATACAAATAAATAAAAGTCTTAGCGAAAACATCAGGCGACTTACTTGAAAGCCCGCAAGGTACCTTTGAAGGCCTCCTTCAGTCTGTTGTCAATAGACAGGATGCTTTGTAGTACCACACCCATAAGGGTGCAGTGATCCTCAGGGATGGAGGCGCTTGATAGAGCATCCTCCATGGCTGACCACCGGTTGGTCGGCGGTGCCGGGTATGATCGGATTTCCCTATCACCCACCGGGGAGTACCGGTGCCTCCGGAGGCACAATGTAGTCCGAAGATGCCCTTGGAGGGGATTGATTGCCCGTCCGTCCAGCCTACTTGGTGTCCGGGTCGGGGATTTTCCCCTGGTCTTTGAGGCCAAAGCATTAGCCTCGGCCACGGTAATATCTCCCTCGCCCCTTGGGTCCACCTCCATTGGAGTAGGCTGGGACGACACCTCCACGACGTCCTTCGTAGCGCCTGGAGTGGTGGGGTGTGAGGCATCCCCGCTCTCCGCTAGTTCGGCGGGCAGGGGTCTCCCCATCCGATACCACCTCGGTGGGGATGACATGTGGGGGCTGTAGGCCAAATAACCTATGTGTTAACAAACTCTGAATTTAGTATTTATAGGAAGGAGGGTCTTCGGATCCTAGGATGACCCTTAGGATCCTTCTTGGAAGCTCCTTAGGGTCTTCGGATGCGGAGCTCGAGTCCGAGCTCTCATCAGAGAAGCCCACCCGCGCCTGACGCGCCTTCTTCGGGGCAGGTGAAGCTACCTACGCCGGGGAATCCAAGGATGCCGCTCTCTTCTTGGTGTGGGGGAAGTTACCTCCACCCTCGCTTTCGACCTCCTCCTCCTCCTCTTCGGCCTCCTCGTGATTTGAGGAGGCGGTGGTGTCTTCGGGTGCAGCATAAGGCTGGTCCTTGATGCGAAGGCCAGCCTGACATGGTTTCTTCTTCTTCTCCTTCTTCGTGGGAGCCTCGTAAGGCTTCTCCATGAGCATCCTGGCTAGCAGCCCACTCCTCTCGTCTTCGGGCCGAGGAGCCGTACTGCTGATGTTGATGGCATTCTTCAGCCATCTCTCCATAAATAGATTGCACAAAGTGTTATATATCTTCTAGGTAATAGGCCGGCCAAACCAGGGTCTCTCGTACCTTGGATTCAGGCGTGGTGGCATGCATGCCCTTGTCCTCCTCCTTGGCCGGCCAGCTCTTCATTGATGTGAAGAATGCCTTCCACAGCTTCTCCCGCATAGTGCAGAAGAGGTTACGAACCATGGGCTCGGCTTCGAGTTTCCAAGCCCACAGGGGAGTGACCCGGTGCTGGCAGGGGAGGATGCGTCTTCGGAGCATCACCTGGACGACATCGAGCAACATGGTGCCATCCTTAACCAGGAAACACACGCACTTCTATAGATCGGTCACCTCCTTTGTCGACCCTCAGGTGAGCCCTTTTTCGAGCCAGGAAGACAATCATGTCGGGGGACCGGATCTGAATGCGGCGCCGGGGTGCTGACCTCCTTCTTGTGGTGCTGTGACATAGAACCACTCCTTTTGCCACCCCTTGAAGGTGTTGATGAGGGTGCCCGATGGCCACCGTACGCGGGTAAGTTTGTCGATGACGGTCCCACCGTTGTCGGTGTGCTTGCCGCCGATGCACTTCGGCTTGATGTTGAAAACCTACAGCCAGAGCCTGAAATGCGGCTCGACGTGCAGGAACGCCTTGCAGATGAGGATGAAGGCTGAGAGGTGCATGATGGAGTTCGGCGAGAGGTCGTGGAAGTCCAGATCGTAGAAGAACATTACCCCCCCCCCCCGACGAAGGGGAGGAGGGGGAACCTCAATCCCCTAATGAAGTGGGGGATGAACACCACCCGCTTGCCTGGCTTGGGGGTGGGGATCACTTGGCCCTCCTGCACCGCGCGATGGGGGATGTTGGTGGGAAGGTAACCGGCCTTCTTGAGGTCGATTATGTCTTGATTGGTGACCGTGGAAGCTTCCCACTATCCATTGGAGCCCACTATTGATGAGCTCGGGAGCGGGAGTGGAGAAACCTAGATTTGTGCTTTAGAGGCGCAAGGGGATAGGAGGCGGAGAGGTCGAATGGAGAGCATGGAAAGCCCTTGGGGTTTTCTTTCTCCTTTTATGAGGTCTGCCAATTCGGGCTCCCCCTGCTGCTCCGTGAATCCCTCCACTTCCCGAGACCCACGAGCCGTGGTGAGCGCGTAATTAAGTATATCCCGCATAAAACAGGACATGATCGACATGTTGATAGATCGTGTGGGTGGAAGGGCCTCGAACCGCGCATCGAGTATCTGGAACTGGCCTATCGATCGTGGAGGCTTGTGACCTTTCATCAGAAAGGTCGTTAGGGAACCTTACCTTTTTTCCCTAGCGCTTGGCTTTAAAGCCAACTTAATTCATAGAATTTTGGTGTGCCACCATGCGAAAAAACTACTTATCATCGGAGGCCAAACTATGGTTCGGCGGGGAGGAACTCACCTCGCAAGCCGAGGACTCTATTCGCGAAGCAATTGGAGTTGAAGACCCTTGGTGTTGGAGGCAAGTTCGGAGGCTACTGATGGAGTCCCGGATTAGGGGGTCCTCGGATAGCCAACCTTTTGTTTATGGGCCGGCCTGTATGGCTACTTGCCGAACACTAGATGATCTGAAGGCCCGGGTTCCAGGATGGAAGCTTTGAGGAGCACGGCTTGCGCTCCACGTTTGATGTAGTAAATAGGCATGTTTATCTCTTTGGCATGTAACAGACCTTGTGTAAACCCTAGGCCTCCTCGGCATCTATATAAGCGGGAGGGTTCTAGGGTATAAAGAAAGAACAACTCATCTAGGGTTAGACATACGATCTCGAGGTAGATCAGCTTTGTAACCCCTTACACCATCAATACAATCAAGCATGACATATGGTATTACCCCCATTGATGGGCCCGAACCTGGGTAAACTCGTGTCCCCTTCGTCTCCTGCTACCATCGATCCTAGTCTAACTGTTCGGGACCCCATACCCGAGATCTTCCGGTTTTAACACCGACACCTCCCCTGCTTCGGGGACTACTGATGGGGGGATCACGAGCCTCAAGCCGGGCTTTCACTCCAACTTTTCGAAACGATTATAGGACGAGTTGCCCCCCTCTGCAGTTCAGCTCTGTGAAGCCAGTTGTGAGGGCCGGCCGGATAGAGGCAAGACACCTGACTCTCTACCCGGCGTTGCTGCAGTACCACGGTCAGGGCACGCGTGGCTATAGTGGCCCCCGTCGCATTAGGATTCAACGCCCGCATGGACACAATGTTGCCCCTGCCCGGGCCGACTCCGACCGGGTGAATGGCAGAGTGCCGACACGCCCTCAACCACTCCATTACCTGCCCCGGGATGGGTACAGCACGGCTGGTCGTCCCGCTAACCGCGGCGGACTGCCGCAAGACGATGCCCCAAAGGACAACCCGTGTTGCGATGTGATGGGAACAGGGTCCTACTAGGCGGGGCACACTCCGGCTCCCGACAGGACCCCGCAGCCGGCAGGCCCTACCAGCGACAAGACCCCTCAGCCTGGGGCCGCATGGTCGGCTAGAGAGACTGCCAGCTGGGGCCCTTCGGCGCCCTCTCTTCATATTGTAATCCGGGGGTTTGGCCTATAAAACCCCCTGGAGCGCCCCCATGCACGGTGCGATGAAACCACACACACACACACACACACATACACACACAAACCATCACATGGAGAGGCAAGGTAAGCAAGCTAGATCCTTCTTCCTCCTATACCCACACAACTCAAGGAGTATCATTGTAGCCCCCCTCGGTTCATCGACCAGACTAGCAGGACTAGGGATGTTACTGTAACAGCCTGGGACCGACGCTCCAGAAGATTCCCCTTTTATGACCATTCTCATCTGTGTGTCGTTTGGTTATTGCATTCATCATCGCATCATTCGCATCATCTGCATAGCATGGTCACTCGTTTTAGAAAACTTGCATCCGTTCATAGTTGCCAGTTCTCTCCGTTCTTGCCGTTGCCCGTTTCGAGACCAACCACACACGCACGTGCCCACGTCATCGTTAAAAAACTGTTTTTAAAGCGCGCAAAAATATATATTCTTGGATTGGGTCGAAACCTGGCGTGCGGTATTATTATAGTGTAGGTAGACCGCTTGTCAAATTTCGTCGCGTTCGGAGTTCGTTTGATACCCGAGCGGTCAGTCATAGCAGTGCGTCATCGGTTTATTATCGGACGTTTTTTGGTGTTTTAAACCTCGTGTCACGGGCCGCAAACCTCCCTCTCATCTCCCCATAGCCCATCTACACAACCACCGCAGCCCAGCTAACCCCCTCCGCTTCCAGACCATCGAATCGAGATCCAAGGGTCTGAAAATGGGCAAACCCCGCCTAACCTAATCCCTATCTATTTATCAGTCCAACCCCTAGATTTTAGGTACCTTGTCCCATCCCACCAACTCGGCCGCCGCCACTCGCCCTGGTCGTCTCCCACCTCAAAATATTCCCTGATCTCCGTGGCCAAAGCATGACCGCCACCTATCCACCTTGTTTTCATCCCGGCCCAACCAGCACCTCTCTGTCGCATCGCCAAGTCCCTCAACCCACATGGGCTGGAGCTCCTCTCCGCCGAACATCAGCAGCAGCAAGGACCAGGCCATGCCTTTCTTCCCTCCCCTATCATTCCCTTCTGCTGCCTAGCTCTTTCTCATGCCATCTCTCTGTTCTCTCTCTATCCACGAGCTCCCAGGGATGGATGAGCATAGACGAAGCTGCAGCCTAGCCAAGCCCAGCCGCGTCCACAACCCCAGCGCTAGCCTCCGCCGACCTATTTCTTCGTTGTGGTCTGCAACTTTTCCCCCGATCTGAAACTCTGTTCTGTTCTAGATCTGTCAGGCATTCAACTTATTTATATTTTCCATGATGGTTTGGTTATCATTAGATGCAGTAGCAAAAGTGGTTAGACGCCCATATTTTTAACCAAGAGATCCTGTGTTCGACTCCCCATGGTTGCACAAATTTTCTGCATTTTTCTCTCTCCAACGGAATAGCCTTGGCCTACTACATATATGTTTTAGTCTCATGTTTTTCTGCAAGTGCATACATAGCTCAACTAGTGGACTAGCCTTAGTTCCACCGAGAGGTTCTGGGTTCAAAGCCTAGGTGGCCTTTTTTTGTTTTGTTGCTCCAAAGTTTAGTGAGTTGTTGTTCCTATGACGCCTTGGTCCCACAGCCTTGTTGTCTGGTCCACGTTGACCTGATGACCACTCTTGCAGCCCCACTGTCATCGACAGTGGCTAGCCCAGCCTATGTATATTGTTGCTGGTAGTTTTGTTTTAACAATAATTGCATATCCACCAAAAATGCCATGTAAAATGAATTGTTTAATAACTTTTGATCCGTGACTCTGATGCAAATGTTTTCCATATGTAACTTGACTAGGAAAATGTGTAGAATCTCATGGTGACATTTATTTTGCTATTTAATAACTCTAAATTTGTGTTA
Source organism: Hordeum marinum (assembly GCA_022496015.1). Classification (NCBI taxonomy): domain Eukaryota; kingdom Viridiplantae; phylum Streptophyta; class Magnoliopsida; order Poales; family Poaceae; genus Hordeum; species Hordeum marinum. The sequence goes on along the minus strand of CM039674.1, from coordinate 143,938,583 downwards.
GGACAGATCTGTATCAAATTCATAATTTGCATATGGGGTTGTTTCGGAAATGATATACATTGTTTCCGGCCTCATTTAAAATGCCTAGATGATATAGTTGTTCATGCTTCACCTCTTGCCATGTCTAACAACATTTAATATTGATGAGTATCTAAACGGGAGTGAAGTAAATAATTCGAACGTGGAGTTTCGTCAATATGCAACTCGTTGCATATTGAGCTTCACTTTAATGTGTAGTAGTTGTTTGATGTATAATGTCATGCCTTGCATAATTAAACGGACATGCATCATATTTGTTTGCACATCATGTAATGTATATGATGTGGTGTATCTTGTGTTCATTGTTGTTTCTAGATTGGTTCTTCTCGATAGAGTTCCGAAAGCGTTCGGAGTGTGAGGATTCGTTCGACTGTGTTGGCTCGTCTTCTTCATCGACTCGTTCTTCTTCCGAGCGGGATCTCAGGCAAGATGACACATTTCCCTGGATACCACTACTATCATTTCCATGCTAGTTGTCCCGCTTTTATCGTTATGTCTCGCTACCTACCACTTGGTTGTCAAGCCTCCCAACATTGCCATGAAAAGCCTCTAACCCTCCACCTTCCCAGCAAACCGTTGGTTGGCTATGTTACCGCTTGCTCAGACCTTCTTATAGAATTTCTTACAACATGGACATTCTTTTGTTAACTAAATATTATTGCTATTTAATGTAATACACTTATACAGTTGGTAAAGGGTGGCAGGCTTGGCCTTTTGCTCGGTGTTTTGTTCCACTCTTGCCGCCCCTAGTTACTTGTGAACCGGTGTTATGTTCCATAATTGAGTGCTCCTAACATGCTCGGGTTTGTTATGAGGACCCCCTTGATCTTCGTTTTAGGATAAAACTTGTTTGGCAAGGCCCAACATTGGTACTATTTTCTTAATAACAACTAAAATTTTCATAGGGGATGATCACCCCGTGGATTAATCAACAACTCGGGCCAGTGCTCCTGATGAGTGTTGGTCCAAAACAGAGCCACTTGCGGGGCCACCTCGGGGCAACTCGAGGGATTTCTACCAGGTCGCCATACGTAGTGTTCATCCGGTCGTGTCCTGAGAACGAGATATGCGGCTCTTATCGGGTTCGTCGACACGTCGGGCGGTCTTGCTGGACTTGTTTTACCTTTCTTGAATGTTTTGTGTGAGGAATTCCGATCTTCTTTGGGCTATCTCGAGGTGTCGAATTTCCTTTGGAATTGCCTAGGATGATCATGAGATCCGTGGTTGAGGTTATTTCCGCGGCGCGTGGTTAATTTGTGATGGACGAGTTGGAGCACCCCTGCAGGGTTAAATCTTTCAGAAAGCCATGCCCGCGGTTATGTGGCAAACTTGTATACTTTGTTTAACACCCGGTCATAGCAAACTTGAAGTCAACTCTAATGACATACACCAACTATGTGCGTAACCGTGACTTTCTCTTCTCGTGAGTCCATATCCAAGAAAGAACAAGGTGGGGTTATGTTTGACGTAAGTAGGTGTTCAGGATCAGTTAGCGATCATCACTAGCTCACGTCCGTTATTCATAGACCACCATAATTTAATTTCTGTACTCGTAAGTTAGCCACTCAAAAAATGCTTAGTTGCTTGCTGCAGCCTCACCACTTAACCATACCTCACCTATTAAGCTTTGCTAGTCTTGATACCTTGGGAAATGAGATTGCTGAGTCCCCGTGGCTCACAGATTATTACAACAACAGTTGCAGGTACAGGTAATGCGATGATTGAACGTGAGAGTGATGCTTGGTTGATTTGGAGTTCTTCTTCTTCTCCTTCATCAATCTAGGATGGGTTCCAGGCGACAGCCTGGGATAGCAAGGATGGATGTCATTTTGTCGTTTGTTTTCGTCCATAGTCGGACCCTGCTCTTATGTATGATGTTTGAGTATGTTGTTGTATTGATATGACATAGATGTAGCTTGTGGCGAGTGCAATCCAATTCCATATAATCATCTCTTCTGTACATGTACTTGTAATGATATCCATTCTTGCAACAGACGAGATGCGCTTCTATCCTGTCCAGGGCCTCGTGCCAAAATAAGGATAGGACCGCATCTTGGGCATAACAAGTTGGTATCAGAGCCTGTACCGACCTAGGAGCCCCCTTGATTGATCGAACTTGGCCGAGTCAAGTCTAGAAAAAAACTATTTTGAGTCTAGTTATATCGGAGATTAGGATTCTTTTTACTCCTCTTCTATGCTCTAGTGAGGAATTACGACTTAGGAATTTTTATTCCACCCTCTTCTTGCTCAAAAATTTTTTAGGATCACGCGGGTATTTTGGAAACTATATGATGCCGATGTGATAGAGTTCTGTCTTGGTGCCTCCTGTCTGACTTGATTTCTTCCGAGGAGTTGAGCTCCAGGGGATTCTTGACACATCATTATCGTTTAGTTTCGTTAGTATCTCAGGACGGAGGATGTTCCGAATTGCTTCAATACTTGTCATGGTGAGATAAGGTCGGAATCACCCAGTACTGGGGAGGCGTCTGGGATACCACCATGGTTAGTATCGTTGTGCTTTCGAGAATCCGAGTTAGATGGATTTCCGGAAGCCTCAGGTTATGTGTTGAAGGATGGATACAGTTGGAGTGTAGGTTTGTTAGTTGTGTGAGATATTTCCACCTTGTATCCCCCACACTGGATTGGATAACCAGAAAGTTTTTGGAAGTTCTTAGGTGGGACTTCAAGTAGTTACCTAGGATCATCTTTGCAACACTTGCATAGTGGGTATGTGTTTGTTCTGCTTGTTTCGTAAGCCCCATCCTTTATTTTGTTTCGTATATGGTAATTCGAGTTGCCTCGATGTCAAGTGGTGATTTGATATCTTGCGAAGTAGTGTTCTCATATTTTGTGGGATTGCTAATTCTTTTGCTCAATCAAGTTGTCATGAAATTCTTTTTGTCCGGTGTGCTTCTCTTCAAGATAATTCAGTCATCTCCAACATTTGCAAGATCAACCCTCATATTTCATTCCGGAGATTGTCTCATTTTTTCGAAGTTTTCTTTGTTTTTCCCACCCTCCTGCCCTTTTTCGCCAATGATTAAATTCTCATCCAAATGCCTTTCTTTTAATGTAATGCTTCCCCTATCTTTTGTTCTATCTTGTTTTCGGTGATTCTGTGTGAATATTCTCAAGAGTTTCAATTGCAAGGTCTATCCTCATTTTCTTTGTTCTTGTTGTTATTCTTCTCCGGTGGATTCAATTCAAGTTCTTGGTGTTCATCATATCATTTTCATTCTCTATTTGCTCTCCCATGTTGGAATTCTTTATCAAGCCTCTCTTGCTTATTCTTATCTCTATTCTATCCGGAGTGCTGAAGATATCTCCGAGATTCGTGTTTTCTTTCATTCCTTCCAAATTATTTTGAGGTCTCACCTCATCAAGTTCTTAATTTGTACTGGTGGAATCTCTCTTTTAATTAGTTATTTCAACAGTGGTTTCTTTTGAGTGGCCCCATAACCCACAGGTCTTTTCCCAGGATCCTACCTGGCTCTTCTAATCTTTCCGGAGATGCTCTCAAGTTCTCTTCAAATAGGAAGTAAAAATAAATTTCATCAGTCATATGCCTTCTTGAAGATTGCTTGTAAATCATTTTTATAGTTGGCTCAACCTTTCCTTATTTATTATTCCGGAGTATCTTAGTAATTCATGGTGTTGTTTCTCATCATCATTCTCTGCTCGAAGATTGAAGGAGAGTTTCTCTTAAATCATTGTTCATTCTTCCAAAGATTCATGGTTTTAGCGTGTTGCTATCATCTCAAATTGCTTTGATCATGAGTTATTCCTCCCATATATATCCGGTGCATTCAGAATTGGTTTCATTCCTCGATCCTCCGAAGGCCATCATTTCAGAAGATTTCTTCGTTCTCAGCTTTCAACTTTCATTCTCAAATTCTTCTCAATTGTTGTTCCTTCGTTCGTATCTCAATTATTCTGGTGCCTTGTGAAGTTTTCTATTAGATGGATCATGCTCTCTTTGTTCGCATGTTATATCATTCATTTGTATTATCCTCTTTAGTTTCTAATTCTTACCGGTGTTCTCGTTCAAGTCTTCATAAAGGTTGTGATCTCTCTCTCTTCTCTTCAATTCTTTGCAACAATAATAAGTGGTGTGCGAAATCCGTTGTTTGTCATCAATTTAACTTGATGAAGGATAGGCATATCATAATTCTTATTGTTGTTTCATCCAAGTGATTCCAATCCTTCTTTCGGAGTTGTTCTCGATATCAAATTCCTTATCCCAAGTGGTCATCTTTCTTTTCCCGAGTTCCTAGTTTTTCTCAAGTATCTTGTCGCTAAGCTTCATCTAATTCATAGCAAGGCCCCAATTTTGTTCTCTTCAACCTTGAATTCTTTCTATCATCATCTCATTGTCTGAGGTTCCTCATGGTGGTTTGTTAAGGATGTAATTCTTTTCGATTTGTTCTTCAAGACTATTGTTGGAGGTGCTCAAGTGTTCTTAATCTTGGATTTCGAAGTTCAATTCCTCCTCCATTGTCTTTTGAGATGATGTTATTAAATTCTTGATTATGAGGTTCTCGAAGAAAAATTGTCAAGAATAAGATAAGTAAATCCATCATTCCTTTCTTGGAGTTATACTGGGTTGGATTTCACCTAAAGCATTTTCTATGGATTATTGCTATCACGGTGTCATAATTGATTCAAGTGTCTCCTCCACCTCTTGGTGAAAGAAGTTTTGCATTTCTTGTTTCTCTCAAGCAATCAATTCTTTTGTTGTGGCAATTTGTCACCTCATAGTTTTGAGATGTTTTCCAAAAGATCATAACATTCTCCATCAACTCCATTCAACCTATGCTTTTCAAATTCATTTGTGATGGGAATTTTCATTTTCTTATCCGTTCTTTTGCTTCCATCATTCCCGTTTCTATTCTTTTTTCTGGAGGCCTTGTGATGTTGCTCTCTTCAATCTATCATCTAGTTTGATCAAGATCGTGTTCTTCCCTTGTTGTCCATTTACAGAAGTGATGTGAAATCGTTTCATGATCCTTCTGTCTTATGAAGTTTTGATTCTAATCCAGCTGAAGTTTGGTGTATCTCTTTCAATTTCTTCCCATCATATCTAATTTTTCCTCTTTATCCTACCAAAGTGCTGCCGAAATTTCTTGTGAATTCTTGCTTATTCCCATGTTATTCTTCATCTCTTCTAACCTTCATGTTTTCATTGGTTTCACTCGTTTGTTAGAGAAGCAACTAAGTTTTACCTCTTGATGTTTCTCTTACCCTTCTCATTCTAGATCTCGGGACGAGATCCTCGTGTAGTGGAGGAGAGTTGTAACAGCCCGGGACCGACGCTCCAGAAGATTCCCCTTTTATTTCCATTCTCGTCTGTGTTTTGTTTGGTTGTTGCATTCATCATCGCATCATTTGCATCATCTGCATAGCATCATCACTCGTTTTCGAAAAGATGCATCTATTCGTAGTCGCTACTTCTCTTTGTTCTTGCCGTTGCCCGTTTCGAGACCAAGCACACACGCACGTACCCACGACATCGTTAAAAAACCGTTTTTAAAGCGTGCAAAAAATATATTCTTGGATTGGGTCGAAACCTGGCGTGCGGTCTTACTATAGTGTAGGTAGACCGTCTGTCAAATTTTGTCGTGTTCCGAGTTTGTTTGATACCCGAACGGTCAGTCATAGCAGTGCGTCATCTGTTTATTATCGGACTTTTTTGGTGTTTTAAACCTCGTGGCACAAACTGCAAACCTCCCTCTCATCTCCCCATAGCCCATCTGCACAGCCACCGCAGCCCAGCTAACCCCCTCCGCTTCCGTACTGTCGGATTGAGATCCGAGGGTCCGGCAAAACCCCCCTAACCTAATCCCTAACTATTTATCAGTCCAACCCCTAAATTTTAGGTGCCTTGTCCCATCCCACCAACTTGGCTGCCGCCACTCGTCCTGGTCATCTCCCACCTCAAAATCTTCCCCAATCTCCCTGCCTAAACGATGGTCGCCACCTATCCACCTCGTTTTCATCCCGGCCCAACTAGCACCTCTCCGTCACGTCGCCAAGTCCCTCAACCCGCATGGGCTGGAGCTCCTCTCCGCCGAACATCTGGAGCAGCAAGGACCAGGCCGTGCCTTTCTTCCCTCCCCTGTCTTTCCCTTCTGCTACCTAGCTCTTTCTCACGCCATTTCTCTATTCTATCTCTATCTAGGAGCTCCCAGGGATGGATGGGCATAGCCAGAGCTGTAGCCTAGCCAAGCCCAGACGCGTCCGCAACCCCAGTGCTAGCCTCCGCCGACCTCTTTGTTCCTTGCGGTGAGCAACTTTTCCCCCGATCTGAAACTCTGTTCTGTTCGAGATCCGTCAGGCATTCAACTTATTTATATTTTCCATGATGTTTTGGTTATCATTAGGTGCAGTAGCTGAAGTGGTTAGACGCCCATACTTTTAACCAGAAGATCCTGTGTTAGACTCCCCACGGTTGCACACTTTTGCTGCATTTTTGTCTCTCCAGCGGAATAGCCTTGGCCTACTACATATATGTTTTAGTCTCATGTTTTTCCGCAAGTGCATACATAGCTCAGCTGGTGGACTAGCCTTAGTTCCACCGAGAGGTTCTGGGTTCAAATCCGAGGTGGCCTTTTTTTGTTTTGTTGCTTCGAAGTTTAGTGACTTGCTATTCCTATGACGCCTTGGTCCTAGAGCCTTGTTGTCTGGTCCATCTTGACCTGATGACCACCCTTGCGGCCCCACTGTCACTGGCAGTGGCTAGCCCATCCTATGATATATTGTTGCTGGTAGTTTTTTTTAAAATAATTGCATATCCACCCAAAAATGCCATGTAAAATGAATTGTTTAATAACTTATGATCACTGACTCCGATGGAAATGTTTTCCATATGTAACTTGACTAGAAAAAATGTGTAGAATCTCATGGTGACATTTATTTTCTATTTAATAACTCTAAAATTGTGTTAGGAAAGATCTGTACCAAAGTCATAATTTGCATATGGGGTTGTTTCGAAAATGCTATGTATTGTTTCCGGCCTCATTTAAAATGCCTAGATGACATAGTTGTTCATGCTTCACCTCTTTCCATGTCTAACAACATTTAATATTGATGAGTACCTAAACGGGAGTGAACTAAATAATTCGAACGTGGAGTTTCGTCAATATGCAACTCCTTGCATATTGAGCTTCACTTTAATGTGTAGTAGTTGTTTGATGTGAATTGTCATGCCTTGCATAATTAAACTGGACATGCATCATATTTGTTTGCGCATTGTGTCATGTATATGTTGGGGTGTATCTTGTGTTCATTGTTGTTTCTGGATTGCTTCTTCTCGATAGAGTTCCGAAAGTGTTCGGAGTGTGAGGATTCGTTCGACTACGTTGGCTCATCTTCTTCATGGACTCGTTCTTCTTCTGAGCGGGATCTCAGGCAAGATGACACATTTCCCTGGATACCACTACTATCATTGCCATGCTAGTTGTGCCGCTTTTCTCGTTATGTCTCGCTACCTACCACTTGGTTCTCAAGCCTCCCAATATTGCCAGCAAAAGCCTCTTAGCCCCCACCTTCCCAGCAGACCGTTGTTTGGCTATGTTACCGCTTACTCAGCCCTTCTTATAGCGTTTCTAGCTGAGGTGCAATTGCCTCCATGTGACAACATGGACATTCTTTTGTTAACACAATATTATTGCTATTTAATTTAATGCACTTATATACTTGGTAAAGGGTGGAGGCTTGGCCTTTTGCTCGGTGTTTTGTTCCACTCTTGCCACCCCTAGTTACTTGTGAACCGGTGTTATGTTCCATAACTAAGCGCTCCTAAGATTCTCGGGGTTGTTATGGGGACCCCCTTGATCTTCATTTTAGGACAAAACTTGTCTGGCAAATCCCAACATTGGTACTATTTGCTTAATAACAACTAAAATTTGCATAGGGCATGATCACCCCGTGGATTAATCAATAACCCGGGCCAGTGCTCCTCATAAGTTTTGGTCCAAATAGAGCCACTTGCGGTGCCACCTCGGGGCAACTCGAGGGATTTCTATCAGGTCACCGTACGTAGTGTTCATCCGGTGTGTCCTAAGAACGAGTTACGCGGCTCTTATCGGATTCGTCAACAAGTCGGGCGGTCTTGCTGGACTTGTTTTACCTTTCTTGAATGTCTTGTGTGAGGAATTCCGATCTTCTTCGGGCTATGTCGAGGTGACAAATTTCCTTTGGAATTGCCTACGATGATCACGAGAACCGTGGTCGAGGTTATTCCTGCGGCATGTGGTTAATTTGTGATGAACGAGTTGGAGCACCCCTCGAGGGTTAAATCTTTCGAAAAGTTGTGCCTGCGGTTATGTGGCGAACTTGGATACTTTGTTTAACACCCGGTCATAGCGAACTTGAAGTAAACTCTAATAAAATACACCAACTGTGTGCGTCACCGTGACTGTCTCTTCTCGTGAGTCCTTATCCGAGAGAGAACACGGTGGGGTTATGTTTGACGTAAGTAGGTGTTCAGGATCAGTTAGTGATCATCACTAGTTCACGTCCGTTATTCATAGACCACCATAATTTAATTTCTGTACTCGTAAGTTAGCCACTCAAAAAATGCTTAGTTGCTTGCTGCAGCCTCACCACTTAGCCATATGTCACTTATTAAGCTTTGCTAGTCTTGATAGCCTTGGAAATGAGATTGCTGAGTCCCCGTGGCTCACAGGTTATTACAACAACAGTTGCAGGTACAGGTAATGTGATGATTGAAGGTGAGAGTGATGCTTGTTTGATTTGGAGTTCTTCTGCTTCTCCTTCATCAATCATGGATGGGTTCTAGGCGGCAGCCTGGGATAGCAAGGATGGATGTCATTTTGTCGTTTGTTTTCATCCATAGTCGGACCCTGCTCTTATGTATGATGTTTGAGTATGTTGTTGTATTGATGTGACATTGATGTAGCTTGTGGCGAGTGTAAGAAAATTCCATATACTCATCTCTTCTGTACATGTACTTGTAATGATATCCATTTTTACAACACGACGAGATGCGCTTCTATCCCTGTCGAGGACCTCATGCAAAAATAAGGATAGGATCGCATCTTGGGTGTAACAGTTACCTACCACGGAGGGCCCCGAACCTGGGTACCTCATGGTCCCACACCATTTGTCCCTGATCCGGCTCCCGAAATCCACCGATGTCCATCGGCCCCAACCATTCTCGATAAGCCACCCTATGGCATCTGTCTTGAGAAAACGACGACACAAGATGTCATGGTGCTTCTCAATGCATCCGGCCATCCATTGGTTTCTCCAAGGTGCCCATCAAATCCATCCTTCACCCAGTAGTATGTATTGAAATCGTTCCTCGAGTCTTGAAGTCTTGAGGTTTTGATGATGTCATCATGGAGTTATGGTCATTGACATAGAATCCTTCTTCTCGCACCACTCCCGAACACTCATACAAACCCCGTCTAGTATGGCATAGCATTTAAAGTACATAATGTTCCGGGGCTTGAAAACAAGGTGGCATGTTCCTACCTCATGCGTTCTACTCAACTATAGGAATTCAACATCACTATTTTAGGATATATTGAAAATGGTGACACTAAATGCAATAAATCATAGGTATGAAAAACATGGTCGAAATAACTTGGTAGAACTATTCGTCATTCTCCGATGAAAATCTATATAATAATACATTGCACTTATATATGCAATCTTACTATTAATCACTCCAATAATTCAGTAAGCAAAAGAAGGTGTTAAACACACTAGTGTTAAGATGAAGGAAATACTTAAGACAAAAGTGAAAAACAACAAAATTTCATCAAAGCAACCAAGAATAGTTTTCCTATCAATAACATATTATTAACAGCAACAAAGCAACCAAAATAGGACTTAACAAAAGTATTTTAGTAAAACATTTACTAGCAAAAAGAATTACTTTTGAAGAACGAATAAAGAAAGTATGAAAAGTAACACCCTAAACAATATAAGTTTTTGTCCTAATGAAACATGACAGCAAAGAAATATAAAACAACTAATTTAACAGAAAGTGCTTTATTTAAAGTTTTAGTAGAAAAAATTGTTAATTTAAAAGCTTTTATAAATCTCTACTTATGACCTAAACAAGTTATTTATCTACAAAACTAGGGAAACAAAAATAATAAAAATTATTTTATGTACAAATAAAAGTGGGTACTATTGATTAATAGAAACTAAGTAAAACTTGTCAACAAATATAAATGAAGATAATTTAAAACAATTAAGACAAAAATATATAGGGCTAAACCTAAAAGAACTAAAACAATATTGTTTTTGTTGAAAACTTAATTTAAAATAAACTAAAAATAAACTACTAAATACTACTGGATAAACCATTCATCTAGTGACCAATAACTAAAAGGATCAATCAAATGTTATTTGAATCAAATCGGATTGAATTCAAATTTAAATTATTCAAATATGGCAAAACTTAGTATTTACAGAAGCTAGATAAAATTTGTGACACAATGCAAAAAATTTCACTGAGAAAAAATTAAAAACATAAAAGATATTCACAATCTAAAACAAAAATTATTTTTAAGAAAGAAAACAATAACAGAAAAAAGAAGAGACTATAAAGCGGATAGGGGTACACGTCACTCGTCGAGATTGGCTATGACAAGCGGCCGAGGGCCAAATGTGAGCAAACGGCCTATATGGAAAAGAAAAGGCTTTGATGTGTTAAGTCATCTAATTTGTGTCATTGGATCAAGATCAGATGGACGATGGTGGATGGGGGAACTTACACCGGCGGAGGGGTGGATCTCTGGAGAGGTTAGGCAAGGTACAGGCAGCAAGGTGGAGCGGAGTGGTGCTCCCGTGGGTCTTCTAGCTCGGGGAAGGATTCCGTCGATGCAGCAGACAACGGAGAAGAGAATGGAGGCATCAGGCGACGTCTAGGTTGGTTCAAGTGAGCAGATCGACCTCAGGGACGTCAAAGGTGTTCTCTGTCTCCAACGACGAATTGGTGGCTTGGGAGGGCTTGGTTAGGGGGTTTTCGTGTGGGACGGGGCATGTAGAGGGCTTTTATATCCCGGGGGCTTGGAGAAGGAGTTGGTCAGAAGGATTCGCGAGATACGGCAATCTCGTGTGCGGCGGCGGCGCTCTGAGTACGAAGGTAGGTGATGGGCGACGTGGGATATGGTCGAACTTTGGGGCCCAGAGGCAGAGAGAGAGAAATGGGGAGGGGGTCATCTAACTGATACATGGCAGATTTGGGAACGGGCAAAGGTTGGATGTCGGTGGCCTGGGCCTCGGCTGGCTTGCTGGGCGTGCGACACTGTTCTAGGCTTCGGTTGTTTCTTAAAAAAATCTTTTTATTTTTATTTAAAGCAGAGAAAGAAAATAGAATAAAAGATAATAAACAATTTTCTATATATACACATTATATACCAAAATGACCAGAAAAATAAACTCTAAAACATTAACATATTTCACAAGCATCTGAAATAATTTTAGAAATAATTAATTTCCAAAATTCAAAAAAGGACTTTGATCCAAGGATCAAATATTTTTGAAATATTGTTCCGAATTTGTAAATTCAAATGAGATTCAAATTTGCCTCTGGTTTGGAGGGTCCTGTTGCTCCACTCACTATTTTTGAAATTGACCAAGGCATTCGAAATGAAATGGATTCCAAATTTCAATTATAAAACAATTTCAAATGGACACAAAATTTAAATACTTTTCAAATACCATTTCAATTCTTTATTTAAAGAAGTCATGTCATCTTCTCTCTAGAATTTGTATTGGATGAATTGGAATTCAAAAGCAAAGGGGAATCTCATTTTTCCCCTCTCATTAAAAAGTTTCAAATTTCACTCATTATCAATCAATCATTCAAACAAGCAAATCATATAATTGATGATTATAACATTCCAATTTGGAACATTGCAAACCTACCACACTTAAAATGAATCTCGTCCTCAAGATTCGAAGAGGCTAGAAAGAAAGGGTTAGGGTTTGGGGGTCTTTTAGCAAATCCATTGACGTGAAAAGTCTGAGTGCTACCACACTTAAAATGAGAGTTACTAGTCCATCAAAGTCATGCCATTCCTCTAGGGTCTTGGAAATACCTCTCTGTTCAGATTCCTCACAGTAGCTCCATCGTTGATGCTCTTTTGTTATAGTCATAATGTTTCTTCAAAATCTTGTGTTCTTTAGTGAATATAAAGTTCTTTCGATACTCGGTCTTCTTAACTGACAGGCCTTACAACAATTCTAAACAACTTATCGATGATCTCATGGTGGTCATTAGTTAAAGGTAGTCCTGTAGGGAAATGGGTCTTTGCTTTATCCTCACCATAAAATTCCTACTTTTGGCAACAACTGCCATGTACAAGGGTTCATCACCATACCACTCTAAGGCTTGAAACAAGGGATTCAACGATATTCGTCACTCTACTATGGGTATGTCACTCAGATTTACCATTCCAAATAACAAGAGCGAATGATAACAGTAAGTCATCATGGTGATCAATCCATTCCGCACCCAAATTATTTATATGTATAACGTTTAGCGAACCTCATATTCTAACACTTGGCCATCCTCACAAGCATTTCAGAATACATCTTGTCCATGAACGAAGTTCGGATAAATCCATTGATTCTGCAAGCCAAAGAAAATATCTAACGTTTCTTCACAACTCTCGGGTTTTCGTATCCTCCTAAGAAAACATCTATTGTTAAATCATAGCTTCTTCCAAGTTTCTTCCTTCATAAAGGTAGTGCTTGATTCCTTATTAATCCTGAGGTATGTAGGTCGTAGGCCCATTTCAATACTTGTATGACTTTAACTCATCCTTGGAGTTACTAGTGTTCCATATTCCAACATACCTCGCCTTTAAGCCTAATAGTGCTTCACTACATCATACTCTTGAGGTAACCATCATATTAAAATAATTCTCAGACTTATTTTTGTCGAGACTCTAATATGTGGAAATACATTTCCTTTCAATTGGTATGTTCACCATTAAAGGTATTAGTTCATCATATTCAATCCTTTATTACATCCTTAATCTCTTCTCAAAACTCCAAATTCAAAAGGTACTTTATTACAAATGTTGCCATCCACATAGTTTGATATCGTCCAACATTACCTTCACATTTATTAATTTTGTTGGAAATATTCCCTAGAGGCGATAATAAAGTTGTTATTATCATATTTCCTTGTTCATGATAATTGTTTATTATCCATGGTAGAATTTTATTGATCAGAAACTCAGATACATGTGTGGATACATAGACAACATCGTGTCCCTAGTAATCCTCTACTAGACTATCTCGTTGATCGAGGATGGTTAAAATTGCTAACTCTCGGTGTCAAAACCGGCGAATCTCGGGTAGGGGGTCCCGAACTGTGAGACTACGATTGATGGTATCAGGAGACGAAGGGGACACGAGTTTACCCAGGTTCGGGCCCTCCAATGGAGGTAATACCCTATGTCCTGCTTGATTGTATTGATGGTGTAAGGGGTTACAGAGTTGATCTACCTCGAGATCGTACATCTAACCCTAGATGAGTTGTTCTGGGCCTGTGCCCTAAAACCCTCCGGCTTATATAGATGCCAGGGGTGTCCTTGGCTTACACATGGCTAGTTACATGCCGAGGAGATAACTTGCCTAACTGTAGCTAATAACTTGGAGAGCTCCTCTTGACTCCATGAAGCTTCCGTCCTGGCGCAGGTGGTCCTCGATCCTCCGATGCCAGCCTTGTGGCCCATACAGTCCGGCCCATGAACAATGGTCGGCTATTCGAGGACCCGTTAATCTAGGACTCCCTCAGTAGCCCCCGGATTGGCCTTGAACGCCGATATATATTCGGTTGATTCCTTCATGTCGTCGTCTTCCGCTTGCAAGGCGAGTGCCTCATCCTTCTCTGTTTGGCATCCGACCAACCTTCGGTAAGATCCCAAGCATCACGGGTGCGGGTCATTATAATAACTCCACAAGTTCCTTGATTTTTGTGTGTAATGGGGAGGTGAGTGGCCATTGATTTTTACGATCCTACCCCTCCGCAACAGAGGCACCAACCCATTTACTCAAACCCAATCGTGATTCAAATCACATATTGTTCTTCCTTCTCCCTCCGCAAGAGGCCTGCTACCAAGAGCGCCTCGGACGCGCCAGTCCCGGCCCCAAGTGTGGCCGATCAGCACGCCATGCGCTAGTAGCCAAAGAGGCGGGCGAGTCAGAGGTCGGCCGGGACCCTGGAAAGGAGCCGGACATGGGGATGAATCCACCCGTCTGTGCATCCCGAAGGTACATTGTTCGAATATCCGCTTTATCATTGTACTCAGCATAATCTCATAGCTGCTCATATTTTTACCTAGGTAAAACAGCCAATCATCACCTACCAAGGGGGATGCCCGGATGTCAGGAGACGCCCAAAGCTCCCGAGACATGACCCATGCGGCTTCTGCTAGGGAAGCCCCCATGGCCGGTCTGGCGCCCGCCGAATCTGGCGACAAAGTATCCGTTACCAAATCGGAAGTGGAAAGTGCCATGCATCATCGGCACCGATGGGAGGCCATGCGGCACCCAATTTTCTTAGACCAGGAGTTTGGTGCCCTACGCTCGGCGGATGTACATCTCGGGGCCGCCCGAGCTGGATTCCATGAAGCTATGAAGCTGATAAGAACCAAAATTCAGGTAACAGGTCAGATTTTATAGAATCCATATACTTGTGTAAGCCTAGTAGCCCCTGAGCCTTAATTGGATTTAGGAAAAACGAATTAAGGATCTCCATATTGTTTGACTGCGTTAATTTTATTTAGGAAAAACGAATTAAGGATCTCCATATTGTTTGACTGCGGACGCAGTCTGAGCAATTGGCCAAGGCCCTCGAGGAGAGTCGCATGGAAGTGTAGTCCGTGAAGGCCGAACTAGCACAAGTGAAGAGCTTCATGCGAGAGGACCATGGTGAGTATGCTTTTACTGCTAATATTTTTACATTATTGTGTCTGACATATGGATTCCCTATAGCATCCGAATCAATAGGGCATATGGAAAGGCAGCTGGAAGAAGCCCGGGATTCACAAAGGTATGCAGAATCCCAGCAGCAAGCTGGTTATCTTGTTATACAAAAACAGGCCGAACAAATAAATAGTTTAAAGACTCAATTGGCCCAAGCTCAAGAAGAGAATAAAAAGCATCGAAGGGGCATATTCGGTAAATACAATTCCGCTATGAGGAAGTATTTCCGATGTAGAGAATGATGGTAATCACGCTTGTTATCTTGTGTCCAGGTTTCGTGACCGGACATCCTGAAGAGGAGATCGAATCGTACCAAGGGGACCTGCTGAAGGAGCTGACCTCTCTCCACAAGCGCGTGAAAAAAGAGATGAAAGGGATGGTGAAGGCATTATGGCCCACTGAACAGCCACCTGAAGGGTTAGCCGCACTTGTGGATCGATTTCGAGGGGGGGGCTCGAGATAGGTTTGAGCTGTGGAAGACTTCAGCCTACCGCGAAGGAGCACGGGAGGCGTGGTCAATGGTCAAGACCCATTTCACTGGACATAACCCCGAGCGTATGGCGCGGGTTGGTCCCGTGGTATCAGATGGAAAAGAAGTGCCACTCTGCCTGGTATATGACCAGGTGGTGCCAGCCGCCCGTCTCTCGCAAGCAGACTACCCCCTCAACACAATAATCGATGTTCTCGATCAGCAACCGCATATGTAATTTACATATACATGTGTAAAACAATCTGTGTTGTAAACTTTGTCTTACCCGGCCATCAACTTTTCCCTCCCGTGCGAAGAGCTTGGGAGTGTTCCTTCTTATTATTCCTTCGCCAAAGAGCGAATTTGTATGTGGGGAACCAGGCAATCCGACCATGTGGTGCGAACAGATAGAAAGATATGTTATTTTATGACATAGCATAAGAAACATCTTTCGATGAAAATAGTACCTCTAGCAATACCTTTCTCCGGGTTTCTATGAAGAGCGTAGATAGGAATCCACATACTCGTAGTATGCGACGAAGTGTCCTTTGGGAATAAGAGACTCAAACAACAGAAATAGCAATCAGGGCTGTATAAGGTGTTTCCTTCATAGCCAACCAATTGTCTACGTAAGATAGCTATCTTTTGGCTTCACCCATCTAAGGTACGTGTTCGGATGACTCGGTCGTAACAATCGCAGAGGTGCTCCCTTTACTCTCTAGTCGAACTAGCGAGAACATAGAGAGTAACCACATGAGTGAGGCAACCTAGCTTGGAAAAGTCTTAGTTCGAATTGATGCATATGATGGCTAAAACATGACAAAATAAACATGCGCGCCCGCTAATTATGAACAATTAAAATACTGGCTATTAAAAGAAGCCCCCACGTGTTGTGTTCGGATTTAACACTTTATGGTGTCTGTCGATTATCTGTAGTACAAGATCAGTTCAGCCGAACATAAGGTAGGCAAAGAAATTATCCCTATCGAACAACAAAGTGGGAAAGGAAATGGCGAAAAAGGAAAAAAATAACATAAAAGGAAAATAGTGTAGGGGAGTATGGACGACACCGGTTTATCCGTAGAAGCACCGAAGACGAGCTGCGTTCCATGTGTTTGGTTCAAGGCGATTATCGGATGAACTACGCAAACGATAGGCCCCTCCCATGAGCACTTCATCAATGATGAAAGGACCCTCCCACTTGGGGTTGAGTTTGTGCTTTTGTTTCTCCGGGAGCCGTAGGACAAGTTCTCCTATGTTGTATGCTTTTACCCTGACCTCCCTACTTTGGTACTCCCAAGCTTGTTGTTAGTAAAGAGTAGATCGAGCCAGAGATATGTCCCGCTCCTCTCCAGGGCGTCTAAGTCGTCCTGCCGATCTAACTCGGCCTCCTTTTCCTCGTACATGCACAGTCTTGGTGCGTCATGGATAATATCGCAGGGGAGAACTGCCTCTGCCCCATAGACCATAAAAAACAGTGTATAACTCATTGATCTGTTCAGGGTAGTGCGCAGGCCCCATAGAATGGAGTCGAGTTCCTCCACCCAATGACAGTTGGACTCGTGAAGAGATCAGAACAAATGAGTCTTGATGCCTCTCATAATTAAACCGTTTGCTCGCTCGACCTGTCCATTGGTTTGCGAATGATAGAACGATGCATAATCATGCTTTATTGCCATTTTTGCGCACCAGTCCTTGACATGTTGGGCCGTGAAGGGTGTTCCATTGTCCATTATTATACTATGTGGGATATCGTAACGGTGTACTATGCTAGATATAAATTCAATCACTGGTCCGGATTTAGCCGATTTAACAGGCTTTGCTTCTATCTATTTCATGAACTTGTCAACCATGTCTAGTATGTATTTATTTTTCTTGGTTCTCCCTTTGAGGGGTCCAACCATGTCCAGCCCCCAGACCGGAAAAGGACAGGTGATCAGAATAGTCCGACGAGCTGTTGGCGGCATGTGACTTTGATTTGCAAAGAGTTGACACTAGACGCAATGTTGAACGAGTGAATGGGCGTCGATCTGAGCTATAGGCTAAAAGAAACCAGCTCGGAAGGCTTTGCTGACAAGAGATCTTGTTGCGAGGTGATGCCCGCCCATGCCTGCATGGATTTCGGCGAGGAGCTCCCGTCCTTCTTCCTCGGATATACACCTCTGTAATACTCCAGTGGTGCTTTTCTTGTATAACTCACCCTCGTGTACTTTGTAGGCCTTGGATCGCCGAACTATGCGCCGCGCCTCAGTTTGATCGTCGGGGAGTTCACTGTGAAGGAGGCAGGCGAGGAAAGGCTCTGTCCATGGTGCAATTACCATCATTACCTCATGAGCTGAGGGCGTCTCATTCATTGTTGAGCCGCCGATGATGCCATCATCTGGTTCGTTTATAGGGGGAACAACTATGTCCGCTGTTTTCGGACCTATGCTATTTGTGTCATCCTGCCACACTACGGAGGGCTTGAAGAGATGCTCTAGGAAGGTGTTTCTCGGGATGGGATCGTGCTTGGATCCCATGTGGGCCAATATATCGGCGTCTTGGTTGTTGCCTCGAGAAACGTGGTGGAATTCCAAGCCCTCGAACCGAACAAATATCTTGAGGACATCGTCTCTATATGATGCCATCTTCAGATTTTTGGCATCGAATTCGCCGTTAATTTGGGATATGGCCAGGTTTGAGTCTCCCCGTATCTCTAGCCGTCGTATGCCCATTGACACCGCCATCCACTACAGGAATCAGGCACTTTGCCGTTAGCCATCCCGGACGGCAAAGGCATGCATGCCGGACGGCAAAGGCTTTGCCGTCCGCCACCATACAACCAACTGTCCGGCTGAATAAGCCACGGTAAAGGGCGCTTTGCCATCCGCTGGCAAACGGCAAAGACCTGTGCATCTTTTCCATCTGCCAGTGCATGGCAAAGGGCATGGACGGCACACGTGGCAACTTAGCTTCGTTAAGGGCTTAACGGCGTGTTTTGTCGTCCGCTGGCAGACAACAAAGACCTTAGTTCTTTGTCGTCTGCCAGCTGACGGCAAAGCACCTGTTTCTTTGCTGGCCTAGGTGGGTTCTTTGCCGTCCGCTGGCAGAAGGCAAAGAACTAAGGTCTTTGCCGTCTGCCAGCGGACGACAAAGAACCCACCTAGGCCAGCCTAGTGCTACCCCAGGTTGCACAGGTAGCTGCCACGTGGCAGCTTTGCCGTCTGCTGGCAGATGGCAAAGTGGCTATATAGCCCCTATTTTTTTCTTTCTTAAAATCATCCAATTTGACAGAATTTCACATATATATCCAACATATCAACAATACAAGTTTCCAACAAGCATATCAACAATAAGTTTCAACAAGCATACCAACAATAAGTTCCAACAACATATCCAACATACAAGTTTCCAACAACATATCCAACATACAATGGTTTCCAACAACATATCCATACATACATATCAAAACAAGTTTCCAACAACTTTCCATAAACAAAAAGGGAACACAAGTAGAAGAGTACACTCCATCAATGCAAGCTTCCTCATCTATAGCAAATCTGCAAATTAGGAAAGATGAAAGTTAGAAGAAGAAGAAGACTAGCTAGAAGAAAAAGAAGAAAAAGAAGAAGAAGAAGAAGAATTTACCTTCTCTTTCTTTTTATCCTCTCGTCTCCTCTTCTACAAGGTAGTAATGCCATTTTCTAGCTAACTAAGCATATCAAGTCATTTTGGAGGAAAAAATGCTAAGTATAGGTCATTTTATAGCTATCCTACGTATAATATATCATTTTGGAGGTAAGTAAGGTCATTGTGTCATTTTTGAGGAAAATAAGCTAAGTATAGGTCATTTTGGAGATAAACCAAGGTTATTATGCCATTTTTTTTACCTAAGTGAGCTAATTATGTCATAAATGAACTAGCTAAGCTAATTATAGATCATTATTGAGCTATCCTAGGTAGTTATGCCATTTTGTACCTAAGTGAGCTAATTATGTCATAAATGAACTAGCTAAGCTAGATATAGATAATTATTGAGCTATCCTAGGTAGTTATGCCATTTTCTAGCTAACTAAGCATATCAAGTCATTTTGGAGGAAAAAATGCTAAGTATAGGTCATTCTATAGCTATCCTAGGTAGAATATATCATTTTGGAGGTAAGTAAGGTTATTATGTCATTTTTTGAGGAAAATAAGCTAAGTATAGGTCATTTTGGAGCTAATTAGATCATTTCGTAAGCTAAGTATGCATTTTTTAAACAAAACACTTGGGAAAACTTACCATCATCACGGAGGTGAAGGACTGGTCGGGTTTGCGCCAGGGTGAGACGTAGAAGGACCGGTCGGGATTGCGGCAGACGCAGAAGGATCGGTCGATGCTTGTCGAGAGGCACGCTGCACCAAACATCATTTGCAAGAAATGTCTCCTTAGCATGATGCAACTCAAATGTGAAAACTAGTAACTAATGAAAAATCAATTGAAACTCACCGTGGGTGCTATGGCAATATGGGGCATTGACGGAGGGATCTGACCATTGTTCTGGCACACGGTCTGCACATTTTGTTTTCATGAGTCATTCATATTAGTTAGTGACGAAACGAACATTACGTGCATGATTTGGCTAATATGCAAGAGAAACTTACCACGAGAATCTTGTATAGGTCCCGGTGAGACGCGTCATTCCGGTTCCTCTCCTCCTCCAAGAGCATAGCCGTCCTCTCCTCCATGTCCCTCTCCCTCTGTGCTGCCTGCCTGTTTTCCTCCGCTAGAAACTCCTGGGCCCTAGCCTCAATGGCGAGCTCCATTGGTCGTGACGAGGCCTTATCTCAGGATCAAAGCTCGTTTGGCGCTTGTTGATCTCCGAGAGAGTTCTAGGACAACGTATCAGTCCATCCCTAATGGCTATCGAGCCAGGTGGCCTCCCACCACCAGATATCATCACAAGCTCTAGATCAAAAGGACTCTGGCTCAGGTTAAGTCCTCCCCTTTCCTTGCCTTCCCCTCATCTCTGTACCTCACGAGCTTGTTGTGGGAGGAGATGTTGCTGAAGCTCTCTGGATGATAGAGGTCATCCTCAGAGAATGCCTTGGCCTTCTTGTACGAGGCAGTATGGGCCATGGCATAGAGGTCGAACAGAGGTGGCACCTCCTCCTAGGTTTCTCGTGCCTAAAAATATTAGTTAAGGGCTCAAGCTAGCATGAAGAATGAAATTGCATGAATCATGAAGCAAACCACATACCCAGTGATCCCCGTACTCAAACAAGTTGGAGCTCCCTTTATGGTGTGGCACACCTCTCATTTGGGCACGCTTATCCTTGGACTTGTTGTGTTCAGCTAGCCATTCGGGAGAGCACCACTCATCCACCAATGCCTCCCAACAGTCCGTCCTATCCGCACACCATCTCGGGGGCACCTAAGTTAGACAAGAGAAATTTCAGCGCTACGCCTACGAATCAAATCAAAGGAACTAAGTAAAAGGCCTTAACAATAGATAATTACCTTCATTAAGTTCTCCTTACTCAGATAATTTTTGTGGCACTTCTTCTTGGACCTCTTAATGTTAGGCGAGGCGTAGTAGTATCGAATAGCCTACACCCGAGCCCCGTGCCATAAGTTCTGAAGTAGCTGCTTGCACTTAGCTTGGAGAACAACAACCACTTTCACCTCGTGTTCCTCAAGACACCTGTAGAAGGTCTGCAATGAAACAAGACAACACTAATTAGTACAATCACTAGGTGTTGTTGATTTTTAATTCTATAAAGGACAAATTACCCAAAAGCGACGGATCACAATGTCAGCCACAGTCTCGCACAAGACACCGTCGACCATCTCCTCTGGCGAGGCCGGGGCAGCCATGTACAGCTCCCAGGTCAGTGCTACCTGTGGAGCCCCACCCTCACCGGGAAACTGGACCTTCCCCGGGAAGTGGTGCCGGAGAAGCACACCAAGGACCTGGTTGGGCCTGCAGACACCACGCTTGTGTTTCCAACCCTAGGAGTATGACAAGGCCAACACATTAGATATTAATTTGAAGAAACATGAAGGCAAAAGGTTAAACAAGAGTAAATGCACTTACTTCTCCGCATTAGGCGCAATCAACCACGTCTGCTGGCGGCTCGGCACGGGCGGGAGCTTTGTACAACCACGCTGGTAGACCTTGCCATCCTCAACCAGCTCGCCCTCTCTATAGATTTCCTCAAACAAGTTGTCCTCTCCACCATGAGCATGTCCACTAGCCTCCGGAGTCACGTGGGATGAAGATCCTGGGACCCGAGTCTCCTGGGACGAAGACTCTGGGACCGGACTCTCCTGGGAAGGCTCGCCAACCCGAGGCTCGCGGACCGGAGTCTGAGAAGGGTCCAAGTCAGATGGGTCCACCTGAGACGGAGCACTCCTGTGGTCGGGAGAATCAGCTGGGTGTGGCGGCGAGGAAGGCGCAACAGCCTTCCTACCTCTAGCACCTCTCTTCGTCTTCTCCCGACCTCTCCCGTTGGTGTCTGCATGCAGTGTACCAGCGCTCTTCGGAGTTGTTGGGGTGGAATAATAGCAACCCTCCCAGCACACGGTGAGGAAGGAGGCTCAGCGCCCTCTCGACCCAAGCGCACCATCTGCCAACACCTGCAATGACAAAGAGTGAACGAAATTAGTTCAACATAAAAAATTGAATACCTAATAACATGAACTAATTAATAATATATATGTACATAATAATTTAATACCTCAGATTAATAATATTAATCTTCATCGTCTATATATGCTCCGGGATCAATAAATGCATAATCATCATCACTATCAGTAATGACGTGCTCATCAGCATCATCGATAAATGCATCAACATGTGGAAGGCCTCTATGTAATCGGTCAAGCATTGTCGGGTTCACTGTCGCTATCGACCTCAATGTTCTGGGGTGAAGTAGAGCGTTCTTGAAATGTTTTTTGGAAACACGTGTTTCTTGGAAGAATTCTCCTTCATATGTGTCTGGGTTAATGTGAGGTTCATAATCATCTCCATTGAGGGGAGGTGGTCTAAAATGTGGCGGCACATCATAAACGACATCCCAACCTTTCAAATTTGGATCCGTTTGGCAGGCCCACGATAGATAGAAAACTTGGGTCACCTGTTGAGCCGTAATATAGACATCGGGAACATCTAAATGGGTGCTTTGTTTGATTTCGACTAGCCCTATACATTCATGAGTCCTTCTAGTCTCCTTCGGCTGGAACCAATAGCATTTGAAGACTACGACGTTTGGTGGGTTTTCACTGGTGAATGTAAGTTGGTAAATTGCTTCAACTCTTCCATAATACTCGACCCCTCCTTCGCTGACAACGGAGACACAACAATTTGTAGACTTTCAGGCGGCCATAGATAGCTCTTTGCCAAAAGTATGAAAGCGATACCTGTTGATGTCGTATTTGTCAAATGTACGAACCTTATAGTCAAAACCATTAGCGACTTGTCTCAATTCGGAGTCCATAGACTGCATTAGCCTACAAGTTTAATACAAAAGGATTGTTGCATTAGCCGAAAATTAGGCGAAGAAATGAAATCGTCTAATTAATGGAAATTGTCGTTTGCTTGAACCAAGAGATAAACCGGGATAGCCACCTCCATGCTTTGCTAGAAGCTCATACTCTTCGATGGAATCCTTTTGGATCACCGCTCCATCCGAGAATTTGGCGACGTATCGACTTTATCACATATCCGGGAATAAGAGCATTTGAAAGGAATTAGAAGTTGCGAAACAACATACTGAGAACTTACTCGATGTACGGCCGCACTTCTATTAGGTTGTTGAAGATATACACCGAAATGGTCCACCATTATTCGACATCCAACACTATTGATTTCGAAGCACCGACTGGTGTGAGCTTCCCTTTGAATAGGCTGAGGTTGGATCGATCTTTTTCACGGTTGCCATCACTGTATCGAGGCTTCGGATTATGCAAATGACGATTCTTGGCTTTGTAGTGTGCTGTCACGAAGTTTGCCGCCTCCTCAGTAATGAATGCCTCACCCATCGATGCTTTAACTCTATGTTTATTTTTACATTTTGCTCGAAGCGTCTTCTGCATCCTCTCAGTTGCGAAGCACCAAAGATTTTGCACGGGCCCCCCAATCTTGCCTCGATCGGGAGATGCAAAATCAAATGCTGCATTGGATTAAAGAAGCCCGGTGGAAAGATCTTTTCTAACTTGCAGATCAACTCTGGCGCCAACTCTTCCAGTTTGTCTAGCACGTCAGGCGATAGTTCTTTCGCACAAACAGCACGGAAGAAATAGCTCAGCTCTGCCAGTACTAGACATTCATCCCCAGGTATAAAGCCATGCAACATCACCGACATTACCTGCTCAAGGCATATGTGCCAATTAGGACTCTTGAGAACAAATATTTTCAATTTGTCAAGACTCGCTCCCCTCTTTAGATTCGCTGCATACCCATCGGGGAACATCAACTGCATTTTCACCCACAAGATCATTTCCCTCATAGCTGGCCTTCCAATATTGAACCATGCCTTTGGCTTCCTCCAGTTCTTCTTTCCTTTCGGTTTTCGAATGTTTTGTAACGGTCTATCACATAGAGCCTCTTGGTCGACACTAGCCTTAGGATTATCCTTCGACTTCCCCTCTATGCCGAACAATGTACCAAAAAGGGCCTCCGCGATATTCTTTTCAGTGTGCATCACGTCGATGTTGTGTGGGCAAAGGAGGTCTTTAAAGTAAGGCACATACCACAAACATATCTTGTGAGTCTAGTATACCCTTTGAAATACCCTGGACGATCTGGATCTGGCTCGAGAGCGTCTATTTGATCCAGGATCTGTTGGCCTGTCAACGCAGGTGGTGCAGTGTTTTTGACAACTCTACCTTTGATGAAATTCTTCTTGTCTTTTCTGAACTTATGGTTAGGAGTCAGGAACTGTCTATGCATCTCGAAGCAAGAAAACTTGCGACCCGCCTCCAGCCAACGGAACTGAAGAGCTTCCTGGCATGTGGGTCATGGAAACATTCCATGCACACACAAGCCAATGAATAGCGCATATGCCAGCAAGTCATGCATCGAGTACATGTACCACACATGAATTTTGAAGTTGTTTTTTGTAGCGGCGTCGTATGTCTTGATCCCATTATCCCAGGCTTCTTGCAATTCATCCTTAATCGGTTGCATGTACACATTCATATTCTTCCCCGGATATTTGGGCCCTGGAATTATCAACGTCAGGAAAATGTTCTTTCTTTTCATAATCTCTTCGGGGGGAGATTGAGTGGAATGACAAATACAGGCCAACAACTGTATTGTGCTGCCGTCATACCATACACATTGAACCCATCCGTGCTAATGGCAACTCGAGGATGCCTTGGATCTGCTGCTTTATCCTTATGTAATGCATCGAAGTGCTTCCACGCAAAAGCATCTGAAGTGTGTCCCAACATCGGATTCCCATCTGCATCTAGTTCTGTTCTTTTGCCCAATTTATGCCACGTCATCTATCTGGCCGTCTCTTCGACCATGAAAAGACGTTGAAGTCTTGGTATGATTGGTAGATACTGAAGAACATTAATGGTGATTTTGGTCTGACTCTTCTCACCCATACCGTTGTCTACCAGAACATACTTGGAAGCATTGCAAATGGGGCAATAGTTCAAGCCCGCATACTCAAGCCTAAGTAAGGCACATCCATTCTCACAAGTATCTATCTTCTCATAGGGCATCTTAAGCGCATGAAGGATTTTGTCCGACTGGTACAGGTTTGGTGGAAATACATGGCCTTTGGGTAGAAAGCGTCCAAATATCGTCATCATCGCGTCATAGCATTCTCTGCCCAGGTTGAACTAAGCCTTCAGAGCCATTACTTGCGCGATGGCATCCAGCTGACAAAGCTCAGTGTGCTCGTGGAGAGGACGTTTTGAAGACTCCAACATTTCATAAAAGGCCTTTGGAGATTCCTCCATCTCATCGTCCAAATCCCGAGCATCATCAAAGTGTTGCACCGTGTCTTCGATCCGGTACCATGCTCGTCGGTGCGACGATGAACCACCTCAGCTCTGGCACGTTGGGTAGACTCACCATGAAATGTCCATACCGTATAATTAGGCGTAAAACCCAACTTCTGCAGGTGTTTGATCATTTAAACTCTGACTTCTTCTTATAGTTGTCGCAATCGACACAAGGGCACCAGGTTGTTTTCTGTCCATTTGCAAATGCGACTCTCACAAACTCCTTGGTTTTTGTTATCCATTCACGGGTCATGTCTTTCTAACTAGTGTGACCGGTGTACATCCACCCACGATCACGCATCTTGCCTAGCTACTGGACACACAAAAAATATATACATAATTAAGCAAACCATCTTCATCAGTTAACATAGTTTGTTAGTTTTATTACGTTGATGCAACCTAGACGCTAGTAGGTAAAGATAGGTCCTAATCCCACCCGAGTATGTGTATATTGGGTTCGTTTTCCCACGCTCTGCTCCGGATCCGACGCACAATTTTAGCAGCACCTCCCCGCTGTTCTTCTGATACACGTCTCGGCAATAAGCAGAGAGGATGTGTACCTGGAGAATAACAGAGAGGCACTGACGAAATTCTGCATCGGCTCCGGAGCAGAGCATATGGGCAAAAGAACCCAATCTACACATGCTCGGGCTGTCCATGGATAATGTTGGACAATTCGAAAGAATCACGGTTATAAATATGCTAATGAATGCATATTTATAGATGCAACCCTTTCGAATAGGAGACGCATAGTGGTCACGCATACTCATGATTGAAGACACCTATAGCTAGCAAGTTTCATCGGCACGAAGATCGGAACAGAGAAATTTTATTAAGGGTGCCAGGGGAGAAGATGTCATTTGTGCTCACCAGCGAACGCAGCAGGGGAGCTCGTCAAATGCTAGGGGAGGTCGTCAAACAATTCCACATTGAAATTCACCCAATCAACACAAAATATGATGTTTTTTATAAAAAAATGAAAATATGACACCTAGCTCATAATTTACAAAACTATGACCTCCTCGGACTCACGAAGGCCGAAGAGCACCTTTTTGGTTAACAGGAGGCAGAACAGATGTCGAGGGTCGGGGCTCAGTGGAGTCGGGGGTCGGTGGTGTCAGGATTCAGGGGTCGGTGGCATTGGTGGTCGGGGGTCAATGGCGTCGGTGGTCGGGGGTCGGTGGTCGGGGGGTGATGGCGTCAGTGGTCGGGGGTTCAGGGCGTCTGGGGTTGGAGTCGGTGGCGTCGGGGGTTGTGGATCAGTGGCGTCGGAGGTTGGGGGTTAGTGGTGTCAGGGGTTGGGGGATCCTCTCTTCTTCTTCTTCTTCTTCCTCTTCCTCTTCTTCTTCCTCTTCTTCTTCTTCTTCTTCTTCTTCTTCTTCTTCTTCTTCTTCCTCTTCTTCTTCCACTTCTTCCTCGTTTTCTTCTTCTTCTTCTTCCTCATTTGCTAATTATTCTTATTTTTTTCAGAACTAGACCTAAAACTAAAAACTAAACTAAACTAAACATAAACATAAAACTAAAACAAACTAAATCTAAACTAAGCATAAACCTAAAACTAAAAAAATAGAAAAAAACAAGAGGAGCAGGAGGAGCTCACCGCGGGGTAGGGGGGCGGGCTGCCGGTGGAGGAGAGGGCGGTGGAGGAGGGGAGGCCTGCCATAGGGGAGGGGGTGGCGCTGCAGCCTTCCTCACGGCGGTGCTCGGGCGGCCGCTACAGGGGCGGGGCGTCATGGCCGGTGCGGCGGTGCAACAGGGCGACGTTGCCTGGGCGGCGGGGGTGCGGGATGGCGGGCAGACGACAAAGAGCCCAGCTACCGGACTGCCAACGACCACTTTCTTTGCCGTCTGCTAAAATACGGCAAAGAAGCTTTGTCGTCTGCTAGCAGACGGCAAAGAAAGTGGCCGTTAGCAGTCTGGTAGCTGGGCTCTTTGCCGTCCGCTAGCAGACGGCAAAGCTTCTATGCCGTCCGCTAGTACACGACAAAGATCTGGCTGATGGCAAACATGATCTTTGCCGTTAGCAGCATCTTTGTCGTAGCTTTCTGCGAGCCGATGGCAAAGACCTTCTTTGCTCTGAGCTAGTAGACGGCAAAGATGCTGATTCCAGTAGTGATCCTAAGACCATGAAGAAGAGCTTCGTATTCAGCGGCATTATTGGAATCGGCATACATGATTTGCAACACATATCTTACGTTGTCGCCTATGGGGGATGTGAGGATAACTCCAGCCCCCAAACCGGCTAAGGTCTTGGATCCGTCCAATGGGAGTATGCAGTATACTCCTTAGGGGGCTCGACCTTTGTCCATTCAGCCAAGAAGCCTGCTAGTACCTGTGATTTAATGGTGCGACATGGCTTGTAGTTTATTTATTAGGGAAGGACCTCAATGGCCCATTTGGCTATGCGACAGGTAGCGTCCCTGTTGTTGATTATATCATTCAAGGGGACTTCCGATGCCACTGTTACCGCACACTCCTGGAAGTAGTGTCAGAGTTTCCTCGATGCCATGAATATTGTATAGGCTTTTTTTGATAATGTAGGTAGCTGAACTTGCACTACCTTAGTACCTCTGACACATAATATACCGGCTTCTGAGTTAGTACCTCTGACACATAATATACTTGCACTACGTTAGGAACTTGCACTGTGTTAGTCCCTCCTCATCTCGTTCAACGACGAGCACCGCATTGACTACCTTGTTAGTGGCCGATATGTATAACAACATGGGCTCACCGGCACCTGGTGCCATGAGTATGGGATTGGTTGCCAGTATTGTTTTGATTTCTTCCAACGTAGCTGCTGCTTCATCAGTCCATCCAAAATTGTTTGTCCGTTTCAGCAGCTTATAGAGCAGCAAAGCTTTTTTTCCGAGGCGGGAAATAAAGCGGTATAACGCAAATACGCACCCGGCTAGTCTCTGGACATGCTTCAGATCTATGGGGATTGCAAGTTCTGATAGAGCATGGATTTTAGCTAGCATTGCCTCTATTCCTCTATGGGAGACAATGAATCCAAGCAGCTTGCCCGAGGGAACTCTGAATACACTTTTTTCCGGATTGAGTCGTATATCATATTCGCGCAAATTAGCGAAAGTTTGACGGAGGCCATTATTCAACTGATCGAGGTGTTTGGTTTTGATTACCACATCATCGACATATGCCTTAACAGTCTTTCCGACCTGTGTGGCGAGGCAGGTTTGGATCATGCGCTGGTATGTGGCCCCGGCGTTGTTTTAGCACGAAGGGCATCGTGTTGAAGCAAAATGGCCCGTAGGGGGTGATGAATGTGGTAGCCGCCTGATCGGATTCCTTCATTTTAATTGAGAGGTATCCGGAGTAAGCGTGAAGGAAACACAACAAATCGTGTCCGGCTGTAGCATCAATGATCTGCTCTATGCGTGGTAAAGGGAAAGGGTCCTTGGGGAATGCTTTGTTGACGTCTTTGAAATCAACACACAACCGCTAGTATTTTTCTTTCTTAGGTACCATCACTAGGTTTGCTAGCCACTCAGGGTGTTTGATGTCCTGAATAAATCTGGCCTCAAGCAATTTTGCTAATTCTTCACACATGGCTTGCCGTTTGGATTCGGAGAAGCGGCGCAAGGTCTGTTTCACGGGCTTAAAGCCTCGTATAATGTTCAAGGTGTGTTCAGCGAGCCGACGTGGGATAACGTGCATATCAGAAGGAAATTTAGCGAGCCAAGCGAAAATGTGCCAATTTTCACGGAGGAAATTCCGCAATGCTTCATCCATAAGGGGATCGAGCTAGGCTCCGATGGATGCTGTTTTATTGGGGTCCTTTGGATGCTCCTGAAATTTGATGATTTTCTCTGCGGGTTTAAAGGACTTGGACTTGGGCCTTTCGCTAAGGATCACATCGACACTATTAACTGTCGACCGTAGAGCGGTCAATTCCTCGGCGTTAAAAGTTTCCGCTAATGCCTCGAGGGCGAGTGTTGTTGTTTTGTTTTCGGCCTGGAGGGCTATATTCTGATCAGTGGCGAGCGTGATCACTCCATTTGGTCCTGGCATTTTGAGTTTCATGTACCCGTAATGGGGTATAGCCTGGAACTTTGTAAAGGCGTCATGTCCTAACATGGAGTGATAGCCACTCGGGAAGGGGATGATGTGGAAGAGAAGTTCTTCGGATCGGTCATTTTCGGGCATGCCAAACACAACGTCCAGGATGATACATCTGGAATAACGTCCCTCTTTCCCTTGGATAATTCCCCGGAAGGTTGTCTTGCTATGTTTGATGCGAGATTGGTCGAACTGCATTTTCTCGAGAGTTGCCTCGTAAATGAGGGTTAGACCAACCTTCGTCCATGATCACCTTATGTAGTCTGTATCCATCAATGATGTGATTCAAGACTAGAACGGCCGGTGAATGTCTGGGAAGGATGGGCGGTTAATCAGTGTCCCCGACAGTAATCGGTACGTCTGCCCATGGGCTAGTAGGCGCCATGTGGTAGACTTGCTCGTGCTCCCTAAGAGCTCTTTTACGCCTTCTCCTCGAGGGGGAGATCTCATAGACCGTCAGGACTTCGTCATCGAATCTGTTTGGCAAAGGAGAGTGCCTGTTCAACGGAGGTGTGTCAAGGATAGCCTCGCCACTTTTTGTGACTTGCCTGATGACCCAGCAAGCAAGAAGGCTATGACTAGGGTTTGTGTTCAACAACACGAATTGATGGGACAAGGTTTATCTAAAAGTCCATCGAGTACGGTGCCGGTCCCAGAAAGGGAATTGTTTCTTTTTTCGACGGGTTCATGCCTAGCTGGCCAATTTGGAGGTACCCTCTTTCTTCGAACTCCTCTAGGGTGTTCGGAGAATTTTGGTTCCGAGAACAACCACTCAGATTGCTAGACACTCTCCATGGCAGAGTACTTATGTACCAATTTGGATAACTCCAAAAAGTCGTTTATGCGTCGGCAGGCCAGGGCATTAAGAATCCCTTCATCATAACAATTGCTGATGAAAATTGCCTTTACTTTTTGGTCACTAAGACCTTTTACTCTGCTCCTAGCGAGGAGGAGTCTTGCCCAAAAGTGGTGGACTGATTCTCCTTTTATTTTTTTGATATCCCGAAAGTCCGAAGGCATGGGCTCTGGCACGGTACTTCGATAATCGTATTGGGCGGTGGGTGGGAAAAAAATCGTTCCCTGCCGCAACGAGTGTTCGGAAGTGTTGTTTCCGAATCATGCGACGGGTCCTGGACCGGTGACGGTCCGTCTTTAAAGCAATTCCCTGCCTCTAATTCTCCGACGGGGTCTTGGAGATCGTGGATGGGGGTATAAACGATTTTCAATTCTGGCTGTCGGGCAGAATCTGCGGCTGGACACTCGACGGTGGTGACGAGGTGGGTGACCGGAGGGACATGAATCTCCCTGTCATCGGGTGTGATTCTGAGCTGATCATAGATCGTAACCTGGTCATCCAATAAATGCATAGCTTCGATCCGATCGAACAACTCGTTTAAGAACGAGGCAATGACGGGATGCGTGTCGCTGATACGAGTGGATTCGTCAAGCGGTGTGACGGTTCCAGAGTTATGCCGAAGCGGATCCGTGTTCCGTTCCTCCATGGAACCTGATGCATTGGACGTCGAAGCATCTAGATTATAGATTTTCCTTTGAAGGTTGAGGGTTCCATCGGAACGACTGTTTCCCGTGAATTAGCCACAAACTCTAGGGTTCCAAACTTAATGGGGAAACCTTCCCGTCTGACTATGATGGTCGACCGGGCCGGCGTGTGACAAGATGTCATTGCCGATGAAATTCTTTTCGGGGGCGAGAGCCCCCTCGATACAGATCTCGGTACTTGCACCAGGGCGAGCCATCGATTCCTTCGGCGCTCAGAAAGGAACTCTCAATGAAAGCACCAATGTCGGTGTCAAAACCGGCGGATCTCGGGTAGGGGGTCCCGAACTGGGAGACTAGGATCGATGGTAACAGAAGATGAAGGGGACACGAGTTTACCCAGGTTTGAGCCCTCCAATGGAGGTAATACCCTACGTCCTCCTTGATTGTATATTGATGGTGTAAGGGGTTATAGAGTTGATCTACCCCGAGATCGTATTTCTAACCCTAGATGAGTTGTTCTGGGCCTAGGGGTGTCCTTGGCTTACACATGGTCGGTTACATGCAGAAGAGATAACTTGCCTAACTATAGCTAATAACTTGGAGAGAACGTCTTGACTCCATGAAGCTTCTGTCCTAGCGCAGGTGGTCCTCGATCCTTCGATGCCAGCCTTGCGGCTCATACAGTCCATCCCATGAACAATGGGTCGGCTATCCAAGGAACCCTTAATCTAGGACTCCCTCACTAACCATAGACATGAGTTGTCATTTGATAACGGGGTCACATCATTAGGTGAATGATGTGATGGGCAAGACCCTACCGTAATCATATCATTTGATCATATTAGTTTATTGCTACTGCTTTCTTCGTGTCAAGTATCTATTCCTAATACAATGAGATCATGCTACTCCCTGGCACCAGAGAAATGCCTTTAGTGTATCAAACTTCACTTTGTAACTGGGTGATCATAAAGGTACTCTATAGGTATCTCCACGGGTGACTGTTGGGATGGCATGGATCGAGACTGGGATTTGTCACTCCATATAATGGAGAGTTATCTATGGGCCCTCTCGATAATACAACATCACAAGAAGTTTGCAAGCAATGTGGCTGAGGAGTTAATCACGGGATCTGGTATTACCGAACGAGTGAAGAGACTTGTCGGTAACGGGATTGAACAAGGTTTGGAGATACCGACGATCAAATATCGGGCAACTAACATATCGCTGGACAAAGGGAACTGCATCTTTGACATTGTCGTTCGACCGATAATGATCATCATGGAATATGTGGGAACCAGTATGGGCATCCAGGTACCCCTATTGATTATTCACTAAAGAGGTTTCTCAGTCATGTCCACATGATTCTCGAACCCGTAGGGTCCACACGCCTAAAGTTCGGTGATGCTAGAGTAGTATTGGGATACTCACGGTTGTGATAGAATGTTGTTCGGAGTCCCCTATGAGATCCCAGACATCATGAGGAGATCCGGAATGTTCCGGAGGTAAATATTCATATATGGGAAGTCACATTTTGTCTACCAAAAATGTTTCGGGGTTTATCGGTATTGTTCCGCAAAGCTTCCGGGATAATTTAGAAGGTTCTAGAGTGGGGCCCACCTGCACGAAGACCCACATGGATGTCGGTAGTGGGGAAAGTCCCACACCCGTGGTCTAGGCGCATCAAGATCCCCCCTTAAAAGGAATAGGATCATATCTCAAAAGGATAAGATCGAGATCCCTCAGAAAGGGGGATAGTGATTGGTGGGGAAGGAAAGGAGGGATTTCCTTCCTCCCCCCTTGACCAATGGCCCTAGGGGCTTGGCGGGTAATCCACCAGCACCTCACATGCCTATATAAAGATGGGGAGGCTCAAGGGGGATGCACAACCTCCCACGGCCGTGGCCCTCCTCCCGTATCTCTTGTTGCTTCCATGTATGTTGTTTCGGAGACGCTTGGTGAAGCCCTACCGACACTGCGACACCACCATCTCGACCATTCCGTCATGCTGGTTGAGATCACATATACTTCTTCTCCTTCTCTTGCTGGATCAAGACGAAGGATACGTCATCGAGCCGCACGCCTGTTGAACGCGGAGGCGTCATTCGTTTGGCGCTAGATCGGATCGGACCGCGATTGAATCATGAAGAGTACGACTAGATCAACCGCATTATATACGCTTCTGCTTAGCGATCTACAAGGGTATTTAGATACACCCCCTGTCTTAGCTATGAAGCTCCACGGGTAGATCTCCCGTGTGCATCGGAATTTTTGTCTCCCATGCAGCGTTCCCCAATAGTGGTATCAGAGCTAGGTCTATGCGTAGATGATATGGGCGAGTCGAAGAAAAAAGACTTTGTGGGCTTTCATGTTCAGATTGCTTACCTGTAACACCCCAAAATGTAATCATGTTTTTATTAATTTAAAATTTGGCCAGAAATAAAACTTTATATTATTTTGCCCTCCTGCTGATTTCAGAACCTTACTTTCAATAATTATTCCCTCCAAGTATAGATTTTTGGAAAGTAAATTTGGTCTTGAATAT
Organism: Hordeum marinum; assembly: GCA_022496015.1. NCBI lineage: Eukaryota > Viridiplantae > Streptophyta > Magnoliopsida > Poales > Poaceae > Hordeum > Hordeum marinum. The sequence goes on along the minus strand of CM039674.1, from coordinate 143,904,995 downwards.
TTTCCTTCAATCTTCTTATTACATTTACAATTTTATTAGGAACAACTTTTCTAATAAAACTTGCCCACACCTAATTTTTTAATAGTATTTTCAAATTTGAATATATCGTGTTGTACCACAACCTATTTAAATATTTCTTTAAAAATCCTACAAAAATTTGGAGATGTCAGGAGATATGTGGGATTCATTTTTTTACAAAAAAACATTGGTGTCATTTGTATTTTTTGAGCAAAACAACTTCATTTCTATTCTGGTCCAGTTTGACAGTTTGAACAACAACCCCATTCTATCTTACCCTAATGACCATGAGATTTTTCCTGCTCATATTCCTTCCAACTAAACCCTTAATTCCAAGAGATCAGCCCCTAATTCCAATTTTTAGTTGGACAAATTTCCCCCCTTCATTTTTTGTCCACAATTTTTTTTCACCAAAACTTGCATTAACAAGTTCTCTTTTTTCCCCAACTAACCTCACCACCCTATTTAGCATCCAAAGAGACCCCATCATGCCAAGTTTCATCCTTAGAATATCCCCATAGGTGGCTCTGGCATTTTGTCAAACACCTAGGGTGCATGCCCAGAATTGGCATGATTTTTATTTTACACACTGAGCTTGCCCCTATGACCAGACCAAAATGTCCACAATACCTAAGCTACCCCCAAGAATGACCCTGTTCAATCCCATGATTATCAGAGCCATCTAGACCATCGTGGCATTTTGTCAAACAGGTGTCGCGCATGTCCGGAGCGTGAGCAGAGCGTGCATTTTGCACGTGCTCGCGCGTGAGCCGACGCGTCCCCTGTCTCTTCCCTGCTTGCAGAGCCGCTAGTGCCCCTCCCCGCCCGCTAGTGCTGCCAAGCCCCAACCGACCTACCCTCGCGCGCTACAACAACCGTCATGTCCCGGCGGGCCAGAAGCTAGCCACCATCACCGTCTGCTGTTGTCGATGTCATACGGGCCACCTGGCGTTCCCCCAACCCTCCAACTCATCGATCCTATCCCCGTCTGTGTTGCCTTCCCCGACAAGCCCAGCCAGCTAGGCCTCACCTACCCTATTCAGCAATACACCGTACAGAGAGGCCATAGTGAAATATATCACTAATCACTGGTAGGCATGTCACTTGGTCCGGGGGCATGGGTGTTCCGGTTGGAACGAGGGGGTAGCGCCCCTATTTGCGTGCATTATAAATTTTGTGATCGCATGCTATTCGAGATTGTGGTCTCCCCACTTATAGTTTTACTTAACGAATGTCGGGTGTGATTCCAAGCATCCGGAAGTTAAGCTGGTGTGTGAGGGTCAGGTGTGTTTTCAACTTAAAGACCGTAAGCGCAATTAGTCTCGGGATGATTAAGGAAATCCGTTACTCGTGCGTAAAGAGTACACCCTCTGAATAGCATACATCTATTCGAATAGCTGTGTCCACGGTTAAGGACTACAGTCCGGGATAGGTCAAGTGTCGGTCTTAGAGTCAGTCTTTGGAGGAAAACTTTCAAACCAGAAACTTTGGTCATGAATGGTGACAGATGATATCTATGATTATTATAGTTATGGACTAACCATTTCTATTATATTTATTGTGGAATGTCACCTGGGATGGTCCTACCTCCTCGATACTCCTGATATTATTCAATTTCATTATAAGCCCTTTATGTGGCGTCACTCAGACGCCCGACTATTGCATGCTTGTTATTTATTTTCATTATAAGCCCTTTATGTGGCGTCGCTCATATGCCCAATTGTGGCATGCACGTTATTTATTTTCACTATAAGCCCTTTATGTGGCGTCAGTCAGATGGCCGACTGTGGCATGCATGTTATTTACTTTCATTATAATCCCTTTATGTGGCTTCGCTTAGACGCCCGACTGAGGCATGTTTTATATTCTTACCATTTCAAGGCATCCTCCAGACACCTAATTGGATTATTCTATTTTCATTCACTGATTGCTTATTTATTTTTATATGAATTATCTACTTACTTATATCGTGAATTTATCTTATGATTGAATAATCATAAATTGTTCCAGTGTATGATTACCACCTGATATATTATATCTGTTTTCAGGATGTTTGCGAGTACATTTAAAGTACTCATCGGCTTGCCCCTGGCTATTGTCTTGGCCATATTGCATATTTGGAGAGGAGCACAATGACGAAAACCCTGGAACCTAGGCATCGAAGATAACAGCCGAGCGAGATAGGAGTTATCTAGGTCAACTATTCCTGTGGGAAATGGAGTCCCATAGATGCTCAGGATCGACAAACCGCTTCCGCCATCATCCACTAGAAAACCTTGTTGTACTCCATAGACCATCCTGGTCTTGTAATTTAGATTTTGTATATTTTGTTGGAATTCTATATCAAGAATGTATCCAACAGCTAACACTAATCTTGGGGCTGGTGAGCACAAGGACTAGTTACTGGGAAATTAATATCCTGGAAAGCCGGTCCTAACATTACCTCCTTAGTCTTATTTTCATTCAGCGGCATTGTGGGATCAAGCGGCCCGGAACAACCTTACGCGTCCACGTACGAGAGACTGGTTCCATCGACTGACATGCAACTTGTTGCATAAAGATGGTTGGCTGGTGTCTGTCTCTCCTACTTTAGTTGAATCGTATTCGACAGGGGCGGTCCTTATGGAAGGTTAAATAGCAACTTGAATATCACCGTTTTGGCTTTGCGTAGGTAAGAACAGTTATTAGTAATTTCCCATAGCAGCTACATAAAACTTGCAACAACAAAGTAGAGGACGTCTATCTTGTTTTGTAGGGCATGTTGTTATGTGATACGGCCCAAGACGCGTGATGTGACATATGTGATGTATGAGATGATCATGTTTTGTATAGATTATCACGACTTGCATGTTGATTCGTACGACAACCGGTAGGAGCCATAGGGTCGTCTTAAATTTATTTTTGCCATTTTGTTTTGCTTTATTGCTATGAGTTAGCAATAGTTGTAGAAGCAATAGTTGGTGTGACAACCATACGACGACCCAATGATGGAGATCATGGTGTCATGCCGGTATTGATGGAGATCATGCCGATGCTTTGGAGATGGAGATCAAAAGCACAAGAAGATGATGGACATATCATGCCACTTAGATGATTTGCATGTGATGTTTATCCTTTTATGCATCTTATTTTTCTTAGGACGACAACAACATGATAAGATGACCCCTCACTAAAATTTCAACATAAAATTGCGTTCTCCCCAAGTATGCTCCATTGCAATGGTTCGTCGTTTCGAAGCACATCGTGATGATCGGGTGTGATAGACTCTGTGTTCTCATACAACGGGTGTAAGCCAGATTTACGCACGGGAAATACATGGGTTAAACTTGACGAGCGTAGAATGTATATACATGACCTCGGAACACAGGAGGCCGAAAGGTCGAGCATGAGTCATATAGCAGATATGATCAAGATCGAGATGTTTTCCATTGAAACCACCTCATATCGCGTGATAATCGGCCTTGGGTCGGTGGATTTGGATCATGTCACACTTATTCAAGGTTAGGGATGTTTATTTGAGTGGGAGTTATGTATTTGCAAATTATGTTGTAGATCAATGTCTCTTGTTGTAGCTCCCCTGTTTTTGATACGTTCCTAGAGAAAACTAAGTTGAAAGATAACGATAGCAATTATGCATACTAAGTCCGTGATCTGAGTATTGTCCCCATTGTTGCATAGAAGTCTTATGTCCTTGACACACCGCTCGTTGCGCCACCCACTAAATGTTGTCTGTAGGTGTTGTGAACATTTGAGAGGGACATTTTGATGACTAATTGATAATTGAATGTGTCATGCATTACGGCTTAGAATTTAGGCTCCAAACATGTTTTGAATGTCACGGAACATATGAGATGTTCCAAGAGCTAAGATTGGAATTTCAGGCTCACGCTCGTGTTGAGAGGTATTAGACCTCCGACAAGTTCTTTGCCTACAAGATGGAGGAGAATAGCTCAATCGGTGAGCATGTGCTCAAAATGTCTTGGTGCTATAGTCGCTTGAATCAAGTGGGAGTTAATATTGGTAGATAGGATAGTGATTGAAAGAGTTCTCCAAGTCACTGCCACTAAGCTACTTGATCTTCATCATGAACTATAACATTCAAGGGATAGAAGATGATCCTTGAGTTATTCGCGCAGTTTTACGCCGCGAAGGTAGAAATCAACAAGGAGCATCAAGTGTTGATGGTAAGACCACTAGTTTCAAGAAGGGGAAGGGTAAGAAGGTAAACTTCAAGAATGGCAAGCTAGTTGCTGCTCCTGTGCTAAAACCCAAGGTTGGACCCAAACTCGATACTGAGTGCTTCTATTGTAAGAGGGAACGGTCACTGAAGCGGAATTATCTCCGATACTTGGCAGATAAAAAGGCCCGCAACGTCAACAAAAGTATATTTGATATACATGTTATTGATGTGTACCTTATTTATGATCGTATTTGCCCCTGTGTATTTGATACCAGTTCAGTTCCTAATATTTGTAACTCAAAACAGGAGTTGCAAAATAAATAGAGACTAGATAAGGGTGAGGTGATCATTTGGTGTTGGAAGTGTTTCCAAGGTTGATGTGATCACCATCACACGCTCCCTCTACCTTTGGGATTAGTATTGAACCTCAATAAATGCTATTTGCTGTCTGTGTTGAGCATGAACATGATTAGATCATGTTTATTGCAATACAGTTATTCATATAAGTCGGAGAATAATGGTTGTTTTGTTTACATGAATAATACCTTCTATGGTCATGCACCCAATGTGAATGGTTTATTGAATCTTGATCGTAGTGATACACATGTTCATACTATTGATGCCAAAAGATGCAAAGTAAATATTGATAGTACCACATACTTGAAGCACTGTTGCTTAGGTCATATTTGTGTAAAGCGCATGAAGAAGCTCCATGCTGATGGATCTTCAGACGCACTCGATTTTGAATCGCTTGAGACATGCGAACCATTCCTAATGGGCAAGATGACTAAGACCCAGTTTTCCGGTACGATGGAGCGGGCAAGTGACTTATTGGAAATAATACATATTGATGTATCCAGTCCAATGAGTGTTGAAGCATGCGGTGAATATCATTATTGTCTTACCTTCATAGATGATTTGAGTAGATACAGTGTCATTTACTTGATGAAACACAAGTCTCAAATTTTGAAAAGTTCAAGCAATTTCAGAGTGAAGTTAAGTACCATCATGATTAGAAGATAAAATGTCTACAATATGATCGCGGGGATAAATATCGGAGTTACGAGTATGGTATGCAATTTAAGACAGTGTGGGATTGTTTCACAGCTCACGCCCCCTGGAACACGATAGTATGATGGTGTGTCCGAACGTCGTAATCGTACTCTATTGGATATGGTGCGATCTATGGTTTCTCTTGTAGATTTGCCACTACCGTTTTGGGGTTATGCAGTAGAGGCAACTACATTCACTTTAAATAGGGCACCATCTATATCCATTGAGACGACAACATATGAATTATGGTTTGGCGACAATCCTAAGCTGTCGTTTCTTAGAGTTTGGAAATGCGACACTTATGTCTGATAAGCTGGAACCCAAAGCGGAAAAGTGCATCTTCATAAGATACCCTAAAGTAATAATTTGGTATAGCTTCTATCATAGATCCCAAGGCAACGTATTTTTTTGCCAAGAATGGATCCTTTCAATAGAAGGAGGTTCTCTTGAAAGAAGTGAGTAGGAGGAAGGTAGAACTTGATAAGTTTGTCGAACCTTCACTTGAATTGGAAAGTAGCGCATGACAGAAAGGTATTCATGTAATGCATACACCAATTTAAGAGGAAGCCAATGATGATGATCATGAAACTTCATATCAAGTTACTACCAAACATTGTAGGTCGACAAGGTCACATACTGCCCCTGAGTGGTTTGGTAATCCTATTTAGGAAGTCATGTTGTTAGACAACGATGAGCCTACGAACTTTGAGGAAACGATGGCAGGCCCGAATTCCAACAAATGGCTAGAGGCCATGTAATCCGAGATAGGATCCATGTATGAAAGCCAAGTGTGGACTTTGGTAGACTTGTTCGATGACTGGTAGGCCATTAAGGATAAATGGATCTTTAAGAAGAAAGACGCTGGTACTAATGTCACTATCTCTAATGCTCAACTTGTCGGAAAGAGGTTTCCGACAAGTTGAATGAGTTGACTATGATGAGACTTTCTCACTCATAGCATTTGCTGCATTTTGCAATTATGAAATCTGGCAGATGGATGTCAAAACATCGTTTCCTTAACGATTTCCTTGAGGAAAGGTTGTATGTGATACAACCAGAAGGTTTTGTTGATCCTGAGGATGCTAAAAGGCATGCGAGCTCCGGCAATCCTTCTATGGACTAGTGCAAGTAGCTTGGATTATTAATATGTTCTTTGATGAGGTTATCAAAGCTCTTTTGGGTTTATAAAAAGTTTATGAGAAACTTGTATTTACAAGAAAGTGAGTGGGAGCACTATAGCATTTCTAATAAGTATATGTGGATGACATATTGTCGATCTAAAATGATGTAGAATTTCTATAAAGCATAAAGGGTTGTTTGAAAGGAGTTTTTCAAAGGAAGACCTAGAAAAAGTTGCTTAAATATTGGGCCTCAAGATATATAGAGATAGATCAAGACGCGTGATAATACTTTCAATGAGTAAAGTCCTTCACAATATTTTGAAGGAGGCCAAAATGGATCAGACAAAGAAGTAGTTCTTGCATGTATTGTAAGGTGTGAAGTTGAGTAAGACTGAAAGCTCGAGCACGACAGAAAAAAGATAAAGGACGAAGGTCATCCCGTATGCCTTAGCCATAGGCTCTATAAGGTATGTCATGCTTTGTACCGCACCTGATGTGTGCCTTGCCACGTGTTTGGCAACGGGGTACAAGAGTGATCTAGGAGTGGATCACTAGACAACAGTCAAAATTATACTTACTAACATAGAACTAAGTAAATATTTCTCGATTATGGAGGTGATAAAGAGTTTGTCGTAAAGGGTTACGTCAATGTAAGCTTCGACACCGATCCAGATGGGTCCGAGTTGCAAACTAGATACGTATAGTGGAGCAATCATTTGGAATACCTCCAAGTGGAGCATGATATGAGCATCTACAGGATAACGTAAGGATTTGCGAAGTACACATGGTTCTGAATTTTGCACATCCGTGGACTAAAACCTCTCTCGGAAGCAAAACATTATCAAACCGCAAAACACGTTGGGTGTGAATCACATGGCAATGTGAACTAGATTATTGACTCTAGTGCAAGTGGGAGACTGTTGGAAATATGCCCTAGAGGCAAAAATTAAATTTGTATTATCATATTTCCCTGTTCATGATAATTGTTTATTACCAATGCTAGAATATTATTGATCGAAAACTCAGATACATGTGTGGATACATGGATAACACTGTGTCCCTAGTAAGCCTCTAGGAGACTAGCTTGTTGATCAAAGATGGTTAAGGTTTACTAACCATTGACATGAGTTGTCATTTGATAACGGGGTGACATCATTAGGAGAATTATGTGATCGACAAGACCCAACCGTAAGCATAACATTTGATCATATTACTTTATTCCTATTGCTTTCTTCATGTTAAGTATCAGTTCCTAAGACCATGAGATCATGCAACTACCTGGCACTAGAGGAATTCCTTCTGTGTATCAAAGGTCACTTCATAACTCGATGATCATAAAGGTACTCTACAGGTATCTCCAAGGGTGACTGTTGGGTTGGCATGGATCGAGACAAGGATTTGTCACTCCGTATGACAGAGAGGTATCTTTGGGCCCTCTCGGTAATACAACATCACAAGAAACTTGCAAGCAATGTGACTAAGGAGTTAGTCACGGGATCTTGTATTATGGAATGAGTAAAGAGGCTTTCTGGTATCAAGATTGAACTACGTATGGAGGTACCGACATTCGAATCTCGGGCAACTAACATACTGCTGGACAAAGGGAACTGCATACGGGATTGACTGAATCCTTGACATCGTGGTTCGACCCATAATGATCTTCATGGAATATGTGGGAATTAGTATGGGAAACCAACATCCCAATATTGATTATTGACTAGAGAGGTATCTCATTCATGTCCACATAATTTTTGAACCCGTAGGGTCCGCACGCATAATGTTCCGTGATGCTAGAGTAGTATTGGGATATTCATTTTGGTGATCGAATGTTTTTATGAGTCCTGGATGAGATATTGGACGTCACGACGAGCTCTAGAATGGTCCGATGATAAACATACATATATGGTGTCGGTGCACTAGGACTAGGGGTACCTAGTGCCACTTACTTATGCACATGCAGTAGTAGCAAAACCCATCAACATAAATACAGTCAAAACCAGTCCAGACTAGAGAAGCTGATCTATGTGAGATGAGGGAGTGCATCAAGAAGACGGAGCCAGCTTTCAAGACCAAGATTCTGACAAAACAACCAATGTTGGGTAAGCAATGCAGACAAGGTCTATGCAATGGCCCAGGATGGGCCCAAACCGTGCCAGTCAGGTCCCGAGTGCCTGCCGGGACCAAAGCAAAAAACATCTTCACCCCTCGGCAGGCGGGAGACGCTTGGCCACCGCTCCAACGCACCGTAACACTAGTCATTTGTAGATGCGGTGTCGAGCCCTCAGGTGGCTAAGTGGCTCTCTCTAAACACATGACGACTCATTGGAAGACAGATTATGCCCGCTTGACACCCGTCAATTGGTGTGTCAAGATATTGAGCAATAGTTAGATAAAGCGGTGGTAAAAGCCTGCCGGGAATGCATTCCCGCATGCCACTGTTGTCAAGATATTTATGTTATTTTGTCCTAAGTTCCAGAGTTAGCTATGATATCACTGTTGGCTATCTAATCACTAGATAATGTCTTCTTTGCCACTGTGGTTGCCCCTTGAGCTATAAAAGGAGGCCCGAGGAGACCTAGTAGAGGATTTAGACCCTTGGACACTTGTACTCTATAGCAGCTCTCTCAATGGTTACCCTTGTCGGGTTTGAGCATTGCGTGTGCTTTGTGTTCCTCCGACCAATCCACCAAACCATGAGTAGAGTTTCACGCTTCTTAGCGGCCCGAACCTGGGTAAAACACTAGCGTCTCATCATCGGGATGCCTCACCACCTCTATTCTTTGGGCAACGTGACCTCACTCCTACCGAACCACAAAGGGGCCCAAGGCCCCATAGGTGATCGTGTGCATTGATACGTCTCCAATGTATCTATAATTATTGATTGTGTCATGCTATTATATTATCTATTTTGGATGTTTTATATGCATTAGTAGCTATTTCATATTATTTTTGGGACTAACTTATTAATCTAGAGCCTAGTGCTAGTTTTTGTTTTTTCCTTGTTTCTAAGTATTGTACATATGGAATATTAAACGGAGTCCAAATGGAATAAAATATTTGTGATGATTTTTTGTGGAACGAAAGAGATCTACAAGGCTTGGAGTGCAAGGCAAGGACCTTGCCAGGAGGTCACAAGCTAGGGGCGCGGCCACCCCCCACCCCCGGTTGTGCCTGGCAGGCTTGTCACCTCCTCGCAGGTCTCCTAGACCTAATCTTCATCCTATAAAACCAAATTATCCCCCAATACCAAAAATATCCACGCAAATACTTTTCCGCCACCGGAAGCCTCCATTCCTGAGAGATCCAAACTTGGAGCCTTTTCTGGTAATCTGCAGGAGGGGGATTCGAACACGGAGGGCATCTATATCAACTCCATTGCCCCCGCGATGATGCATGAGTAGTCCACCACAGACCTACGGGTCGAAAGCTAGTAGCTAGATGGCTTCTTCTCTCTATTTGTGCTTCAATACCATGTTCTTCATGATCTTCATGGAGATCTGTCCGATGCATTGTTGAGGAAATTGTTAACTGGTAGATGCTCGGCTTGTTGGCGAGTAGGGGATTAATAGGCTAATCAGCAAGTTAATCGGCGATTTAATCAATTAATTGGGTGATTAATCACTTAATCGGCACTCCGTGACCCCACGAGTAGGAATGAATCGGCAAGTTAACTGGTTAATCGGATGAATTCTTCAACAGGGATCCGATGTAATACTCTTTTGTGGTGTGTTTGTCGAGATCCAATGAATTGTGGGTTTATGTTCAGATTATCCATGAATATTATTTGAGTCTTTTTTGAATTCTTATATGCATGATTTCATATCTTTGCAAGTCTCTTCGAGCTATTGGTTTAGTTTGGCCAACTAGATTGGTAACTCTTGCAATGAGAGAAGTGCTTAGTTTTGGGTTCAATCTTGCGGTGTCCTCACCCAGTGACAAAGTAGGGGTAGTGAGGCACGTATTGTATTGTTGCCATCAAGGGTAACAAGATGGGTTTTCCATCATACTGCTTGAGTTTATCCCTCTACATCATGTCATCTTACCTAATGCATTACTCTGTTCTTCATGAACTTAATACTCGAGATGCAGGCAGGAGTTGGTTAATGTGTGGAGTAATAGTAGTAGATGCAGAATCGTTTCGGTCTACTTGACATGGACGTGATGCCTATATGCATAATCATTGCCTTGGTATCTTCATAATTATTCACTTTTATATCAATTACTCGACAATATTTTGTTCACCTATCGTGATACTTTCCTTCAAGAGAGAAGCCTCTAGTGAAACCTATGTCCCCCGGGTCTACTTTCTATATTATATTTTTAGATCTATAAACCAAAAATACCAAAAATACCTTGCTGAAATTTATTTAGTTTTTACTTTCTGCAATCTTTTACATCTATCTCTATAGATCTAATCCTTGCAAATAACCCGTGAAGGGATTGACAACCCCTTTATAGCGTTGGGTGCAAGAGTTTGATTGTTTGTGTAGGTGCATCCATTGGTGACTTGCTTGTTCCTCCTACTGGATTGATACCTTGGTTCTCAACAACTGAGGGAAATACTTATCTACTTTGATGCATCACCCTTTCCCATTCAAGGGAAAACCAAGACACGCTCAAGAGGTAGTAAGAAGGATTTCTGGCGCCGTTGCCGGGGAGGATACACATCAAGCCTACCAAGTACTCATCACAAACACATCTCTTGCATTTACTTTATTTCCCATTTGCCTATCGTTTCCTCTCCCCCACTTCTAAAACAATTTTCAGAAAATACCAAAATGATTTGTCTTTTTATTCGCCCTTCTTCCATTCGCCTCTTCGTTTGCCGTTTGTTTGCCTGCATGTTATATCGATTTGTTGCCACCATGTCTGAATCTCGGAAGATTATCATTGAAAATTTTGAGGGTATTACTAGTGCTAATCTTGAGAAAAATTTGTATCTTGCTCTTTAGATAATGAAGCTAAACCTCCTCCTAATTATAAAGATAAAAAATTTCAAGTGGGAGACAGTGATATTACTGGGAAGAGTGTTATTCAATAGTTCTTTGATTGTACTAGAGTAATGCCTATGAACGAGAATTCTATTCTTCTTAGCATAAATTGATATGCTGGTGCCATTGCCATGTTTGTTAAAAAATTGGAAAGGAAATTTGTTCACCTTCATCCTGCTTTGCAAGAAGTGTTTTATGAACTTCCTAAAATTAATCATCCTAAGGCCAACAAGATTGCCACGATCATCCTTGTGGAGATTTGATTTTATCATACAAGAAGCTAGGGAAATTTTTGCTTTCTGTAAAAAGGATATTGAACACCCTCCGATTAAAGAAATCCTACACAATAAAGAAACCTTGCGTGGCTTTTTGTCTGGGGATTATCAATCTTACCATTATAATCTTAGCAGAAGAGTTCAATATTCCGAAATTACCCAAACTATTTACCTTGAAACCTATGATGAATTTGGTTGGATCACTAGGGGCATTTATGTAGGATTCAATGATGATTTGTTAGAAGAAGAAAATCGGTGAACCCGTTAAAAATAAGATACACATTTTATATGATGATATATATGGTGATGATCCAGGTGATGAGAACGGATTGCATACCAAAGATAACAACACCTAGATCTACTGTCTTTTGCCTAGCTAGGGGCGTTAAACAATAGCGCTTTTTGGGAGGCAACCCAATTTTATTTTTATGTACTATTTTTGCTTCTGTTTTTGAGTGCCTCCCACATTATTACTTCTGTAGTAATGGTGTTTTGGTGTTTTAATTAGTGCTTGAGCCAAGTAAGACCTTTGGGATGGTCTATGGTGGTTGTTGATTTGATCTTGCTGAAAAACAATAACTTTTTCGCCCAGTCCAGGAATTTTATGAAATTTTCAGAGCGTCGAATGAGCCTGAAATTTTTATACAAGATTCATACACAAATTTCCCAGGTTGTGCTCACTGTTTATAAGATTTTGAGTTGCAGAAGTATAGGAAGTTTTCAGATTCCTATAGACTGTTCTGTTTTTGACAGATTCTGTTTTCTTTGTGTTGTGTACCTATTTTGATGTATCTATGGGTTGTATCGAGGGGTATGAACCATGGAGGAGTTAGAATATAGTAGGTATTACACTAATAAAACTAAAAATTGAGTTCACACCAGTACCTAAAGTGGTGATTTATTTTCTTATACTAACGAATCTCAAGAGTTTTCTCTTAAGTTTTGTGTTGAGAAGTTTTCAAGTTTTGGGTAAAGATTTGATGGACTATGGAATAAGGAGTTGCAAGAGCATAATATTGGGGATTCCCAAGGCACCCCAAGTCATATTAAAGGATGCCAAAGAGCCTAAGCTTGGGGATGCCCTGGAAGGCATCCCCTCTTTCGTCTTCACTTCATCGATAAATTTACTTGAGGCTATATTTTTATTCACCACATGATATGTGTTTTGCTTGGAGCGTCTTGTATCATATGAATCTTTGCCTTTTAGTTTGCCACAATCATCCTTGGTGCACACTTCTTTTGAGAGAGACACACATTGATCATGAATTTATTAGAATACTCTATGTGCTTCACTTATATCTTATGACATAGGCAATTTTGCTCTAGTGCTTCACTTATATCTTTTTAGACCACGATGGTGTTTGGTTTTATCGAAATAATTCAACTCTCATACCTCACTTATATTATTTTGAGAGTCTCTAAACAACATGGTAATTAGTTTAGGTTATGAATTTAGTCCTAATATGATAGGCATCTAAGAGGGATATAATAAAAACTTCCATATTAACTGCATTGAGTATTATGACAAGTGTTATTCCTTGTATAAAGTTTTGAGATGTAAAGATGGTAATGTTAAGAGTCATGTTAGGAAGTAATTGTGAATTGGTAAAAATACTTGTGTAAAAGTTTGTGATTCTCGTAGCATGCACGTATGGCGAACCGTTATGTAAGGAAGTCAGAGCATGATTTCTTTATAGATTGTCAACCTTTGTGTGAGGGTCGGGAGCGTGCGATGGTTTTCTCCTACCAACATCTCCCCTAGGGGCATACGTCTAATGCTTTGCTTCGATGACTAGTAGACTTTTTCAATAAGTATGTGAGTTCTTTATGACTAATGTGAGTCCATGGATTATACGCACTCTCATCTTTCCACCTTTGCTAGCCTCTCTAGTACCGCACAACTTTCGCCGGTGCGATAAACCCACCTTCCTCAAAACATCCACCATACATAGCTATTTTGACATTTCCATAGCCATTCCGAGATATATTGCCATGCAACTTCCACAGTTCCTTTTATTATAACACACACCATCATTTTCATATTGCTTTGCATGATCGTAAGATAACTAGCATGATGTTTTCATGGCATGTCCTTTTTTATGTCATTCGCTATGCTAGATCATTGCACATCATGGTACACTGCCGGAGGCATACATATAGAGTCATAATTTGTTCTAGTTATCGAGTTGTAAGTCTTGAGTTGTAAAGTAAACATAAGTGTGATGACCATCATTATTAGAGCATTGTCCCATCTGAGGAAAGGATGATGGAAGCTGTGATTCCCCTACAAGTGGGGATGAGACTCCAGACCTTATAAAAAATAAAAGAGGCCAACGAAGCCCAAGTAAAAAAGGAGGCCTTAGATGCCCATCAAAATAAAAATTATTGAGATAAAATAGAGAAGGGACAATGGTACTATCTTTTTTCCACACTTGTTCTTCAAAGTAGCACCGTGATCTTCATGATAGAGAGTCTCATATATTGTCACTTTCATATACTAGTGGGAATTTTTCATTATATAACTTGGCTTGTAAATTCCAAATATGGGCTTCCTAAAATTTCCCTAGGTATTCATGAGCAAGCAAGTTGGATACACACCCACTTAGTTTCCTTTTGAGCTTTCATACACTTATAGCTCTAGTGCATCCGTTGCATGGCAATCCCTACTCACTCACATTGATATCTATTATTGGGCATCTCCATAGCCCGTTGATATGCCTAGTTGATGTGATACTGTCTTCTCCAATGTATTTATAATTTTTATTGTGTCATGCTATTATATTATCTGTTTTGGATGTTTTATATGCATCAATATGGTATTTTATATTATTTTTGGGACTAACTTATTAGTCTAGAGCCTAGTGCCAGTTTCTGTTTTTCCTTGTTCTTGAGTATTGCAAATATGGAATATTAAACGAAGTCCAAATGGAATAAAATCTTTGTGATGATTTTTTCTAGAAGAAAACAAATCTACCACGCTTGGAGTGGAAGGCAAGGACCTTGCCAGGAGGTCACAAGCCAGGGGGCACGGCCACCCCCTGGCTGCTCCTGGCAGGCTTGCCACCTCCTGGCAGGATTCCTAGCCCTAATCTTCGTCCTATAAATACCCAAATATTCCCCCAATACCAAAAAGAGCCACGCAAATACTTTTCCGCCGCCAGAAGCCTCCGTTACCTAGATATCCAATCTTGAAGGCTTTTCCAGTAATCTGCCAGAGGGGGATTTGATCACAGAGGGCATCTACATCAACTCCATTGCCCCTCCAATGATGCGTGAGTAGTCCACCATAGACCTATGGGTCCATAGCTAGTAGCTAGATGGCTCCTTCTCTATCTTTGTGCTTTAGTACCATGTTTTGATGAACTTCATGGAGATCTATCCGATGTAATACTCTTTTACGGTGTGTTTGTCGAGATCCGATGAATTGTGGGTTTATGTTCAGATTATCCATGAATATTATTTGAGTCTTTTCTGAATTCTTATATGCATGGTTTCATATCTTTGCAAGTCTCTTCGAGTTATTGGTTTGTTTTGGCCAACTAGATTGGTAATTTTTGCAATGGGAGAAGTGCTTAGTTTTTGGTTCAATCTTGTGGTGTCCTCACCCAGTGAAAAAGTAGGGGTAGTGAGGCACGTATTGTATTGTTGCCACCAAGGGTAACTAGATGGGGTTTTCATCATATTGCTTTATTTTATCCCTCTACATCATGTCATCTTACCTAATGCATTAATCTGTTCTTCATGAACTTAATACTCTAGATGCAGGCAGGAGTCTGTCGATGTGTGGAGTAATAATAGTAGACGCAAAATCATTTCGGTCCACTTGACACGGACATGATGCCTATATGCATAATCATTGCCTAGTATATCTTCATAATTATTCTCTTTTCTATCAATTGCTCGACAGTAATTTCTTCACCCACCATGATACTTTCCTTCAAGAGAGAAGCCTCTAGTGAAACCTATGGCACCCGGGTCTACTTTCCATATTATATTTTCAGATCTAAGCCAAAAATTCCAAAAATACCTTGCTGCAATTTATTTACCTTTTTACTTTCTGCAATCTTTTACATCTATCTGTATCAGATCTAATCCTTGCAAATAACCATGAAGGGATTGACAACCCCTTTATAGCATTGGGTGCAAGAGTTTTATTGTTTGTGTAGGTGCATCCATTGGTGACTTGCTTGTTCCTCCTACTGGATTGATACCTTGGTTCTCAACAACTGAGGGAAATAGTTATCGACTTTGCTGCATCACCCTTTCCTCTTCAAGGGAAAATCAACGCACGCTCAAGCTCGACCTCCTCCATGTCAGACCGCCCCAGCGATCGGTGCACAATGAAAAGAATGCGGCGACACCCCTCTTGGTTCCACCGGGAGTCGAGCTATGTCACGAT
Organism: Hordeum marinum; assembly: GCA_022496015.1. NCBI lineage: Eukaryota > Viridiplantae > Streptophyta > Magnoliopsida > Poales > Poaceae > Hordeum > Hordeum marinum. The sequence continues at coordinate 143,888,958 of CM039674.1, read as the reverse complement.
CCGCCTCTCTAGCCATGCCGACCGCGATAGCAAAAGTGATGGCATGGACCCATGTGCTGTTAAACTTCCCGTCGGGGGTTGACAAGATGGATGAGTGGAGAGCCATCATCCATATTTTGATCGCCTTCGTAAAAGTTAGCAAATAACAGCATGCAGAGCCATCGTGACGCCCGTGGACGGTGACTACGGCCCAAGTTGACGGTCATGTCGAGGGGGTCGTGCCAACGGTACAATCCCCTCTATGACAACATACCTAGTGGCAGCCCGCAACGAGCTCCACATGACGACGAGCCTAATGAAGCATCTATGGCCTCATCCGGCCCGCACAATCGCCTGGACCTGAGGCGTGTCCTAGAAGACTGGCGAAGTGAAGACGTGCCCATCACCATAGAGCGACACCAGGAAGCACACCGTTAATCTGACATGCGCAACGCCCCATATGTTGATGACTCCGCGCCAAGTGCCGGCATGTACCTACCTTATGAGGTTGGGTGCCCTGCCTTCAGTCACGAGCTGTTGGGTTTAGCTAGCCTGAACTGATGGAGAAATAGAACGGAAAGCTAAAACCGGCGGAATTCCTGGACATCTATATGATAGCCGTTCAAGCCATTGGGGGAAGAGATGACAAGGTACTTGCCAACTATTTCCCTTTAGCGCTCAAGCCAAATGTGAGATAGTGGCTGATGCACGTGCTGGAGAACTCTATTTCATCATGGGTTGACTTGTGCAACGAGTTTGTCGACGCCTTCGCAGGTGGCTACCAGGATCCAGGGTAGGTCAGCGACCTGCAAGATCTTCCATAGAAGGAGGGAGTAACCTTGTTGAAGTACATCCAGAGATTTAGTCCAATACACCGCAATATTCCAGAGATACACCACGCAGCCGTGATTGCCACGTTCCATTCGAACGTGCGCAATAGGTGGATGCAGGCCAAGATGAATGTTAGATTGCCCAAGACCGTTAATGAGTTATACACATTGCCGGACAAATGTGCTAGTGCTGCGGAAGGAAGGCTCATCCCCAGAGAGGAGGTTGGTTTCGAAGTCGACTCAAATGACGACGATGATGCTCCTGGCCCAAGGGGAAAAGCCGAAGGCACAATAAGAAGCATAAGGGAAAGGCAGTGTTGGCCATTGAGATCTCTGGTGATCTCAGTGCCGACAAGAAGGCCAAGGACGAGGCCCCCGGCAAGGGAGCTTTCGCTTGCGCTGACTGTCGGTAGGCCACAACGGTAGAGAAAACCGGAAACTCCGAAGGGCCATACTGCAAAATCCACCGCACCAAAGGTCATGATCTCCAGTAATGCCACTAAGTTGAGAAGCCTGCTGAGAAGCAGAAGGATGAATATGAAAAGTGTGACAAGGAGAGGGGCAAAGATGCTGCTACCGGGAAGGGCCATGGTGGTAGAGGGGGCCACCATGGCAAGGCCCCACAGGAGAAGGAAAAACCTACTAGAAACCATGGTAAGAAAGAAGAAGATGATATGAGTTATGATGAGGATGATGAAGAGGAGTCGAGTGATCGAGATTCCAGAAGGCAACTGAAGCCATGTGTGTTGACGGGGGTGTGTCCTTGCATTCCTCTCAACGCCAGCTCAAACAGTGAGCGAGTGAGATCAACCCCTTGGAGCCAACTGCAGAGTCCAAAAGGCCACTCAAATGGTCCCACACGCCTATCATCTTTAATGAAGAGGATAAGCCTGACTACACCACTGCAGTCAGATGTTTGTCGTTGTTGGTATCCCGAAACCTCAAAGTAACCAAGATGTTAGTTGACGGCGTGGCGGGGTTGAACTTGATCTCCCCTAAAGTGGTTGAAAGGATGCAAATCCCCGACGAAGAGCTCAAACCTATGGGTACATTCCAAGGAGTCAACCCCGGCAGGAGCCGACCCAAGGGAAAGATCACTTTTCCTGTGAAGTTTGGCAGGGATTTGAACTACCGGCGTGAGAAGGTGGTGTTTGATGTGGTCGAACTCCCTTTGCCTTACAACGGAATTCTTGGTTGCCTAGCTCTGGCATAATTCATGGAAAAATCCCACTATACTTATAACACTTTGATGATGTTAGGGCCCATGGGAATCATATCCATCCCATCCGATAAGAAGGATGCAATTATATGTGTGGACAAGATGTATCGAGACGCGATAGCAGCTGAGTTTGCAGAAACCCTAGCTGCCTCCAAGGAATCGAAGAAGGGGAAGAATTCTAGCAGGGACACTGGCAAGGACTCCGGGAAGTGCACCTCTTCGAAGTGCCCTGCACCTTTCGATGACCTACTGGAGAGTTACACTAGCAAAAAATCCAAGGTCACCTATCCTATGAGAAAGAAGATCCCGAGAGGGAAGGATGGCGCTGATGGTATGTCTACCATCAATGCCACCCTTCATGACAAATAGGAAAGCCCGCTCATTGCCTTCCTGTGGGCGAATGTCGACGTGTTTGCCTTGCAACCATCTGACATCCCCAGTGTTCTTAGGGAGGTAATTGAGCACCACCTTGTTGTCTACCCTCATGCCAGTACCGTCAAGCAAAAAGTTAGAAACAAAGCCTTGGAGTGGCAGAAGTTCATTACCGAGGAGATCAAGAAGCTCGAAGCAACTGGTTTGGTCAGAGGAGCATTGCATCCAACTTTGCTAGCCAACCCGGTAGTGGTGCGCAAGGCGAGTGGGCAATGGAGGCTTTGCATTGATTTCACTGACTTGAACAAAGCATGCCCGAAGGATGCTTTTCCCTTGTCGTTGATACATCTCCAACGTATCTATAATTTTGATTGTTCCATGCTATTATATTATCTGTTTTGGATGTTTTATATGCATTAATATGGTATTTTATATTACTTTTGGACTAACCTATTAATCTAGAGCCTAGTGCCAATTTCTGTTTTTTCCTTGTTTTTGAGTTTTGCAGATAAGGAATATTAAACAGAGTCCAAATGCAATAAAACCTCCGGAATGATTTTTTCTGGAATAAAAGGAAGCCATGAGACTTGAGAACCAAGGCAGAGGAGCTATCACGGGGCCACAAGCCCGCTTGCCGCGACTAGGCATACCCCACGCAGGGCAGGCTTGTGGGCCCCTGGGAACTCCCCTAACCTTAATATTCAGCCTATAAATTCCCAAATATTCCATCATTATCAGAGGGAGCCTCGAAAACACTTTTCCTCTGCGAGAAGCATCCGTTCCCGAGAGATCCCATCTTGGAGCCATTTTTGGTAATAAGCCGGAGGGGGATTCAATCATGGAGGGCATCTACATCAACTCCATTGCCCCTCCGGTGATGCGTGAGTTGTTCACCATAGACCTATGAGTCCATAGCTAGTAGCTAGATGGCTTGTTCTCTCTCTTTGATTCTCAATACCATGTTCTTCATGATCTTCATGGAGATCTATCCGATGTAATACTCTTTTGCGGTGTGTTTGTCGAGATCCGATGAATTGTGGGTTTATCTTCAGATTATCCATGAATATTATTTGAGTCTTTCCTGAAGTCTTATATGCATGATTTCATAACTTTGCAAGTCTCTTCGAGTTATTGGTTTGGTTTAGGCCACTAGATTGGTAATTCTTGCAATAGGAGAAGTGCTTAGTTTTGGGTTCAATCTTGCAGTGTCCTCACCCAGTGACAAAGTAGGGGTAGCAAGGCACGTATTGTATTGTTGCCGTCAAGGGCAAAAAAGATGGGGTTTTCATCATATTTGTTGGGTTTATTCCTCTACATCACGTCATCTTGCTTAATGCGCTACTCTGTTCTTCATGAACTTAATACTCTAGATGCAGGCAGGAGTCGGTCGATATGTGGAGTAATAGTAGTAGATGCAGAATCGTTTCGGTCTACTTGTGACGGCCGTGATGCCCATATACATAATCATTCCTTGGATATCTTCATAATTATTCGCTTTTCTATCAATTGCTGGACAGTAATTTGTTCACCCACCGTAATACTTGCCATCATGAGAGAAACCATCTAGTGAAACCTATGGCCCCTGGGTCTATTTTCCATATTATATTTTCAGATCTAAAACCAAAAGTACCAAAAATACTTGCTGCACTATTTTTACTTTTATTTTTACTTTCCGTTCAAGCATCCTATTAAATCTATCTCTACTAGATCTCATCCTTGCAAGTAACTGTGAAGGGACTGACAACCGCTTTATAGCGTTGGGTTCAAGAGTTTGATTCTTTGTAGAGGTACATCTAGTGGTTTATTCCTTGTATATCCTACTATATTGATACCTTGGTTCTCAAAAACTGAGGGAAATACTTATCTACTTTGCTACATCAAACCGTTCCTCTTCACGGGAAACCAACGAATGCTCGAGAAGTAGGAAGAAGGATTTCTAGCGCCGTTGCCGGGAGATACATAGCAAGTCAAGGATACCAAGTACCCATCACAAACTCATTTCTTGTATTTACATTATTTTCCATTTTCCTCTCATTTTACTCTCCCCCACTTCTAAAACGATTTTCAGAAAATACCACAAAGATTTTCCTTTCGCCCTTCTTCGTTCGTCCTACCGTTTACTTTTTGCTTGCTTGAGTGCTTGATTTCTTGCTTTGTCACAATGAGTCAAGGGAATACCAAGTTGTGTGACTTTTCCAATAGTAATAATAATTATTTTATTAGTACTCCGATTGCTCCCGCCACTAGTGCGAAATCTTATGAAATGAATGCTGCTTTGCTCAATCTTGTTATGAAAGAACAATTTTCCGGCCATGCTAATGAAGATGCCGCATCCCATCTAAATACTTTCATTGAGTCGTGTGGTATGCAAAAGAAGAAGGATGTGTATAATCATATTGTTAAATTGAAGCTATTTCCATTCTCACTACGAGAACGTCCTAAAACTTGGTTTTCATCTTTGCCTAAAAATAGTATTGAATCATGGAATAAGTGTAAAGATGCTTTTATTTCCAAGTACTTTCCGCCCGCCTAGATCATCTCCCTTAGGAACGATATAATCAATTTTAAGAAACTTGATCATGAACATGTTGCACAATCTTGGTAGAGGATGAAACTTATGATTAGGAATTGCCCCGCGCATGGTTTGATTTTATGGATGATTATACAATTTTTATGCTGGATTGAAATTTTCTTCTAGGAATCTCTTAGATTCCGCCGTGGGTGGCACTTTTATGGAAATCACATTAGGAGAATCTACTAAACTCCTAGATAATATTATGGCAAATTACTCTCAATGGCACACCGAAAGATCTCCTACTAGTAAAAAAGTGCATGCTATTGAAGAGATTAATACTTTGAGTGAAAAGATGGATGAGTTGATGAAATTGTTTGCTAGTGAGAGTGTTCCTACTGATCCTAATGATATGCCCTTGTCTTATTTGATTGTAAATAGTAATGAATCTATGGATGTGAATATTTCTGGTAGGAACAATTTTGGTAATAACGCTTATAGAGGTAATTTCAATGCTAGGCCGTTTCCTAGTAATCCCTCTAATAATTATGGTAATTCGTACAGAAATTCTTGTGGAAATTATAATAAAATACCCTCTTATTTTGAGAGTAATATTAAATAATTCATTAGTATGCAAGAAGGTTTCAATGCTATGATTGAAGAAAAATTGCTCAAGATTGATAATTTGACTAGGAACGTTGATAGAATTTCTCTTGAGACTGATTCTTTAAAAACTAGATCTATTCCACCCAAGCATGATATTAATGAGTCTTTAAAATCTATGAGAATTTATATTGATGAGTGTAAGGAAAGAACCACTAGAGTTCGTGCTAAGAGTGAATGGCTTGAAAAAATATGTTCTCGTGATAATATTGATGAAGATCCTAAAGTGATTCATTTGAATCCTATTGAATCTTTGTTTTCCAATATTAATCTTGATAAGGATGGGACTGGAGATGAGTCAACTTTAGTTAAAAGGCATCACAATGATTCAGAGTTTTTAGATCTTGATACTAAGATTGATAAAAGTGGGCTTGAAGACGTCAAAACATTAAATAGCAATGAACCCACTCTTTTGGATTTCAAAGACTTTAATCATGGTAGCTGCTCTTTGATTGATTGTATTTCCTTTGTTGCAATCCATGTTGAATTCTCCTCATGGTCATAATCAAAACAAGGCTTTTACTAAACATATTGTTGATGCTGTGATGAAAGTTTTTGAAGAAAAACTTGAGTCGGAAGTTTATATACCTAGAAAGCTTTATGATGAGTGGGAACCTACTATTAAGATTAAAATTAAAGATTATGAGTGCCTTGCTTTGTGTGATTTGGGTGCTGGCATTTCCACTATTTCAAAAACTTTATGTGGTGTGTTAGGTTTCCATGAATTTGGTGATTGTTCCTTAAATTTGCATCGTGCGGATTCCACTATAAAGAAACCTATGGGAAGAATTAATGATTTTCTTATTGTTGCAAATAGGAATTATGTGCCCATAGATTTCTTTGTTCTTGATATATATTGCAATCCTACATGTCCTATTATTCTTGGTAGACCTTTCCTTAGAACGATTGGTGCAATTACTGATATGAAGGAAGGGAATATTAAATTGCAATTTACATTAAGGAAACGCATGGAACACTTTCCTAGAAAGAAAATAAAATTACCTTATGAATCTATCATGAGAGCTACTTATGGATTTCACACCAAAGATGACAATACCTAGATCTATTGCGTTTTGCCTCGCTCGGGGTGTTAAACAATAACGCTTGTTGGGAGGCAACCCAATTTTATTTTGCTTTCTATTTTTGCTTATGTTTTAGTGTGTTTGGCACAATATTAATTCTGTAGTAATTGTGTTTTTGTGTTTAAATTAGTGTTTGAGCCAAGTAAAACCTTTAGGGTGATCTATGTTAGTTGTTGATTTGATCTTGCTGAAAAATAGAAACTTTTGCTCCCAGTTCAGGAATTTTATGAATTTTTCAGAGCGTCAAATTGATCTGAAATAGTTACACAAGATTGATATGCAAATTTCCCTGGTTTTCCTACTTTTTAGAATTTTTAGAGTTCCAGAAGTATTCGAAGTTTACAGATTGCTAAAGACTATTCTGTTTTTGACAGATTTTGTTTTCTTTGTGTTGTTTGCTTATTTTGATGTATCTATGGGTCTTATCGGGGGGTATCAGTCATGGAAAAGTTAGAATACAGTAGGTATTACATAAATATAAATAAATAATGAGTTCACAACAGTACCTAAAGTTGTGATTTATTTTTCTTATACTAACGGATCTCATGAGTTTTCTGTTGAGTTTTGTGTTGGGAAATTTTCAAGTTTTGGTTGAAGATTTGATGCACTATGGAATAAAGAGTTGCAAGAGCCTAATATTGGGGATGCCCAAGGCACCCCAAGTCATATTAAAGGATACCCAAAAGCCTAAGCTTGGGGATGCCATGGAAGGCATCCCCTCTTTGATCTTCAATCCATCGGTAAATTTACTTGAGGCTATAATTTTATTCACCACATGATATGTGTTTTGCTTGGAGCATCTTGTATGAAATGCGTCTTTGATTGTTAGTTTTCCACAATCATCCTTGGTGCACACATATTTTGATACACACATGCTGAATCGTGATTTTTTTTAGAATACTCTATGTGCTTCACTTATATCTTTTGAGCTAGGCAATGTTGCTCTAGTGCTTCACTTATAGCTTTATAGACCATGGTGGTGTTATATTTTATCGAAATTATTGAACTCTCGTTCCTCACTTATATTATTTTGAGAGTTTATTAAGACAGAATGGAAAATTGTTTAGGTTATGAATTTAGTCCTAAGATAATGGCATCCAAGAGGGTTATAATAAAAACTTTCATATTAAATGCATTAACAACTATGAGAAGTAGAATTCCTTGCATATAGTTTTGAGATAATAGGGATGGTAATATGAGAGTGTTGCTAGTGAGTAGTTGTGAATTGAAGAGATACGTATGTTAAAGCTTGTGACTCTCGTAGCATGCACGTATGGTGAACCGTTATGTAACGAAGTCGGAGCATGATTTGTCTAATGATTGTCGACCTTTGTGTGAGGGTCGGGAGCGCGTGATGGTTAACTCCTACCAAACTCTCCCCTAAGAGCATGCATCTAATGCTTTGTTTGATAACTAAAATACTTTTGCAATAAGTATGTGAGTTCTTTATGAGTAATGTGAGTCCATGGATTATACGAACTCTCACCCTTCCATCTTTGCTAGCCTCTCTAGTACCGCACAACTTTCGCTGGTACATCAAACCCTCCTTCCTCAAAACAGCCACCATATATTCCTCAAAACAGCCACCATACCTACCTATTATGGCATTTCCATAGCCATTCCGAGATATATTGCCATGCAACTTCCACCATGTAGTTTTTCTATGACTTGCATCATCACTTCATATTGCATATAGAGTTATATCTTGTCATAGGAATCGAGTTGTAATTTATTTTTCTTTGAGTTATAAGTAAATACAAGTGTGATGATTTTTCATTAATAGAGCATTGTGCCATGAGAGAAAAGGATGATGGAGGCTATGACTCCCTCACAATTTGGGATGAGTATCCGGATTTTACAAGAAAGAAAAGAGGCCAGCGAAGCCCAAACAAAAAAATAAAAGAGGCCAAAGAAGCCCACCATAAAAAATGAGAGAAAAGGAGAGGAGGGACAATTGTTACTATCTTTTTCCACACGTGTGCTTCAAAGTACCACCATGATCTTCATGATAGAGAGTCTCCTATTTTGTCACTTTCATATAACTAGTGGATATTCATTATGCACGACCACTTAGTTTTTTTTGAGCTTTCATACACTTATAGCTCTAAGTGCATTTCTTGCATGGAAATCCCTACTCACTCACATTGATATCTATTGACGGGCATCTCCATAGCCCGTTGATATGCCTAGTTGATGTGAGACTATCTTCTCCTTTTTCCTTTGCATCTCCTCCATATTATATTCCACCTGTAGTGCTATATCCATGGCTCACGCTCATGTATTGTGTGAGAGTTGAAAATGGTTGAGATCACTAAAAGTGTGAAACAATTGCTTGACTTGTTCATCGGGGTTGTGCATGATTTAGATACATTGTGTGGGGAAGATGGAGCATAGCCAGACCATATGATTTTGTAGGGATAACTTTCTAAGGCCATGTTATTTCGAAAGGACACGACTACCTTGTCGATGTGCTCAAAGTATTACTATTTTTCTGTCTATATTAGACTATTGTTTTGAATCTTACTGATCTGAATATTCATGCCACAATAAATAATATTGCATGGATAAATATGTTGGGTTGCATTCCACATAAAAAAATCTGTTTTTAGCATTTACCTACTCGAGGACAAGCAGGAATTAAGCTTGGGGATGTTGATACGTCTCCAACGTATCTATAATTTTTGATTGTTCCATGCTATTATATTATATCTTTTGGATGTTTTATATGCATTAATATGCTATTTTATATTATTTTTGGACTAACCTATTAATCTAGAGCCTAGTGCCAGTTTCTGTTTTTTCCTACTTTCGCAGATAAGGAATATTAAACGGAGTCCAAATAGAATAAAACCTCCGGAATGATTTTTATAGAATAAAAGGAAGGCACGAGACTTGAGAACCAAGGCGGAGGAGCTGCCATCGGGCCACAAGCCCGCTTGCCGCGGCCGGGGGGTACCCCACGTCGGGCAGGCTTGTGGGCCACTGGCAACTCCCCTAACCCTAATCTTCGGCCTATAAATTCCCAAATATTCCATCATTATCAGAGGGAGCCATGAAAACACTTTTCCACCGCCAGAAGCCTCCGTTCCCAAGAGATCCAATCTTCGAGCCTTTTCTGGTAATCTGCCGGAGGGGGATTCGATCACGAAGGGCATCTACATCAACTCCATTGCCCCTCCGATGATGCTTGATAGTTCACCATAGACCTACAGGTCCATAGATAGTAGCTAGATGGCTTCTTCTCTCTCTTTAATTCTCAATACCATGTTCTTCCTGATCTTCATGGAGATCTATCCGATGTAATACTCTTTTGCGGTGTGTTTGTCGAGATCTGATGAATTGTGGGTTTATGTTCAGATTATCCATGAATATTATTTGAGTCTTTCCTGAATTCTTATATGCACGATTTCATATGTTTGCAAGTCTCTTCGAGTAATTGGTTTGGTTTGGCCAACAAGATTGGTAATTCTTGCAATAGGAGAAGTGCTTAGTTTTGGGTTCAATCTTGTGGTGTCCTCACCTAGTGACAAAGTAGGGGTAGCGAGGCACGTATTGTGTTGTTGCCATCAAGGGTAAAAAGATGGCGTTTTCATCATATTGCTTGAGTTTATCCCTCTACATCATGTCATCTTGCTTAATGTGTTACTATGTTCTTCATGAACTTAATACTCTAGATGCAGGTAGGAGTTAGTCGATGTGTGGAGTAATAGTAGTAGATGCAGATTTGTTTTGGTCTACTTGTCATGGACGTGATGCCTATATGCATAATCATTGCCTTGGATATCTTCATAATTATTCGCTTTTCTATCAATTGCTCGACAGTAATTTGTTCACCCACCGAAGTACTTGCCATCATGAGAGAAGACATCTGTGAAACCTATGGCTCTTGGGTCTATTTTCCATATTATATTTTTAGATCTAAAACAAAAAATACCAAAAATACTTGTTGCACTATTTTTACTTTTACTTTTACTTTCTGTTCAAGCATCCTAATATACCTATCTCTACTAGAGCTCATCCTTGCAAGTAACCATGAAGGGATTGACATCCCCTTTATAGCATTGGGTGCAAGAGTTTGATTCTTTGTGCAGGTACATCTATTGGTGGCTCGCTTGTATCTCCTACTGGATTGATACCTTGGTTCACACAAATTGATGGAAATACTTATCTACTTTGCTGCATCAATCTGTTCCTCTATATGGGAAACAAACGCATGCTCGAGAAGTAGCAGTCGTGCATTGATCAGATTGTTGATTCCACTTCCCGGTGTGACCTGCTTTCCTTCTTGGATGCATACTCCAGATACCAGTATATATTCATGGCCAAGGAAGATGAGGAAAAGACCCTATTCATAACTCCGTGTGGCATGTACTTCTTTGTACATATGCCCTTCGGGTTAAACAACGCTGGTTCTACCTTTGCAAGGGTTGTGCATATTGGATTTGAACCTCGGTTGCACAGAAACGTGGAAGCTTACATTGATGACATATCAGTCAAAACCAGAGATGAAGCAACTCTCATTCAAGATTTGGAATGAGCTATTATGAACTTGTGCAAGATCAATTTGAAGCTCAACCCTGAGAAGTGTGTGTTTGGTGTCCCATCCGACAAGCTGCTTGGGTTCTTTGTATCTCAGTACGGAATAGAAGCCAATCCCGACAAGATCAAAGCAGTTAAACAGATACAAGCGCCCAAGCTCGTCAAGGACGTAAGGTGCTTGGCCGGATGCATGGCCCCGTTGAGTAGGTTCATCTCCAATCCGCTGAACGCTCCCTTCTGTTTTTCGAGATTTTGAAAAAGGCTGGCGCGATGAAGTGGACTTCGGAAGAAGAAGCAACGCTACATGATCTGAAAGCTTACATTTCCTCTGCTCCCACGTTGGTTGCGTCTAAACCGCGAGAACCGTGTCTACTATACTTGGCGGCAACGAATCAAGTGGTTAGTCTAGCACTGGTTGTGCAACGAGAAGTGGATGAAGATGTAGGCGCTACGACTGATTTCACTGGGAGTGGAACCGAAGCACACGCGACAAGGCCTGATACAAACCAAGGGGAGCCTCAGCAAGCAAACGAAGGCAATTTCAAGGAAGTGGCAAAGAAGAAAGTGGTGCAGCGACCAGTGTACTTTGTCAGCTCCTTGTTACAAGGGGCTAGGTCAATGTACTCTGGAGTGCGAAAGATGATCTTAGGCCTTATCATGGACTCGAGGAAACTGAGCCACTACTTACAAGGCCACGAGATCACAGTTGTCACCCGCTTTCCACTACAGTGTATATTGAAGAACCCCGAAGCCACTAGCAGGATAGTTGAGTGGGTGCTAGAGCTGTCAAGTTTTGGTTTGAATATGAGAGCACTTCCACAATTCAGAGGAGGGCGTTGGTGGAGTTCATTACGGAATGGACGCCCACGCCAGACAAAGAGGTTCAAAAGACAATTCTCCCCGGCAAAGAAGCGCCTAAGAAATGAATCACGTATTTTGACGGTGCTTTCTCGCTCCAGGGTGCCGAAGTAGGCGTTCTCCTCATCTCCCCCACCGGAGAGATCTCAAATATGTGGTTCAAATGCACTTTCCTCGCGAGGAGGCCACCAACAACACCGCTGAGTATGAGGGCCTCCTTGCCGGACTCAGAATCTTGGTGGAGTTGGGAATCAAGAAACTGATCATCCGACGAGATTATGAACTCGTGGTGAGACAAGTCAATAAAGATTATCAGAGTCCGTTGATGGAAGCATACATGGAAGAGGTGAGGAAGTTGCAGGAGCACTTTGATGGATCGCACGCAGAGCATGTGCCTGTTGGGTTCTACAGTAGGTGCATCGCATGCGAATTAAAATTTTCCTACGCGCAGAGCATCCAAGAACATGCTACGGAGATGGATCACAGATTGTTACCACTAGACGCGCAGTGCCGTGTAGCGGAAGTAGAGATGGGGCAGCGCGTTCGTGTGGTCCGTCTCCTCCTCATCTGATCTCCCTCGAACAGGTGGCCCAATCTCCCTCGAACAGCCGGTCACTGGATCCCACATACCGGTTCGCCGGAGCGGTGCAAGTGCACCACCTCTAACTGTATCCGTGCGTGCAGGAGGAACACACCATGTGCCGAACTTCTAGGTCCGATCACATAGTCGGCGGCGAGTGGAGGTGGCTATTCGCAACACACGCAAAGCCTAATGATGGCGCCGAAATGATCAACCGAATGGGTGTGCCGCACCTCGACTATATATAGGCATCCGGAACGGGCTCAACTCTTGGGCCTCACACGGATCCTAAAGCCCACGCGGTCCTTCCCTTAAGCGCGCGACCCCTTAGGTTCTCGTTCACTTGGTCGCGAGTCATATCACATCCAACTCGACCAGTCAGTAGAGGCCTCTAGCAAAACGTGCCGACTTCAAGTGTCTGATGAAGCTGGTTAGGCGAACATGTAATTCACACTTTTGTTCCCTTCGCCACACGATATATATTCTCATGCACAAGGCAACATGGTCGTCCTTGTTGCAGCATGACCTCTTTATCGTTCCGGTGAATCCGACCAACACTTCGGATTATCTCATAATCCTCATCGCATGGCCATGCTTATCCAGGTCGCATCACCCGAGAGGCCCAGAGTATATCTTTCCTAATCGGAGGGGCAAATCCCATCTTGCTCGACCATGTCTCGTAGCATGGGTCTGGACAAGCCCGAAATTGACCTTTGTAACTACCCAGTCACGGAGTAGCATTTGGTTAGCCCAAAGCAAGTCTGTCACCATCCCGAGTACATGCGCCAGCTCAGGTCTTAGGACATAGAACATATGTTGGACTAGAGACTCATAGATGACCTATCGCTGCGTCTCGTAGTTGGGTATGTCCAACTCAGACCTTATCTCGACTCGGATCCGACTATGTCGAATCTGACCAGACCTTTCAGAGCCCATATTATCCGGCTAGCATCCAATGCTACATGGTCAGCGAGACCGAACCATCCACCGTGTCATATTTTAGTCCGATTAGTTGTGCGTCCACACAACCCTTTGGACTAGGGACCGTTTAGGAAAGTTAACATACAATGCATAGTCACACAAACAAGTCACGTACTTGTTAACACACATCAATGATAATGTCCAAGGACTATCTTTATTCATAAACACATAGGAAATATCATCATACATGATTGCCTCTAGGGAATATCTCCAATAGTCTCCCACTTGCACTAGAGTCAATCAAGTAGACATCGAATGCCCATAGCTCGAACATGCCCCTCATGCTTGGGTTGTGCAAGCGGCTTAGTCAACGGATCTTCAACATTTGCATCCATATGAATCTTGCACAAATCGGTATCACCTTTCTCTACGAGGTGTCGTATCAAGTGATATTTCGGTCTATGTGCCTGGTCTTGTGGTGTTGTCTCGGCTCCTTGGCCTGTGCGATGGCACCTGAATTATCGCAATAAAGGTCCACCGGTTTTCACCAGCCCGGGAACACACCAACTTCTTCTAGGAACTTTCGAATCTAAACACCTTCCTTTGCGGCTTCACAAGACGGAATGTATTCGACCTCTGTTGTGGAGTCGGCCACCATATCTTGCTTGGAACTCGTCCAACTCACTGCTCCTCCATTCATGACATACACGAATCTAGTTTACGATCGACAATCATCCCTGTCGGTTTGGAAACTAGCATCAGAGTAACCCTTTACAGAGAGCTCCTCCTCACCTCCATAAACTAGGAACATCTCTGTAGTCCTTTTCAGGTACTTCAAGTTAGTTTTCACCGCTACCTAGTGACTCTCATCTAGGTTGGCCTGGTATCTTCTTGTTAAGCTTATTGCATAGGCAACATCAGGCCGTGTACATAGCATGGCATACACGATGGATCCAATTGCCAAGGCATATGGAATCCTACTCATCTGGTTTTGCTCAATATAAGTCGTAGGACTCTAAGTCTTGCTTAGCCTTACACCATGTGAGACGGGCAAGAACCCTTTCTTGGCCTCACTCATGTTGAACCTATTCAACACTTTGTCTATGTACGTGCTCTGGCTTAAGCCGATCAGCCTCCTTGATCTATCTCTATAGATCTTGATGCCTAAAATGTACACTGCCTCTCCAAGGTCTTTCATCGAAAACTTGCCATTCAATTATTCCGAGACTGAGTTCAGCATCGAAACATCATTTCCGATCAGCAGTACGTCATCGACATACAAGATCAAAAATACTACCGATCTCCCACTAGACTTCTTGTATAAACAATAGTCCTCTTCGTTCTTGATGAAACCAAGGTCAATGATGAGTTCATCAAAACTAATGTTCCAACTCCGAGCTGCTTGCCTCAATCCATAAATGGATCTCTTGAGCTTGCATACTTTACCAACATTAGTTAGATCGACAGAACCTTCAGGTTGTATCATGCATACATCCTCTTTTAAATTTCCATTAAGGAAAGCCGTTTTGACATCCATCTGCCATATCTTATAATCGAAATATGCAGCTATAGCTAGTATGATCCTCACCAACTTTAGCATCGCTATCGGCGAGTAGGTCTCGTCATAGTCAATTCCTTGAACTTGTCCATAACCTTTAGCGACAAGCCGAGCTTTGTGGATCTGAACATTTCCATCCACATCGGTTTTCTTCTTAAACACCCATTGACAACCAATGGCTATTATGCCAGGTGGCGGATCAACCAAGTCCCATACTTGATTGTTATCCATGGACTTTAACTCGGATCTCATGGCCTCGACCCATGCCTCGGAATATAGGCTTACCATCGCTTCCACATACGTGGCCGGCTCGTAGCTTTGTAGCAACAATACATCACACACTCTATGCAATCTTTCCGACCTCTATGGCTCCGGTGCCGACTCCACTACGGGTTCCCTAATCAAATCCGGTATGATCTCATCACCAGCCGAGTCGCCCCGAGTGGCTCTCGAATTTCTTTGAGTCACACCGTTCTCCCACTGGCCTCCCGATTGAGAAACTCTTTCTCTAGGAAAACCCCATCCGCTGCAACAAACACTTTGTTCTCTTCTCGGTTGTATAAGTTGTATCCCAAGGTTTCCCTCGGTTATCCCATGAATATGCATTTATCCGACTTGGGTGTAAGCTTGTCCAACATGAGTCACTTGAAAAATGCTTCACAACCCCAAATCTTTAGAAAAGGAAAACTAGGAGTCTTCCCAGTCCACATCTCATGTGGTGTCTTGTCAACGGATTTTGATGGTACCCTACTAAGTGTGAAAGCTGCAGTTTCTAGAGCGTATCCCTAGAATGACAAGGGTAAATTTGATTTGCTCATCATCGACTGGACCATGTCCAACAAGGTTCGATTTCTCCGTTCTGACACACCGTTTCTATGCGGCGTACCCGGAGGTGTGAGCTGAGGTACTATACCTCGGCATTTCAGATGGTTATCAAACTCGTGGCTCATGTACTCACCTCCACGATCTGATCGTAGAAATTTTATCGTCTTGCCGAGCTGATTTTCAACCTCATTCTGTAACTCTTTGAACTTTTCAATAGTTTCCGACTTGTGCCTCATCAAATAGATATATCCATATCTAATCAATTCGTCGGTAAAAGTCACGAAGTACTGATAGCCACTGTCCATTGTGCTCATTGGACCACACACATCACTTTGTATAAGCTCCAACAGCTTGGGCGCCCTCTCACAACTCTTTACAAAAGGAGACTTAATCACCTTCCCTAGCAAGCATGATTTGCATGTCTCGAATGACCCGAAGTCAGACGAAGTTAGGAGTCCATCATCATAGAGCTTCTTCATGCGTTTCAGACTAATGTGTCCAAGCCGGCAATGCCAAAAGTATGTCGGATTTATCTCATTAGGATTATGCCTCTTGAGATTCACATTATAGAATGGTTCCATTTCTAGATTTAAAATAAATAGCCCATCTGCTATGGGTGCATAGCCATGAAACATTCCATTCAAATAAAATGAACTGCCATTGTCCTTTATATTGAATTCATAACCTTGACTCGTTAAGCATGAGGCAAAAATAATGTTCGGACTAAGTGCGGGAATGTAATAACAATTATACAATTCCAAAATAAATATAGAAGGAAGCTTGAGCTACATCGTGCCAACCTCCAACACAGGAACTCTTGTTTTGTTGCCGACCCTGATGTCAATCTCCCCTTGTGCCACACGCCTAGTTCTTACCAGCCCCTGCATTGAGTTGCAAATATGAACAACCGATCCGGTATCAAATACCCAAGAGATAGTAGGTATGTCAGAAAGGTAAATGTCTATAACAAATGTAACAAATGTACTTTTGCCTGAAGAAGCATCTCCGGCCTTCTTGCCCTGCTCAGCTAGCCACTTCCTATAGTTCCTCTTCCAGTGACCAACTTCCTTGAAGTGAAAGCAAATGATCTTTGAGTTCGGTCTGGAATTTGGCTCAGCGGTGGAGACAACCTTCTTCATGCCCTTTGCCTTACCCTTTTTGTTGGACTAACTCTCCTTGAACTTTGCCAAGTTCTGCACCATCAACACTTGATGTGTGGCTTTCTTCATATCCTGCTCTTCCACCTTGAGCATCCCATGCAATTCGGTGAGCTTCTTATCCATGCCGTGAATATGATAGTTCGAGATGAACATCCCATAGCTAGCTGGAAGAGAACCCAGAACTGCATCAGTCGCCAGCTCATCCGAGAGCGGGAAACCCAACCGATCTAAAGCTTGCATGTATCCGATCATTTTGATCACATGTGGGCTCAGTGGATCACCTTACTTCAGCTTACAATCCATCAAGGATCGCCAGACGTTGAACCTTTCAGTCCTAGCCTACACCTAAAACATGCTCTTGAGACCCTCGATCACATCGAAAGCCTCAATGTGTTCGAAATGCTATTTCTGCTCCATTATGTCGTTGTATGACTTGATGCATTTTCCAACAGGTTGCGGCGCTTTGGGTAAAGTACTGAAGAGCGTATTGAACCTCATAATTCCCCGCAATCAAGTTGTTTACGAAATTATTCTACATGTTCTGAATCCATACTTCTTTATCCAGCTAGGTCATCGGTCCAGAAAGTACAAGTCCATCTTCCTTCATCATCTATTAGGTCCAAGGGTTTTGGGGTGATATGGGTAAGCTAGAGAGGGATAGAGGGATGGATACATACTAAAATTAAGAAACAACTCAAAGTCACAAAATTTAGAACATCAAATCTCAGGTCCACACATTCATAAAGTTCAATCAATTCTATAGTATTTCCACCCACATAAGGTTGGTATGGTCGATTACTCTAATCGCAAAAAAGTTCATATTTATTCTCTCATGGTGGCGCTACTACTAAACTAGCTTATCCATGTCTTCATATCCAATGGGCTTCTTCTGGTCGAGCTTGATCTTCTGAGGTTCTTCTGCTAGATCATCCATGTTGACGTGAAGCTTCCAGTGACATCCCTATATGTTTACGAGTTGGCTCCTGAGCTTCTGGATGTCAATATCCTTGGTATGTGACATGGACCGACTATCCTTCAATTCCTGATGAATCTTCTGTATCTCGAGGCCTTGCTTCTACTAATTGGCTACCTGCAATGTCTGGGCCTTGAGGTCCTCATGAAGTGCTTCGTGCTCAAATAAAGCTCCCAAAAGGTCCATTTGAAGGTTCTTCATGTAATGCTCGAGCTCTTGTTTATACACCACCAGAGGTGAAAACTTTAACTTATGGCCGTCTGTATGCATGATGTGTTCTCCATTAGCCTTCTGCCATCGAAGCCTTTCAAAGCAGTGGTTGCCTAACTCAGCACAATGATGATAGCTTGAGCATGCGATAGCATCATTGACGTCAATGCTTATTCCCATATCATAGTCATGGTTTAATGTCCGATAGTTGATGTCTTCGGTCTTGGGTCTTCTTTATGTCCAAAATATTGGGTCTTGACGCCCCATGACCTAGACTTCCTTTTACACACCAAGATCTTAGGTATAGGTAGCTTCAGCATTTGGACAAGCTCCATGAGTAATGAGCCTCCGAGAACATCCTCGTAGTGCTTCCTTTCATTCAGGATGTAGCTCTCCATCTATAATTTGAAATAAGGAAGGTTTAGTAAAAGAATTAACTACAAATAAAACTGCCTACTCATGATTAACAGAAACTAACTAAAACTTGTCAACAAATACAAAAGAAGATAATTTAAAACAATTAATACAAAAATAAATAGGGCTAAACCTTAAAGAACTAAAACGGTACGGTTTTTGCTAAAATTTTAATTCAAAATAAACTAAAAATAAACTACTAAATACTAATAAATAAAACATTCATTTGTGACCAGTAGTGTAGCGACCCAATCTCAAAGGATCGGAGTCTCTGTTCTTAAGTGTCATCCCTGGATCGGTATGCTGACACACACGTCACTCGAGCCTTTATAACATAGTTCAATCACACATTTTTATTACATCGAGAATCCTCAAATAGTATATATTATAATAATGTTGACTCTGGCAAAATAAAAACAATAATGTGGAAGCAAATAAGTGTAATGAGTCCATCAACTCCACGAGCAAGCTGAGTGCAGAACAACGACCTATCGTACCTTATTCATCGTCAGATAAATCTGCAACATGATAAGTTGTAATCGTGTAGGTTACTACATGGAATGTACTGCCAAGTCACATAATAAAAGTGAAATGAGCCTACATTGTACATGCAATTTGGCTGGTGGAAACTCTAACTTCAATTTTTTGCATAAAGCTGATTTTTTCCTATCAAAATTATTATTCTACCTCTACAAATATCATAAGTCTTAGATGGCATCCCATCTCAATCCATTCCAAAATTATGTCAATACCTAGTTGATTAATTAAGAGTGATGAGATCTCCCTACATTTCCACTACTAAAAGCTCAAGTTGTCCATAATGGGGGACATGCTAATCGATTAGATTGACACTCTGCCTTGGTTGCGCACTTTTCCTCACAAGACTCGACCACCTCCTTGTCGAAAGATTGAGACATAGTCTTTCGACAAAATTTCCCCTAACCCACGGATAGGCCAGTACACCTACATCTCGTACATATGGTAGGCTATCCCAAAAGATGTCACACCATCTACTCAACTAAGCCAGAGCCCATATTGGCTTGCGACTGCATAGGAAGCTTCTAAACATGAAAATAAGATTGATCCCTTTGAGCCTGGGTGGACGGACCACTAGTGTGCACTCCCATGGATTCCCATGAATGCTTCGACTGTAGCACCATACAAATTAATTTCCACCCAGGTAGTTCATTAAAGTATTGGTCCTAATTACTACTTTGTCACTCATATCTCAATGTGAAAACACTTCCTAATCTTCGTCTACTTTCGCGAAGCGTCATAATTCAACACAATGGTGACAAAGTTCTATGGTTCGGACCTACCAATGAACTACTAGGTGCAAGCATAGCCATCCGGCATAAAATTTCCTATCATGCAATCCTACAACAAAGGACTACATGCATATAAAATATAGGTAAGACATATATGATCAAATGTAACTTGCCTATGTGCTGTGAATGAAGTTCAAGGGAGTGGTAATATTCGGCTTTGCACTCCAGACAATCTAGCACAAAGGAAAAATAAAGTCACATAAACAAGCATTCATACAATTCAATGTAACATGCAACAAAAGTATTCGCAAAAGCCAAATAAAATCCAACACACGAAATAAGCATGAAAATTTTCAAGGTATAAAATTACGAGTGAAAAACATGGTTCAAAATTCGAGACGTGCTGTAATGTGCATACAAGGCATACTAGTAAAATTATCATGAACCAAAACTAATTCTGTATAAAATATTGTGGCAAACGTTCATGGCCTGGGATTTAGCTTACGTGACGTGGTGCAAAAAGAATCACTTAAAACGGGTATGTCACTTGGAAGATGTGGCCTGATGAAGTTTAAATTCAAATCTGAAATAAGTTCAAATTTGAACTTGCAAAATTTTGCAATGATAGGTTTGCTAGAGAGTCATATTCGAGATGAAAATTTCCCCGTTGATTTCATCTCGTTTTGACCTACGGTTAAAAAGTTATGGCCATCTAAAGATTTGAATCAAATCTAAAAAGCATTGCAGTTAAAAAAAATTGGCCATGTCACGGTCGGTGGTTGGTTGAGTGCTATTCGCTGCGATCGCTATGCGTCAGCACATTACCTAAACTGAAATAAAATCGGCCCAATTGTTTTTAAAATAAAATCAGCGCTTAACCGCGCATCGGTTCGGGAATACAAAAAAACCAAACTAGGTCTAACCTACCAGTTCGATCTAATATAAAAAAACGAACTAATCTAATATGAACGAGTGAGGGGAGGCTGCAGCATACACAAGCAAGGAAGGCGTCGGGCAGGAACTCGGCATCAGTGGGGCGACGGCTCCGACGGACTCCGGCGCGAGTGAGGTGGTCGGCCGGTGCGGCTTGACGGGGGAGGGCGAGCGGTGGTGACAGCGGTAGGTAGCAACGATCGGAGGGAGCAGGCTGAGGTGGTCAAGTTCCTGTGCTCCGGTGAACTCCGTCGACACATGTCATCTGGGCGACGTCGTCGGGCGTCCTACGGGCAATTGAAGATGTCAGCGAGATTCGAAACGCAGCGAGGGTTCGATTTCCTGATGAAAAAGAGGCAAGGGGGGGGGTTCCCCGGTGACTTGACACTTTGTTGAAGAACTTGGCTTCAGCGAGATGCAAACATCGATGGCATCAGTTGTGAGCACCGAGAGGTGGAGGAAATCGTCTGAATGGAACGAGGATCTCGAGGGCTTTATATAGGCATGGTCGAGCGAGGTGTGGCTGCGGGGATAAGTCTTATACCTCGAGCCTCGGCCCGCTATTGTGGGTGAGTGTAGCGAAGCTTTATCCCGTGGCAAGCACATGAGGATGGGGACGATGGGGGTTGAGCCCTATCTGTGAGGCGCATGAGGGAGAGAGAGACTAGCGAGAGAGAGAGAGATGTGGGGAGGCGGGCGAGCGAATGGACGATAGTGGGGAGGCTGGGGGAGTTAGTTGCAAGGCACTACCACACTTCGGCACGTCATAACGAATAGGTACCAATAGTCATAAATATTGCATGTTGTACCACTTCAGGGCCTAATTGTCGCGAAACGGGCTAGCAGCCATATGAGTCAGTATTGACCATGTATCTGACCGGTCCGGCCCACTTGTCAGGCAACAGGGTGGCATACCCGCGTGCACCACGACGCTGACTAGGACCGAACCGGCTCGGTCGGTCTCCCTCTCCTCGGCTTGTTCGAACCGGCCGGATCTCGAAGAACCCTAACTTTCCTCTCCCCTCTCCGTTTCTACGCGGCTCTCTGGCGATGGCGGTGGCGACGACTGTGCGGGCAGGTACGGAGACCTTCTTGGTCTCGGTAGCGATGACCATGTAGGTCTAGCTCTGGACGATGATGGCTCCAGTTCGTACTACTCCAGCGGCGACGATGAGGAGGAGGTGCCGCTGTCCATGGAGGAGAGGGTGAGGCTGGCAGAGGTTTGGCTGGCCAACCCTGTCAGTAGCCATCACTGCACCAGTGGGGCAGGTGGCGGTGTTCTGTAAGTGCCTCTCCTCTATCCTTGTTTCTTCCTAATTCAAATCAGGGGGGCTAGGGTTACTTGCTCATGGTATGTTAGTTTTTTTGCTGTCAATTGTAGTTTGAATGATGTTGTTTGGGATGTTCGGAATCACTTTGATGCATAGTCAAATTTGGATATGAATCTATCTAGCTCAGATGTTACATTTCTAAATCTATATGTAGTGATGCAAACACAAGGTTTTTATTTGTCTGATGATCTGTACCACATGAACAATTTAGACAAAGGAGAGGGGAGAGATCATCGCTCATAATTGATTGACACAAAAATCAAACTTCAACAACTAAAGAAGGAAGAGCATAGTTTAGTCCTGAATTTGCTAGTGAGGGCAGCACCTGATTTATGCCAAAGAGAAGAACATTTAGTGAGATTAGATGTGAGTAATGTGTGTCATAGAGCAGAACAATTAGCAATAATATTGTATGAACCAGCTATTGTGTATGATCTCAGTATGCCTGCAATCCTTATTGTTGATGCAGAAGGTGTTGTTTTTCGTAGTGAGTGCAGCAGCAGTCCTACTCAACCTAATGTTGTGTGCACACAAGAGAGCAGAAACTTTAGAAAGGTCAAGCTCAAAGTTGTAACGTAGGAAGAGTGAGTGTTTGAGCAAGCACATAATAGCAGTGATGAGTCTGAGGCTGCATATGACAGTGATAGTAATCCTTTCTTCATGCAAAAGTAAAAGATTTCTGAGGATGCAGAGATAATAGAGGGGAAGATATTAGCAGAACAAGAAGATGAAGATCAAGATGAAGATTCATATGAAGATTCAGGAGAGGGACAACTACATTATGAGGGTGACACTGCGGTTGAAGATTTGTTTTAGATGGAGGAGGAATAGGAGGAGGAGGATGTTATTATTGTTGCAATGGAAGAACCACCAGTGTGAACACCTACAGAAAAGAGGAAGAAGCTGGCAGTGAGGAGAGGCCCCACTACTAGGTCATATTCAAGTGTGTTAGAGGAGTTGAAACCTGATTTCTATCCTTCATCATATGAAGAAGATGATGGGTTGCTGGTTGAGGATGAAGATAATGGACATGAGCCACTCTCATTTGTTCTAACCAAAGGGAGGAAGAGTAGGGCCAAGAAAAGGAAACCAAGGATCTGGTACAATGACAAACTTGAGCAACCACATCAGCAGTTATGCATGTACATGCGGTTTAAGGATCGACATCAATTCAAAGAGGCTTTGTTGAGATTGCACATCACACAGGCCAGAGACTTCAGGTATCACAGAAACTTAGACCAAGGAATCATTGCTTGTTGTAAGCAAGAGCACTGCGAGTTTTGCGTAGTTGCTACAGTTACCAAAAGGGAGTAGACTTTTTCTATTAAGAAAATGATGCTGGAGCACACTTGCCCTACCAACACAAAGACATCAAGGATTAGTGCAAAGTGGCTTGCAAAGACCTATGAGTCATTGTTCAGGTCAGATCCCACCAGTAGCATACACACTTTGATTGACAACTGCCAGGAGAATTATTGTGTTGATGTTCCTAGGAACATGGCCTATAGGGCAGAAAAACCTTGTATTAGATGCAGTGTTAGGAGAGCACAAGAAGCAGTATCCTAGACTTAGGGATTATGCTCATACCATCATGGCAGAAGAGTTGTAGTGACAACGGTCACTCCAAAACCTACTACAAAAATACCATATCCAGGACCAAGGTTTCATGCAATGTTCTTCTGCATAAATGGAGCAAGGGAGGGATTTCTGAATGGATGCAAACCATTCATTGGTAAGTTATTCCTTCCTTGTAAATCACAAATTTCCGTTGTTTACTAGTGCTTTATAGTGACTTAAATTGTTCTTTGCTTGCTTGCAAAAATAGGTGTTGATGGATGCTTCATTAAGTTGACCACTCGTGCTCAAATCCTTGCTGCCACTGGTAGAGATGGCAATAACAATATTTTCCCACTTTCATTTGCTATTGTTGAACAAGAGGACACAGCTAACTTGTGTTGATTTCTGCACCAACCGAAGATATGTCATGGAGGTGATGTTGGGAAATTTGTCCATTATACAATCATGTCTGATAGACAGAAGGTATGCATGCATATCTTCATGTTATTTAATTCTGCTTTAGCATGTTATGGTGTATATTTAGTAGTACAACAACTAAGTTTAGCATGCGTTCTAAACAGGGGCTGCTAAATGCAGTAAATCAAGTTTTTCCAAACTGCCATGAAGATTTTGCCTGAGACACCTCTATGCAAATTTTTAGAATCCTGGGTTTAGTGGGGAAGATCTTAATAAATGCATGGATAATGACAGTTATGCTTATAACCAATATAAGTTTAACATTGCCATGAATGATCAGAAAAATGAGAGAGAGGAAGCTTGGAAGTGGCTAAGTGGAATACCTAAGCACACATGGGCTAGGCATGCTTTTTTACACTAACTGCAAGACAGACTTGGTTGTTAACAACCTGTCTCAGGTTTTCAACAAGTCTATCCTAGATTTTAGGAAAAACCTATTAGGACAAGGCAAATGGTGAGGTGGCATAGGAACATAGAGAGAGGAAATGCAGCTATGTGGGAGATCACACCACATTATGCTGAGAAGCTAGAGGTGGAAAAGGAAAGGGCCAGATTCTGCAAACCTATCCAAGCTGGTGTAAATCTTTGGCAAGTGACTAGTGGGCAGCAAACACATGTTGTAAACTTGGAAGCTTATACATGTGGCTGCAGAAACTGGGACCTGTCTAGCATACCATGCAACCATACAATACCAGCAATTTACAAGGCAAAAAGATTTCTAGAGGACTATGTGTGCAAATTCTTCAAAAACCATTTTTACCTAACTACATATGAACCAATGATATATCCTATTCCTGGTGAGCGTGATTGGACAAGGACAAGTGGACCAGACATAGAGCCGCCCATATTTCATGTGAAGAAGGGAAGAAAGAAAGAGAAGAGAATAAAGGGCAAATTTGACGTTCCAAAACCAAAGGACAGTTCAAGAATGGACACTATAACATGCAACAACTATGGGCTCCAAGGACATAGGTAAACCAACTGCAAGCAATAGTTGAGACCAAAGTTGGCTATGGTGAAAAACAAGCATGTGTTAAATCCTTGGTTCCTTGTTTCCTTTTATGTTTGCATCTTCCTATTTTTTATGTGGTAAATCCTTGTTTCCTTTTATGTTTGCAAGGCACCTACAAGATCAAGGAATGGAGCTGAAGCTACTCCACCTACAAGATCAGAGCCTCCACAAGCAAGATTAGATCCTCGACAAGCAAGATCACAGCAGCCACAAGCAAGATAATGGCAACCACAAGCAAGATCACAGCGTCCACCTTCAAGATATGCTACTGTCAGATTTGCAAGAAGGCCAGGTAGTACAAGTGTTCCAAGGCCTTTCACTACCCCAAGATTTGCTTGTGGAACTTTATCATCATCTGCTCATGTCCCAACATATGCACCTGGAGCTTCATTGTCCGCTCCTGCCCCAAGATCAGCAGCTCTTCCTGCCACTGGTATCCCAAGAAACCATTCTGTCTGGATGGCATTTTTTACTGCTAGTGGTAACCATCATTGATGTATGAGCACTATGATATATAGTAACCATCATTGAAACAATGTTATATGATGTGTACTAAGTGACTTATTGTGTCTTGGATCTATGATATGTAGTAAGAGATGAGTACTAAGTGATGTTTCTGGATCTATGATATGTGATCTCTGATATGATATGATATGTGATATAGTATGATATGATGTGATCTATGATATAGTATGATATAATGCGATCTATGATATAGTATGATCTGACCTATGATATAGTATGATGTGATCTATGATATAGTATGATATGACCCTAATCAATATGACCCTAGGGTTTATGTTCTCTCGACGTCAAGAAAACACTAATCAAAATGACCCTAGGGTTTAGGGTCTCTCGGGGTCGAGGAAGTACTAATCAATATGACCCTAGAGTTTATGGTCTCTGAACATCGAGAAAACACTAATCAATATGACCCTAGAGTTTAGGGTCTCTCGACGTCAAGAAACATTAATCAAAATGACCCTAGGGTTTAGGGTCTCTCGACGTCGAGAAAACACTAATCAATATGACCCTAGGGTTTAGGGTCTCTCGACATCGAGAAAACACTAATCAAAATGGTCCTAGGGTTTATGGTCTCTCGACGTCGAGAAAACACTAATCAAAATGACCCTAGGGTTTATGCTCTCTTGCCATCGAGAAAACACTAATCAAAATGCATAATGTAGTTGAACATAGATCAACATAGATCAAGTGGAGTACAACATAGATCATAGCATAGTGGGTACATACGATAGCAAAGTGGAGTTCAACATGGATCAAGTCACTTAAACATGCATAATTAATAGATCCTTACATTAGAACATGGGTACAAACCATAGCATGGAGGAGTTCAACCTACTCAGTTCTTAAATTACAACTAGTACATCCATACATTACACTGCACTAAACAACCATAATTCAGAAAAGGGCAGCAAATCAAACTTCTTCATCCACTCACTTCTTCATCATCTTCATCTTCATCCAGCTCATCCATCAATAACGTCCCTGATCATCTTCAACTTCTCTTGGTTCTTCTCCACTGCCTTCAACTGATCAGCAACCTGGAGCTTCAGCTGATCCCCGTGTTTAATGAGATTCTCCAATCCTTTATTTAGACCACGAATGTGAAGGTTGAGCACCACAATGTCATCTTTGAGTTTGTCCTTAGAATTGTTCAGTTTATCAACCTGAACCTTCAAATTGTAGTTCTCTTCACTTACCTTCTCCTTCTCCTTCAAATGATTAGACTTCAGGTTCCTAAGGACCCTGCCTTGAGCTTCTACCAGGTTCATAAGCACTGAATACTTCTCTTGTAGCTAATTTTTCTCTTCCTCTTTGTTCTCAATCTCAGTCTTCATGCCAGTCATAGCTGCACTAGAGCTCTCAGCATCCTTCACCTTATCTTGCAAATAGGTGAAACATGACCCTATCACCCTGGGCATTTAGTTGTTGATTCACATCTTCTACTAGTTTCTCATAGTTTGCATCAAGATTTTTCTCTCTTCTGTCAGATGGTGAATTTTTAGTGAACTATCCTAGTTATTGTTTTGGGAATGAACACCTATGGGATCGCGGGCATCCCTTTTGGTTCGGCAGGGGTGGGCTCGCACAAAGAGCCAGTCCGGTAAGCAATGCACGGGGATTTTTTACCCAGATTCGGGCCGCACGGATGCGTAAAACCCTACTCCTGCTTGATTATATTTATCATGTTCTAGGGTTCTAGCTGCAGGAGCGCCATGAATGGCTGCTACGTGAGCATGCTAACCCCCAGTTGTCTAACTGTCGGGCTGTCCTATTGTCTAACTGCCCAACTATCTGATTGTATGATTGTCCAACCTCCTCTCTATTACGCCCTAGTCCTCCTTTCATAACAAAGGGGTTCCCAACAGTGGCATACAGTGTGCACACGGGATGCACAGTGCTATAGTGCTATCGTACCTAACTCTGGTGGAGTAGGACAAGAGCATTCAATGCACTGTTAGGCGCCTCCGTCCGTCAGTGTGCACCACGACATGTGTCCCATCGGTGCCGCTTAGCTCCCTCCAACGTCGACACCACGACATGCGTCCAGGTGAGCAGACACCTGGCCTGTGTGCTGGCAGTGCTTGTCGGGGCCTTGCCTTGCCAGGATCTTGCCTTGCCGGGGGCCTTACTTCGCCTGGAGGCTCTGCAGCCCTCCTGGCAAGGTCTTGCTGGTAGTCTTGAGTCTTTTGTGCTGGTGCTTGATAAGTCTTCGCTGGGCCTTGCCGCCGGGGTGGCTACTACTGCACGTGCACGAGTAAAGGGGCACTAGATGGCCCAAAACCTCTAGTGCACCGACAGGAGCCCTCGGGCCTGGGCCATACACGTTGCGAGGCGTCGTTGGGCCTGGCCCAACCAGTGCACAGGCACGCGTGGCAGAGCCTTGCAGCTATGATTATTGCGCTCGGTGCACTTCCCCATGATGCCCATTGAATGTGGGTAGTGGGATACCTGCATGGAGAGGCCGCCGAGTTTTCAATTATTGTGTCAGGTCTTTTCCGCACGCGCGCCGCATGCATAGTGGAGAGCTAGAAATGGGCGCCCGTGATTTAAAGTCCCTGATAAAAGGCAATAACTATGGCGCCATGGATTGGGGCGACGGGGCAGTTGCTGTTCGCCCCGTGACCGAGGGCGTCGCTATTGGAGGAGCCGGTCGACGTCATTTGGAGTGGAGGACAGCCAGCCCCCGCGCTTCCTCCTATAAATTGGGGACAACTGGGGCGGAGCTCATCCATCATTCTTCCGCCCTTCGAGTGCAAAACCCGTAGTCTGACTCCCCCTCGTATTCTCAATCTTCAGGTAGCGCCTGCCCTTTGCCATGTACAGGGGGTGAGGGCGACCACCTTCCTCGGCTGTGAGGAGGAGCTCTCGCCGGGATCATGTCGCCGCTTCAGCCGTGGAGGCGGAGGGAGGCTCGAGTTCAAGTGGTGGAGGAGGCGTGATGAGGCATGGCCACCGTGGAGGCCGAGGTCAGGGGAGGCGGAGCGCTGCTCCACCCCCTCCTCCGATGCCAGGCATCTCCATCGAAGAGGCCCACTGATATCGCTTGAAGCTACGTCAGTATTTCCCCAAAGAGGAAGGGATGATGCAGCACAGTGGCGGTAGGTATTACCCTCAGATATGAAACCAAGGTTATTGAACCAGTAGGAGAACCAAGCAACACAAGTAAACAGCTCCTGCACACAAATAACAAATACTCGCAACCCGACGTGTTAAAGGGGTTGTCAATCCCTTTCGGGTAACTGCTCCAGAAAAGCACATGGACTAGAAAAAGTTGTAAATGTTGATAGATCAAACGCCAAATAAAATAAATTGCAGCAAGGTATTTTGGGTTTTTGGAAATATAGAGCTGAAAATAAATGCAAGAGAAAAGTAGATCGCAAAGGCAAATAATATGAGAAAGAGACCCAAGGGCGTAGGTTTCACTAGTGGCTTCTCTCGAGAAAAATAGCAAACGGTGGGTGAACAAATTACTGTTGGGCAATCGATAGAACTCAAATACTCATCACGATATCCAAGCAATGATCATTACATAGGCATCACGTCCAAGATTAGTAGACCGACTCTTGCCTGCATCTACTACTATTACTCCACACATCGACTTCTATCCAACATGCATCTAGTGTATTAAGTTCATGGAGAAACGGAGTAATGCAATAAGAAATATGACATGATTTAGACAAGATCTATCTATGTAGAGACAGATCCCATCATTTTATCCTTAGTAGCAACGATACATATGTGACGTTTCCCTTTGTGTCACTGGGATCAAGCACCGTAAGATCGAACCCACTACAAAGCACCTCTTCCCATTGCAAGATAAATAGATCAAGTTGGCCAAACAAAACCCAAATATCAGAGAAGAAATAAGAGGCTATAAGCAATCATCCATATAAGTGATCAAAGAAACTCAAATAACTTTCATGATATAAAACCATAGATCTGATTATAAACTCAAAGTTCATCGATCCCAACAAACACATCGCAAAAGAGTTACATCATATGGATCTCCAAGAGACCATTGTATCGTGAATCGAGAGAGAGAGAGAAAGCCATCTAGCTACTATCTACGGACCCAAAGGTCTACAAAGGTCTACTAACTACGGCCCCTTTCCTTTTTTCCATTTATTCGTTTCACCGATTTGAAAATCTCTGGAATTATTCCAAAAAAAACAGAGGAGTAACATGACAATCCACACCACGAGCATCTTGGTGAATTATTTGAACAATAAAACCAGGGGTTCATTTGAAAGTTTATCTCAAAAGAATTTAAAATCAATTAGGCATTTTCTGAAAAAATATTTTTTTAGTATTCACTTTCACAGAGGAAAAATGTTCATTAAATAACATTTATTCCCCTGATCATTTTGATATATACATTCCCTATGTTTGGAAATTATTTGAATGCATTAAAGGACTTTAAATGTTCTAGAAAATAGAAAACGAAACGTATTTAAACGTTTTATTAGCAAACCGGCCGGCCCACGGCCTTTAAGTCCCGAGATCCCTTCGGATCGGCCACCGACGCGCTCATCCCGCCCCATCTCTCACTGACCTGCGGGACCCACCGTCCGACAGCTTCATCAGCGCGCTCATCCCCTTCCCATCGCCCCCGACCTCGCTGGTGATCCCGACCCCGCGGATCTTTCTCCTCTCTCCCTCTCCTGACCCCGGACCTGGCCTATAAGTAGCCACTGCCTTGCCGTGCTCCGTTCCACCCCGAGCCCCTCTCTACCCTCGCCAGAACGCCACCACATCACCTCGTCCCCAGCCACGTCTGACGCCACCATTCGACGCCAGATCTTCGTCACCATCGTCTGAGATCTTCAGACGCCACCCCCGACCACCGCACGACCATCTCCGACCACCTCCGACGTCCGGCCGCCGTCGACCTCGCCGGAAACCTCGACACCCCCTCTGTAAGCCACCGCATCCACTGGAACGTTCGATCCAGATCCGACGCGTTAGATTAGATCACTTAAAACCCCGAACCGGTATCCTCTAACGTTCGGTCGTCCACCCGCAAACAGCCGCACGCGCACTCTTTTGACCAATAGGAAGTCGCCACGTAGCCTCTGTCCGTTAGCTATTTTATTTATTTTTTTGTTTCTGTTTTAGAAAACAGAATGTGTTCTGATTTTATTTTTGTTATATCTTTTAAACTAATTAGTTTTTTAAATTGATTCTTTTTGCATTAGGTCACAAATTTCATGTAGTTTAATCCTGTAGTCTTAGATTTCAAATTTGATGTTTAAAATTGGAATCTAACCAAATTTGCTTAAATTACTAAAATCTGTATAACTAGAGTTTAATAATTTATTTTTGGGTGAATCTTTTTGCGACTGTTTTGTATTAGTTAGTGTTGGGGAATGTTGCATGGGAAACAAAAATTTTCCTACGCACACGCAAGATCCATCCATGGTGATGAGCATCTACGAGAGGGAGAGTGGATCTACATACCCTTGTAGATCACTAAGCGGGAAGCATTAAGAAACGCGGTTGGTGTAGTCGAACATCTTCGCGATCCAAATCGCCGAGCGTCCCGCGATCACATCACGATCCGTCCCGCGATCCAATCACGATCCGTCCCACGAACTCATCACAAACCATCCCGCGATCTCATCACGATCCGTCCCATGAACTCATCACGAACCGTCTCGCGATCTTGTTCACGGTCCTTCCGATCTAGCGCAGAACAGACGGCACCTCCGCGTTCAGCACACGTGCAGCTTGATGACGATCTCCACCGTCTTGATCCAGCAAGATGAAGTGGAGAGGGAGAAGCGTTCACTGGCAGCGTGACGGCGCCCTGGTGATGCTGGTGGAGCAATTTCGGCAGGGCTTCGCCTAAGCACTGCAGAAAACCGATCTAGAGGAGAAACTATGCACTAGAGGAACGGGTAGCACCTGGCTGAAAATTCTGTGCCAAAACCCTAAAATCATTGAGTATATATAGGAGGAGAGGATGAGGAGTCTTGTCTGCCAAAAATCCAGCCCTTGGGTCGACCAAAGTGGGGAGGAGAGGAGGACTCCTCCTCCAATCCTAGTAGGACTGGGATTCCTCCTTTTTTTGGCCTTTTTCCACCTTTTTCCCTTTAGGCTTTTTCTCCTAGCTGCATGGGCCTTCTGTGGGACTTCCACGAGCCCACAAAAGGCTGGTATTTACTCTGCCACAGCCCATGAAGCTTCTTGGGTCGAAATACCCCTCCCGGTCGTCTCCCGGTACACTACCGACACTCCCGGTACATTACCGATTAGCCCGAAACTTTTCCGGCGACCAAAATAGGACTTCCTATATATGAATCTTTACCTCCGGACCATTCCGGAGCTCCTCGTGATGTCAGGGATCTCATCCGGGACTCCAAACAATCTTCGGTCACCACAATACATAACTCTATACTACCGAAACGTCACCAAACCTTAAGTGTGCAGACCCTGCGGGTTCGAGAACTATGTAGACATGATCGAGACACCTCTACGGTCAATAACCAATGGCGGTACCTGGATGTCCACTTTGGTTCCTACATATTCCATGAAGATCTTTATCGGTCGAACCTCTATGTCAAGGATTTAGTTAATCTCGTATGATGTTCCCTTTGTTCTTCCGTATGTTCCTTGCCCGAGATTCCATCGTCGGTATCTCCATACCTAGTCCAACCTCGTTACCGGCAAGTCTCTTTACTCGTTCTGTAATACAAGATCCCGTGACTAACACTTAGTCACTTTGCTTGCAAGGCTTATTCTGATGTTGTATTATCGAGTGGGCCCTGAGATACCTCTCCATCACAGGGAATAACAAATCCCAGTCTTGATCCATGCCAACTCAACAGACACCCTCGGAGATACCTGTATAGCACCTTTATAGTCACCCAGTTATGTTGCGACGTTTGATACACACAAGGTACTCCTCCGATGTCAGTGAGTTGCATGATCTCATGGTCATAGGAACACATACTTTGACATGCAGAAAACAGTAGCAACAAACTGACACGATCATATGCGATGTTTGTAGTTTGGGTCTTGTCCATCAAATCATTCTCCTAATGATGTGATCCCGTTATCAAATGACATCACATGTCAATGGCTACGAAACCTTGACCATCTTTGATCAACGAGCTAGTTCACTAGAGGCATACCAGGGCAGAGTGTTGTCTATTTACCCACACATGTAATGTGTTTCCATTCAATACAATTATAGCATGGATAATAAACGATTATCATGAACAAGGACATATGATAATAACTAATTGATTATTGCCTCTAGGGCATATTTCCAACAGTCTCCCAATTGCACTAGAGTCAATAATCTAGTTCACATCACCATGTGATTTGCATTGTTATGAATCTAAAACCCAATGAGTTCTGGGGATCGATCATGCTTTGCATGTGAGAGAGGTCTTATAGTCAACCAGTCTGCGACATTCAGATCCGTGTGTACTTTGCAAATTTTTATGTCAAACGTAAACACTGCTACCACACTCCACTTGGTACTATTCCAAATGGCTGCTCCACTATACGTATCCAGATTGCTACTACGAGTCATCCGGATTGGTGTTAAAGCTTACATCGACGTGACTCTTTATGACGAACTTCTTGATCACCTCCATGATCGAGAAACATCTCCTTAGTATTTTAGTTACTAAGGATAATCTTGACCGCTGTCCAGTGATCCACTCCTGGATCACTCTTATACTCCTTAACGGACTCATGGCAAGGCACACACAGGTGCGGTACACAGCATGGCATACTATACAGAGCCTCTGGCTAAGGCATAGGGGACGACATTCGTCCTTTCTCTTTCTTATGCCGTGGTCGAGCTTTGAGTCTCACTCAACTTCACACCTTACAAAGCAGGCGAGAACACTTCTCTCTGACTAATCCATTTTGAACTCTTTCAAAATCTTGTCAAAGTATGTACTCATTGAAAGTCTTATCAAACATCTTGATCTATGCTTATAGATCTTGATGCTCCATAATTAGGTAGCTTTATCCAGGTCTTCCTTTGAAAAAATCTTTTCAAACAACCATTTATGCTCTCCAGAAACTCTACATCATTTCCGAATAGCAATATGTCATCCACATATACTTATCAGAAACTCTATAGTGCTCCCACTCACTTTATTGCAAATACAAGTTTCTCGTAAACTTTGTATAGACTCAAAAACTTTAATCACCTCATCAAAGTGTATATTCCAACTCCGAGATGCTTGTTCAGTTCATAGAAGGATCACTGAAGCTTGCACACCTTTTAGCATCCTTAGGACTGACAAAACCTTCTGGTTGTATCACATACAACCTTTCCTCAAGAAAGGAAACGATGTTTTGGCATCCATCTGCCAGATTTCATAATTGAAAAATGCAGCAACTGCTAACATAATTCTAACAGACTTTAGCATCGGTACGAGTGAGAAAGTCTCTTCGCAGTCAACTCCTTGAACTTGCCGGAAACTTCTTTGCGGCAAGTCGAGCTTTACAAATGGTGACATTCACCATCAGCGTCTTTCTTCATTTTAAAGATCCATTTGTACTCAACGAGCTGCCGTCCAACGAGCAAGTCTACCAAAGTCTATACTTGGTTTTCATATATGGATCCTTTCTCGGATTTCATGGCCTCTAACCATTCGTCGGAATCCGGGCCCATCATCGCTTCTCCACAGCTCATAGGTTCATTTTTGTCCAACAACATGACCTCCAAGACAGGGTTGTCATACCGCTCAGGAGCAGTACACATCCTTGTCGACCTACGAGGTTTGATAGTAACTTGATCCGAAGCTTCATGATCATCATCATTTACTTCCTCTTCAACTGACGCAGGTTCCACAGAAACATCTTTCTGCGCTGCGCCACTTTCTTTTTGAAGTGAAGGTTCAATAACCTCATCAAGTTCTATTTTCCTCGTAGGCCGATAGTAACTTGATCCGAAGCTTCGTGATCATCATCATTAACTTTCTCTTCAACTAACGTAGGCTTCACAGACACATCTTTCTGCGTTGCGCTACTTTCTGGTTGAAGTAGATGTTCCATAACCTCATCAAGTTCTATCCTCCTCCCACTCAATTCTTTCAAGAGAAACCTTTTCTCGAGAAAGGACCCAGTTTTAGCAACAAACATTTTATGCTTGGATCGGAGATAGAAGATTCACCCAACTGTTCTTAGGGTATTCTATGAAGATGCATTTGTCCGCTTTGGGTTCGAGCTCATTAGGTGAAAACATTTTCCACACAAGCGTCGCAGCCCCAAACATTAAGAAATGACAGCTTAGGTTTCTATCAAACCATAATTCACACCGTGTCATGTCAACGGATTTAGATGGTGCCGTATTAAAGTGAATGTAGTTGTCTCTAATGCATAACCCAAAAATTATAGTAATAAAACGATAACAGACATCATAGCACGCACCATATCCCATAGAGCACGACTATGACGTTTGGACACACCATCACACTATGGTGTTCCAGGTGGCGTGAGTTGTGAAACAGCTTTCACATTGTCTAAAGTTGTATGCCAAACTCGTAACTCAGATATTCACTTCCACGATCATATCGCAAACATTTTTATCTTATTGTCACGATGATCTTAAACTTCACTCTTAATTTGCTTGAACCTTTCAAACAATTCAGACTTGTGTTTCATTAAGTAAATATACACTATATCTACTCAAATCATCAGTGAAGATAAGAAAATAATGATATCCACTGCTCGCTACAAGACTCATTGGATTGCATACATCAAGATGTATCATTTCCAATAAATCACTTGGCCGCTTCATCAAAACAGAAAACGGGGTCCTTAGTCATCTTGACCAAGAGGCGTGGTTCGCATGTCTCAACCGATTCGAAATCGAATGAGTCCAAAGATCCATCAGCATGGAGTTTCTTCATGAGCTTTATACCAACATGACATTTAGCGGCAGTGCCACAAGTATGTGGTACTATCATTATTAACTTTGTATCTTTTGGCATCAATGTTATGAACATGTGTACTACTACGATCAAGATTTAACAAACCATTCTCACTGGGTGCATGACCATTGAAGGTATTATTCATGTAAACAGAATAACCATTATTCTTTAACTCAAATGAATAACCGTGTTGCAATAAACACGATCTAATCAGGTTCATGCTCAACGCAAAACACCAAATAACATTTATTTAGGTTCGTCACTAATCCCAAAGGTAGAGAGAGCGTGCGATGTTGATCACATCAACCTTGCAAACATTTCCAACACACATCGTCACCTCACCCTTAGCTTAGTGCTCCGTTTATTCCGTAGCTTTTATTTCGAGTTACTAACATTTAGCAACCGAACCGGTATCCAATACCCAGGTGCTACTTGGAGTACTAGCAAGGTACACATAAATAACACATATATCAAATATACTTTTGTCGATGTTGCCAACCTTCTTATCTACCAAGTATTTAGGGTTGTTCCGCTTTAGCGACCGCTCTCCTCATAATTGAAGCACTTAGTCTTGGGTTTGGGTTCAACTTTGGGTTGCTTCACTGCAGCAGCAACTGACTTGCTATCCATGAAGTTTTCCCTCCTTGCTCCTGCCCTTCTCGAAACTAGTGGTTTGACTAACCATCAACACTTGATGCTCCTTCTTGATTTCTACCTTCGTGGTGTCAAACATCGCAAACAGCTCAGGGATCATTATTTCTATCCCTGGCATTTTATAGTTCATCACCAAGTTCTAGTAGCTTAGTGAAAGTGACTTGGAGAACTATATCAATCACTATCTTATCTGTAAGATCAACTCCCACTCGATTCAAGCGATTGTAGCACCCAGACAATCTGACCACAAGCTCAATGATTGAGCTATTCTCGTTCATCTTGCAGGCAAAGAATCTTGTTGGAGATCTCATATCTCACAACACGGGAACGAGCTTGAGATCCTAATTTCAGCTCTTAGAACATCTCATACGTTCCGTGACGTTCAAAACGTTTCGAAGCCTCAATTCTAAGCCGTAATGCATGATGCACTAAACTATCAAGTAGTCATCAGCACGTACCTGTCAGATGTTCACAACATCTACAGATGATGCTAGAGGGGTTGGCGCACCGAGCGGTGCATTAAGGACATAAGCCTTTTGTGCAGCAACGAGGACAATCCTCAGATCATGGAGCCAGTCCGCAATATTGCTACCATCATCTTTCAACTGTATTTCTCTAGGAGCATATAAAAATTTAAGGGAGCTACACCGCGAGCAAGTAATCTAACACATAATTTGCAAAGACACTACTGACTATGTTGATGATAATGAGTTCAATTAATCATATTACTTAAGAACTCCCACTCAAATTGACATCCCTCCGGTCATTCGAGTGATACATGATCCAAATTCACCAACTCAAGTCCGATCATCACGTGAGTTGAGGTGGTTACAATTGTGAACATCATCATGTTGATCGTATCTACTATATGACTCATGTTCGACCTTTGGGTCTCTTGTGTTCCGAGGCCATGTCTGTACATGCTAGGCTCGTCAAGTTTAACCCGAGTGTTCTACGCGTGCAACACTGGCTTGCACCCGTTGTATGTGAACGTAGAGTCTATCACACCCGATCATCACGTGGTGTCTCAACACGACAAACTTTCGCAACCGTGCACACTCGGGGAGAACACAATTTATCTTGAAATTTAAGTGAGGGATCACCTTATAATGCTACCGTTGTACTAAGCAAAACAAGGTGCATAAATAGATTAAAATCACATGCAATTAATAAGTGACATGATATGGCCATGAACTTGTGCTTTAGATCTCCATCTTGAAAGCATCGGCATGATCTCCATCGTCACCGGCACGACACCATGATCTCCATCATCATGATCTCCATCAATGTGTCGCCATTGGGGTTGTCACGCCCTGCATGCTTCTACTACTATTGCTACCGTTTAGCGATAAAGTAAAGCATTACATAGCGCTTAATGATTGACACGCAGGTCATACAATAATTAAAGACAACCCTATGGCTCCTGCCGGTTGCCGTACTCATCGACATGCAATTCATGAAATTCTATACATCACATGATCATCTCAGACATCACATATATCACATCATGTAATTGGCCATATCACATCACAACATACCCTGCAAAAACAAGTTAGACGTCCTCTAATTGTTGTTGCATGTTTACGTGGCTGCTACGGGTATCTAGCAAGAACAATTCTCATC
Source organism: Hordeum marinum (assembly GCA_022496015.1). Classification (NCBI taxonomy): domain Eukaryota; kingdom Viridiplantae; phylum Streptophyta; class Magnoliopsida; order Poales; family Poaceae; genus Hordeum; species Hordeum marinum. The sequence continues at coordinate 143,850,984 of CM039674.1, read as the reverse complement.
TACGCAAAAACCACAACGGTGATACACTAGTTGCTTTTCAACCTTCTCAAGGACCACCTTTGTCGAATCCGATCCAACAAAAGTCAGAGAAACTGCCACCCGCAAGCCATCTAGGCAACAAGTTGCATCGAGGGAACCGGTCTCTCGTAAGCGTACGGGTAATGTTTGTCCGGGCCGCTTCATCTCACAATACCGCTGAACCAAAATCCGACCAAGGGAGGAAGCAATCTAAGCATCAATGCCCACAAACTCTTTGTGTTCTACTCGAGATCTCATCTACACATAGACCTGGCTCGTGATGACATTGTTGGGGAAAGTTGCATGGGAAACAAAAAAATTCCTACTCACACGCAAGATCCATCTATGGTGATGATCATCTACGAGAGGGAGAGTGGATCTACATACCCTTGTAGATCGCTAAGCGGGAAGCGTGAAGAAACGCGGTTGGTGTAGTCAAACATCTTGACGATCCAAATCGCCGAGTGTCCCGCGATCACATCACGATCCGTCTCGCGATCCAATCACGATCCATCCCGCGAACTCATCACGATCCGTCCTGCGATCTCATCACGATCCGTCCCGCGATCTCATCACAATCCGTCCTGCGATCTCATCACGATCCGTCCCATGAACTCATCACGAACCGTCTCGCGATCTTGTTCACGGTCCTTCCGATCTAGCGCCGAACAGACGGCACCTCTGCGTTCAGCACACGTGCAGCTTGATGATGATCTCCACCGTCTTGATCCAGCAAGATGAAGTGGAGAGGGAGAAGAGTTCACTGGCAGCGTGACGGCGCCCTGGTGATGGTGGTGGAGCAACTCCGGCAGGGCTTCGCCTAAGCACTGTAGAAAACCGATCTAGAGGAGAAACTATGCACTAGAGGAACGGGTAGCACGTGGCTGAAAATTCTGTGCCAAAACCCTAAAATCCTTGAGTATATATAGGAGGAGAGGATGAGGAGTCTTGTCTGCCAAAAATCCAGCCCTTGGGTCGACCAAAGTGGGGAGGACAGGAGGACTCCTCCAATCCTAGTAGGACTAGGATTCCTCCTTTTTTTGGCCTTTTTCCACCTTTTTCCCTTTAGGCTTTTTCTCCTAGCTGCATGGGCCTTCTGTGGGACTTCCACGAGCCCACAAAAGGCTGGTATTTACTCTCCCACAGCCCATGAAGCTTCTTGGGTCGAAATACCCCTCCCGGTGGTCTCCCGGTACACTACCGACACTCCCGGTACATTACCGATTAGCCCGAAACTTTTCCGGCGACCAAAATAGGACTTCCTATATATGAATCTTTACCTCCGGACCATTCCGGAGCTCCTCGTGATGTCAGGGATCTCATCCGGGACTCCAAACAATCTTCGGTCACCACAATACATAACTCTATACTACCGAAACGTCACCAAACCTTAAGTGTGCAGACCCTGCGGGTTCGAGAACTATGTAGACATGATCGAGACACCTCTACGGTCAATAACCAATGGCGGTACCTGGATGTCCACATTGGTTCCTACATATTCCATGAAGATCTTTATCGGTCGAACCTCTATGTCAAGGATTTAGTTAATCTCGTATGATGTTCCCTTTGTTCTTCCGTATGTTCCTTGCCCGAGATTCCATCGTCGGTATCTCCATACCTAGTCCAACCTCGTTACCGGCAAGTCTCTTTACTCGTTCTGTAATACAAGATCCCGTGACTAACACTTAGTCACTTTGCTTGCAAGGCTTATTCTGATGTTGTATTATCGAGTGGGCCCTGAGATACCTCTCCATCACAGGGAATAACAAATCCCAGTCTTGATCCATGCCAACTCAACAGACACCCTCGGAGATACCTGTAGAGCACCTTTATAGTCACCCAGTTATGTTGCGACGTTTGATACACACAAGGTACTCCTCCGATGTCAGTGAGTTGCATGATCTCATGGTCATAGGAACACATACTTTGACATGCAGAAAACAGTAGCAACAAACTGACACGATCATATGTGACATTTGTAGTTTGGGTCTTGTCCATCAAGTCATTCTCCTAATGATGTGATCCCGTTATCAAATGACATCACATGTCAATGGCTAGGAAACCTTGACCATCTTTGATCAACGAGCTAGTTCACTAGAGGCATACCAGGGCAGAGTGTTGTCTATTTACCCACACATGTAATGTGTTTCCATTCAATACAATTATAGCATGGATAATAAACGATTATCATGAACAAGGACATATGATAATAACTAATTGATTATTGCCTCTAGGGCATATTTCCAACAGTCTCCCACTTGCACTAGAGTCAATAATCTAGTTCACATCACCATGTGATTTGCATTGTTATGAATCTAAAACCCAATGAGTTCTGGGGATCGATCATGCTTTGCATGTGAGAGAGGTCTTATAGTCAACCAGTCTGCGACATTCAGATCCGTGTGTACTTTGCAAATTTTTATGTCAAACGTAAACACTGCTACCACACTCCACTTGGTACTATTCCAAATGGCTGCTCCACTATACGTATCCAGATTGCTACTACGAGTCATCCGGATTGGTGTTAAAGCTTGCATCGACATGACTCTTTATGACGAACTTCTAGATCACCTCCATGATCGAGAAACATCTCCTTAGTCTTTTAGTTACTAAGGATAATCTTGACCGTTGTCCAGTGATCCACTCCTGGATCACTCTTATACCCCTTGACGGACTCATGGCAAGGCACACACAGGTCCGGTATACAGCATGGCATACTATACAGAGCCTATGGCTAAGGCATAGGGGACAAAATTCGTCCTTTCTATTTTTTCTGCCGTGGTCGAGCTTTGAGTCTCACTCAACTTCACACCTTACAAAGCAGGCGAGAACACTTCTCTCTGACTAATCCATTTTGAACTCTTTCAAAATCTTGTCAAGGTATGTACTCATTGAAAGTCTTATCAAACATCTTGATCTATGCTTATAGATCTTGATGCTCCATAATTAGGTAGCTTTATCCAGGTCTTCCTTTGAAAAACTCTTTTCAAACAACCATTTATGCTCTCCAGAAACTCTACATCATTTCCGAATAGCAATATGTCATCCACATATACTTATTAGAAACTCTATAGTGCTCCCACTCACTTTATTGCAAATACAAGTTTCTCGTAAACTTTGTATAGACTCAAAAACTTTAATCACCTCATTAAAGTGTATATTCCAACTCCGAGATGCTTGTTCAGTTCATAGAAGGATCACTGAAGCTTGCACACCTTTTAGCATCCTTAGGACTGACAAAACCTTCTGGTTGTATCACATACAACCTTTCCTCAAGAAAGGAAACGATGTTTTGGCATCCATCTGCCAGATTTCATAATTGAAAAATGCAGCAACTGCTAACATAATTCTAACAGACTTTAGCATCGGTACGAGTGAGAAAGTCTCTTCGCAGTCAACTCCTTGAACTTGCCGGAAACTTCTTTGCGGCAAGTCGAGCTTTATAAATGGTGACATTCACCATCAGCGTCTGTCTTCATTTTAAAGATCCATTTGTACTCAACGACCTGCCGTCCAACGAGCAACTCTACCAAAGTCTATACTTGGTTTTCATATATGGATCCTTTCTCGGATTTCATGGCCTCTAACCATTCGTCGGAATCCGGGCCCATCATCGCTTCTCCACAGCTCGTAGGTTCATTTTTGTCCAACAACATGACCTCCAAGACAGGGTTGTCATACCGCTCAGGAGCAGTACACATCCTTGTCGACCTACAAGGTTTGATAGTAAATTGATCCGAAGCTTCATGATCATCATCACTTGCTTCCTCTTCAACTGACGTAGGTTCCACAGAAACATCTTTCTACGCTGCGCCACTTTCTTTTTGAAGTGAAGGTTCAATAACCTCATCAAGTTCTATTTTCCTCGTAGGCCAATAGTAACTTGATCCGAAGCTTCATGATCATCATCATTAACTTCCTCTTCAACTAACGTAGGCTTCACAGAAACATCTTTCTGTGTTGCGCTACTTTCTGGTTGAGGTAGAGGTTCCATAACCTCATCAAGTTCTATCCTCCTCCCACTCAATTCTTTCAAGAGAAACCTTTTCTCGAGAAAGGACCCAGTTTTAGCAACAAACATTTTATGCTTGGATCGGAGATAGAAGATTCACCCAACTGTTCTTAGGGTATTCTATGAAGATGCATTTGTCCGCTTTGGGTTCGAGCTCATTAGGTGAAAACATTTTCCACACAAGCGTCGCAGCCCCAAACATTAAGAAATGACAGCTTAGGTTTCTATCAAACCATAATTCACACCGTGTCATGTCAACGGATTTAGATGGTGCCGTATTAAAGTGAATGTAGTTGTCTCTAATGCATAACCCCAAAATTATAGTAATAAAACGATAACATACATCATAGCACGCACCATATCCCATAGAGCACGACTATGACGGTTGGACACACCATCACACTATGGTGTTCCAGGTGGCGTGAGTTGTGAAACAACTTTCACATTGTCTAAAGTTGTATGCCAAACTCGTAACTCAGATATTCACTTCCACGATCATATCGCAAACATTTTTATCTTATTGTCACGATGATCTTAAACTTCACTCTTAATTTGCTTGAACCTTTCAAACGATTTAGACTTGTGGTTCATTAAGTAAATATACACTATATCTACTCAAATCATCAGTGAAGATAAGAAAATAATGATATCCACTGCTCGCTACAAGACTCATTGGATTGCATACATCAAGATGTATCATTTCCAATAAATCACTTGGCCGCTTCATCAAAACAGAAAACGGGGTCCTTAGTCATCTTGACCAAGAGGCGTGGTTCGCATGTCTCAACCGATTCGAAATCGAATGAGTCCAAAGATCCATCAGCATGGAGTTTCTTCATGAGCTTTATACCAACATGACATTTAGCGGCAGTGCCACAAGTATGTGGTACTATCATTATTAACTTTGTATCTTTTGGCATCAATGTTATGAACATGTGTACTACTACGATCAAGATTTAACAAACCATTCTCACTGGGTGCATGACCATTGAAGGTATTATTCATGTAAACAGAATAACCATTATTCTTTAACTCAAATGAATAACCGTGTTGCAATAAACACGATCTAATCAGGTTCATGCTCAACGCAAAACACCAAATAACATTTATTTAGGTTCGTCACTAATCCCAAAGGTAGAGAGAGCGTGCGATGTTGATCACATCAACCTTGCAAACATTTCCAACACACATCGTCACCTCACCCTTAGCTTAGTGCTCCGTTTATTCCGTAGCTTTTATTTCGAGTTACTAACATTTAGCAACCGAACCGGTATCCAATACCCAGGTGCTACTTGGAGTACTAGCAAGGTACACATAAATAACACATATATCAAATATACTTTTGTCGATGTTGCCAACCTTCTTATCTACCAAGTATTTAGGGTTGTTCCGCTTTAGCGACCGCTCTCCTCATAATTGAAGCACTTAGTCTTGGGTTTGGGTTCAACTTTGGGTTGCTTCACTGCAGCAGCAACTGACTTGCTATCCATGAAGTTTTCCCTCCTTGCTCCTGCCCTTCTCGAAACTAGTGGTTTGACTAACCATCAACACTTGATGCTCCTTCTTGATTTCTACCTTCGTGGTGTCAAACATCGCAAACAGCTCAGGGATCATTATTTCTATCCCTGGCATTTTATAGTTCATCACCAAGTTCTAGTACCTTAGTGAAAGTGACTTGGAGAACTATATCAATCACTGTCTTATCTGTAAGATCAACTCCCACTCGATTCAAGCGATTGTAGCACCCAGACAATCTGACCACAAGCTCAATGATTGAGCTATTCTCGTTCATCTTGCAGGCAAAGAATCTTGTTGGAGATCTCATATCTCACAACACGGGAACGAGCCTGAGATCCTAATTTCAGCTCTTAGAACATCTCATACGTTCCGTGACGTTCAAAACGTTTCGAAGCCTCAATTCTAAGCCGTAATGCATGATGCACTAAACTATCAAGTAGTCATCAGCACGTACCTGTCAGATGTTCACAACATCTACAGATGATGCTAGAGGGGTTGGCGCACCGAGCGGTGCATTAAGGACATAAGCCTTTTGTGCAGCAACGAGGACAATCCTCAGATCATGGAGCCAGTCCGCAATATTGCTACCATCATCTTTCAACTGTATTTCTCTAGGAGCATATAAAAATTTAAGGGAGCTACACCGCGAGCAAGTAATCTAACACATAATTTGCAAAGACACTACTGACTATGTTGATGATAATGAGTTCAATTAATCATATTACTTAAGAACTCCCACTCAAATTGACATCCCTCCGGTCATTCGAGTGATACATGATCCAAATTCACCAACTCAAGTCCGATCATCACGTGAGTTGAGGTGGTTACAATTGTGAACATCATCATGTTGATCGTATCTACTATATGACTCATGTTCGACCTTTGGGTCTCTTGTGTTCCGAGGCCATGTCTGTACATGCTAGGCTCGTCAAGTTTAACCCGAGTGTTCTACGCGTGCAACACTGGCTTGCACCCGTTGTATGTGAACGTAGAGTCTATCACACCCGATCATCACGTGGTGTCTCAACACGACGAACTTTCGCAACCGTGCACACTCGGGGAGAACACAATTTATCTTGAAATTTAAGTGAGGGATCACCTTATAATGCTACCGTTGTACTAAGCAAAACAAGGTGCATAAATAGATTAACATCACATGCAATTAATAAGTGACATGATATGGCCATGAACTTGTGCTTTAGATCTCCATCTTGAAAGCATCGGCATGATCTCCATCGTCACCGGCACGACACCATGATCTCCATCATCATGATCTCCATCAATGTGTCGCCATTGGGGTTGTCACGCCCTGCATGCTTCTACTACTATTGCTACCGTTTAGCGATAAAGTAAAGCATTACATAGCGCTTAATGATTGACACGCAGGTCATACAATAATTAAAGACAACCCTATGGCTCCTGCCGGTTGCCGTACTCATCGACATGCAATTCGTGAAATTCTATACATCACATGATCATCTCAGACATCACATATATCACATCATGTAATTGGCCATATCACATCACAACATACCCTGCAAAAACAAGTTAGACGTCCTCTAATTGTTGTTGCATGTTTACGTGGCTGCTACGGGTATCTAGCAAGAACAATTCTCATCTACGCAAAAACCACAACGGTGATACACTAGTTGCTTTTCAACCTTCTCAAGGACCACCTTTGTCGAATCCGATCCAACAAAAGTCAGAGAAACTGCCACCCGCAAGCCATCTAGGCAACAAGTTGCATCGAGGGAACCGGTCTCTCGTAAGCGTACGGGTAATGTTTGTCCGGGCCGCTTCATCTCACAATACCGCTGAACCAAAATCCGACCAAGGGAGGAAGCAATCTAAGCATCAATGCCCACAAACTCTTTGTGTTCTACTCGAGATCTCATCTACACATAGACCTGGCTCGTGATGACATTGTTGGGGAAAGTTGCATGGGAAACAAAAAAATTCCTACTCACACGCAAGATCCATCTATGGTGATGATCATCTACGAGAGGGAGAGTGGATCTACATACCCTTGTAGATCGCTAAGCGGGAAGCGTGAAGAAACGCGGTTGGTGTAGTCAAACATCTTGACGATCCAAATCGCCGAGTGTCCCGCGATCACATCACGATCCGTCTCGCGATCCAATCACGATCCATCCCGCGAACTCATCACGATCCGTCCTGCGATCTCATCACGATCCGTCCCGCGATCTCATCACAATCCATCCTGCGATCTCATCATGATCCGTCCCATGAACTCATCACGAACCGTCTCGCGATCTTGTTCACGGTCCTTCCGATCTAGCGCCGAACAGACGGCACCTCTGCGTTCAGCACACGTGCAGCTTGATGATGATCTCCACCGTCTTGATCCAGCAAGATGAAGTGGAGAGGGAGAAGAGTTCACTGGCAGCGTGACGGCGCCCTGGTGATGGTGGTGGAGCAACTCCGGCAGGGCTTCGCCTAAGCACTGTAGAAAACCGATCTAGAGGAGAAACTATGCACTAGAGGAACGGGTAGCACGTGGCTGAAAATTCTGTGCCAAAACCCTAAAATCCTTGAGTATATATAGGAGGAGAGGATGAGGAGTCTTGTCTGCCAAAAATCCAGCCCTTGGGTCGACCAAAGTGGGGAGGACAGGAGGACTCCTCCAATCCTAGTAGGACTAGGATTCCTCCTTTTTTTGGCCTTTTTCCACCTTTTTCCCTTTAGGCTTTTTCTCCTAGCTGCATGGGCCTTCTGTGGGACTTCCACGAGCCCACAAAAGGCTGGTATTTACTCTCCCACAGCCCATGAAGCTTCTTGGGTCGAAATACCCCTCCCGGTGGTCTCCCGGTACACTACCGACACTCCCGGTACATTACCGATTAGCCCGAAACTTTTCCGGCGACCAAAATAGGACTTCCTATATATGAATCTTTACCTCCGGACCATTCCGGAGCTCCTCGTGATGTCAGGGATCTCATCCGGGACTCCAAACAATCTTCGGTCACCACAATACATAACTCTATACTACCGAAACGTCACCAAACCTTAAGTGTGCAGACCCTGCGGGTTCGAGAACTATGTAGACATGATCGAGACACCTCTACGGTCAATAACCAATGGCGGTACCTGGATGTCCACATTGGTTCCTACATATTCCATGAAGATCTTTATCGGTCGAACCTCTATGTCAAGGATTTAGTTAATCTCGTATGATGTTCCCTTTGTTCTTCCGTATGTTCCTTGCCCGAGATTCCATCGTCGGTATCTCCATACCTAGTCCAACCTCGTTACCGGCAAGTCTCTTTACTCGTTCTGTAATACAAGATCCCGTGACTAACACTTAGTCACTTTGCTTGCAAGGCTTATTCTGATGTTGTATTATCGAGTGGGCCCTGAGATACCTCTCCATCACAGGGAATAACAAATCCCAGTCTTGATCCATGCCAACTCAACAGACACCCTCGGAGATACCTGTAGAGCACCTTTATAGTCACCCAGTTATGTTGCGACGTTTGATACACACAAGGTACTCCTCCGATGTCAGTGAGTTGCATGATCTCATGGTCATAGGAACACATACTTTGACATGCAGAAAACAGTAGCAACAAACTGACACGATCATATGTGACATTTGTAGTTTGGGTCTTGTCCATCAAGTCATTCTCCTAATGATGTGATCCCGTTATCAAATGACATCACATGTCAATGGCTAGGAAACCTTGACCATCTTTGATCAACGAGCTAGTTCACTAGAGGCATACCAGGGCAGAGTGTTGTCTATTTACCCACACATGTAATGTGTTTCCATTCAATACAATTATAGCATGGATAATAAACGATTATCATGAACAAGGACATATGATAATAACTAATTGATTATTGCCTCTAGGGCATATTTCCAACAGTCTCCCACTTGCACTAGAGTCAATAATCTAGTTCACATCACCATGTGATTTGCATTGTTATGAATCTAAAACCCAATGAGTTCTGGGGATCGATCATGCTTTGCATGTGAGAGAGGTCTTATAGTCAACCAGTCTGCGACATTCAGATCCGTGTGTACTTTGCAAATTTTTATGTCAAACGTAAACACTGCTACCACACTCCACTTGGTACTATTCCAAATGGCTGCTCCACTATACGTATCCAGATTGCTACTACGAGTCATCCGGATTGGTGTTAAAGCTTGCATCGACATGACTCTTTATGACGAACTTCTTGATCACCTCCATGATCGAGAAACATCTCCTTAGTCTTTTAGTTACTAAGGATAATCTTGACCGTTGTCCAGTGATCCACTCCTAGATCACTCTTATACCCCTTGACGGACTCATGGCAAGGCACACACAGGTCCGGTATACAGCATGGCATACTATACAGAGCCTATGGCTAAGGCATAGGGGACAAAATTCGTCCTTTCTCTTTTTTCTGCCGTGGTCGAGCTTTGAGTCTCACTCAACTTCACACCTTACAAAGCAGGCGAGAACACTTCTCTCTGACTAATCCATTTTGAACTCTTTCAAAATCTTGTCAAGGTATGTACTCATTGAAAGTCTTATCAAACATCTTGATCTATGCTTATAGATCTTGATGCTCCATAATTAGGTAGCTTTATCCAGGTCTTCCTTTGAAAAACTCTTTTCAAACAACCATTTATGCTCTCCAGAAACTCTACATCATTTCCGAATAGCAATATGTCATCCACATATACTTATTAGAAACTCTATAGTGCTCCCACTCACTTTATTGCAAATACAAGTTTCTCGTAAACTTTGTATAGACTCAAAAACTTTAATCACCTCATTAAAGTGTATATTCCAACTCCGAGATGCTTGTTCAGTTCATAGAAGGATCACTGAAGCTTGCACACCTTTTAGCATCCTTAGGACTGACAAAACCTTCTGGTTGTATCACATACAACCTTTCCTCAAGAAAGGAAACGATGTTTTGGCATCCATCTGCCAGATTTCATAATTGAAAAATGCAGCAACTGCTAACATAATTCTAACAGACTTTAGCATCGGTACGAGTGAGAAAGTCTCTTCGCAGTCAACTCCTTGAACTTGCCGGAAACTTCTTTGCGGCAAGTCGAGCTTTATAAATGGTGACATTCACCATCAGCGTCTGTCTTCATTTTAAAGATCCATTTGTACTCAACGACCTGCCGTCCAACGAGCAACTCTACCAAAGTCTATACTTGGTTTTCATATATGGATCCTTTCTCGGATTTCATGGCCTCTAACCATTCGTCGGAATCCGGGCCCATCATCGCTTCTCCACAGCTCGTAGGTTCATTTTTGTCCAACAACATGACCTCCAAGACAGGGTTGTCATACCGCTCAGGAGCAGTACACATCCTTGTCGACCTACAAGGTTTGATAGTAAATTGATCCGAAGCTTCATGATCATCATCACTTGCTTCCTCTTCAACTGACGTAGGTTCCACAGAAACATCTTTCTACGCTGCGCCACTTTCTTTTTGAAGTGAAGGTTCAATAACCTCATCAAGTTCTATTTTCCTCGTAGGCCAATAGTAACTTGATCCGAAGCTTCATGATCATCATCATTAACTTCCTCTTCAACTAACGTAGGCTTCACAGAAACATCTTTCTGTGTTGTGCTACTTTCTGGTTGAGGTAGAGGTTCCATAACCTCATCAAGTTCTATCCTCCTCCCACTCAATTCTTTCAAGAGAAACCTTTTCTCGAGAAAGGACCCAGTTTTAGCAACAAACATTTTATGCTTGGATCGGAGATAGAAGATTCACCCAACTGTTCTTAGGGTATTCTATGAAGATGCATTTGTCCGCTTTGGGTTCGAGCTCATTAGGTGAAAACATTTTCCACACAAGCGTCGCAGCCCCAAACATTAAGAAATGACAGCTTAGGTTTCTATCAAACCATAATTCACACCGTGTCATGTCAACGGATTTAGATGGTGCCGTATTAAAGTGAATGTAGTTGTCTCTAATGCATAACCCCAAAATTATAGTAATAAAACGATAACATACATCATAGCACGCACCATATCCCATAGAGCACGACTATGACGGTTGGACACACCATCACACTATGGTGTTCCAGGTGGCGTGAGTTGTGAAACAACTTTCACATTGTCTAAAGTTGTATGCCAAACTCGTAACTCAGATATTCACTTCCACGATCATATCGCAAACATTTTTATCTTATTGTCACGATGATCTTAAACTTCACTCTTAATTTGCTTGAACCTTTCAAACGATTTAGACTTGTGTTTCATTAAGTAAATATACACTATATCTACTCAAATCATCAGTGAAGATAAGAAAATAATGATATCCACTGCTCGCTACAAGACTCATTGGATTGCATACATCAAGATGTATCATTTCCAATAAATCACTTGGCCGCTTCATCAAAACAGAAAACGGGGTCCTTAGTCATCTTGACCAAGAGGCGTGGTTCGCATGTCTCAACCGATTCGAAATCGAATGAGTCCAAAGATCCATCAGCATGGAGTTTCTTCATGAGCTTTATACCAACATGACATTTAGCGGCAGTGCCACAAGTATGTGGTACTATCATTATTAACTTTGTATCTTTTGGCATCAATGTTATGAACATGTGTACTACTACGATCAAGATTTAACAAACCATTCTCACTGGGTGCATGACCATTGAAGGTATTATTCATGTAAACAGAATAACCATTATTCTTTAACTCAAATGAATAACCTTGTTGCAATAAACACGATCTAATCAGGTTCATGCTCAACGCAAAACACCAAATAACATTTATTTAGGTTCGTCACTAATCCCGAACGTAGAGAGAGCGTGCGATGTCGATCACATCAACCTTGGAAACATTTCCAACACACATCGTCACCTCACCCTTAGCTTAGTGCTCCGTTTATTCCGTAGCTTTTATTTCGAGTTACTAACATTTAGCAACCGAACCGGTATCCAATACCCAGGTGCTACTTGGAGTACTAGCAAGGTACACATAAATAACACATATATCAAATATACTTTTGTCGATGTTGCCAACCTTCTTATCTACCAAGTATTTAGGGTTGTTCCGCTTTAGCGACCGCTCTCCTCATAATTGAAGCACTTAGTCTTGGGTTTGGGTTCAACTTTGGGTTGCTTCACTGGAGCAGCAACTGACTTGCTATCCATGAAGTTTTCCCTCCTTGCTCCTGCCCTTCTCGAAACTAGTGGTTTGACTAACCATCAACACTTGATGCTCCTTCTTGATTTCTACCTTCGTGGTGTCAAACATCGCAAACAGCTCAGGGATCATTATTTCTATCCCTGGCATTTTATAGTTCATCACCAAGTTCTAGTAGCTTAGTGAAAGTGACTTGGAGACCTATATCCATCACTATCTTATCTGTAAGATCAACTCCCACTCGATTCAAGCGATTGTAGCACCCAGACAATCTGACCACAAGATCAACGATTGTGCTATTGTCGTTCATCTTGCAGGCAAAGAATCTTTTTGGAGATCTCATATCTCGCAACACGGGCACGAGCCTGAGATCCTAATTTCAGCTCTTAGAACATCTCATACGTTCCGTGACGTTCAAAACGTTTCGAAGCCTCAATTCTAAGCCGTAATGCATGATGCACTAAACTATCAAGTAGTCATCAGCACGTACTGTCAGATGTTCACAACATCTACAGATGATGCTAGTGGGGTTGGCGCACCGAGCGGTGCATTAAGGACATAAGCCTTCTGTGTAGCAACGAGGACAATCCTCAGATCACGGAGCCAGTCCGCAATATTGCTACCATCATCTTTCAACTGTATTTCTCTAGGAGCATATAAAAATTTAAGGGAGCTACACCGCGAGCAAGTAATCTAACACATAATTTGCAAAGACACTACTGACTATGTTGATGATAATGAGTTCAATTAATCATATTACTTAAGAATTCCCACTCAAATTGACATCCCTCCGGTCATTCGAGTGATACATGATCCAAATTCACCAACTCAAGTCCGATCATCACGTGAGTTGAGGTGGTTACAATTGTGAACATCATCATGTTGATCGTATCTACTATATGACTCATGTTCGACCTTTCGGTCTCTTGTGTTCCGAGGCCAGTTCTGTACATGCTAGGCTCGTCAAGTTTAACCCGAGTGTTCTACGCGTGCAACACTGGCTTGCACCCGTTGTATGTGAACGTAGAGTCTATCACACCCGATCATCACGTGGTGTCTCAACACAACGAACTTTCGCAACGGTGCACACTTGGGGAGAACACAATTTATCTTGAAATTTAAGTGAGGGATCACCTTATAATGCTACCGTTGTACTAAGCAAAACAAGGTGCATAAAAGGATTAACATCACATGCAATTCATAAGTGACATGATATGGCCATGAACTTGTGCTTTAGATCTCCATCTTGAAAGCATCGGCATGATCTCCATCGTCACCGGCACGACACCATGATCTCCATCATCATGATCTCCATCAATGTGTCGCCATTGGGGTTGTCACGCCCTGCATGCTTCTACTACTACTGCTACCGTTTAGCGATAAAGTAAAGCATTACATAGCGCTTAATGATTGACACGCAGGTCATACAATAATTAAAGACAACCCTATGGCTCCTGCCGGTTGCCGTACTCATCGACATGCAATTCGTGAAATTCTATACATCACATGATCATCTCATACATCACATATATCACATCATGTAATTGGCCATATCACATCACAACATACCCTGCAAAAACAAGTTAGACGTCCTCTAATTGTTGTTGCATGTTTACGTGGCTGCTACGGGTATCTAGCAAGAACAATTCTCATCTACGCAAAAACCACAACGGTGATACACTAGTTGCTTTTCAACCTTCTCAAGGACCACCTTTGTCGAATCCGATCCAACAAAAGTCAGAGAAACTGCCACCCGCAAGCCATCTAGGCAACAAGTTGCATCGAGGGAACCGGTCTCTCATAAGCGTACGGGTAATGTTTGTCTGGGCCGCTTCATCTCACAATACCGCTGAACCAAAATCCGACCAAGGGAGGAAGCAATCTAAGCATCAATGCCCACAAACTCTTTGTGTTCTACTCGAGATCTCATCTACACATAGACCTGGCTCGTGATGACATTGTTGGGGAAAGTTGCATGGGAAACAAAAAAATTCCTACTCACACGCAAGATCCATCTATGGTGATGATCATCTACGAGAGGGAGAGTGGATCTACATACCCTTGTAGATCGCTAAGCGGGAAGCGTGAAGAAACGCGGTTGGTGTAGTCAAACATCTTGACGATCCAAATCGCCGAGCGTCCCGCGATCACATCACGATCCGTCTCGCGATCCAATCACGATCCATCCCGCGAACTCATCACGATCCGTCCTGCGATCTCATCACGATCCGTCCCGCGATCTCATCACAATCCGTCCTGCGATCTCATCACGATCCGTCCCATGAACTCATCACGAACCGTCTCGCGATCTTGTTCACGGTCCTTCCGATCTAGCGCCGAACAGACGGCACCTCTGCGTTCAGCACACGTGCAGCTTGATGACGATCTCCACCGTCTTGATCCAGCAAGATGAAGTGGAGAGGGAGAAGAGTTCACTGGCAGCGTGACGGCGCCCTGGTGATGGTGGTGGAGCAATTCCGGCAGGGCTTCGCCTAAGCACTGTAGAAAACCGATCTAGAGGAGAAACTATGCACTAGAGGAACGGGTGGCACGTGGCTGAAAATTCTGTGCCAAAACCCTAAAATCCTTGAGTATATATAGGAGGAGAGGATGAGGAGTCTTGTCTGCCAAAAATCCAGCCCTTGGGTCGACCAAAGTGGGGAGGAGAGGAGGACTCCTCCAATCCTAGTAGGACTAGGATTCCTCCTTTTTTTGGTGTTTTTCCACCTTTTTCCCTTTGGGCTTCTTCTCCCAGCCGCATGGGCCTTGTGTGGGACTTCCACCAGCCCACAAAAGTCTGGTATTTACTCTCCCACAGCCCATGAAGCTTCTTGGGTCGAAATACCCCTCCTGGTGGTCTCCCAGTACACTACCGGCACTCCTAGTACATTACCGATTAGCCCGAAACTTTTCCGGCGACCAAAATAGGTCTTCCTATATATGAATATTTACCTTAGGACCATTCCGGTGCTCCTCGTGACGTCCAGGATCTCATCCGGGACTCTGAACAACCTTCAGTCACCACCATACATAACTCTATACTACCGAAACGTCACCAAACCTTAAGTGTGCAGACCCTGCGGGTTCGAGAACTATGTAGACATGACCGAGACACCTCTACGGTCAATAACCAATGGTGGGACCTGGCTGTCCACATTGTTTCCTACATATTCTACAAATATCTTTATCGATCTTTATCCCGTATGATGTTCCCTTTGTTCTTCGGTATGTTACTTGCCCGAGATTCGATTGCTGGTAGCTCCATACCTATTTCAACCTCGTTACCGGCAAGTCTCTTTACTCGTTCCGTAATACAAGATCCCGTGTCTAACACTTAGTGACATTGCTTGCAAGGCTTATTGTGATGTTGTATTACCGAGTGGGCCCTGAGATACCTCTCCATCACACGGAGTAACAAATCCCAGTCTTGATCCATGCCAACTCAACAGACACCCTCAGAGATACCTGTAGAGCACCTTTATAGTCACCCAGTTATGTTGCGACATTTGATACACACAAGGTACTCCTCCGATGTCAGTGAGTTGCATGATCTCATGGTCATAGGAACACATACTTTGACATGCAGAAAACAGTAGCAACGAACTGACACGATCATATGCTACGTTTGTAGTTTGGGTCTTGTCCATCACATCAATCTCCTAATGATGTGATCCCATTATCAAATGACATCACATGTCAATGGCTAGGAAACCTTGACCATCTTCGATCAACGAGCTAGTTCACTAGAGGCATACCAGGGACAGAGTGTTGTCTATTTACCCACACATGTAATGTGTTTCCATTCAATACAATTATAGCATGGATAATAAACGATTATCATTAAAAAGGAAATATGATAATAACTAATTTATTATTTCCTCTAGGGTATATTTCCAACAGTTAGACCTATCATCCTACATAGATTGAGAATTTTTAGGATTAATTTGGTTAGGGTTTTTAACAAAAACAGATTCTGTTTAGTTTCTTCTTAGTGTTTATTTGAATTGTTTTATTTTAGTTTACTTTGATTTTGTTTTATTTTAACTTTTTATTGTAGTTTCTTTAGTTCTGTTGTCCAACATTAGGTGAATTAATTTTTGTTAATAAAAATATTTTATTTTGTTTTGTGCTCTAGTTTAAATAGGTAAATCTTGTTTTCCCCTTTAGTATTGTTTAGAAAAATGTTTTGTAGTAACTCTTTTTGCACAGAATTTTTATAATGAAATACTTACTGTTTTCTAATAAAATTTTGTGTTTACTATTCTGTTATCTAAATGGCTATTTGTTCAAAACAAATTTTTGCCTTGTTATGTCTTAGTAGAGATTTGACACCAAAAATTTTAGAGTCTTATACTTTGAGTGATTCTTCCTTTTGATTGTGCTATTTTCTTATTAAAGTATTTGTTTACCTTGCTGTTGTTTGAATTCTATTGTGGTTATGCTTATTGTGTGCTTTGTTTGATTGATTAGATCATCCGAAGTGCGAAGCTTGTTATCTAGAGTCACTTGAGTATGAGGATCGTGAGCAAGGCAAGTCACTGTGACCATGTATACCTATGTTTTTATTGCATTAGTTCTACCATCTCCCCAATTGCATGCAAAGTAGGTAATTTGGAAACTTGGTTACTTGATGTAGTATCATGTGGTAGGCACTCCTCACCCCTTTGACACATTGGCCCCGGGAAATGTTGATTTAATTTTGCTATGCTATTAGTAGACGGGGTTGGTTGTGTGATTCATGAGAGTTATGAGATAATAATTTCAAGACCTACAAGATGATCAAGACTTCAAAACTCCAAGTTTTCAACATAACTTTGGGTGGATGATGGTTGAACAGGGCCCTGGGAAACCAATGGTTAGCCTAGATGTTGCTGGAGAAGTGCCAGTATTCATGCGGAAAGGTCCACCCAGGCACAAAGAGGTGGATGGATGCTTCAAGACCCAAGGCTTACCTGGATAGCCACAAGCCATTATGGGCTCTGGCTTGGTTGGATATCGTGGTGATCCTGGATAGGCGGTGCTACGAGATGTAGAAGAACGGTAGGAAAGGATGGGCACCGACAGAGTCTCGGGGAAACCCTTTAGAAGACCATGTTTTGGTCATCCGTTTCTCAAACACTCTGAAGTGCAAGAAATCCAGCGGAGGCGATCAAATCTTGTGGGGAACGTGTGCAAAACTCTGCAGAGTATCCTAACCTAATCGATTAACCATGTCCACGGTCATGGACAGTTTGAGCCAAAGGAACTGAAACTATCTGGAATTCTCAACACAAATAATTGATGTGGGTATTAATGACAACTTGGGTATGAGAATTGGTTGGTGGAACCATCTCATTAATGAACCAACATTGTAGTAATAATACTTTTGCCCTCTCTTGTTGTAGGAAAAATTGGCTTTATGCAAAACTTACTACCCCACTTGCCAAATATGCATATAGAATAGATGTTTACTTTACACCCCCTCTTTTGTGACATTGCCGGCATATTCAATATGCTGACCTACACGGCTGCAACGTATCATGTTGCAGAGTACTTTTCCGACCAGGAGTGAGGATACGCTCTACGCTCGGTGAGATGCCCTTGGAGTCAGATGGACTCAACTACCTTTGAAGCTTCCGCAAGATTAGTTATTCTCATGAGTTGGCCTTCAGCCACTTTATTGTAATTCTTATTGTAATAAAGAACTCGATATGAGATTTTTGATTAATAAAGCTGTGTGATTTCACTTTGATATATACATTGATGTACCATGTGTGTACCAGCATGATCTTGGGATGGTACAGAAACACCGGAGATTCGACCTTTCAGGTCGGGTCACTACAGAAATGGTATCAGAGCACACGCTAACCGTAGGACGTAACCTCTAGGATTGGAAAAGCCTTAGGATTTTTTTTCTCGTTTGTCTTTAAAATTCTTATACTCTCATCTGCTCGTTTCTGACTTCCCTCCGATTTATTTCAAAATTTATAGATGGCCACCTTCACGCCAGTTTTGATCACGGAGTTTTGTCAGCCTGACGCGATGATGCCCTTTGGCAAGGAGCTGGTGAAGATCGTCAGGGACGTAAGGATCGCTTTGCCAAGCATCACCGGGACTCCTATCTTGTCTTTTACACAAGACGGTCGCTACAAGATCGAGGTGCACATCCCTGGAAAGACCTTTGGAAATCGTAAGGAACCCATCGACTTCAAGTTTGTGGCACCCAGCTGTATTCTTGGGAGGGACATGGCAATTCACCGTGCCCTTGGATGTATTTAGGAGGAATACAGGGGTGGTCCCATTTCGCCAGGACTCAACATGTTTTGTCGCAGGGATGCCAATGGAAATATCATAAACATTCCCACTGAAGACTCCACAATTTCCTATATCCAGACTTTGGAGACACACATCCGGACCTTGGAGCTTTGGGTACGTGCCGACACGAAGATGATCAAGAGGCTGATGAACCGCAAGCTTGACCTCGAGGCTGACCTACGGGAAGCCAAGTACGAGCATGAGCATGAAGTGAAGGATTTCTTAGAGAGGATCGAGAAGCTGAACACTCGCATTGCAACTCTGGAGGAACAACTGGACATGGGGGAAAATCTTCACCCAGAAGGAGACATGGCTCCCTTGATCAGCAACGATGATGACTATGAGGAGAGCGTCACTAGAGGAGGCCATATCACCATGTACTTTTGAGGAGAACTTTAGTTATGCCCCATGTATCTTTATTTTCATCATTAAAGCGTAGGTCGATGCTTAGTTTGATATGGAGACCTATATCTCGATGTTTGAACCTTGAGTTGAATAAATGAATGAGTGTTTGGTGTAATATTTTGTTGCATTGCATATGGGTAGTGAAATTTCCTTTTAGGTCCTTGTTCTATTCTAATTCTCACCCCTCTGAAAATAGCAAGATGCCTCCGTGACGTGAGCCCGATTTCATCTTCCCGCTGGAACTCACACAACTTCTCCAGCAACAGAATGCCCTGATGCAGCTGTTGATCCAGAACCAGACCAACAACCACAACAACCACCCTCCACCTCAAGGCGACAACCTCACCCGTTTTCTGAGGATGAATCCACCAACTTTCTCCAGCAGCACTGAGCCCATTGTGGCAGATGATTGGCTTCGCAAGATGGAGAGGGAACTCACCACCGCTGGATGCACTGAGGCTGAAAAGGTGCGCTTTGCCTCCCATCAACTGGAAGGACCAGCAGCTTCATGGTGGGAGAACTACACCACCACGTACCCCATTGCTGGTGTGACTTGGGAGCAGTTCAAGCTGGCTTTCCGCACTGCTCATGTCTCAGCTGGAGCCATGAGCCTGAAGAAGCGTGAGTTTTGCAACTTATGCTAGGGGAACCGCTCCGTGCCCAGTATGTGGCTGAATTCAGCATGTTGGCTCGTTATGCACCAGGAGATGTGGCTGATGATGCAGCCAAACAGGAGAAGTTCCTGGAAGGACTCAACGATGAGTTGAGCGTGCAGCTGATGGTGGCTACACTCAACAACTACCAGGAGCTGGTAGACAAGGCCCTCATCTTGGAGGGTAAGCAACAGCAAATTGAAAACCGCAAGAGGAAGTATGGATAGGGGAAGTCTAACTCTGGAGCTCAACAGAAGCCCCTCTACTCCCCGTACTCAGGGAATACCGGATCAGGAACCGGTAAGTATGGAGGACACACTCATCATGTGGACAACCATGGAGGCCACAACCATGGAGGAAATGGGAATAATCGTCCCAACAATGGCAACTTCAAGAATGGCAATGGAAGTGGGAATGGCAACCAACACCGTCCCGCTCCAGCTCAGAAGGATCTGAACCATGTCACTTGTTTCAAGTGCCAAAAGATAGGGTACTATGCCACTGAATGTCCTCAGAACAAGCAGGGGAATGGAAACGGTAACAGCAACGGCAACTCTGCAGCTAAGAAGCCAAACTCGTTTCCCCATGCTCAGGTGAACCACATTGATGCGGAAGAAGTCTATGATCAGCCCGAGACTGTGGTTGGTAAGTTTTTATTGCATTCACGTCCAGTTATGGTACTTTTTGATTCGGGTGCAACTCATTCATTCATATCAAGGGTAGTTGTGGAAAAATATGGTTTACCCACCAGAATCCCTAGTCAGCCATTAAGGTTAATTCCCTAGGAGGGATGATGATGGCAGGGATAGGATGCCACGCATTGAAACTCCATATAGGGAATCATGTTTTTCTCACCGACCTCATCATCTGAGAATCCCAGGGATTGGATGTAATCCTAGGCATGGATTGGATGACCAAGTACGAAGGAAACCTTGATTGCCCCAGCAAGTCTATTTTACTCACCACCCCGGAGAATAGGAGGATTAAGTATGTATCCCGACGCACATAGATGAGTGCTCGGTTAAATTCCCTCACAAGAGTTGTTCGGGAGGAAGTGCCGGTTGTACAAGACTTTGTAGATGTATTCCCGGAGGAATTACCAGGCATGCCACCCGATAGAGAGATTGAATTTCTGATAGAGTTACTACCAGGTACAACCCCAATTTCCAAGAGACCCAATCGGATGCCCGCAAATGATCTTCTAGAAATCAAGAAGCAGATTAAGGAGTTATTGGATAAGGGATATATTCGCCCAAGTTCTTCACCTTGGGGAGCCCCAGTACTTTTGGTGGAGAAGAAAGATAAAACCTTGAGGATGGTGGTCGATTATCGTGCATTGAACGAGGTAACTATCAAGAATAAGTACCCTCTGCCGATGATTAATGACCTGTTTGATCAGCTAGTAGGAGCCAAAGTATTCTCCAAGATCGATCTTCGATCAGGGTATCACCAACTGAAAATTCGTGAACAGGATATACCCAATACAACCTTCACCACAAGGTATGGCTTAAATGAGTATACAGTCATGTCTTTTGGTTTGACTAATGCTCCTGCCTACTTCATGAATATGATGAACAAAGTGTTTATGGAATATCTGGAAAAGTTTGTCGTGGTGTTCATCGATGACATTTTGATATTCTCCAAGAGTGAGGAAGAACACAAGGAACACTTGTGTTTAGTTCTGGAGAAGCTTAGAGAGCATCAGTTATATGCCAAGTTCAGTAAATGTGAATTCTGGCTAACGGAAGTCGGATTCCTTGGACCTGTTATTTCTAGAGAAGGAATAGCAGTAGACCCCACTAAGGTTGAAGCAGTCACTGAGTGGAAGTCACCCACCTCAGTTAAGGAGATCCACAGTTTTCTCGGACTTGCCGGATATTACCGGAGGTTCATTGAGAATTTCTCAAAGATTGCCAAGCCCATGACAGAGTTATTGAAGAAAGAGTCTAAATATATTTGGACCGATGACTGTGAAGCCAGTTTCCAGGAGTTGAAGAAATGTTTGGTCACAGCCCCGGTGTTGATACTGCCAAATATTCAAAAGGACTTCGAGGTTTATTGTGACGCATTACGTCAAGGACTTGGAGGAGTACTCATGCAGGAGGGAAAAGTTGTAGCCTATGCATCCAGAAAGCTACGACCTCATGAGTTGAACTATGCCACCCATGATTTGGAACTAGCAGCCGTAGTGCACGCACTCAAGACCTCGAGACATTTCCTTATCGGAAATAGTTGTGATGTTTACATTGATCATAAAAGCCTGAAGTATATCTTCACACAGAAGGAGCTGAACCTCAGACAACGGAGATGCTTAGAGTTAATCAAGGACTATTACATGAGACTGCATTACCATCCAGGAAATGCAAATGTTGTAGCAGACGCCTTGAGTCGGAAGACTTATGTGAACACACTCATAGCAGGAGGATTACCCCAAGAATTAGCCGATAATCTCAGAGAGCTCCGGCTAGAGATAGTTCGAAAAGGATATGTTTCCACACTAGAGATCCAGTCCACCTTGACCGAAAGAATTCATGAAGCCCAGAAATCGGACAAGGAGATAGCTGAGATAAAGCAGAGAATGAAGGATGGAAAAGCTAAAGACTTTCGTGAAGATGAACAAGGTACTCTGGTTTGAGAACCAAATCTATGTGCCCAATGACCCAGAGCTCAGGAAGTTGATACTTCAAGAAGCCCATGATTCACCCTACTCGATACACCCAGGCAACACCAAGATGTACCTGGATTTGAAGGAAAGGTACTGGTGGACAGGTATGAAGAAGGATATTGCCGAACATGTTGTGGTATGTGATGGTTGTCAGTGAGTAAAGGCGGAACATCACAAACCAGCAGGGATACTCCAACCTTTGCCGATACCCGAGTGGAAATGGGATAAGCTTGGTATGGACCTCATCACAGGATTACCCAGGACCCGTTCAGGTTATGATTCCATCTGGGTAGTGGTCGATCGCTTGACCAAGGTGGCTCATTTCATTCCAGTGAAGACCACCTATACCAGTGCTAAGTTAGCCAAGATATATATGACCAGGATCGTATGTCTGCATGGAGTTCCGAGGAGTATCGTGTCAGATAGAGGAACAAAATTTACCTCAAAGTTTTGGCATCTGTTACATGAAACTTTGTGTACAAGGCTGGAATTCAGTATAGCTTTTCATCCGCAGACCGATGGACAGACCGAGAGAGTCAACAAGATCTTGGAGGACATGTTGAGAGCTTGTGCGCTAGACTATGGGTCTAGTTGGGATGACAACTTACCTTACGCAGAGTTCTCGTACAACAACAGTTATCAGACTAGTCTGAAGATGGCCGCTTTTGAAGCTTTATACGGAAGGAGGCGCAGAACACCGAATTTTTTTGGTACGGATCTTATCCGAGATTCTGAAGAAAAGGTCAAACTGATTCGAGACCGACTTAATATAGCCCAATCTAGGCAAAAGAGCTATGCTGATAACAAATGCAAGGAAGTGACGTATGAAGTGGGAGACCGAGCATACCTTCGTGTGTCCCCACTTCGAGGAATCAAGATGTTTGGTGTTAAAGGAAAGTTAGCACCCAGATTCATATGCCCCTACAAAATTCTTGAATGTAGAGGCGAAGTTGCATACAAGCTAGAATTGTCGGAAGGATTGTACAGAGTTCATGATGTTTTCCAAGTTTCCCAGGTGAAGAAATGCCATGCTGAGATGGCTGATATTCCTTTGAGAGACACAGTACCCCTAGAGGCCATACAACTACAGTGACCTGACCTACGAGGAGAAGCCTATCAGAATCCTCGAGACTACCAACAGAGTTACCCGTAGCAAGACCATCAAGTTTTGTAAGGTTATGTGGTGTCACCACACCGAGGAAGAAGTCACCTCGGAACGCGAAGAAGATCTTCGTAGAGACCACCCGCACCTATTTTCTAGCCAACCCGAATCTCAAGGGCGAGATTCATCTTAAGGTGGGTAGGTTTGTAACATCCCAAAATTTCATTTTGGAATGTTATGAAATATAGGTATGGATCATCATCACTTTGTTTGAATGAAATGAATTGTTGAAGTTCTTCTTTTGGATTTCTAAAAGGCCCCTTTCCTTTTTTTCCATTTACTTGTTTCACCTATTTGAAAATCTCTGGAATTATTCAAAAAAAAAGATACGAGTAACATGACACTCCACACCAGGAGCTTCTTGGTGAATTATTTGAACAATAAAACCAGGGGTTTATTTGAAAGTTTATCTCAAAAGAATTCAAAATCAATTAGGAATTTTCTGAAACAAATGTTTTTTTAGTATTCACTTTGACAGAGGAAAAATGTTCATTAAATAACATTTATTCCCCATATCATTTTGATATATATATTCCCTATGTTTGGAAATAATTTGAATGCATTAAAGGATTTTAAACATTTTGGAAAATAGAAAAGGAAACAAATTTAAACATTTTAATTAGCAAACTGGCCGGCCCACGGCCTTTAAGTCCCGAGATCCCTCCGGATCAGCCACCGACGCGCTGATCCTGCCCCCTCTCTCACTGACCTGCAGGACCCACCGTCTGATAGCTTCATCAGCGCGCTCATCCCCTTCCCCTCGCCCCCGACCTCGCCGGCGATCCCGACCCAGCGGATCTCTCTCCTCTCTCCCTCTCCCGACCCTGCACCTGGCCTATAAGTAGCCACTGCCTCGCCGCGCTCCGTTACACCCCGAGCCCCTCTCTACCCTCGCCTGAATGCCACCGCACCACCTCGCCGGAGTTCTGACTCCACCCGAACCCCCCAGAGCTCCGGGCCGTCGTCTCCATCGTCCCCAGCCCCGTCTCATGCCACCATTCGACGCCAGATCTTTGTCGCCGTTGTCTGAGCTCTTCGGACGCCGCCCCAGACCATCACACGACCATCTCCGACCACCTCTGACGTTCAGCCGCCGTCAACCTCGCCGGAAACCTCGACACCCGCTCTGTAAGCCACCGCACCCCCCCTAGACCGTTCGATCCAGATCCGACGCGTTAGGTTAGATCACTTAAAACCCCGAACGGGTATCCTCT
Source organism: Hordeum marinum (assembly GCA_022496015.1). Lineage (NCBI taxonomy): Eukaryota > Viridiplantae > Streptophyta > Magnoliopsida > Poales > Poaceae > Hordeum > Hordeum marinum. The sequence continues at coordinate 143,825,912 of CM039674.1, read as the reverse complement.
AATGTTCGGTCGTCCGCCCGCAAACACCCGCACGCGCGCTCTTTCGACCAATAGGAAGTCGCCACGTAGCCTCCGTCCGTTAGCTATTTTTTTCTTTTTCTGTTTCTGTTTTAGAAAACAGAATGTGTTCTGATTTTATTTTTTGTTATATATTTTAAACTAATTAGTTTTTTAAATTGATTCTTTTTGCATTAGGTCACAAATTTCATGTAGTTTCATCCTGTAGTCTTAGATTTCTAATTTGAACTTTAAATTTGAATCTAACAAAATTTGCTTAAATTACTAAAATCTGTACAACTAGAGTTTAAAAACTTATTTTTGAGTGAATCTTTTTGCCACTGTTTCGTATTAGTTAGACCTATCATCCTACATAGTTTGAGAATTTTTAGGATTAATTTGGTTAGGGTTTTTAACAAAAACAGCTTCTGTTTAGTTTCTTCTTAGTGTTTATTTGAATTGTTTTATTTTAGTTTACTTTGATTTTGTTTTAGTTTAAATTTTTGTTGTAGTTTCTTTAGTTCTATTCTCCAACATTAGGTGAATTAATTTCTGTTAATAAAAATATTTTATTTTGCTTTCTGCTCTAGTTTAAATAGGTAAATCTTGTTTTCTCCTTTAGTATTGTTTAGAAAAATGTTTTGTAGTAACTCTTTTTGCACAATTTTTTTGTAATGAAATACTTACTGTTTTCTAATAAAATTCTGTATTTACTTTTCTGTTATCTGAATGGCTATTTGTTCAAAACAAATTTTTGCCTTGTTATGTCTTAATAGAGATTTGACACCAAAATTTTTAGAGTCTTATACTTTCAGTGATTCTTCCTTTTGATTGTGCTATTTGTTTGTTGAAGTATTTGTTTATCTTGCTGTTGTATGAGTTGTATTGTGCTTATACTTATTGTGTGCTTTGTTTGATTCGTTAGATCATCCGGAGTGCGAAGCTTGTTATCTAGAGTCACTTGAGTACGACGATCGTTAGCAAGGCAAGTCACTTTGACCATGTATACCTATGTTTTTATTGCATTAGTTCTACCATCTCCCCAATTTCATGCAAAGTAGGTAATTTGGAAACTTGGTTACTTGATGTAGTATCATGTGGTAGGCACCCCTCACCCCTTTGACACATTGGCCCCGGAAACGTTGATTTAATTTTGCTATGCTATTAGTAGACGTGGTTGGTTGTGTGATTCATGAGAGTTGTGAGATAATAATATCAAGACCTACAAGATGATCAAGACTTCAAGACTCCGAGTTTTCAACATACCTCTGGGTGGATGATGGTTGAACGGCGCCCTGGAGAAACCAGTGGTTAGCCTAGATGTTGCTGGAGAAGTGCCAGTATTCACGCGGAAAGGTCCACCCAGGCACAAAGAGATGGATGGATGCTTCAAGACCCAGGGCTTACCTGCACAGCCACAAGCCATTATGGGCTCTCACTTGGTTGGATATCATGGTGACCCTGGACAGGTGCTGCGACGAGATGTAGAAGAACGGTATAAAGGATGGGCACCGACAGAGTCTCGGGGAATCCCTTTAGAAGACCATGTTTTGGTCATCCGTTTCTCAAACACCCTGAAGTGCGAGAAATCCAGCGGAGACAATCAAATCTTGTGGGGAACGTGTGCAAAACTCTGCAGAGTATCCTAACCTAATCGATTAACCGTGTCCACGGTCATGGACAGTTTGAGCCAAAGGAACTAAAACTATCTGGAATTCTCAACACAAATAATTGATGTGGGTATTAATGACAACTTGGGTATGAGAATTGGTTGGTGGATCCATCTCATTAATGAACCAACATTGTAGTAATAATACTTTTGCCCTCTCTTGTTGTAGGAAAAATTGGCTTTATGCAAAACTTACTACCCCACCTGCCAAATATGCATATAGAATAGATGTTTACTTTACACCCCCTCTTCTGTGACATTGCCGGCATATTCAATATGCTGACCTACACGGCTGCAACGTATCATGTTGCAGAGTACTTTTCCGACCAGGAGTGAGGATACGCTCTACGCAAGGTGAGATGCCCTTGGAGTCAGATGGACTCAACTACCTTTGAAGCTTCTGCAAGATTAGTTATTCTCATGAGTTGTCCTTCAACCACTTTATTGTAATTCCTATTGTAATAAAACTCTCGATATGAGATTTTCGATTAATAAAGCCGTGTGATTTCACTTTGATATATACATTGATGTACCGTGTGTGTGCCAACATGATCTTGGGATGGTACAGGAACACCGGAGATTCGACCTTTCAGGTCGGGTCACTACATACAGTGGCCTGATAGAAATCTCCCAAGTTGCCCTGGGTTGGCCCGGCACAGTGCTCTATTTTGGACCAAAACTCATGAGGAGCACTGGCTCGGGGGTTGATTATTTATCCATGGAGTCCGGAAAGTCCCTATGCAAGTTCGTTAATTATTAGGCAAATGTAGTACCAATGTTAGGCCTTGCCAGATGAGTTTTATCCCAAAACGAAAATCAAGGGGGTCCCCAAAACAACCCCGAGCATGTTAGGAGCGCTCAATTATGGAACATAACACCGGTTCACAAGTAACTAGGGGCCGCAAGAGTGGAACAAAACAGCAAGCAAAAGGCCAAGCCTTCCACCTTTACCAAGTATATATGTACATTAAATTAAATAGACGCAATATTGTGATATAACAAAAGAAGGTCCATGTTGACACATGAAAGCAATTGCACCTCCAACTAGAAACGCTATAAGAAGGGCTGAGCAAGTGGTAACATAGCCAAACAAAGTTTTGCTGGGATGTGGAGGGGTTAGAGGCTTTTCATGGCAATGTTGGGAGGCTTATCAAACAAGTGTTAGGTAGCGCGACATAGCGATATAAAGACAAGACAACTAGCATGGCAATGATAGTAATGGTATCCAAGGAAATGAGTCATCTTGCCTGAGATCTCGCTCGGAAGAAGAACGAATCCAGGAAGAAGACGAGCCATCATGGTTGAACGAATCCTCACACTCCAAACGCTTTCGGAACTCTATCAAGAAGAAGCAATCCTAATAAAACAATCAACACAAGATACACCACAACATATGCATGACACGATGCGCAAACAAATATGATGCATGTCCGGTTTAAATATGCAAGGCATGTCAAATCACAACAATCAACTTCTACACATTAAAGTGAAGCTCAATATGCAACGAGTTGCATATTGATGAAACTTCACATTCGAATTATTTAGTTCACTCTTGTTAGGTACACGACAATCTTAAATGTTATTAAACATGGCAAGAGGTGAAGCATAAGTAAACTATCTATCTAGGTATCTTAAATGAGGTCGGAAACAACTTATAGTATTTCCGAAATGACCTCATATGTTAATTTCGAAATTGGTCCAGATCTGAAATAATCATATTTTATATTTGTTAAACAACAGAAATAAGTATACCATGACAATCTACATGTCATTCTAGCCGATTTATATATATGGAACATCTCAAACGGAACTACGGCCTAAAAGATATGCGCAACACAAGATGCACATCCCATGAATGCAAATGCATGGGAAATACGATCACAATCATTTCAAATCATGAATGCAGCAAGTTATTATGAAACTACATGAGATTCTAAGCAAGTATCATATATGGCATGACCAAAACGGAGCTACGGTTCAACCACAAACACCAAAACAAGTTTTAGTTGAACTCTGCCCAAAACAGCAACTTAGCATATTACACGCATGAAAACAACAAGATACACTATTCTAAAATGCACAAACTAAGCATGGTGCAGTAGTATATGACACATACTTAATATCATCTACACATATCATATTCGAAACATGCATGGATCACTTGGTAGGAAGCTCACAAGGTGGCTACCTGAAAACAGTTTCAGACTTAGTGAAAATAGCAGTTTTTTACAGTGCAGTTTTTATCACGACGGCATATTGACAGCAGTGAAACTATATGCTACAGGGCATATTATGGCATGAAACTTAACAGCATTCTAAAGGACAATAGCAACTACAAATAATTCCATTACACCTACCACAAAAGGGTTCTAGGTCACTAGCAAATCACATGGCAAGACAGCAACAAAATATTACAGATTCCAGACTTAGAAATATTTTAGCATCTCAAAACAGCAGAATTTTTAGCATGTTGACAACAAGAAAACAACACCTAAACATGCATTTCTATGGCAAGCAAAATGTCCAGGGGCTAGGACACATATCAAAGGGCATAACTCATGTTCAAAATTATTTCAAATCATGCATGGATTAAATCCCACAAAATTAACAAAAGGGCATCACGGAAAAAATGACATGCACACAAAATGCTCAAATGACAAAACTAAATGCACAGATAAATACTATGGATTATTCTACCCCAAAAACATATATAATATGCATAGGTTCATGTGGAAAATTAATCACAATTAAATATGCAAGTTATGGCCTAATCATCTTATAGCAAGTCATATATGCAAATAATATGCAAACATCATGCCAAGATTTTTATCATGCATGAAAATGCGATGCCGAAGATATGAATATTTTAATATATGGTTTTATTTTATTCCGATGCATGTCAAGAAATTATGTGAAATGCAAATCATCACAATTATGCGTATTAGTAGGAAAATGGCATGTTAAACATTTTAAGCATGGATGAAAATGGCATATGATTAATCTACACGCTTTTCTACACATTTTACATATATAAAATATTTTTAAACGACAAGCGGTTGATTATTTATTAGGAGTTTAAATATGGAATAATAATAAAAACGCGGAGGGGGAACTCCTCAGCCTAGCCACATGGGCCGACTCGGTGGAGCAACGGGTGGGCCGATTAGGGGCAGCAGGCCCGTGTGGGCGCAGCGCTGGGGAGCGGTCAACGCGCGGGCGACGCCCTTCTCCTCTCCCGAGAGAGAAAGGAGCGGCGACACTGCTCCATGACGGCGGGGCTCACGGCGGAGGGCAGCGGGGGGGGGGGGGGGGCTCAGGGCGGCCGGATCTGGTGGCGCCCTCGCCGGATCTGGCCGGAGACACAACCGGCGGCGAGCTCAAGGCGGCGGCAGCGACCTGCTGGGAGAGAGGCCGATGGGGGTTAGAGGGAGAGAGAGAACCGGAGGGAGATGAAAGGAGTTCCGGCGAGGCAGCAGGGCGGCGGCGCTCTGGCCTGATTCCGACGGGGCTGCAGCGGCGGCGGGGCGAGGCACGGGCCCTTCGGTGGTCGGCAACGACGGGACCATGGGGAGGAGTTGCGGCTCCGGGAGAGCTCGGGAGGACTGCGCCATGGGAGGAGCTGCGGGAGCTCGGGCTGATTCGGGCCCAGGCGGGCCTGGATGGGCTTCGGCGGGCCTGGCGGCTGGAGGAGGGAGAAGGGACTGCTGGTGGAGGTTTGGCACGGGGAACAAGGAGGATTAGGGTTAGCTGCCCAATTAGGAAGGGGAGGGGGTCTATATATAGCTTTAGGGGCTAGGGATGACGGTCTCTGTTCGTTTTCGGACCGCCGGCTGACGATTCGACGGTCCGGAAGCGGAGGGGGCTATGGATGGCTATGCAGATGGGCTATGTGGGGAAGATATGGAAGTGCGGCCCGTGACATGATTTTTAAAACACTGAGAATATGTTTGACGAAATACCGATGACGACACTGCTACGGTTGACCGACGGGGTATCGAACGAACTCGGAACGCGACGAAATTCGACGGGTGGTCTACCTACAATATAACAAGACTGCACGCCAAGTTTGGACCCAATCCAAGAATATTTTAGCGCGCCTTTCAAAAAAGTTTTATTAACGATGCCGCAGGCGCGGGCGTGTGTGGTTGGTCCGAAACGGGCAACGGCAAGAACGGAGAGAACCGGCAACTACGAACGGATGCAAGTTTTGAAAACAAGTGATGATGCTATGCAGATGATGCGAATGATGCGATGATGAATGCGACAACCAGAAGAAACACAGATGAGAATGGAAATAAAAGGGGAATCTTCTGGAATCTTCTAGAACGTAGGTCCTGGGCTATTACACCACTTGAGAAAGAAGTGGTGTGCCGGAGCAAGTTGAGATTGTGTTATCGAAAACGGATTAGATTGAAGATTTGTTGACCGTCCCAAGCCTACATGCGCAACCATGATACCCCTTATGGGACGAGGCTTTGTTGATTACCTTGGTGGGTACTGGCAAGGAGCCCCCATTACTAGTGGTGGGAGTGGCGTGGTCACTCTCGATACGGGGTCGTACCGGTATGTATGATCATGCACTCTATTTACAGGCACCGGGCACACCGTTGGTCCGTCATGGATGCTATGATTAGATCAAGACTCGTGTGATGTACATCGTGAGGGATGGGTAACAATCTAGTAGACGCTTTTTTTAGTATCGCTAAGGGAAAGGCATTGTTCGGGAGCTTACCTCGGGTATGTTACATACCGCGAGTCGTGGATGACACGGAAGTTCCCCGAGTCTTGTGGGTAAAGTGTGCAACCTCTGCAGTGTGTAAAACTATTCGAACAGTTGTGTCGACGGCCAAGGACAGTTGGGTGGTGCTGCTTAAACTACGTCCGAATGTTTTCGTGAAATTTGGTGTGAGTATGGATGTGATGGTGACAAGAGGTCACATGAGCTAAGTCCAATGACTTGGTGTGAGGATTGGACTAAGTCCGATGACTTAGTGAACATGAGATGTTCAACCAATACTTATGATGATATCGGCATCTTGATCATATGGATACTTGCTTATTGTTGATGGATGCTACAAGTTACTTGATCATGACATTTGCATTCAAATTTATCTTTCTGCAAAGTTACCTACTTAGTGCTATACCATGCGTCATTATTACCTTGTTCCACAACTTGGGTTGCTTGCGAGTACATTCAAAGTACTCATTGGCTTGCCACTAGTTATTTAATTGTCCAGGCATGGAAGAACATGAGTTTGTTGAAGAGTTCGTTGGTGACGAACATGCGAAATAGGACGCTTCCCAGTCAGAATGCGTGTATGTTAAGGCAGATGGCATGGGTTCACGCTTTTGACCAAGATTTCTGCTGCTTGTTCTATTTAAGTGTTTGGCCCATGTGGCCCTATCTATGTACGACTAAGACCTTCGTGGTCATCATTTGTGTAAGACGTTAAGTGTGGATGTAAGACTCTTGTTATTCAGCTTCTTTGTGTTCAGTGAGCATTGATCTCTGGGATCACTGTACATGTGCATTCGGTGATCACGACTTATGAGTCAGGGTCCCCGCAGAGCTGGTATCAGATCCATCCTGACTATAGAAAGACCTTAGTTAGCATGGTCTTTAGCCAGGATAAAACCAACTTTCAAAAATACACTTAGCATTTGTACTTAGGAATTCTGCACTATTTACCTCTTTTTATCTTCACCACACCCGGGAGCTACTTCGGCAAGCCAAGACGAAGCCAGACAAGATCAAGAAGGATGGAGCCCCGAGGGATGACCAGCTGCGCTTATCGAGGAGGAGTACCCCAGCTAGTGATGCACCTACACGACGTCATCGCATGAGTGCGAAAGAGTACCGTGAGCTCTTCACCGACATGCCAGCAAAGCGTCGTCGGGATGGACCTCCTCGTTCCCCGACCCCTTCGACCAGGAACGATGCCCGTTTAGATGATGAACAGGAGGAAGACCTAGAGGAGCGTGAATACGAGACCGAGCACTCCACCACCTGAGTCTGGAAACCCCTAGGGTAGGATGAGTCATGTATCCCTCATGCGAAGTCGAGTCTGTGTAATGGTGCATATGAAACCATGTGTGCTTGTTGTTTGTGTTCCAATGCAAGTCGCGCTTTTGCCTCAGGCAACATGTAAGCGACTCCATCATCTATCTTAATATATGGTGTTGGTCTTTCGACCCTTGTTTTAACACAGTTGCACTTGACCGACCCCATTAGGTGCGCTTTTCCGTTATTGCTTATCCTCTTGCCAATCCCAGTTGTTTGACTAGGCTGCTCCAAACAGGATGGTGACTGCTACCCGCAACAGCTCCTTCACCAACCCTGAAGCCGGCAACTCAAGCCAGCAACAGGGAGCTGGTGGGGCTGCTCACACTGGAGGACACCAGGAGCAGCCACAAGGCAATATTCCCCCGCCACCACCTCCACCGGAGAACATGACCATAGCTTAGTTTCTCCAAGTTCTTTGGGAGGAGCGCCAAGCCAATAATGCTGCTATCAAACAGATGGCTCAGGCCCTGGTGAACAACCAGCAGCAAGGCAGGAACGGCAATGACCGCTCCACGCTGTCTGAGTTCATGAGGAACTCGCCCCCAACCTTCACCGAGACTGATGAACCATTGGATGTTGATGACTGTATCCGCACCATGGAGGACCTCCTTGCATTGGTCAACTGCAATGAGGATCGTGAGAAGGTGCTTTATGCCTCTCACTGCCTTGGAGGTACCGCCCGAGCTTGGTGGGATGGATTCAAGGTCATGCAAGGAGAGTGTGTGATCACCTGGAATGACTTCAAGGAAGGATTCCGTGTTCCCCATATTCCTTCTGGAATCATGGCTATCAAGAACAGAGAATTCCGAGCACTGAAGCAAGGAAATGGCTTTGTCAAGGAGTACCTGGAGAGGTTCAACCTGCTGTCAAGGTATGCACCTGAAGATGTCAGCACAGAGGCTGCCAAGAAGGAATGCTTCATGGAAGGACTTCAATAGGTCCTGCATCATCAGCTAATCATCTGCGACTGTCGTACATTCTTCGACTTGGTGAACAAGGCCCTCATGCTGGAAGACAAGCGTCATGCCATTGACAACACTTGCAAGCGCAAGATGATCAGCAAGGGAATCTCAAGCAACCAGAAGCCTTGCCCCTGGCAGCCAGCCCCAGCCAAGCCAACCTATCAGCCGCAGCAGGCTAGACCTCCTGCACCTCCTTCGAGCTACGAGCCTCAACAGTACGCCAATCCAAGGCCAGCCTACAACAACAACCCTAATAACAATAACGATGGCAGAAACTTCAACAACAACCGTAGGCAAGTCGCTTGCTTTGGATGTGGCTAGCCAGGACACATCTCTAGGTTGTGTTCCAATAAGAAGCCAGATGCACCACTCCCCAATGCGCCAACTCAAGGTCAAGCCCATGGAGCACCACCAAGGAACCCCGCTGCCCGCAACCAGCCCAACAATGGCAAGGGTCGTGGGAATCACGTCACCGCAGAGGAAGCCCAGGAAGACCCGGACGTCATACTGGGTACGTTCTTCGCCAACTCAACCCCAGGAATAGTATTGTTTGATTGTGGAGCTTCGCATTCTTTTGTCACCCAAAAGTTTGCATTAGAGAGTGGAATGGAACCTACACCCCTGGGTAGTCATATGTTGATACAAACCCCCAGTTCAATTATGAAGTCTGGGATAGGGTGTAAGGGATTGAAGATTGACATCAACGGGGTAGACTTCCTAGCAGACCTTATAGTTCTGGATTCACCAGGCTTGGCCATCATCCTTGGCATGAATTGGTTAACCAAGCACCAAGGCATGTTGGACTGTGCCAAGAGGATTTTTACCATGACCAATAGACAAGGAGTGGAAGTCAAGTATGTTCCCAACCCTGCCTCCACTCAAGCCCCTCAGGCTAACTGCCTATCGGGAGTTGAGTTGGATCAAGTGCCAGCGGTATGTGAGTACCCAGATGTGTTTCCTGATGAGCTGCCCGGAATGGCCCCTAACCGGGACATCGAGTTCATCATTGAGCTTATGCCCGGATAAGTCCCATCTATAAGAAGGCTTGCAAGATGGGATCCGAAGAGTTGGCTGAGTTGAAGAAGCAACTAGCGGAGCAGCTCAGAAAAGGACTTATTCTCCCTAGTGCCTCTCCTTGGGGATCGCCTGTTCTATTTGTGTCAAAAAGAGACAAGACTATCAGACTTTGCATCGATTGCCATTCCCTCAATGAGGTCACGATAAAGAACAAGTACCCACTCCCCAAGATTGAAGACTTGTTTGATCAGTTGAATGGAGCCAAGGTGTTCTCCAAGATTGACCTCACGTCTGGGTACTACCAGCTGAAGATCAGACCCCAATACATTCCGAAGACGGTATTTGTAACCCGATATGGCCTGTATGAATACACAGTCATGTTATTTGGGTTAACTAATGCCCCTCCTTACTTCATGTACCTCATCAATAAAGTCTTCATGGAGTACTTGGACAACTCCGTTGTTGTCTTCATTGATGACATACTCGTCTTCTCCAAGTATGAAGACGAACATGAGGAACACTTGAGATAGGTCCTAGAGGAGCTTCGAGAGCACCAGGTTTATGCCAAGTTCAGCAAGTGTGAGCTTTGGCTGCATGAAGTTGCATTATTGGGTCATGCGTTGACTACAGAAGGATTGTCAGTGGATCCTGCCAAGATTGAAGCCGTGACTGAATGGCAAACCCCAACCACCGTGAAGGAAGTCAGGAGCTTCCTCGGACTCGCGGGTTATTACCGCAAGTTCGTGAAAGGGTTCTCAAGCATTGCTCGACCCATGAACCAGCTTTTGAAGAAGGACAAGAAGTTTGAATGGACTGCTAAGTGCGAGTAAAGCTTCTAGGAGCTCAAGAAGAGACTGACCACGGCCCCAGTTTTGGCCCCCCTGATATTCACAAGGAGTTTGTGATATATTGTGATGCATCAAGAACCGGACTTGGAGGAGTTCTGATGCAAGAAGGCAGAGTTGTAGCATATCTACCCATACAGCTACGTCCTCATGAAGAGAACTACGCCACTCATGATCTTGAGTTAGCCGCCGTGGTTCATGCCTTGAAGACATGGCGACACTACCTTCTGGGGAAGTGATGTGAGATATTCACAGACCACAAGAGTTTAAAGTATATCTTCACTCAAAGGGAGTTGAACATGAGGTAGCGAAGATGGTTAGAATTGATCAAGGATTACGACCTCAGTGTTCAATACCACACCGAAAAGGCCAATGTGGTAGCAGACGCCTTAAGCAGAAAGGCTTGTTCCTTGAATGCTATTATTAAGGAAAGGCTGCCCGCCCTGTATGAAGAACTTGAGAGCTTCAGCTTGGAACTGTTTGCACCAGGATTCCTCGCCAACCTTGAAGCAAAGCCTACCTTGATGGATGATATCAAAGAAGCCCAGAAGGGACACGAGAGCATTTAAGGCATCAAGAGGAAGATCAAGGCAGGCAAGGCCCAAGGATTCTCAATGGACGAACAAGGAGTTGTATGGTTCGGGAATCGCGTTTGCGTACCCAACAAAGAAGATCTCAGGAACTTGATCTTGCAAGAAGCTCATGACATTGCCTACTCCATCCATCCTGGAGGAACCAAGATGTATCAAGACCTCAAGGCAAGATTTTGGTGGCATGGAATGAAGCAGGAGATAGGCATGTTTGTTGCTAAGTGTGACATATGCCAGAGAATTAAGGCTGAGCATCAGCAACCCGCTAGACTATTGCAACCTCTCAAAGTGCCTGAATGGATGTGGGATGAAGTCAGGATGGACTTCATCACCGGTTTGCCAAGGTCAAGCAAGGGACATGATTCCCTTTGGGTCATTGTTGACCACCTGACCAAGGTAGCCCACTTCATTCCAGTTAGAACCCCCTACGATGGAAGCCAGGTCGCGAACCTCTAGATCAACCGGATTGTGAGCCTTCATGGAATTCCAAAGGAGATTGTGTCTGATCCAGGAACCCAATTCACCTCAATATTCTAGAAGAAGTTTCAAGAAGCTATGGTAACCAAGCTCTTCTTCAGCGCTGCTTTTCATCCCCAGACCGGTGGGCAAACGGAACAAGTGAATCAGATACTCGAAGATATGCTCCGCGCTTGTGTTTTGGTATATGGAGCCAATTGGGAAGATTGCCTACCATTTGCTGAGTTCTCCTACAACAACAGCTATCAGTCAAGTCTTCAGATGACCCAATTTGAGGTGTTGTATGGACGCAAGTGCCGTACTCCCCTCAACTAGTTAGAGACCGGAGAAGGATTAACTTTTGGACTGGACATCCTCCGCGAAGCCGAAGAGCAAGTTCAACTTGTCCGAGAGCGCCTTGAGACCGCCAAGTCAAGACAGAAGAGCCACGCCGACTCTCACCACCGAGAACTGAACCTCAACGTCGGAGATTATGTCTACGTCCGTGTCACGCCTCTCAAAGGAACCAAGCGTTTCCACGTCAAAGGGAAGCTTGCACCCAGATTCATCGGCACCTTCAAGATCAATGCAAGACGAGGAGAAGTTGCCTATCAACTGGAGTTACCTCTCGAACTGCCGGATGTGCACAACATCTTTCATGTGTCACAACTCTGGAAGTGTCTGCAAGTTTCCAACTGCCCCGACCTCTACAAGGATATCGACCATCAAGCCATCGATCTTCAGCCAGATCTCACTTACCGTGAGAGGCCAGTTTGCATTTTGGATGAAGCCAAGCACTACACCTGAAGCCGCACCATCAAGTACTTCAAGATCCAATGGAGCAACCACACTGAAGCAGAATGTGACAGCCCGAGACAGACGTTCCAGAAGATTCTAGAAGATTCCCCTTTAGTTTCCATTTTCGACATGTATTCATCTGGTTGTCGCATTCATCATCTGCATTGCACCGTCACCCGTTTTAAAAACCTTGCATTCGTTCGTAGTTGCCGGTTCTCTCCGTTCGTGCCGTTGCCCGTTTCGAGAACAACCACACACGCACGTGCCCGCGGCACCATGAAATAAAACCGTTTTTAAGCGCGTGCAAAATATTCTCGGATCGAGTTGAAACTTGTCGTGCGGTCTTGTTATAGGATAGGTAGATCGCCTATCGATTTTCGTCGCGTTCTGAGTCCGTCTGATGCCCCGTCGGTAATCCGTAGAAGTGAGGTCATCGGTAGTTTATCAGACGTTCGTCGGTCGTTTCTCGGTGTTTTAAAATCTCCGTGTACCGGTCGCAGACTTCTCTCTCTCTTCCCCACTTAGCCCTCTGCACAGCCGCCGCAACCCCCCCTCTCCGCTTCCGGACCGTCGGACTGACACCCGGCTGTTCGAAAATGGACAGCGCAGCTACCCTAGCCCTAACCCTATATATAGCCCTAGCCACCTCGTTCCGCGTGCCACCAAACCCTAGCCAGGCCCTTCTCCCTCCTCCAGCCTCCAACCCCCCCGAGCCCATCTAGGCCCGTTCGAGCCCATTGGGGCCCGATTCGACCGTTCCGGAGCTCTCCCGGAGCTCCTGCCCTAGCTCCCATGGAGCCATGCCGAACCCTAGGGTCTCTCGCAGCAGCCCGCCGCCCCAAGAGCCACCGCAGGCCTCCCTCCGTCCGGGAATAGGTCTGGCCGGCCCTGCCCCGACCTCGCAGCACCGTCCCTGGCCTCCCTTCGGCTCTGCGCCGCCGCCAGCTCGCCATGGAGCTCCACCGCCCGCAGCTCCTCCTCCGCGTCGCCCTAGCCAGCCGCCGCCGGGATCGGGTCGCCCTCGCCCGGATCCACCGCCCCTAGCCTCCTCCGCGGCCAGCCCCGCCTCCGGCCCGGCTTGCCCCGCCACCGGCAGCCCCTGCCTCCTGCTCGAGGAGCTCGAGCGAGGCGAGCGCGATGCGCGTTGACCCCGCCCCCAGCGCCCGCGTGGACCGAGGCCCAGCTGCCCCTGCCACTGACCGGCCCAGTTCGAGCCCAGGGTAATATGTATCATTTTAATATGCCATTTCCACCCATGTCAAAATTATTTAACATGTCATTTTGCATACTTCACATAATTATTGCATTATCATCATTATTAACCGTGCACTGGAATTAGGTAAATCTCATATTAAAAATGTTCATCTCATTCGCATCGCATTTTCATGCGTGAGAAAAATGTTGGTCAAGATGTTTGCATGAAATTGCATTGTTGAAGTGCTTTGACGTGATTAGGCCTAATCCCGCATTTTTAATTGTGCTTAATTTTCTACATGAACCCATGCAAATTATATATGTTTTCAGGGTAGAATAATCCATAGAAATTACCTGTGCATTTAGTCTTGCCATTTGAGCATATTTGTGTGCATGTCATTTTCACCGTGATGCCCTTTTGTCATTTTCGTGGGATTTAATCCGTGCAGGATATGAATTAATTTTCAACAAGAAAGTTTGTTTGACATAGAAATGCATATTTAGGTGTTGTTTTGGTGTTGTCAACTTGCTATAATAAATCTGCTATTTTGAGGGTCCAAAATATTTCTAAGTCCGAATCTGTTATATTTTGTTGCTGTCTTGCCATGTGATTTGCTAGTGATCTAGACCTCTTTTGTGGTAGGTGAAATGGAGTTATTTGTTTTTGATATTGCCCTCTAGTATGCTGTTAATTTTCATGCCATTTCATGATTTGTAGCATATAGTTTTACTGCTGTCAATATGCCTTCGTGATAAAACTGCACTGTCAAAAACTGCTATTTCACTAAGTCTGAAACCGTTTTCAAGTAGCCTTCTTATGAGCTTCCTACCATGTGATCCATGCTTGTTTTGTTTATGATATGTGAAGATGAAATGAAGTGGATGTTGTATGCTGTTGCCCCATGCTTAGTTTGTGCATTTTGGAGTATTGTAACTTGTTGTTTTCACATGTTCAAAATGCTATCTTGCTGTTTCTGGCAGATTTCAACAAAAACTTGTTTTGTTGATTGTGGTTGAACCGTAGCTCCGTTTTGAGCATTCCATATATGAAACTTGCTTAGAATCTCTTGTAGTTTCATAATAACCTGTTGCATTCATGATTTGAAGTGTTTGTGAATGTTTTCGCCATGCATTTGCATTAATGTCATGTGCATCTTGTGTTGCTCATATCTTTTAGACCGTAGCTCCGTTTGAGATGTTCTATATATGTAAATCGACTAGAATGACGTGTAGAATAACATGTTAGGCTTTATTCTGTGGTTTAATGAATATAAAATGTGTTTATTTCAGATCTGGACCAATTTCTAAATTAACATATGAGGTCATTTCGGAAATGCTATAAGTTGTTTCCGACCTCATTTAATATGCCTAGATAGATAGTTTACTTATGCTTCACCTCTTGCCATGTGTAACAACATTTAATATGGTTGTGTACCTAATGGGAGCGAACTAAATATTTCGAACATGCAGATTCGTCAATATGCAACTCGTTGCATATTAAGCTTCACTTAATGTGTAGTATTTGATTGTTGTGAATTGTCTTGCATTGCATAATAACCGGACATGCATCATATTTGTTGTGCATCATGTCATACATATGTTTATGGTGTTGTCATGTGTTGATTGTTTGTTTTGGATTGCTTCTTCTCGATAGAGTTCTGAAAGCGTTCGGAGTGTGAGGATTCGTCCGACTACGTTGGTTTGTCTTCTTCATGGACTCATTGTTCTTCCGAGCAGGATCTCAGGCAAGATGACACATTTCCCTGGATACCATTACTATCATTGCCATGCTAGTTGTCTCGTCTTTTATCGTTATGTCTCGCTACCTATCACTTGTTTGATAAGCCTCCAAACATTGCCATGATAAGCCTCTAACCTCTCCACATCCCAGCAAAACATTGTTTGGCTATGTTACCGCTTGCTCAGCCCGTCTTATAGATTTGCTAGTTGTAGGTGCTATTGCTTCCATGTGTCAGCATGGACCTTCTTTGTTATATCACAATACTGATGCTATTTAAATTAATGTACCTATATACTTGGTAAAGGGTGAAAGGCTTGGCCTTTTGCTTGGTGTTTTGTTCCACTCTTGCCGCCCTTAGTTACTTGTGAACCGGTGTTATGTTCCAGAAATGAGCGCTCCTAACATGCTCGGGGTTGTTATGGGGACCCCCTTGATTTTCGGGTTAGAATAAAACTTGTCTAGCAAGGCCCAACATTGGTACTATATTTGCCTAATTAATGAACTTGCATAGGGGATATTTTTCCGGACCCCGTGGATAATTAATCAACAACCCGGGCCAGTGCTCTTCATGAGTGTAGGTCCAAACTAGAGTCATGTGCGGGACAACCCGGGGCAACTCGGGAGATTTCTATCAGTCCACTGTACGTTGTGCTCATCTGGTCGTGTCCTGAGAACGAGATACGCGGCTCCTATCGGGTTCATCGACAAGCCGAGCAGCCTTGCTGGATTTGTTTTACCTTTCTCGAACATCTTGAGTGAGGAACTCTGATTTTCTTCGGGTTATCTCGAGGTGTTGGATTCCCTTTGGAATTGCCTAGGAAGATCACGAGATCCATGGTTGAGGTTATTCCCGCTGCGTGTGGTTAATTTGTGATGGATAAGTTGGAGCACCCCTGCAGGGTTAAATCTTTTCGAGAAGCCGTGCCCGCGGTTATGTGGCAAACCTGGATAATTTGTTTAACACTCGGTCATAGAAAACTGGAAGTAAACTCTAATAAAACACACCAACTATGTGCGTAATCGTGACTATCTCTTCTCGTGAGTCCTTATCCAGAGGAGAACACGGTGGGGTTATGTTTGATGTAAGTAGGTGTTCAGGATCAGTTAGTGATTATTGGTAGTTCTCGTTCGTTATGCGTAGACCATCATACTTTAATTTTGGTACTCGTAAGTTAGCCACTCAAATAATTGCTTAGTCGCTTGCTGCAGCCTCACCACTTAACCGTGCCTTACCTATTAAGCTTTAATAGTCTTGATACCCTTGGAAATGAGATTGCTGAGTCCCTGTGGCTCACAGATTATTACAACAACAGTTGCAGGTATAGGTAATGTGATGATTTGACGTGAGCGCGTTGCTTGATTTGACTTGGAGTTCTTTTTCTTCTTCTTCTTCTTCAATCTTGGATGGATTCCAGGCGACAGCCTGGGATAACAAGGATGGATGTCTTTTTATCGTTTGATTTCGTCCGTAGTCGGACCCTGCTCTTTGTATGATGATTGAGTATGTGATGTATTGTTGTGACTCTGATGTAGCTTGTGGCGAGTGTAAGCCAATTCCATATACTCATCTCTTCTGTACATGTACTTGTAATGATATCCATTCTTGCGACCGCATCGAGATGCACTTCTATCCCTGTCGAGGCCCTAATGCCAAAATAAGGATAGGACCGCATCTTGGGCGTGACACAGAAGCAACCTGGAAGCGTGAAGATTATATTAGATCGGAGTTCCCGTATCTTTTTAGCGCTTAGCCAAGGAATCTCAAGCACGAGATTCTTGTAAGGGGGAAGGTCTGTCAGACCCTTTGATTGTAGCACATTGTTATGTTTGGGTTTATAAAATTTGGAGCCAAGTAAAACTTTTTCAAAGTGCTTGTGTGATATGTTGTTTGCTTCCTTGATGATTGTGTTATTTGGCACTACTAGGTTCTATTCCACTTCATATTCATCTTCCTTGTTCCAAACCTCTTGCCCAATGATCATGCCATTTGAATAGTACCCAAAACTATTTTTATCAAATTTTGTTTTAACTAAAAATGATTTATTCAAATTAGGTTTTCAAAATCTAGTGAAATGAGGTTTTGCATTGCAAGTCCTCAAATTAGGTGGACCCCTTTTTCGCGAAGGCTTTATTTCAAACCCACTATATATAAGACTTCCCATAACCACAAAATATTATTTTTAAATATTATTTTCACATTCTATATAAAGGCTTTTTATTAAGGCCAAAAATGGTTTTTCCTAGGGAAAAATTATTTAAATGCTTTCAAAATATTTGAGAAAATTTAGAGAAACTAAGTGGACATATATTTCCCATATATATGAGTTTCAACACAAGGGCCTGATCAGATCATAGGCAAATCCCGTCAAAACCCTTTCTGTTCAAATCAAGCTTTTGGAATATTTCTATAAGAAATATTCTCAATAAATTCCAGGAAAATTCCAGAAAGTCAAAACTATCATGGGTGATGATCTTTCGAAGTTTCATCTCAATCCAAGTTCGTTTGTTTCATCAAACCATGCCAAAATCATTCCTGTCCAGAATCAAATTTGAGCAACTTTACATTGTGAAGTGTCTCCACTTGGCCTCAAACTTCGTGGGCATGCTCCAATGGCCAAATAGTGATGATACACTAAGTGGTGCATCAAAGGTAAAAGCCTAGCATCAATGGATCTACAGAAATCTGATTCTACTAATTTCTAGGGTTCATCAAATCTCCATTGTCAACTTCTTCCTCTTAAGCTCAAACTTGGTGAATCCCCTCATTTCTACCTAGCCTTTGACCCTCATAAATATCTCAGTAAGTTGGTAACATCTTCTTGCCCAAAACCTTACCAAACACCTTCTGGTGATTTAGTAAAACCCCTATTTTTACCTCTTACTCTCTTACCCTTGCCCCCAAATTTTTACCACATCTTCTTGAAGTGCTCTAGTACCTCTAGTAAAAGCCCTAGGTCCTCAGGTCACCAGGAGGTGGGGTATAACCCCCATTTTCACCCCTGGACATCATCTTTTCTCTCTCTCTTTCCCTTTCCTTCTGCCCTAAGGCTCCTCCAGAGCTCTCCCTAGCTCCTCCTAGCCGTTGGGCATCTTCTAAAGCCCCAAGGCACAAGAGGACACGCAGGGGGGCTAAAATAATGCCCTGGCATGCACAGATCATGCTCTGGAGTGTGCTATAGTGTGCAACCCCACTATAGCCGCTGGCCAACAGGAAGCCCCGACCGCCTCAGACCGCCCCAGCTTGTCCCCTATGCCCCCCTCGGCGTTCATGAGACGGCAACAAGTCGGCCCTCTCTCTCTTCTCTCCTCCGCCCTCCCACACGCATGCCTAGTGCCGCCTGGTTCGGCCAACCAAGGAGCTCACACACGCGGGCATCTCTCCCTCTCTCTTCTCTCACCAGGGGCCTAGACCAGCCCAGGAGCACTCCCGAGCTGTCGCGCGAGCCCTCTCTCCCCTCTGGCCTTGGCTGCAACCTCGCTACCACACGAATCCACGATGCACCGCACCCTCCTCCATTTATGCCCCCCGATTCCTCCTCTCTCCGCCCTTGGCCCCCTTCCACTCTCAATCTTCCCCCTGAGCCGCTCTAGGGACCGGCCGGAGCCCCTGTGCTCGGGATCGATCAAGGCACCGCCCCGTCGGGGCTTCATCGATCTCGGGCAACCGGCATGCTCCGGCCTTCCTTTCTCCTCCTTTGAGCCCCCAGTGAGCTCCCGCCTCTTCCCACATTCCTCCCTGACCATTTTGCTGCTTGGAGCAACGCCGGCGACCCTCACTCGAAGCGGTTCTGCCATGACCTCCTCCCTGCCGGCAACCCTGACCTCCTCCAACCACCCTTCCACCTCTAGAGGAATGGCGGGTCGACACTGAGCTCATCCCCGCCTTTGCCTACCATCGCCATGCCCTGCATCATCGCTGGTGAGCTCGTCGGCCTCCCTGTCGCGAGGTTGACGATGACAGGCGGGGCCCGCCTGTCATCCTCACCTCCCTCCCCCTCCTCTCTTTGTCGCTGGCCTTCAGGCCCCAGCCGTCAGGTTTGTACGCGCACGTGCACCGGTTTGCGTGGGCTAGTTGGCCACTCGGCCGGCCTAATTGTTGGCCGCCTCCGGCCAGGGCACTGTGCCCATTTCTTTTCCTTTTTCTTTTCTTCTGCTACTTCCAAAATTTTTACAGATCTAAATAATTATCCAATACCCATATTTCTTACACCTTAATACTTGAAATAATCCCTAGAATTTAATAGTGCCATTTGTAATAATGTTTGAAAATATATGTATTACTGTTTTACTTTAAAACCTATATTTGGGCACCTTTTTGTGTGTGTTAATTTAATTCCAAAATATTTTTAAAAACAAAACCCTAGGAGAATATTTCTATTATTACATTAGCTATTTATCAGAATAAATTAGCATTTTTAATAAGTAGTTGAGTGATCTATTTTTGTGTGTTGCTTATTTTTATCACTTTATTTTGTGATGATAGATTGCGTGGTTGACGAAGAAGTTGGACCTGAAGACTTCGAAGACCATGGAGACTTTGTTGAGCCAGGCAAGCAGCCCTTTGACCATGATAAGAAACCATTTTATTGCATGTCATATAGAACTTTACTTTCATCATAATTGATCATGTGATGTGGTGGTCCCCTTTCGGTGGGATGCCTCCGTACCTTTCCATTGACACTTGCATCGTGCATGACCCTACCACCTTATGAGGGTTGTGCAGGTGGGTGTAGTTAGGATGCTAGTAGATGCTACGCCAGTGGGATCAGGATCAATGCATAGTGATGGGAAGAAAGGAGTGGTTTCAAAGACTTTTCGAAATCCCCGACGGTTGCCACTAATGCCCGAGGGAGATAATGATGAAATGGGTGACCACTTGAGAAAGAAGTGGTGTGCCGGAGCAAGTTGAGATTGTGTTTTCGAAAATGGATTAGATTTAAGATTTTTTGACCGTCCCAACCTTACATGCGCAACGACGATACCCCTTATGGGACAGGGCTTTGTTGATTACCTTGGTGGGTACTGGCAAGGAGCCCGCATTACTAGTGGCAGGAGTGGCGTGGTCACTCTCGATATGGGGTCGTACCGGTATGTACGATCATGCGCTGTCTTTACAGGCACCGGGCACACCGTTGGCTCCTCATGGATGGTACGATTAGACCGAGGCTCGTGTGATGTACATCATGAGGGCTGGGTACCAATCGAGTGGACTCTTTGTTTAGTATCGCTAAGGGAAAGGCATTGTTCGAGAGCGTACCTCGGGTATGTTACACACCGCGAGTCGTGGATGACACAGAAGTTCCCCGAGTCTATTGGGTAAAGTGTGCAACCTCTGCAGAGTGTAAAACTATTCGAATAACCGTGTCCACGGTCAAGGACAGTTGGGTGGTGCTGCTTAAACCACGTCCAGATGTTTTTGTGAAATTTGGTGTGAGTATGGATGTGACGGTGACAAGAGATCACATGAGCTAAGTCCGATGACTTGGTGTGAGGATTGGACTAAGTTCGATGACTTAGCGTGATGAGTGAACATGATATGTTCAACCAATACTTATGATGATATCGGTATATTGATCATATGGATACTTTCTTATTGTTGATTCATGCTACAAGTTACTTGATCATGACATTTGCATTCAAAACTAGCTTTCCGCAAAGTTACCTACTTAGTGCTATACCATGCATCATTACTACCTAGTTCCACAACTTGGGTTGCTTGCGAGTACATTCAAAGTACTCATTGGCTTGCCACTGGTTATTTAATTGGCCATCCATGGAAGAACAGGAGTTTGTTGAAGAGTTCGTTGGTGATGAACATGCGAACTAGGACGCTTCCCGATCAGAATGCCTCTAGGTGAAGGCAGATGGCATGGGTTCACCGCTTTCGACCAACATTTCTGCTACTTGTCCTATTTAAGTGTTTGGCCCGTGTGGCCCTATCTATGTACGACTAAGACCTTCGTGGTCATCATTTGTGTAAGAAGTTAAGTGTGGATGTAAGACTCTTTTTATTCATTTTCTGTGTGTTCAATGAGCATTGATCTCTGGGATCACTGTACATGTGCATTCGGTGATCACGACTTATGAGTCGGGGTCCCCGCAGCCCTCCTGGGTGGTAGCCTTGTCAACCAACTCTTGATAGTTATCAAAAGTTGCTACCATCAATTGAACTCCTAACTCATCATTCAGTTCCTCCAGAAACTTCTCTTGTTTGGATGCATTGGTAGCCACGTCACCTATTGCAAAACGCGACAACCTGCTGAAGTCATCAACATACTATAACACTGTGCGACTTCCATGGCGCAAGTTACGAAACTCCCTCTTCTTGAGATCCATAGCTCCTGCTGAAACATGAGCATTGTGGGACGCGTACTGGAACTCAGAACAAGTTACATTCTCCATGGGGTACATGGCAATGTAGTTCTCCAACCATGAAGCTGCTGGTCCATCCAGTTGGTGAGAGGCAAACCTCACCTTCTCCCGATCCGTGCATCCTGTTATGGCCAGCTTCCTACCCATGTTGCGAAGCCAATCAATTGTGACGATTGGCTCCAGGCTGCTCATGAATATTGGAGGATTCAGCCTCAGAAAGCAGGTAAGCCTGTCAATTTTTGGTGGAGGTGGATGTGGCAGTGGAGGCGGGTTGTTGTTGTTCTGGTTCATATTCTACATCAACAGATGTATCATCTGATTCTTGGTCCGAAGTAATTGTTCCAAGGTCGGTGGGATATAGTTCCTGATCAACTACTAGAAGGGTTGGGCCTTGGTGGCATCACCTTGGTTTGAATAGATAAGACATTGAGAATTAGGCCTAAATGTCGGTGCACTAGTACAGGGGTACCCGATGCCCCTGAATTACGCAGAGGCAGTAGAAGCAAAGAACTGAAAGCACATTTGCTCCCTTGGTGGTTTTGGTAATTAATAACAACATATATGTCATTGAAGTAATGTTTCCACAGAGTATGTTTTAGGAAAAGTTCAATGATGAGTTGGCATAAGGATTGTGGAATACCCCAAGATGCAAGGAAATAGATTGGCAAACCATCAAGCAAAGGACTCTACATTTTACATTTGTGAGAAATCACCTTGAGTCCACAGGAAAGCCAATACTATTAAAAGGGGGTAAGGTTTTGTTGGTGAACAAAATGCTCATACGTGCATAAGTGATAGTCACCACATACACCGACAAGTTCTTCCACAAAAGTCTATCCAAAGCCAAATATTCTAAATCGGTGCAACCAACATTTTCTACTCGGTGCCACCGATTCAAGAACCTAGACAGACTCAGCCAAACCCTGGACACTTCGGTGCAACCGATTCTGCTTTGGTGCCACCCAGTTTAGGTTGCCAACTTTCTGTTACGAAAATTCACAATATCAGTCCAACCAAGATTGTTGGATCGGCGTCACCGAGATTGGTATTGGTGCAACCGAGTTTCCTATATCAGTCTCACCGAGATTCAAAAGTTATCACCTTTTGGTCAGTTCGGTACCACCAAGATTAACACATCGGTGTCACCGAGTTGGTCATTTTGTGTGTAGCGGTTGGATTTTTGGAGATGCCTATATATACCCCTCCACCACCACTCACTCGCAAGAGAAGCACTCAGAATAGTTCCCCACTCATACCTACTGATTTTCTGAGAGAGAGAGAGAGAGAGCGATCTACTCATGTGTTTAGAGCATGCCATTCCATTCCTACCATATGAATCTTGATCTCTAGCCTCCCCAAGTTGCTTTCCACCCAATCAATCTCTTCCAGCAAGACAAATCTGTGAGAGAGTGATCGTGTGTTGAGGAGTCTATCATCTTGAAGCACAAGAGCAAGGAGTTCATCAACACAAATCCAGCCTTTTACCTTTTGGATGGTGGTGCCTCCTAGATTGGTTAGGTGTCGCTTGGGAGCCTCCTACTTCGTGTTGTGGAGTGAACCAAGAAGTTTGTAAGGGCAAGGAGATTCTCTACTTCGTAAAGATCTACCCCGAGTTAGGCTAGCCCTCCGTGGACAAAGGCCGTCATGGTATAGTCAAGGTTGATCCTTCGTGGAAACTTCTGTGGTTAGAGCCCTTCGTGAACTCTCGCGACTGTTACCCTCCGTGGGTTCAAGACTCCATAAACGTGGATGTACGGTAGCGCCACCTATCGGAACCACAAGAAAAATCATCGTGTCACCAATTGCATTTGATCTTCCTACCCTTCCTTTACTTACATGCTTGTCTTTACTTTCCGCTGCTATACTCTTAGACGTGCATGTGTACAGTGTACTTGACATACTATGAATGCTAAAATCTGCCTGGACATAAAATTGGGAAAAGTTGATTTTTATTTGGTCATGTAGTCTAATCACCCCCCCCCTCTAGCACTAATTTTGATCCTACAAGTGGTATAAGAGCATTGGTATCCATTGCATTGGTCTCACAACCTAGGAGAGTATGGCGTCTAGTGAGGGAAATTATCACCGTAGAGGTCCGTACTTCGATGGCACAAATTTTGCTAGTTGGAAGCACAAAATGAAAATGCATTTGCTTGGTCATAACCATGCCGTTTGGGATGTTGTTCGTGTTGGTACGCAAGGTGAATTCTTGGTGTAAGGAAGGGAACCCGATCGCGAAGCAACTGTGGATGAATTGAAGATTTTGCAACTCAATTCCCAAGCATGTGACATTCTCTTCAACTACCTATGCCCCGAAGAATTCAACAAAACCAGCCGTCTTGAGAATGCAAAAGAGATCTAGGATACTTTGATTGATATGCATGAAGGTACATAATCTATGGGAGAATCCAAGTTGGATGTTCTTCAAAGTCGTCTTGAGAAGTTCAAGATGAAGGATGGTGAAGGAGTCACTGAGATGTACTCTAGGCTAGCTCTCATCACCAATGAGATTGCCGTCTTAGGAAACGAAGAAATGACTAACAAATTCATCATCAAGAAGATACTTTGAGATTCGGATGATCAATATGACACCGTATGCACATGATCTAAATGATGCCAACTACAAGGATATCAAGCTAACGGAAGTGATTGGTAGAATTGTTGCTCATGAGATGACACTCAAAGACAAGGAAGACCTTCACCACAAGTCTAGCGGTGCTTACAAAGCCACAAGTAATGTTCCCGCTACGTCAAGCGAGAACCTTGTTACAAAAGAAGAGATAAGCCTCATGGTCAAGAAATTCAACAAGTTCTACCAGAATATAAGCAAAGATCGAAGCTCCAACTCAAGATATGAAGAGAAGCATTCGTCAAGTCGTGACCAAAACTGCTACAATCGTGGGAACCCAGACACTACTCCAATGAGTTCACGGCTCCTTACAAAAGGAAAGAAGAGTCACGAAGAAGATGAAGCTCAAGAGACGAGTCACCTCGAAGAGAGAGAAGGAGTAGAGATGATCATTATGAACGAAGACCCTCAAGGAGAAGTAGGGACTTGGAGAAGAAGGACAAGTACACCAAGAGCTACTCAAGGAGGCTAAGAAACTTTTGGCTGTTGCTATGCCTAAGTTTGGTCCCTCCAAGAGCACCAAGGCTGCATCCAAGAAACCTTCTACACAGAAGTCCAAGAGGACTACAAGATATATACCTGCTTCTGAGAAGAACAAGAAGTCCACTTTCAGAGAAGCAGATCATGATGATGATGATGCTCTGTGTGTTCTGATGAAGCTCAAACCTCACCTTCCTATACATGATGCCAGCCATCCTAGAGCTGAGGATATGAAGAAGAGGAAGGATTCAGGGTTGAGGGCATGGAGATCTATTGATCCATATGCCCAGAGGAGTAAGACTGCTGTGAACTACAAGTTCTATACCAGTGAGCAGCAAGACTTCTATGAGACAGTATTGTTTGACAAGAGTCCTACAGTCAGTGACATGAGATATGTGGACTAGAAATACATCAAGGATAACGAGGACTACTCTTCGTGTGTCCAGGACAACTTCCACTGCATTGGCCTAGATAAATTTGTTGGCAAGGATTTCACTGCTTGGAATGATGAGATGATCATGCATTTCTACTCTACTTCTCATTTTTATGGAGATTGCAGGATTCTTTGGATGAATGAAGGAGCAAGATATGAATCTACTGTTGATTAGTGGGCTACCATCGTAGGAGTCCCAGAGGTACAGGATGGAGATTTGGATGCCTACTCAGAATCCAAGGAGAGCCATAATGCTATGAAGGATATGTATAATCCTATCCCTGCTGCTAAGGTGCAATCTCACAAGTTAGGATCTATTTACTTCCTCCAGCCAGGGGTCCATACCATGAAAACCATCCTGAGGCATACTTTGATGCCCAAGTCCGGAGATGAGAAGATGATTCATGGATACTCCATCAACATGCTGATCCATGTTGATAGTCATACCAGGATTCGAGTGATGGATTTGATAGTAGAGACTATGAAAAGGGTTGCTGCTGATCAGGAGCGCTCATGCTGTTATGCACCCTATATTGAGATGCTTATCAATTCTAAGCTTGAGAAGCACATCTTTGCTCTGGATACACCCCACTCGCCACTTCAGCCAGATCTCGAGGAAAATGTTGTGGTGATGGACCCAAACCATCCCACATGAGTTGTAGCTCAGGTAGAGGCAGAAGCAGAGGCAGCTTGAGCCACTAGTGCTCAGGTCCCTGGATCTAGGAACGAGCAGATGGATCTCTTGATCTTCACCATCATGGATATGAAGAAGAACGTCAAGACCATCATGGACACTCGCGAGAGCATTGTGAATATCATTGATGGTAGAGTGAAAACTCTAAATGACAAGGTAGATGAGCTGACTAAGACAGTCAATGAGCTTAAGAAGGAGGTTGATGAAGCCCCAATCCATCGCACCTCTTCAGAGTCTGAGTCTTCTGATGATGAGAAGGATAGTGCACCTGTCAGGACTACTGTCCGGTACACTATTAAGGTCAGGACACCTATAGTGATAGCTCCAGAGATGATGCCTTCATCTTCTGCTCTAGCCATAGTGACATCAGCTCCATCAGCTCCAGTGCCTCCAGTATCTACTCCACCTCCATCCAGGACTTCAGCGGAAGTCTTCGCCGACGCAGTTCTCTCAACTCCGACATCAACTACCGGAGGAGATCAGCTGCAGAAGAACGATTAGTTATATCTCTTCGAACTTTTTGGTAACTTGTTGTCAAAGGGGGGGAAGTTGTATATAGATCTTAGGCTTCGAGTGAGAAAGCGTTTGTTTTTATTGTTGTTTTACAAAACATTTGGCTCTTTTGGTTTGGATGTGAGATAATTTTGCTTGTGTTTGATCATATGCTTTAATGTGTGTTGCTACTATTTCCTATCATTTGATAATTATGTGATGATCATTCAGTTTGCTTGATGTGTTGTGCTATGTTGTTAACTCTTATTATTCTCGCACACCACCAAGATGTATGTGACATGGAAGAAGTGCCCCATCTTATATTTACTAATTGAAGGCACCTTTCAAGGCTCCACGTAAATCCACATCAACAGTATCAATGAAGCCATTAGATATAAAATTTAATGGTCCAGATGTATCAAAATATTCTGCTAAAGTTTTTACAAAATGAAACTAAATGTACATATGTAAAAATTAAAGCAACATGTAGATGCAAGAGTCCTTAACGTTGATGTCTCGGAATAAAAAGTGTGCACCTCTTGATTCATAGAAAAACAACATGCATGTTCGTGTAAAAAGTAAAAAAATGGTCACATACACATATAAAAATTAAAGCATCACGGACCTGTATAAGAGAATGACGTGTTCATAAAAAAAGGAGTCCTCACAGACCACGTCTAAGTTCCCACTAGTAAAAAATACACATCCTTTTTTTTATCCTAATAAAAGAGCACAACTTAAAAATAGACACGTACAACGAAAACTATTCAGTCTTTGAAGTTCTACTAGATAGAAACACAATCAACGTCTAGAGTCCCGGAAATAAGCACATGCATGTTCCCCCTAAAAATGAAAAAAGTAAAAAAAACCTAGCCAATTAATTCAATATGCTAAATCACCTAATTCTTAGATAATTACTAGAAAAGTATACATAAATTTTCTTGCAAATAAAATTTATGTATGAACTAGACGTTCTGATCATAATTAAACCTGTATTTTTTTGGTATTTCGTATTGTGCTATTTTTCACAAAAGCATTTACCATTACACGAATATGTAATGGAAATTATGTCAAAAATAGAAGCAACATTTGTTTTCTAGGCGTGAATGAAATAAAATAATATTACTACTATATTTACACTGACCGCCGCATACAATAGAACCTTAGATAACGGAATATAACACCAAATGGAACAGATATGCACCTAAATGATAGTCACAAGAATAATATTTCGGAAACACTCGATACATCAGCTTATATTTTCTGTATATGTAATATTTTTATGGTTTGTTTATACATCATCTTTGAAGAAAAAATCAAAGGCCATGTGAGCCCCGATATCTCAGTTATTGGACTGAATCATCATGAGCGCCTTTTGTAAATGTATATTAATAGATCATGCTCAATTTTATTTTGTCTATTAATAATATTCTTTTCTTGGTATACATTCTTACGGTTCAAAAAGTGAATAGTTATACATGAATATGCTAA
The DNA here is from genome assembly GCA_022496015.1 of Hordeum marinum. Taxonomy (NCBI): domain Eukaryota; kingdom Viridiplantae; phylum Streptophyta; class Magnoliopsida; order Poales; family Poaceae; genus Hordeum; species Hordeum marinum. The sequence continues at coordinate 143,797,988 of CM039674.1, read as the reverse complement.
GCAATTACAAAACTTATTGCCGCCAAAATATTTTTGATAGAAATTCAAGCAAATAGCCACGCGTACCACAATAAAAGTAAGAAACTTTGCATACCCTTGATGTTGATCCAAGGCTAGACATTTCTTCTATTATTTTGGGAAGAAACTTTCAATCAATATAAATATATTAGGATTCTCTACATTTTTCTTCATCAATTTGAACTAAATTTATATTTTTCTCCAAAGATGGTGAAATTGATTGTTAGAAATACATTCCAGTAGCAAATATTATTGCAAAGGAATGTTCTAACATACAAAAACTAAATATCGTTTCCAACATATCTGGTATTACATTTTTAAATAATTTCATTAGTATTTTAATATAAAAAAGTACATGTGCCTTAAATGAACCAAAATATAAATTTTATTGTTTATGTGTCACTATGGTTGACTCTTCCATTTGAAAATTGCATCATTGATACAGTACAAAATTACGTAAAAACGTTAATAAGAACTATATTTAGCCCGTGCAGAAGCACATGTTGATGACTAGTGTATCTAATCGATTGTGCATTTGCATTCAAATGCAAATTTAAAATAATGCACAAACTTAGGGGGAGCTCTTCCTTATCACATACTTCTCAAAGCGATGATTATATTCATTGATTATATTATATGTCAAATATTTGATATATATGTTGTCATCAATTACCAAAAAGGTGCAGATTGAAAGCACATTTGCTTCCTTGGTGTTTTTTGTAATTAATAACAACATATATGTCATTGAAATAATGTTTCCACTAATTATGTTTCAGGACAAGTTCAATGATGGTTGGCATAAGGATTGTGAAATACTCGAAGATGCAAGGAAATAGATTGGCAAAGTTTCAAGCAAAGGACTCTACATGTTACATTTGTGAGAAATCACTTTGAGTCCACAGGAAAGCAAATACTATTAAAACGGGGTAAGTTTTTGTTGGTGAACAAATGCTCATACTTGCACAAGTGATAGTCACCACATACACCCACAAGTTCTTCCACAAACGTTTATCCAAAGCCAAATATTCAAAATTGGTGCAACCAACACTTTCCACTCGGTGCCACCGATTCCAGAACCTAGACAGACTCAGCCAAACCCTAGCCACTTCGGTGCAACCGATTCTGCTTCGGTCCCACCGTGTTCAGGTTGCCAACTTCCTGTTACGCAAATTCAAAATATTAGTCCCACCAAGATTGTTGGATCGGCGTCACCGAGATTGGGCAATCTGACTGTTGGTCACCTTATCGGGCAAGCGAGTTTCCTATATTGGTCTCACCAGGATTTAAAAGTTGCCACCTTTTGGTCACTTCGGTACCACTGAAATTAACACATAGGTGTCACCGAGTTGGTCATTTTGTGTGTGATGGTTGGATTTTTTGAGATGCCTATATATACCCCTCCACCACCAATCACTCGCAAGAGAAGCATTCAGAACAGTTCCCCACTCATACCTACTGATTTTCTGAGAGAGGGCCACCTACTCATGTTTATAGATCATTCCATTCCATTCCTACCATATTAATCTTGATCTCTAACCTCCCCAAGTTGCTTTCCACCCAATCAATCTCTTGCGCCAAGCCAAATCTGTGAGAGTGTGATGGTGTGTTGAGGAGTCTATCATCTTGAAGCACAAGAGCAAGGAGTTCATCGACACAAACCAAGCCTTTTACCTTTTGGAGGGTGGTGCCTCCTAGATTGGTTAGGTGTTGCTTGGGAGCCTGCTACTTCGTGTTGTGGAGTGAACCAAGAAGTTTGTAACGGCAAGGAGACCTCCTACTTCGTGAAGATCTACCCCGATTTAGGCTAGTCCTTCGTGGACGAAGGCCGTCATGGTATAGTCAAGGTTGCTTCTTCGTGGAACCCTCTGTGGGTAGAGCCCTCCGTGGACTCTTGCGACTGTTACCCTCCGTGGGTTGAAGACTCCATAAACGTGGATGTACGATAGCGCCACCTATCGAAACCACGGGAAAAATCATTGTGAAACCAATTGTGTTCGATCTTCCTACCCTTCCTTTACTTACATGCTTGTCTTTACTTTCCGCTGCTATACTCTTAGACATGCATGTGTAGGGTGTACTTGACATACTATGCATGCTAAAATCTGCCAAGACATAAAATTGGGAAAAAGAAGATTTTTATTTGGTTAAGTAGTCTAATCACCCCTTCTCTAGCACTACTTTCGATCCTACAAGAACCCTGCCAGCAATCAAGACAAGACTCCAGAAAGCTCAATGCAGCAGCCGAAACCTGGGCTGCGACGCACCAAGAACGCCCCCGATGCTTGCCAGGGGCCAAGGCGTAGTCGCTTCCCAGAGACCCAGCAGGCATGACCCAGCCAGCCACCGCTCCACCGCATCGCTACGCCCGTCACTTATCGGTGCGGTGTTGAGCCCTCAGCCAGCTAATCATCTCTCTCTAAGCACGTGATGACACATCGAATGGAAATTATGCATAATCAACACCTGCCCTGCAGCGTGTCAAGTTCTTAGGCAACGACCAGCCAAGCGGTGGCCAGATGTTGCCAGGGATGCATCCCCAAGCATGTCACACCTTGTGTTTTGCCTCTTCTGTCTAAGTTAATGATATGTCTCCAACGTATCTATAATTTTTGATTGTTCCATGCCGTTATATTATCAATCTTGGATGTTTTATAATCATTTTATAGTCATTTTATATCATTTTTTGGTAGTAACCTATTGACATAGTGCCAAGTGCCAGTTGCTGTTTTTCCATGTTTTTTACATCGCAGAAAATCAATACCAGGCGAAGTCCAAATGCCACGAAAATTCACAATGATTTTTTATGGGCCAAAAGGAACACAACGGGCCCTAGCTGTGCCTGGAGGTGCCCCGAGGAGGGCACAACCCACCAGGGCGCGCTAGGAGGCCCAGGCGCGCCCTGGTGGGTTGTGCCCACCTCGGGTGCCCCCCAGGCCTCCTCTTTGATCTATAAATACCCAAATATTCCAGAAACCCTAGAGAAACAGACAAAATATTCATCCAGCCGCCATAGAGTCTAGAACCACCAGATCCAATCTAGACACCAACTCGGATTGGGTTCACCACCTCCATTGGTGCCTCTCCGATGATGCGTGAGTAGTTCTTTGTAGACCTTCGGGTCCGTAGTTAGTAGCTCGATGGCTTTCTCTCTCTGAATTCTCAATACAACAGTCTCTTGGAGATCCATATTACGCAACTCTTTTTTGCGGTGTGTTTGTTGGGATCGATGAACTTTGAGTTTATGATCAGATCTATCTTTTTATATCCATGAAAGTTATTTGAGTTTATTTGATCCCTTATGTGCATGATTGCTTATAGCCTCGTATTTGTTTTCCGATATTTGGGTTTTGTTAGGCCAACTTGATCTATTTATCTTGCAATGGGCAGAGGTGCTTTGTAGTGGGTTCGATCTTACAGTGCTTGATCCAAGTGATAGAAAGGGAAACGACACGTATGTATCGTTGTTTCTAAGGATAGAACGATGGGGTCTATCTCTACATAGATAGAACTTGTCTACATCATGTCATCATCCTTATTGCATTACTCCGTTTCTCAATGAATCAATACACTAGATGCATGTTGGATAGTGGTAGATGTGTGGAGTAATAGTAGTAGATGCAGGCAGGAGTCGGTCTACTAATCTTGGACGTGATGCCTATGTAATGATCATTGCCTGGATATCATCATTGGTATTTGAAGTTCTATCAATTTCCCAACAGTAATTTGTTCACCCACCATTTGCTATTTTTCTCGAGAGAAGCAACTAGTGAAACCTATGTCCCCCGGGTCTCTTTCTCATATTATTTGCCTTTGTGATCTGCTTTTCTCTTGCATTTATTTTCAGATCTATATTTCCAAAAACACAAAAATACGTTGCTGCACTTTATTTTATTTGGCATTCTATCTATCAACATTTACAACTTCCTCCCGTCCACGTGCCTTTCTGGCACCGTTACCCGAAAGGGATTGACAACCCCTTTAACACGTCGGGTTGCAAGTATTTGTTATTTCTGTGCAGGGGCTGTTTACGTTGTGTTTCTTGGTTCTCCTACTAGTTCGATAACCTCGGTTTCATATCTGAGGGAAATACCTACCACCGATGTGCTACATCATCCCTTCCTCTTTGGGGAAATACCGACATAGCTTCAAGCGACATCAGTTAACATAGCTCAAAACTTAGGACGAATTAAAACTTTTTGTGTGCATATGAATGCTTGACTTGAGTGCTATTTGCTTGATTGTTTGATTGTGCCATGACCATCATATATCTCCTTCATTCCAAACTCATATCCTTGATCCAACAATCTTGTCCATTGATCATGCCATGTGTATAGGACATAAAACTATTTTTGTCAAATATTATTGTGGCCAAAAAAGCATTTATTCTATTTAGGTTTTCCAAAACCCCCTGAATTGAGGTTTGTACTACCGATGAACCAAAAGTATAGGGGATCTATCATAGTCCTTTCGTGAAGTAAGAGTGTCGAACCCAATGAGGAGCAGAAGGAAATGACAAACGGTTCTCAGTAAGGTATTCTCTACAAGCACTTAAATTATCGGTAGCCGATAGTTTTGTGATAAGATAATTCATAACGAGTAGCAAGTAACAATTGTAACAAAGGTGTAGCAAGGTGGCCCAATCCTTTTTATAGCAAAGGACAAGCCTGGAAAAACTCTTATATAAAGCAAAGCACTGCCGAGGACACATGGGAATTAATGTCAAGCTAGTTTTCATCATGCTCATATGGTTCGCGTTCGCTACTTTGATAATTTGATATGTGGGTGGACTGGTGCTTGGGTGCTGCCCTTACTTGGACAAGCCTCCCACTTATGATTAACCACTCCCGCAAGCATCCGCAGCTATGAAAGAAGAATTAAGATAAATCTAACCATAGCATGAAACATGTGGATCCAAATCAGCCCCTTACGAAGCAACACATAAACTAGGGTTTAAGCTTCTGTCACTCTAGTAACCCATCATCTACTTATTACTTCTCAACGCCTTCCTCTAGGAACAACCAATGGAGAAGTGTTATGTAGTCGACGTTCATGTAAGACCACTGTAGGAAACACAACATACATCTCATCAAAATATTGAATACCAAATTCACATGATTACTTATAACAAGACTTATCCCATGTCCCCGGGAACAAACATAACTACTCACAAAGCATATTGATGTTCATTAACAAAGGAGTATTAATGCTGATCAAGGATCGGAACATATGATCTTCCACCAAGTAAACCAACTAGCATCAACTACAAGGAGTAATAAACACTACTAGCAACCCACACGTACCAATCTGAGGTTTTGAGACAAAGATTGGATACAAGAGATGAACTAGGGTTTGGAAAGTTCATGATGCTGATGAAGATGTTGATGGAGATTAATCCCCTCTCGACAAGAGGATCGTTGGTGATGACGATGGCTTCGATTTCCCCCTCCGGGAGGGAAGTTTCCCCGGCAGGATCACCTTACTGGAGCTCTAGATTGGTTCTGCCCAAGTTCCGCCTCTAGATGGTGGCGCTTCATCCCGAAAGCTCTGTTACGATTATTTTCAGGACAAAACCCTCAATATAGCATAAGATGGGCATCGAAGGTCTGCCACGTGGGCCACAAGCCCGAGGGGCGCGCCTAGGGGGGTAGGGAGCGCCCAGCAGGCTTGTGGCTGCCTGGTGGGTACCTTGATGTATTTCCTTCTCTCAATATTTTTATATATTCCAAAATAATTCTCCGTATGTTTTCAAGACTTTTGGATTTGCATAGAATAGGTATCTCAGATTTTCTTCTTTTCTAGTCCAGAACTCCAGCTGCTGGCATTCTCCCTCTTCATGTAAACCTCGTAAAATAAGAGAGAAAAGACATAAGTGTTGTACCAAAATGTGTAATCACAGCCGATAATGCAATAAATATCAATATAAAATCATGATGCAAAATGGACGTATCAACTCCCCCAAGCTTAGACCTCGCTTGTCCTGAAGCGAAAGCCAAAATCGATAAATATGCCCACATGTTTAGGGATAGAGGTGTCGATAAAATAAAATACCGACATAAAGGCGTCATGATCATCTTTAGAACTGCAACATATATTGAAATATAATTTCTTATTCTAAATTAATAATTCATTCACAATGGCAAAGTATGAATCAAGAACTCTATTGAGAACCGACAAACTATGATCTCAGTCATTGAAGCAATTCCAATTTATCATAACATAGGAAAGAGTCAATATAAGAGATTGTAAAGAAAACACACATACTCAGTCATATTTTAGTCTTTCACAATTGCTAACACTCACAAGGTACCTATGAGTTCAAGGTTTCAATCGGACAAAGAGAAAGATAGGGGCTTGTAATGTTGCCTCCCAACTATTTACCTCAAGGGTAATGTCAACAATAATAACTCATGCTCGTCCACTTCCGAGTGGATATATGTGCCTAGATCATTCCCCAACACGTGACACTTGCCAGAAAATAAAGGTGAAAATAGAGAAAGTGATGGGGATCACCACTACTCTTGCAGAAAGGTAAGTACTAGAAAATAAAAGTAACAGATAGGCCCTTCGCAGAGGGAAGCTGAGGTTGTCATGTGCTTTTATATTTGGATGCACAATATCTTAATGCAAAATAACGTCATTTTGTATTGCCGCTTGTGATAGAGAACTTTATTATATAGTCCGTCGCTTTTATTTCTTCCCTATCACAAGTTCGTATAAACTTTATTTTCCTCACATTAATAGATAACACATATTGTTAGTGCATCTAGTGCCCCTTAGTGATTTTGGTGTATTGAAGACTTATAGGTTAAGGTACTAATGTGTTTGCGAGTGTCCACAGGCTCTATAAGTCTATGAGGAGTTTGATATATATGGAGATTATCGACCCCTAAAAATGTATGTCTTCAAGTGAAGACTTTCTGAAGACTTTGGTGAACACTTTGTGAAGACTTTGAAAATGAAGAAGTTGGTGTGACCTTGAAGATATGAACAAGGAACATGAAGCATGAAGACTTTTGTTTTCGTAGTTTCATTTCCTTTTATTTGAGTTATAGGAAACACCATACTATTAAAGGGGGCCGAGGTAATACTAAGGAAAATTTCCAACTGATGCTCAACTCCAAAATCCTCAACCTATACAATCCTTCGAGTGAAGCCTTTGGTAATCTCTTATGGCTCAAACAAGTTCTTTAGTGACAGAGAAGAAGTTCTTCTGGTCTCTGAGGGATTGAGGAGTTAGGATTTCGCCCGTGCGAATTGCCTACAAGTGAGGAACATGATAAGCTGAGGACTTTCATAGTTTGAAATTCTGACCATTGATGTGCTTAGCGCCAGCTGTCCCCAATCATTCTTATCCACATAACGGTATATCATTGGGGGCATTCATGTCTTGTCATGTCAGGTTGCACCCTGGCTATAAATAGCCACCCACCACAATCACTAGTTGGTTGGCTACTTCAAGAGAGAACTGACACTTCTCATTTAAGAGCAACCCATCCTTCGAGGACTTTTGAGAGAAAATCATCAGTGAGGAAAAACCCACAACCAAACCACCAAACCCAAAGTGATTGAGCATCACTGAAGAAATTCATGTGTGGAACCGACGCTTGTTACCTTTGAGGACTGTGCATCCTCCAGACGGTTAGGTGTCATGGTCTGTTGCTCCTGCAGTCAATTGGGGATCACGAAGTGACCTTGGTATAGAGCATCCAACAGTAAATTGTGGATCGCCGGGTGACCAGCTTGTGAGGGTTTTGGAAGTCTACCCTGAAGACTTACCACGAGTGTTGGGCGAGGACTGTGTGACCTTAGCTCAAGGAGAGTATGGTAAGGACTATGCGTCCTGGGACTACGTGTCCTCTGGTTTAAACACCAGGACGCTCCAATCCAGACGTACAACTATCATAGCAGTTGGAACTGGGTCATCAAATCATTGTCTTCATCAAGCTACCTAGTTCTATTTCCTCAACCCTTCCATTTCCTCGTATAATTGTTGATGAAATTGAACTTTGCTGTTTGAAGAATTTGATTGAAGACTTTCCCAAATTCCTCACCTCAAATTCTTCAGTTACCTTGTTCATCACTGCTTATCCTGTCTCATGCTACTTGTAATCTGTGCATGTTTCATTTCATCATGGTGACTATGTTGTCGCAATGTTCCTCATGCACTTGAGTACTTATTCCGCTAATTGTTGACGAAATTGAACTTTGTTGTTTGAAGAATTTGATTGAATACTTTCCCAAATTCCTCACCTCAAATTCTTCAGTTACCTTGTTCATCACTGCTTATCCTATCTCACGCTACTTCTAATCTGTGCATGTTTCATTTCATCATGGTGACTATGTTGTCGCTATGTTCCTCATGCACTTGAGTACTTATTCTGCTGCGAGTTATTCATCACATTTCAAATTCCTCAAAGTTGAATTCCTCAAGTGATGAATTTGTAAAAATCGCCTATTGACCCCCCTCTAGTCAATATAACATACTTTCACATATTTAGAGAGCAATTTTTATTGCTTGCACCGATGACAACTTACTTGAAGGATCTTATTCTATCCTTAGGTAGGTATGGTGGACTTTCATGGCAAAACTGGGTTAAGGGTGTTTAGATCCACAAGTAGTATCGCTACTTGGTGCGGAGGTTTTGGCTGATATTAGGTGGAAGCAAGCTACATATGTTGAGGGATCCACAACAATATAACTTCTATTTGGAAATAAGCAAACATAAACCATTATGTTGTCTTCCTTGTGTGACATCAACTTCTAAACATATGGTATTTTAATGAGTGCTCACAATCATAGAAGATGTCCAAGATAATATATTTATATCTAAACCTCTCTTTCTTTATTACTTCCTTCTAATGGCCCCAATGACCAACATGTTTCAGTTGCCATACTTCTTGTATGTGAAGTCATCACTCCCCATAAAGATTGACATATTTACTCTTTGCTTTTATTCTATACTTCTTTCTACTTCATCTTTCTCAAGATCAAGATCATGCCAAACAAGCAAAATCCCTAAACTCAAAAGCTATTTTTATTATATAACTCATGGACTTGCTTACATAGGGGAAATCATAAAGCAAAGACTTGAAACTAGATCACAAGAAAACTTTCTTCAACTAAATCAAGATATAACCAAAAGGAAAGGAAAGATGACAAAAATAAAAATAAAAGATGTGGTGGTGATACGATACCAGGGCACCTCCCCCAAGATTGGCACAAGCCAAGGGGAGTGCCCATACCCATGTGTTTAGCTGTCTTGCTTCAAAGGTGGTGATGTTGGAGTTGTTGATGAGGTTGGAAGTTTATCTAGTTTCCTCCTAACCATAAAATTTTGTTCCCTCGGGTCGTCCACCTCCTGCTCGATCTTCAATATCCTTTCACATAATTCTTCTTTACTCTCCTGTAGAAAATGAGAAGGGATAAATAGAACTTTAGGTTTTCTTCTCGTGTTTGGGAGGCTTGATTTCCTGAACTCCACGTGCATGTCTCCTAGTTGAGGTATAGGAGTCTCCTCTTCATCTGAGCTTTCTACTTGGTACTTGTGTTCTTGTTCCTCCTCCGAGAATAATCAATAAGGATCTAGGTCCCCGTAGAGCTTGGTATTGGCAAGATAATGTGATATGTAGCTGTCCGTATCAGACTCTTGGGACGACATTTTGCTCTAAATCTGCTACAGGAACAACTCAAAACGAAAACAGGAGGTATTGTCACGATACGAGAGTAAAAACCTTCGGAAGATTATATAATGAATTTTTACCAACCCGAAGGAGTATATCACAAGCAAACGGAGACCGGGTGACACACGAGGTGGCCACAAGCCCCAGGGGCGCGCCCAGGGGGGTAGGGCGCGCCCTGTCGGCTTGTCGCCTCATCGTGCACTATTCGGACTAATTTAAATTTTCCTAATTTTTTAAATATTCCAAAATAGATAAAAATTCCAATGAAAAAGTTTTGGAGTCTTGTTTTACTTACCGTACCACATACCTATTCCTTTTCGGAGTCTGAAACGCTCCGGTAAGTCTCCCTAATGTACTCCTCCAGAGTTTTGGTATTGATGACATTGGTTTCCAAATTTATGGGAGTACCTGAGATATAATGCTTGATTCTTTGACCATTCACCACCTTTGGGTTTGTGCCTTCGGCGTTGTTAATCTTGATGGCACTGGAACGGTGTACCTCCACGATAATGTAAGGACCTTCCCATTTAGAGAGAAGTTTCCCAGCAAAAAATCTTAAACGAGAATGGTATAACAAGACATGATCTCCTACATTAAATTCGCGCTTTTGTATCCTTTTATCATAACATATCTTAGCCTTTTCCTTAAACAACCTGGCATTCTCATAGGCTTGGCTTCTCCATTCGTCAAGTGAGATAATGTCAAATAACCTCTTCTCAATAGCAAGTTTGAAATCATTGTTGAGCTCTTTGATTTCCCAATAAGCTTTATGTTCTAGTTCTAGAGGTAAGTGGCATGCTTTACCATAAACCATCTTATACGGAGACATACCCATAGGATTTTTGTAGGCGGTTCTATAAGCCCACAATGCATCGTCAAGTTTCTTAGACCAATTCTTCCTAGATCAATTAATAGTCTTTTGCAAAATCAATTTAATTTCTCTATTGCTCAATTCTACTTGACAACTAGACTGATGCTGATAAGGATATGAAATTCTATGATTAACATCGTATTTAGCAAGAAATTTATGGAAAGCACCATGAATAAAGTGTGAACCACCATCAGTCATCAAATATCTAGAGACTCCAAATCTAGGGAAAATAACTTCTTTAAGAATTTTAATAGAGGTGTTATGATTAGCGCTACTAGTTGGAATAGCTTCTACCCACTTATTAACATAATCAACCACAACTAGAATATGAGTATACCCGTTAGATTGTGGAAAAGGCCCCATATAATCAAAACCCCAAACATCAAATGGTTCGATAACAAAAGAATAATTCATAGGCATTTCCTGACGTCTACTAATATTACCAATTCTTTGACATTCATCACAAGACAAGACAAACATATGAGCATCCCTGAAGAGATTAGGCCAATAGAACCCAGATTGTAGTACCTTATGTGCAGTTCTATCTCTAGCCTGGTGTCCCCCGTAGGCTTCACAGTGACATTTGCATAAGATATGTTCCTGTTCATGCTCAGGTACACAACGTCTAATAATACCATCTACTCCTTCTTTATACAGGTGTGGATCATCCCAAAAGTAATGTCTTAAATCATAGAAGAACCTTTTCTTTTGTTGGTATGTGAAACTAGGAGGTATAAATTTAACAACAATATAATTGGCATAATCAGCGTACCAAGGAGCATTATGTGAAGCATTCACGAGAGCTAACTGTTCATCAGGAAAGCTATCATCAATAAGTAGTGGGTCATCAAGAACATTTTCTAACCTAGACAAGCTATCTGCCACAGGGTTATTAGCACCCTTTCTATCAATGATATGCAAATCAAATTCTTGTAGCAGAAGAACCCACCTAATAAGTCTAGGTTTAGCATCTTTTTTCTCCATAAGGTACTTGATAGCAGCATGATCGGTGTGAACGGCTACTTTGGAATCAACAATATAAGGTCTAAACTTATCACAAGCAAACACGACTGCTAAAAATGCTTTTTCAGTATTAGCATAGTTTCTTTGAGCATTGTCTAGAGTTTTACTATCATAATGGATAACATTTAATTTCTTATCAACTCTTTGTCCTAGAACAACACCAACAGCATAATCACTAGCATCACACATAATTTCAAAGGGTAGGTTCCAGTCTGGTGGTTGAACAACGGGTGTAGTAATCATAGCATTCTTAAGACTTTCAAATGCTTCTACACAATCATCATCAAAAACAAACGGGACATATTTTTGCAAAAGATTTTTGAGAGGCCTAGAAATCTTTGATAAACCTCCTATAAAAACTAGCATGACCAAGAAAACTTCTTATACCTTTGATATCCGTACGGCATGACATTTTTTAAATGGCATCAACCTTAGCTTTATCAACTTCAATACCTCTTTCAGAGATCTTGTGTCCCAATACAATACCTTCATTAACCATAAAGTGGCATTTCTCCCAATTCAAGACAACATTAGTTTCTTCACATCTCTGCAAAGCTTGATCAAGGTTGCTCAAACAATCATCAAATGAAGTTCCGTAAATGCAAAAATCATCCATGAAAACCTCAAGAATATTTTCACAAAAGTCAGAGAATATAGCCAGCATACATCTTTGAAAGCTAGCAGGTGCATTGCATAAACAAAAAGCCATACGTCTCTAAGCAAAGGTACCGAAAGGGCAAGTAAAAGTGGTTTTTTCTTGATCCTGGCTTGATACAAGTATTTGAGAGAAACCAGAGTAACCATCTAGAAAGCAAAAATGAGTATGTTTGGATAATCTTTCTAGCACATGATCAATAAAAGGTAAAGGATAATGATCTTTCTTAGTAGCTTTATTTAATATCCTAAAATCAATTACCATTCTATAATGTGTAACATTTCTTTGCGGGATCAATTCATTTTTATCATTAGGAACAATGGTAATACCTCCCTTCTTAGGGACACAATGGACAGGACTAACCCATCTACTATCAGCAACAAGATAAATTATACCTCCCTCCAGAAGCTTTAGTATTTCCTTTCTTACCACTTCTTTCATCTTAGGGTTCAATCGTGATTGGTGATCAATAAGTGGTTTGGCATCAGGTTCCATATTAATTTATGCTGACAAAGAGTGGGACTAATGCCCTTAAGATCATCAAGAGTATAACCAATAGAAGCACAATGCTTCCTCAGAGTTTTCAATAATCTCTTTTCTTCATGCTCTAAATGGTTAGCACTAATAATAATAGGATATATCTCATTTTCATCAAGATAAACATATTTCAACGTATCAGGTAACTGCTTGAGCTCAAACACGGGATCACCCTTGGGTGGAGGAGGATGCCCAAGTATTTCAACAGGTAACTTGTGTTTCAAAATAGGTTGATGTTCAAAGAAAATTTCATCTATTTCGCTCCTCTCATTCATATGCATGTCATTTTCATGGTCGAGCAAATATTGTTCTAAAGGATCAGTAGGAGGCACATCAATAGAAGGGAGACCACTAATTTCATCTTTACTTGGCAATTCTTTGTCATGGGGTTGTCTACGAAATTTAGAGAAATTAAACTCACGAGACACATCCCCAAAACTCATAGTAACTATTTCTTTCTCACAATCAATCCTAGCATTAACAGTATTCAAGAAGGGTCTGCCAAATATAATGGGACAAAAATTATCTTGTGGGGAACCAAGAACAAGAAAATTAGTAGGATATTATGTTTTCCCACACAAGACTTCAGCATCTCTAAAAATCCCCATCTGTGCAATGGTGTCTCTATTAGCAAGCTTAATAGGGGATTGCACTTACGCTGGCACCCATATCACACAAGCCATGAGAACAATGATCTCCTATTTTAACAGAAACAACGGGCACGCCAACAACAGGTCTATGTTTATGCTTAGTATCAGGTCTAGCAACTCTAGCTGCTTCATTGCAGAAATGAATAACATGCCCATCAATATTATCAACCAAGAGATCTTTAACTATAGCAATACTAGGTTCAACTTTAATTTGCTCAGGGGGTGTAGGTGTTCTAATACAACTCTTACAAACCACAGTTGAAGCTTTAGCATGTTTCTCTATCCTAACAGGGAAGGGTGGTTTCTCAATGTAAGCAGTAGGGATAACATGATCAACATTATAAGTAATAATCTCCTCTTCAACTTTAATATGTTCAACTACTTTCACTTTGATGGTAGGATGATATTTAAACCACTTCTCCTTAGGGAGATCAACATGAGTAACAAAAGATTCATAGAAATAAGCTACTATCTCAGAGTCAAGTCCATACTTACTGCTAAATTCACGAAAAGCATCGGTGTCTACGAAGGATTTAACACAATAAAACTTAAGGTTCATAACTGACTCCTTACCTTCATCGAGTTCCCAATCTTCAGAGTTGTGTTTAATTCTTTCCAATAAATTCCATTTGAATTCAATATCTTTCTTCATAAAAGAACCATCACAAGAAGTATCGACAATGGATTGATCATTACGAGAAAGTCGAGCATAAAAATTCTAAATAATGATTTCTCTCAAGAGCTCATGACTAGGGCTTGAATATAACATTGACCTAAGACTCCCCAAGCTTGAGCGATTCTTTCTCCTTCACAAGGCAAAAAATTATATATAATTCCGATCACGATGAACCAGATGCATAGGATAGAACTTCTGATGAAATTCCATTTTCAGTCGGTTGTAGTTCCATGATCCAATATCACCACATAGCCTGTACCATGCCAATGCCTTTTCCTTCAAAGATAAAGGAAATAACTTCTTGACAACACCCTTGGGCAAACTTGCAAGTTTAAATAATCTACAAACTTCATCCACATAGATTAGATGCAAATCAGGATGTAGTGTTCCATCTCTTATGTAAGGATTAGCTAGCAGTTTTTCTATCATACCCGAAGGAATTTCACCATAAATATTTTCACTAGACTCGTTAGGTTGAGGGACAACTCTTTGTGTTTCTGGTCGAGGTGAAGATACCGTGAACAAACCCCTCAAAGGATTACTTTCCATAGTAACAAGTGACAGTAAATTTCAGCACACTATATAAATTTTTCTTACCAAGTTCCACTCACCAAAGGCGCTTCACTCCCCGGCAACGGCACTAGAAAAGAGTCTAAATGACCCACAAGTATGAGGGGTCTATCGTAGTCCTCTCGATAAGTAAGAGTGTCGAACCCAACGAGGAGCAGAAGGAAATGACAAGCGGTTCTCAGTAAGGTATTCTCTGCAAGCACTGAAATTATCGGTAACACATAGGTTTGTGATAAGAAAATTCATAATGGGTAGCAAGTAACAATTGTAACAAAGGTGAATAAAGGTGGCCCAATACTTCTTATATCAAAGGAAAAGCCTGTAAAAACTCTTATATAAAGCAAAGCGCTCCTGAGGACACATGGGAATTTATGTCAAGCTACTCTTCATCATGCTCATATGGTTCGCATTCACTACTTTGATAATTTGATATGTGCGCCGACCGGTGCTTGGGTGCTGCCCTTACTTGGACAAGCCTCCCACTTATGATTAACCCTTCCCGCAAGCATCCGCAACTATGAAAGAAGAATTAAGATAAATCTAATCATAGCATGAAACATGTGGATCCAAATCAGCCCCTTATGAAGCAACGCATAAACTAGGGTTTAAGCTTAGGTCACTCTAGGAACCCATCATCTACTTATTACTTCCCAATGCCATCCTCCAGGCCCAAACAATGGTGAAGTGTTATGTAGTCAACGTTCACATAACACCACTAGAGGAAAGACAACATACATCTCATCAAAATATCGAACGAATACCAAATTCACATGATCACTTATAACAAGACTTATCCCATGTCCTCGGGAACAAACGTAACTACTCACAAAGCCTATTTATGTTCATAATCAGAGGAGTATTAATGATGATAAAGGATCTCAACATATGATGTTCCACCAAGTAATCCAACTAG
The DNA here is from genome assembly GCA_022496015.1 of Hordeum marinum. NCBI lineage: Eukaryota > Viridiplantae > Streptophyta > Magnoliopsida > Poales > Poaceae > Hordeum > Hordeum marinum. The sequence continues at coordinate 143,782,394 of CM039674.1, read as the reverse complement.
CATCAACTACAAGGAGTAATCAACACTACTAGCAACCCACGGGTACTAATGTGAGCTTTTGAGACAAAGATCGGATACAAGACATGAACTAGGGTTTGGAGAGGAGATGGTTCTGATGAATATGTTGATGGAGATTGACCCCCTCTCAATGAGAGGATCGTTGGTGATGACGATGGCTTCGATTTCCCCCTCTGAGAGGGAAGTTTCACCGGCAGGATCGCCCTGTCGGAGCTCTAGATTTGTTCTGCCCATGTTCCGCCTCGAGACGGTGGCACTTCATCCCGAAAGCTCTGTTATGATTTTTTCTAGTGAGAAACCCTCAATATAGCATAAGATGGGCATCGGAGGGCTTCCAGGTGGGCCACAAGCCCCAGGGACGCGCCTAGGGGGGTAGGACACGCCCAGCGGGCTTGTGGCTGCTTGGTGGGTCCCCTGATGTATTTCTTTCGCCCAATATTTTTTATATATTCCAAAATAATTCTCCGTAGATTTTCAGGACTTTTGGAGTTGCGTAGAATAGGTATCTCAGATTTGCTCCTGTTTTAGTCCATAACTCTAGCTGCCGGCATTTTCCCTCTTCATGTAAACCTTGTAAAATAAGTGTTGTACCAAAATGTGTAATAACACCCCATAATGCAATAAGTATCAATATAAAATCATGATGCAAAATGGACGTATCAACTACAAGTCCTCAAATTGGGTGGAATATTTTACACCAAAGGATTTAGTTGAAACCCACTATATATATGACTTCCCAAAACCATCAAATATTATTTTTTAAATACTATTTTACTATTTTATTTAAAGGCTTTTTCTAAAGGGCAGAAATGGAATTTTATAGGGAAATTTTTATTTTTATGCTTTCAAAATATTTAAGAAAATTTAGGAAAACTAAAGGGACAAATATTGTCCATATATAAGAGTTTCAACACATGGTAGGGTTCAAACTAGTGGACAAAACCCTTCAAAACCATTTCTGCCTATTTCAAGCATTTGAAATATTTATATAAGGAATATTCTCAAATAAATCAAGGAAAATTATTTCATGTCACATATGATATATGTGATCATCTTGCCACGTTTCATCTCAATAACAAATTGATTTGATTCACCAAATTACCTCAAAACCCTCTCTGTCCAGATTCAAATTTGAGGAACTGTACATTGCCAAGTTTCTCCTATTGATCTCAAACTTTGTGGGCATTATCTAATCCCAAAATAATGCCACCAAACCAAGTGATGAATCAAGGAGATTAGCCTGGCATGACTGGATTTACAGGAACCTGACTCGGTTAATTTCTATTAAGAACTTTCGTCAAATGAGTTCAAAATTGGTTATCAAGCCTAATTCCATCCCTCATTTTATCATGTTAAGTGTCGTATCTAGAAGAGGAGCTTAGCTAGACCAAACACTAATTAAACACCTTCTGGTGCATTATTGGGATCACTAACTGAGGCACCTCAGGTGATCTCCTTGAGCCCATATTTTTACCATAGCACCAACATCTCCCCTTATACCTCTAGTAAGTCTTCCTTGCCCTGTATAAATTATTGATGGGGGGTAAAACTCCAAGATTCCCTTTTTTGGATAGCATTGACATGACTCCCTTCCTCTCTCCTATTATTCCATGCATGGAACTGCCCCCAAGTTTGACCACAACACCTCTGGCATGCCAATGCATCATTACACGTCCAAAGATGGCATGCTCATGTGGAAAATATGAGCAAATCATCAAAACCTAGTTTCTGGCAGCAAATACAACTTTGTACAACAAGTGCCAGATATATATTCATCTCGCTAAGCTCAAATTTGGTAGGTATATAGTATTTCCATACCTATGACCACTGGACAAGGTCTTATTCCAATGACCCTCTAGCAAACTTGCTCCCTATGAAAACACCTCTTGCTTAGCTCCTAACCTTTCCAACTTTCACTAGTGCACTCCAGCACGCATGCCTTGCATGCCAGACATCATTGGCCGGCCACAATGATGCCCTGGACACAAAGTGGCATGGTGACCATGCCATTGACCTACAAAAGTGGTGCTCTGCTGACAAAGCTCGTCGGTTGGCTCTCGTCCAGCCTCGACAGGATGGCCCGTATGCCTTGGATCCCATTTGGTCTCCCATGCCCATCTCCAATGCCATGATGCCTTCAAGATAGCTCTGGCACGCATGTTGACTGCGCTAGAGAGCATTCAAGGCACGGCCGAGCTCCCTCTCCATCGCCCCCTACTTAAGCCCCACCGCTGAGCTCCCCCTTGCACGAGTATCACCCCTCTCTCTCCCCTAGAGATCCTAAACCAGAGGCTTTTGACTCCCATGACCTTCTCCTCCTCCTTCGGTCGGCGATGCCGCCCCGGCCACCTCTCGGATTCAAGATTACCGGTGATTCCCCATCCCCTAAGCTGTACAAGGGCACCTTCGGCATCTCCACGCGCCCTCCCCTCTCCGTTTCCTTCCTTCAGTGGCCGGAACACCGGGGTCCATGGCCATCGTCATCGGAGTCTGCCACGGTTGAGGCCACGCTCAATTTGGCACTCCTCGGCGAAGGAGAAGACCCTAGGGGGTGCGGTGATACGTTTCCAACATATCGATAATTTTTTTATGATCTCATGCTATTATATTTTCTATTTTGGATGTTTTATAAGCATTCATATGCTATTTTATATTATTTTTGGGACTAATCTATTAATCTAGAGCCTAGTGACAGTTTTTGTTTTTCCTTGTTTTTGTGTTTTGCATATATGGAATATTAAACGGAGTCCAAATGGAATAAAATCTTCAGCATGATTTTTTCTAGAAGGAAATAGATCCACGAGACTTGGAGTGCGCTCCAGGGGATCTACCAGGAGATCACAAGCCTAGTAGGCGCGACCACCCCCCTGGTTGCACCTGGCAGGCTTGTCGTCTCCTGCCAGGTCTCCGAACCCTATTCTTCCTCCTATAAATACCCAAATATTCCCCCAACACAACAGGGAGCCATGCAATTACTTTTTCTCCGCCAAAGGCCTCTGTTCCCGAGAGATCCAATCCTGGAGCCTTTTTCGGTAATCTGCCGGAGGGGGTTTCGATCACGGAAGGCATCTACATCAACTCCATTGCCCCTTCGATGATGTGTGAGTAGTCCACCACAGACCTAAAGGTCCATAGCTAGTAGCTGATGGCTTCTTCTCTCTTTTTGATCTTCAATACCATGTTCTTCACCCAGTGACATAGTAGGGAGAAGTGCTTGGTTTTGGGTTCAATCTTGCGGTGTCCTCACCCAGTGTCATAGTAGGGGTAGCGAGGCACGTATTGTATTGTTGCCATAAAGGGTAACAAGATGGGGTTTTCAACATATTGCTGGAGTTTATCCCTGTACATCATGTCATATTACTTAATGCGTTACTTTGTTCTTCATGAACTTAATACTCTAGATGCACGCAGGAGTCGGTCGATGTGTGGAGTAATAGTAGTAGATGAAGAATCATTTCGGTCTACTTGACATGGATGTGATGCCTATGCGCATGATCATTGCCTTGGATATCGACATGATTATTCGCTTTTCTATCAATTTCTTGATAGTAATTTGTTTACCCACCATGATATTTTCCTTCAAGAGAGAAGCCTCTAGTGAAATCTATGGCCCTCGGGTCTACTTCCCATAATATATTTTGAGATCTATAAACCAAAAATACCAAAAATACATTGCTGCAATTTACTTATTTTTTAGTTCCCGTTTTTCGTTTACATCTATCTCTATCAGATCTAATCCTTGCAAATAACAGTGAAGGGATTGACAACCCCTTTATAGGATTGGGTGGAACAGTTTGATCGTTTGTGTAGGTGCATCCATTGGTGACTTTCTTGTTCCTCCTACTGGATTGATACCTTGGTTCTCATCAACTGAGGGATATACTTACCTACTTTGCGGCATCACCCTTTCCTCTTCAAGGGAAAACCAACGCAAGCTCAAGAGGTAGCAAGAAGGTTTTTTGGCGCCGTTACCGGCGAGGATACATAGCTAGTCAAGACAAGAACTTTCCCGTCAACTTGCCAATTCTGGCAGCGTTGTTGGGGGAGATCTACATCAAGCCTAATAAGGGAGTCTGGATTAGGGGGTCCTCGGATAGCCGAGCTATTGTTATGGGCCGGACTATGACGACTACTTACTGAACACCGGAAGATTTGAAGGCCCGGTCTCGAGGATGGAAGCTTCAACATGCATTGCTTGTGCTTCACGTTTAATGTACTAAATAGGCATGTTTATCTCTTCGGCATGTAACTGACCATGTGTAAACCTTAGGCATCCTCGACCCCTATATAAGTCGGAAGGTTTTAGGGTGTAGACATAGAACAACTCATCTAGGGTTAGCTATTTGATCTCAAGGTAGATCAACTCTGTAACCCCCATATCATTAATACAACCAAGCAGTACGTGTGGTATTACCTCCATAGGAGGGCCCGAACCTGGGTAAACTCGTGTCCCCTTCGTCTCCCGTTACTGTTGATTCTAGTCTCAAAGTTCGGAACCCCCTACCCGAGATCCACCAGTTTTGACACCGACGTTGGTTCTTTCATTGAGAGTTCCCGTGTGAGCAAGATGGAATCGATGCCTCGCCTTGTACTCAAAGTAGAGGTCCGCCACATGGACGTTATCGTCCCTGGACAAATCTTCGCCTTCGACAGCGTTGTGCTGCACGATGATTCCGTTGGCCATCTAGGCCGCGTTGAGAACTTCGCCCCTGATCTAGAGGTCAGATTTGGAAACTTAGAGTTCTTCATCATCTCTGGGTGTGACTTGTCACTAATAGGGCTCACAGCTTTGCTTGTAGCCCTCGAGGACTCTGAGGCTTTAACCTCGAGCCCCTTCTTCGGACATGACCATGGGGTCACCCATGGCGATGAGCCGATCTCTTATCCCGGTCCGAACATTAACCCAGACGACCGGACACGTGTTCTTGCCAAACACTCCCCATGTCTGGACATCATGGAGGTTAACTCCACGAGTTTCGAAGAGCTGGATCCAATCGGGACCTCAGTGATCAACGAGGACCTGGAGCGATTCTCGTTGATGAAGACCATTGACGATCTAGCCCCGATCTATGCTCGGTTCGGCTACGGTGCGGGCAGGGATGAATTTTTCTACACACACACCACACACTTGATAGCCACCGTCGAAGATTTGACCGACGTGCTAGACTATGCCTCTGAAGAGGCAGAATACATTGATTGAGAGGACCGTGCTCCCACCCCCGTTAACACCGGGAGTTGGACCACCACTTCTACATATGACGTGTACATGGTGGATACTCCTGCCACCAATGGCGACAACACGCCTCACACCGATGGCGATAAATCGGGCAATGTGCCATCAAGGCTCCAGAAATCGCATAAGCGGTCCAAAAGCAAAAAGGGAAGAAAAGCTATTATCAGCAACGGGGATGGTAATACCCCCGCTGACCATGGCAATCCCGATATCCCCGGGCACCCATTTGAGGGTCTGGAAGATCCCGAGGACCTAAATAACCCCGATAACATCAACGACTCTGAAGGCGATGCTTACCTTGTCCCCGCCGAGGAGGAAGATATATCGGAGGCTGATGACTTGTACATCCCTGATAGCCTCGAAGATCAGGTAGAAATCCGGCAATGGCTCATAGCAACGGCTGATGTCTACTACGCAACTTTATTCTTGTAGACACGTGTTGGGCCACGAAGCGCAGAGTTTTGTAGGATGATAGCAATTTTCCCTCAAGTGAATGACCTAAGGTTTATCAATCCATGAGAGGTGCAGGATGAAGATGGTCTCTCTCAAACGACCCTCCAACCAAATACAAAGAAATCTCTTGTGTCCCCAACACACCCAATACAATGGCAAATTGTATAGGTGCACTAGTTTCGCGAAGAGATGGTGATGAAAGTGTAATATGGATGGTAGAAATATATTTTTATAATCTGAATAAATAAAAACAGCAAGGTAGCAAATAGTAAACGAGCACAATAACGGTATTGCCATGCTTGAAAACAAGGCCTATGGTCCGTACTTTCGCTAGTGCAATCTCCCAACAATGCTAACATAGGTGGATCATATGATTATCCCTCAAAGTGCAATAAAAATCACTCTCGACTTCCTATTAACGAAGAACAAAAGATAGAAATTGTTTGTAGGGTACGAAACCACCTCAAAGCTATTCTTTTCGTTTGATCTATCCTAGAGTTCGTACTAGAATAATGCAAGCTACTCTTTCCGATCGATCAACTCAAGAGTTCGTACTACAATAACACCAAAGAAAATTCATATTCATAATACTCAATCCACACAAAGAACTACAAGGGATGCCCAAAGTTTCTATCGGAGAGAAGATAATAAAAACGTGCATCAACCCCTATGCATAGATTACCCCTATATCACCTGGGAATCTGCAAGTTGAGAGCCATAACATATATCAAGTGAACCAATAAGATACCCCAATGTCACCTCAAGTCTTCATACCGCAAGACATACATCATGTGTTCCCAAATTTAAACATTCAATCCGACATAACAAAACTTCAAAGGGTAAAGATTCAATTCATCACAATAAGAGTATAGAGGGGAGAAACATCATATGATCCATCTATATTAACAAATCCCATGATATAGATCGTGAGAGAGATTAAATACATAGCTACTGGTACAAACCTCAGCCCCGAGGGTGGACTACTCCCTCCTCATCGTGGTGGCCGCCGGGATGATGAAGATGGCCACCGGAGATGATTCACCCCTCCAGTAGGGTGACGGAACGGGGTCTAGATTGGTTTTCACTGGCTATAGAGCCTTGCACCGTCGGAACTTCTGATCTAGGGCTGCCCCGAAGGGTTTCAGAATATTTGGGAATTTATAGTGCAAAGACGGGGTGCGGGAGGCCACCGAGGTGGGCACAACTGACCTAGGCGCGCCAGGGGCCCTGGCGTGCCCTGGTGGGTTGTGCCCCCTTGGGGAACCCCCCCCCCCGCCCCACGTGTAGCTCTAGCCCATTGGGTTCCTTTTGGTCCAAAACAAATCTCCAAAAAATTTCATGGTGTTTGGACTCCGTTTGATATTGATTCCCTGCGATGTAAAAAACAAGCAAAAAACAGCAACTGGCACTAGGCATTGGGTCAATAGGTTAGTCCGAAAAAATGATATAAAGTTGCTATAAAATGATTGTAAAACATCCAAGAATTATAAAATAATAGCATGGATACTTCATAAATTATAGATACGTTGGAGATGTATCAGCATCCCAAAGCTTAATTCCTACTCGTCCTCGAGTAGGTAAATGATAAAATAAATAAGTTCTTAAGTGTGAATGCTAGCAAAGTGCATAAGTTTGATCAATGATAATTTCAGTCACTTTTCCTAGCATCATAATAGCAATTATTTCTTATAAAACTTCTCATGTTAAAGTAGCAACCAATTCACATGTTAAGGTTCAAACCCAACAACCTATGTTCTCAGTCACCAAGCAATTGCAATTCAACTTATTCAACAGAGTTTAAGTAAGAGCTCCACATACTCAACCATAATATAGTGTTCTATGATTCCTAACACTCACCACATACTCATTGGCAAAACGTTTCAGCCTTACACATAGAAAGATAGGGGCTTATTGCTTTGCCACCCAACATATTCACATCAAGGGTGATGTCAACAATAATAACTCATGCTACCCGTATTCAACTGGACATATGTGCCTAGATCTTTCCTCACCACATGATGCTTGCCAAAGGAGAAAAATAAAAAGGAATATAGAGAAAACTTTGACTCCTTGCACAAAAGTAAATACATAAATTAAAAGATAGGCCCTTCGCAGAGGGAAGCAGAGGTTGCCATGCACTTATTTGTTTGTATGCTCAACCCCTTAGTCTAAAAGAAAGTCATGTTATATTGCCCCTTATGATAGAAACCTTTGTTATGTAGTCTGTCGCTTTTATTACTTTGCCATCACAAGTTCGTACAATGCCGAATTTTCTCTTACACTAAATGATCTAACACTTTTAGAAGCAATTTTTTATTGCCTTATTGCACCGATGACAACTTAGTTGAAGGATCTTGCTCAATCCTTAGGTAGGTATGGTGGACTCCTGAAAATAAGATTTGGGTTTAAGGGTTTTTGGATGCACAAGTAGTATCTCTACTTGGTGCGGCATTTTTGCCTCACAAAGATGGGGGACAAGCACCACATGTTGAAGGATCTATGACAATATACCTTCTATGTGAATATGAACAAACATAAATAATTACGCTGTCTTCCTTGTCCAACGTTAACAATTTTGGAATATAATATTTTGATGGGGGCTCACAGTCACAAAAGATTTCCAGGATAGTGTATTTGCATGTGAAAGTTCTCTTCCTTATACTAATTATTCGTGAATTGCTTGTATGACCAATGTTGTGATTGTCAAGCCTCAAAAGATTTCACTTTCTAAACCCAATGTGAAGCTACAACTAAGCATGATATGATTTCAACTTCATGACATTCAATTTATTTAAAAATTTACTCATAGTATATAAGTGAAGCACAAGAGCAATTCCAAAGAAAAGAGCTTCGTTGACGGGATGAGAATGCCGCTTACTTAGCCTCCTTGGAGACTATTTGAGGACTCTATTTTATTTAAAACTTTCAGATATAAGTATTTTATTAAAACAGAAAGTAAAACAAAAATAAAATGACATTCTTAAAATAGCACAACTCATGTGAAGAAGCAAAAACTTAGGCTCAACCGATACTAACCAATAATTGTTGAAGAAGAAAGGTGGGATGCCTACAGGGGCATCCCCAAGCTTAGATGCTTGAGACTTATTGAATATCATCTTGGGATGCATTGGGAATCCCCAATATTGAGATTTTGTGTCTCCTTAATTATTCTCATATCACGGTTTTCCTAAATCTCAAAAGCTTCATCCACACAAAACTCAACAAGAACTCGTGAGATAAGTTAGTATAAACCAATGCAAAAACCTTATCATTCTCTACTGTAAAAAATCACTAAAATTCTTATTAAACATTTAATACTAAATCAAATAGAACCATTAAATAGGCAAACATATGCAAACAATGCAAACATAACAACAATCTGCCAAAACAGTACAGTTTGTAAAGAATGCAAGAGTATCAATAATTCTTAAACTCCAAATGTTATGAAAATTTACCACACTGTAGAAAATTTCTCAGAGAGTATTATGCAAAAAGTTTCAACATTTTATCACATACTGACTTTTCTAGGGAAATTTTGCAACAGCGGTAAACTTTCTGTTTTGAGACAGCAACATGTATACTTGCAAAATAAGCATGGTGAGGGCTATCCTTGACATTTGTATTGAAATAAAAGATACAAAACATTATTCTAAAAAATATAAAAAAAATACTAACAAAATTAATTTATGCTCCAAGTAAAACACATATCAAGTGACGAATGAAAACATAGCTCCAAGTACGGTTACCGATAATGTTGGAGAAGATAGAGGGGTTGCCTTCCGGGGCATCCCCGAGCTTAGTTGCTTGGATATTACTTGAATTTTACCTTGGGGTTTCCTTGGTAATCCCCAAGCTTAGGTACTTGTCAGTCCTAATTCTCTTCATATCAACATCTCACCCAAAACTTGAAAACTTCAATCACACAAAACTTAATGGAACCTCGTGAGATGGGTTAGTATGATAAAGAGCAAACCATTTCAATTTTGTACTGCCAAGACAAGATCCATAATTTTTATAACAAAATTCCTACTGTATCATATCATTTACACAATTTATATTGAGCAATATAATCCATAGAAACTATACAACAAGCAAACTATGCATTGAAAACAGAATCTATCAAAAACAGAACAGTCTGTAGTAATCTGTACTCCAACCATACTTCTGATACTCTAAAAATTATGAAAAATTGGGAACACGTGGGACATTTGTATATTAATATTCACAAAACATAATCAACTCAAAATCACTTATCACCCCACATGATCAAATCAATTATTTTGGTGAGCGCAAAAGTTTCTGTTTTTCAGCAAGATCAAATCAATTATCACCCCACATGATCCCAAAGGCTTTACTTGGTACTTTATTGAAACAAAAGCAATAAAACATGATTACTAAATTAGATTAATCATGTGAAAAAACAAAAACATAAATTAAAAGTGTTGGGTTGTCTTCCAACAAGCGCTTTTCTTTAATGCCTTTTAGCTAGGCATGATGATTTCAATGATGCTCGCGTAGAAGTAAAGAATTGAAACATAAAGAGAGCATCACGAAGCATATGAATAGCAAATTTAGGCCTAACCCACTTCCTATTAATCTTTATTTTGTGATAAAACAATTTATGGGAGCAAGAAATATCTAGCATAGGAAGGGAAAACAAGTATATCTTCAACAATTTGAACACATAGGGAGGGAACTTGATATTATTGCAATTCCTATAAGCATATGTTCCTCCCTCATAATAATTTTCAGTAGTATCATGAAGAAATTCCACAATATAACCAGAACATAAATCATTATTTTGATGATGCACAAGCATAGAAAATTTGTCACTCTCCACATAAGCAATTTTCTTCTCATTCAAAATAGTGGGAGCAAACTCGGAAAAATAACTATCATGACATACTTTATTGACATAACCACTTTGAATATTAAAATCATGATGACAAGTTTCATGGTTACCATTACTCTTTATAACACACGTGTCATCACAATAATCATCATAGATAGGAGGAATGTCATAATCATAATAGTTTTGCTCATCAAAACTTGGGGGGATAAAAATATCATCTTCATCAAACATAGCATCCCCAAGCTTATGGCTTTGCATATCATTAGCACCATGGATATTCAAAGATTTCATACTAAATCATGCTCAGCATTCATTCGAATCATTTTATTGAATTCTTCTTCTATCAATTGAGCACAATTTTCCGATCCATCATTTTCAAGAAAGATATTATAAAGATGATCAATAATATGATGCAACCTCAATTCCATTTTTATGTAGTTTTATTTTATAAACCAAACTAGTGATAAAACACAAAACTAAAATATCCAATTGCACTATCTAAAAATATACCTTCATGCACTCACCTCCCCGGCAACGGCGCCAGAAAAGAGCTTGATGTCTACTATGCAACTTTATTCTTGTAGACACGTGTTGGGCCTCCAAGCGTAGAATTTTGTATGATAGTAGCAATTTTCCCTCAAGTGGATAACCTAAGGTTTATCAATCCGTGAGAGGTGTAGGATGAATATGGTCTCTCTCAAATGACCCTGCAACCAAATACAAGAAATCTCTTGTGTCCCCAACACACACAATACAATGGAAAATTGTATAGGTGCACTAGTTCGGCGAAGAGATGGTGATAAAAGTGTAATATGGATGGTAGAAATATATTTTTATAATCTGAATAAATAAAAACAGGAAGGTAGCAAATAGTAAACGGGAACAAAAACGGTATTGCATTGCTTGAAAACAAGGCCTAGGGTCCGTACTGTCGCTAGTGCAATCTCTCAACAATGCTAACATAGTTGGATCATATGATTATCCCTCAAAGTGCAATAAACAATCACTCTCGAGTTCCTATTAACGGAGAACAAAAGATAGAAATTGTTTGTAGGGTACGAAACCACCTCAAAGCTATTCTTTCCGTTCGATCTATCCTAGAGTTCGTACTAGAATAACGCAAGCTATTCTTTCCGGTCAATCTACTCAAAAGTTCATACTAGAATAACACCAAAGCAAATTCATATTCATAATACTCAATCCATGCAAAGAACTACAAGGGACCCCCCAAGTTTCTATCAGAGAAAAGCTAAAAAAATGTGCATCAACCCCAATGAATAGATTACCCCAATATCACTGCTCGAATCCTCAAGTTGAGTGCCATAACGTATATCAAGTGAACCAATAAGATACCCCAATGTCACCTCAAGTCTTCATACCGCAAGACATACATCATGTGTTCCCAAATCTAAACATTCAATCCGACATAACAGAAGTTCAAAGGGTAAAGATTCAATTCATCACAATAAGAGTATAGAGGGGAGAAACATCATAAGATCCATCTATATTAACAAAGCCCATGATATAGATCACGAGAGAGAGAGAGAGAGATTAAACACATAGCTACGGGTACAAACCCTCAGCCCCGATGGTGGATTACTCCCTCCTCATCGTGGTGGCCACCGGGATGATGAAGATGGCCATCGGAGATGATTCCCCTCTCCGGCAGGGTAGTGGAACGGGGTCTAGATTGGTTTTTTGTGGCTATAGAGACTTGCGGCGGCGGAACTTCTGATCTAGGGCTGCCCCGAAGGGTTTTGAGAATATTTGGGAATTTATAGTGCAAAGAAGGGGTGCGAGAGGCCACCGAGGTGGGCACAACCCACCAGGGCGTGCCAGGGACCCCTGGCGCGCCCTGGTGGATTGTGCCCCCCTTGGGGCACCCCCCAGGTATAGCTCTGGCCCATTGGGTTCCTTCTGGACCAAAAAAATCTCCAAAAAGTTTCGTGGTTCTTGCGATGTAAAAAACAAGCAAAAAACAACAACTGGCATTGGGCAGTGGGTAAATAGGTTAGTCCCAAAAAATGATAAAGTTGCTTTAAAATGATTTTAAAACATCCAAGAATGATAAAATAACAGCATGAAAACTTCATAAATTATAGATATGTTGGAGACGTATCAATGGCTTGCAGCCTAAAGGCTAAAGAACGGCAACTCAAAGCCGAACAGTCCGACCTCAATGATCGATGGACGAAAGTCCTCTCAGCCGAGGAAGTATATGGCACCGGCGTGTCAAAACATCCCAAAAGATACACTCGGAGAAGGCTTCTACCACAATTCGATGATGAACTTACTGATACTCCGTCTCCAGGCCGTACTCCATACGAGTAGCTGGACAACCCCCCTCGTGGTCAGGACAGGACGGCTGACGATGTCGGTTATATACTGGCTGTGCCCCAAAGATAGGGTAAGGAGCCATTAGAGCTCAATGACAGGTTCGACCTGCGAGATGACCTGGATCATAGAGCAGACAACACAAGATCCATCTATGGATGGAGAGAGTACTTGCCCGATACACGCGAAGGATACAGGCCATGGTTTGTCCAAGACAACAGAGTCCGAGAACGCAACCGGCCGCATACAGACGCCGAATACAGGCACGACATAGCATGGGTCAGAGGCGCCACTCACCCACTGTGCAACACAGATGAGGTAATGCGGCATCAGTTCCCCGAGGGGTTTAAACCCGTGAATATAGAATAGTATGATGGGACCACTGACCCAACTGTATGGATCGAGGACTTCCTCCTCCATATCCACATGGCACGAGGAGAGGATCTCCATGCCATCAAATACCTTGCACTTAAACTTAAGGGACCAGCTCGGCACTGGCTAAATAGCCTCCCCCAAAACTCCATTGGATGCTAGGAAGACCTGGAAGATGCGTTCCGCTCTAACTTCCAGGGAACCTATCTTCGCCCGCTGGACTCTTCCGATCTCAACAACGTCGTCCAGAACCCCGGCGAGTCTTCTCGGCAATTATGGAATCAGTTCTTGACTAACAAGAACCAAATCGTCGACTGTCCGGATGCTGAGACCATAGCCTCCTTCAGGCACAATATTCAGGATCGAATGCCTGGCCCGCCAGCCAGGCCAGGAAAAGCCTTGGACCATGTCCGCCCTTACATCCCTCATGACCCTCTTTTGCATGGGCGAAGACAATTGGCTGGCTAGACGCAGCCACAATTCGGAAGATCTCGTTGCACCTGAAGCCTGGGACGACAATTCAAAGACAAATCGCAATAAGAATAAGCGCCGACACAATAATAGCGATGCCGATGATACGGGTGTAAACGCCAGATTCCGCAACTCCCGACCTGGGCAGCATAAGAAGCCTCCTAAAGGCAATCGTGACGGACCCATTCATCTCAAGATAATCATGGAAAGGCCTTTCCAAATCCATGGGACTTCAGAAAAGCCCGCCAACCACATACATCGCAACTACTTGGTGTTTAAACAAGCCGGCAAGATACCACCCGAAGACGAAGGCAAAATCTCTCGCAGCGAGGACGAGGGTGAGCCTTGGTGTCCAATTGGTGGCAGACAGAAGAAATTCCCTCACGAAGTAAAAGCGGTGAACATGATATATGCCACCCATATATCCAAGAAGGAGAGGAAGCACGCCCTTCGGGAGGTCTACGCTATGGAACCCGTAGCCCCGAAGTACAACCCATGGTGGTTCAGCGGCCCTCGTCCTAGACCCCATTATAGATGGGTATCACCTCACAAAAGTCCTAATGGACGGAGTAAGTAGACTCAACCTGATTTACTCAAATACGGTGAAAAAGATGGGCATAGATCTGTCAAGGGTTAAACCCAGCAGCAGTACCTTCAAAGGAGTGATCCTAGGTATTGAGGCCTGATGCACGGGCTCGGTCACTCTGGAAGTTATGTTTGGGCCGCCCGACAACTTTCACAGCGAAGATTTGATCTTCGACATTGTGACCTTCCACGGCGGCTATCACGTGCTGCTTGGGAGGACAACGTTCGCTCGTTTCAACACGGTTCCACACTACCCATACCTCAACCTCAAAATGCCGGGCCCCAAGGGGGTGACTACTATCAACGGAAATACAGAGCGCTCCCTTAGAACAGAGGAACATGCATTGGCCCTAGCAGCCGAATTTAGCTATAAAGAAGATCAGCAACTTCCGACATCCACCATAAAGGCACACATGGCTAGGAAGCGAGCTCAGATTCAGACCGAAAACTGAGATCCTTCCTCCACCCTCTATAGGCACTCGCCCCCACCGCATAACCTGAGGACCAGCAAAGTATGTGCCGAGGAGGCACAACTTCGCACTTAAGATTCCACGGGAAGCGGTGAGGAAATAAAGATGGGTGTTCGGCTGCTCCGATCTACTACCATCAACACGTCTTCGGACAAAACACAGGCTCTCCTAAAAGAGCCTGCCTATGGCATAAAGCTCACCTACAATTCGGTGGCGTCTCAAGATTTTGTTAGAAAAATCCGCCCGCCAAACACTAACACCCCTAAAGGTGCATCTAAGAGCACGAGTTAACGAGCAAGAGGGCATATCAGGATCTCAAATTACCAATTGAAGACTCTTGGTACAACAACTCTTGTATGATTTTATTTCTTATTTTCTTTCACATACCTATAAATAGTTGCTTTGTCAATCTGAGTTATAAGAGTTGATGAGAAAATGCAAAATTGCATGGCGCAAGTTTGCCTCATTTTCATGTTTTCGGCACATATTTTTTCTCCTTTCTCCCTCTTCTCGTGAACCTGTTCGGTATGACGCGAGGTAACCGACTAATAGACCAGGGGCTCGAGTTTAAACACAAATCGCCTTATCTATCATGTGTTTGGCGTCTTGGTGTTCGCTTTATATGCATCAGTTCCGAACTATGTCTTTGGTCAATAAGTTGGGTTGCCCGGCTCCTGTGCTTGCCCCTTTACGTTCCGCTCGTTCAGCTAAAAGGGCAAAGGGAGCACCCCTGCGATTGTGCTTCCGGATTGTCCAGTCAAACACCTCAGGGGAGAAAGCCGAAAACGGACTATCATAGTATGCGTGATCCGATCTGCGAACCCCCAGCTGGAAGTGTTATACTTCAATACTCGTACGCGGTTATTCCGTGTTATACGAGGAACTTGTTCTTTGTGCAGACATTGTGATACCGGCTTCGGCCACGGTTCGTCCGAACATCCCAACACTTTGGTGGCTAATAGTACGCTTCCTATAGTCCTTTTTGCGCCCCTGTGGCTAAGTGAAAGAAATAAAGCACTATAGTCGGATAGCCTAGTTTGCCGCACTGTACCGCCTTCGGGTTCCAATAATACGGCTAAGGGACACAGTACATTGGCATAGACACCCTTGGCAGTATCTATGTGGGGGCTGAAGCCGAAAACTCGCATATTTTAGTATTAAATAGCCACACATGAGTTATAAAGGAATGCAAAACCATATAAGAGCAAATACTAATATCATTAAAAGTTAATGCAAGTCTTCACACACGTTACAAGCTGATTCAAACATTTTATCACCCGAACACCAAGATGCTATCACCCGAGCACTCTCCATCACTCCATCGAAGTATAGCTCGGGATGTCAATGCTCCTTCCTGGATGGCGGTGCGTCGGTGGCTACCTTCATTGGATTTAGCCCCGGACAGTGCACTTTGGCCTTGGCAAGGGCCATCCGGACTCCTTCGATGCAGGAGGAGCACTTGACGGTGTCAAGGCGGGGCGAAGCAGTGATCAACCTCTGCAACAGGCAAAGTAGCTACTAGGCAGTGGCTCGCCAGGCCATAAGCGGATGCACAGGTCCTTCATCACCGGCTCCGCCATCTGGTGCAGCTCCATCAGCTGTTTCATCTGCTCCACCAGAAGAGGAGAGCGCTTGGGGGCTCCAAACTACGCCCAGAATAACCAAGCTTCATCTCCTTCTCCCCACGAGGTGAACAGCTGATTGGCATCTGCCACGCTCTTCTGGAGGTCGGAGGATGCGCCTGAAGATCGCCTCACCTAGGTAAGCAATGTAATTCTGCTATCCCTGAGTACGCACTTTAGTGAGTACGACTTGCCATCTGCTATTTCCTTGGCCTGGCGCACTTGCTCCTCGTAGAACCGCCTGTCCATCCGCTCCTTCTAGAGTTCGATTTTCATGGTGGATAGATAGGCTGAGCTCGCCTTATTCTTCTGCTCCAAGGTCTCGCATCTTTCACTAGCATCCTTGAGCTCCTGGAGGACCTCTTCCACGTGAGCTTCATGCTTGCCACTAGTGGCCTGCATGGCGGAAAGGGTGACAACCGTTTCGTTAGAAGCTGCCCTCTCAGCAGCCGTCTCATCTTCGCGCACTGGAGCTCGGCCTTGAGCCTCTCCACCTCATTCGCCGAGGCTACACGTGAATTACACGATAAAGAAGCTGCATTGACAATATTCGGACTATGAAGCTCAGACAAAGGCATTCGATTCTGTTTTGACATACCTTGAGCCTCGTCGAGCCTTCGGTTAGGGGCCTCCGCTTCGTCTTCGGAGCACTTCAGCTTCCGATTTAGCTCTTCTAGCTCGGTGCCATTTATGTCCGCCGCCGATGACGAAGCCTGCATTACACACACAGTTAATACATTACATGGGCTCTCAATTCCCGAATTATAGATAAATCGATCATATGGCGAGTTATTCTCACATTCTGGACACTTTAGGTGCATCTAGTTCGGTATTGGATTCATATGTGACCCCTAGGTGAGATTTTCACCTCACCGAGGGCTGCCATGTATACAATGCGGATAAAGAAAATCTTTGCAAAATAAACACATCGAGTGACTTACTTGGAAACCCACAAAGAGAACTTTGAAGGCCTCCTTTAGTCCGTTGTCAACGGACTGGACGCTTTGTAGTACCACACCCATAAGGGTGCGGTGATCCACGGGGATGGAGGCGCTCGATAGAGCCTGCTCCATGGACGACCACCTATTGGTCGGTGGTGCCGGTGATGATCAGATTCCCCGATCACACGCCAGGGATTGGACCCATGCCTCCGGAGGCATAGTGCACTCTAGAGTTATTCTCGGAGGGGACTGAGTGTCTGCTCGTCCGGCCTCCTCGGTATCCGGGTGGGGCGTTAACCTCCACGACGTCCTTCGTGGTGCCCAGATTGGCAGGATGTGAGGCATGCCCGCTCTCCGCCAATTCGGCGGACGGGGTCTCCCTGTCCGATATCACCTCGGTGGGGATAATGCGTGGGGGGCTACAAGGCCACTAACCTGCGTATTAGCAAACTCTAAATCTATTTGTAATAAACAAGAGGGTCTTCGGATCCTAACCTGGATGGGGGGCTTGACCCGTAGTCTCCTTCGTGGAACCTCCTCGAGTTCTTCGGATGCGGAGCTCGGTTCCGTACTATCGTCGGACAGGACCACCCGCGTCTGTCGCGCCCTTTCGTGGGGCAGGAGAGGCGACCTGCTCCGGGGCGTCCGAAGACACCACTCTCTTCTTGGCACAGGGGGAATCGCCTTCCCCTCGATGTTGGCCTCCTCCTCCTCCTCTTGTTCCTCTTCCTCCTCCTCTTCCTCCTCCTGATTTGAGGAGGCGGGGGTATCCTCGGATGCGGCATCAGGCTGGTTCCTGATGCAGACGCCACCTTGGCCTGGTTTCTTCTTCTTCTCTTTCTTCATGGGAGCCTCGTAAGGCTTCACCACGAGCATTTTGGCTAAGAGCCCGGTCCTCTCGTCTTCGGGCTGAGGCACCGGACTATTAATTTTGACAACTTTCTACAACCATCTCTCCAAAAACAGATCGGGTAAGGGGTTATGAATCTGCTATGTAATGAAGCCAACCAAGCTAGGGTATATCATACCTCAGAATCAGGCTTCGCGGCGTACAGACCCTTGTCCTCCTCCTTGGATGGCCAGCTCTTCATTGATTTGAAGAGCGCCTTCCACAACTTCTCCCGCATAGTGCGGAAGATGTTCAGACTGTGGGTTCGACTTCGAGTTATTGAGCCCACAGGGGGGTGTCCCGGCGCTAGCAGGGGAGGATGCGTCTTGGGAGCATCACCTGGACCACATCGGTCAACTTGGTGCCCTCCTCGACCATGGAGTGGATGCGCTTCTACAGGTCGGTCACCTCCTTATCCGGTCCTGAGACAAGGCCCTTTTCGATCTATGAAGCCAGTCTCGTGGGGGGACCGGATCCGAATGCGGTGGCAGGGTGGTGACCTCATTCTTGAGGTTTTATGATGTAGAACCACTCCTTTTACCACCCCTTGATGGTGTCGATGAGGGTGCATGACGGCCACCCGACATGGGTGAGCTTGCCGATGACAGCCCCGCCACAATCTGCATGCTTGCCGCCGATGCACTTGGGCTTGATGTTGAAGACCTGCACCCAGAGCCCGAAGTGTGGCTCGATGGGCAGGATGGCCTCACAGTCGAGGATGAACGCCGAGATGTGCATGATGGAGTTCGGCAGGAGGTCGTGGAAGTCGAGGCCATAGAAGAACACCAGCCCCCTAACGAAGGGGTGGAGAGGAAAGCTCAGCCCCGGGATGAAGTGGGGGATGAACACCACCCTCTCGCCTGGCTTGCGGGTGGGGATCACTTGGCCCTCCTCCACTGCACGATGGGGGATGTTGGCGGGGAGGTAGCCGGCCTTCTTGAGGTCGAGTATGTCCTGGTCGTTAACCGTGGAAGCTTCCCACTGGCCGTTGAAACCTGCCATTGCTGAGCTTGGAGGTGGGGTCGGAGAGACCTAGATCTGTGCTCCTGAAGTGCAAGGGAATGGGAGGCGTAGAAGTCGAATGCAGAGCGTGAAAAGCCTTTGGGGTTTTCCTTCTCTTTTTATGAGGTGTGTTTTGCTTGGAGCGTCTTGTATGATATGAGTCTTTGCTTCTTAGTTTCCCACAATCATCCTTGATGCACACATCTTTTTAGAGAGACGCACTGAATCGTGAATTTATGAGAATACTCTATGTGCTTCACTTATATTTTTTGAGATAGGCAATTTTGATGTATGTGCTTCACTTATATTTTTTAGAGCACGGTGGTGTTTGCATTTTATAGAAATAATTGAACTCTCGTACCTCACTTATATTATTTTGAGAGTCTACAAACAGCATGGTAATTAGTCTATGTTATGAATTTAGTCCTAATATGATAGGAATCCAAGAGGGATATAATAAAAACTTCCATATTAAGTGCATTGAATAATATGAGAAGGTTGATTCCTTGCATAAAGTTTTGAGATATAAAGATTGTAATGTTAAGAGTCATGTTAGGAAGTGATTTTGATTTGATAAAAATACTTGTCTAAAGGTTTGTGATTCCCGTAGCATGCACGTATGATAAAACGTTATGTAAGGAAGTCGGAGCATGATTTGTTTATGGATTGTTGAACTTTGTGGGAGGGTCGGGAGCGCGCGATAATTAACTCTCACGAACCTATCCCCTAGGAGCATGTGTTTAATACTTTGCTTCAATGACTAATAGACTTTTGCAATAAGTATGTGAGTTATTTATGACTAATGTTGAGTCCATGGATTATGCGCACTCTCACCCTTCCACCTTTGCTAGCCTCTCTAGTACCACATAACTCTCACCGGTACAGGAAATTCACCTTCCTCAAACCAGCCACCACATACCTTCCTCAAAACAGCCACCATATACCTTCCTCAAAACAGTCAGCATACCTACCTATTATGGCATTTGCATACCCATTCCGAGATATATTGCCATGCAAATTCCACCGTTTCCTTTTATGACATGCACCATCACTTCCATATTGCATATAGAGTCAGATTTCAAGTTGTAACTTTCTTTTGAGTCGTAAGTAAATAAAAGTGTGATGATTATCATTATTATAGCATGTCCCATGTGATGAAAGGATGATGGAAACTATGGTTCCCTTGCAAGTGGGTATGACATTCCGTACTTTATGAATAATAAAGGAGGCCAGCAAAGCCCAAATAAAAAAAAGAGGCCTTAGATGACCACCAAATAAAGAGAAAAAATTCAAAAAATGAGAGAAAAAGAGAAGGTACATTGCTACTATCTTTTTCCACACTTATGCTTCAAAGTAGCACCATGCATGATTTTCATGATAGAGAGTCTCCTGTTTTGTCACTTTCATATACTAGTGGGAATATTTTATATAACTTGGCTTGTATATTCCAATGATGGGATTCCTCAAATTTCCCTTGGTCTTCATGAGCAAGCAAGTTGGATGCCGACCCACTTAGTTTCCCCGTGAGCTTGCATACACTTATAGCTCTAGTGCATCCGTTGATGGGCATGTGCATAGCCTGTTGATATGCTTAGTTGATGTGAGACTATCGTCTCCCTTTCCTTGACAACCTCCACCATATTCTGTTCCACCTATAGTGCTATATCCATGGCTCACGCTCATCTATTGCGTGAGAGTTGAAAAAGTTTGAGAAAATAAAAGTGTGAAAACAATTTCTCGACTTGTTGTCGGGGTTGTGCATGATATAAATACCTTGTGCGGTGAAGATGGAGAATAGCCAAACCATATGATATAGAGGGATAACTTTCTTTTGCCATTATATTTTGAAGAGATACAATGGCTTTGCTAGTATGCTTGAAATGTTATTGTTTTGATATCAATGTTAAGAATTTTATTTGAGTCTTATGGATCTGAATATTTATGCCACAATAGATAATATTACATGGTTAAATATGTTAGGTACCACTCCACATCAAAAATTATGTTTTTTATCATTTACCTACTCGAGGACGAGCAAGAATTAAGCTTGGGGATGCTGATATGTATCCAACGTCTCTATATTTTTTTGATGATGTCATGCTATTATATTTTATATTTTGGATGTTCTATATGCATTAATATGCTATTTTACATTATTTTTGGGACTAACCTATTAATCTAGAGCCTAGTGCTAGTTTTTGTTTTTTCCTTGTTCTTGAGTTTTGTAGATATGGAATATTAAACTGAGTCCAAATAGAATAAAATCTTCGGAATGATTTTTTCTAGAAGGAAAGAGACCCACGAGACTCGGAGTGCATGCCAGGGGATCTACTAGGAGATCACAAGCCTAGTAGGCGCGGCCACCCTCCTGGCTGCGTCTGGTAGGCTTGTCGTCTCATGGCAGGTCTCCTAACCCTATTCTTCCTGCTATAAATACCCAAATATTCCCCAAACACCAGAGGGAGCCACGCAAATACTTTTCCTCCGCGAGAAGCCTCCATTCCCGAGAGATCCAATCTTGGAGGCTTTTTCGGTAATCTGCTAGAGGGGGTTTCGATCACGGAGGGCATCTACATCAACTCCATTGCCCCTCCGATGATGTGTGAGTAGTCCACCACAGACCTACGGGTCCATAGATAGTAGATAGATGGCTTCTTATCTCACTTTGATCTTCAATACCATGTTCCTCATGATCTTCATGGATATATATCCGATGTAATACTCTTTTGTAGTGTGTTTGTCAAGATCCGATGAATTGTGGGTTTATGTTCAGATTATCCATGAATCTTAGTTTAATCTTCTCTAAATTCTTATATGCATGATTTCATGTCCTTGCAAGTCTCTTAGAGTTACTAGTTTGGTTTGGACAACTAGATTGGTAATTCTTGCAATGGGATAAGTGCTTGGTTTTGGGTTCAATCTTGCGGTGTCCTCACCCAGTGACATAGTAGGGGTAGCGAGGCACGTATCGTATTTTTGCCATCACGGGTAACAAGATGGGGTTTTCATCATATTGCTTGAGTTTATCCCTCTAGATCATGTGATCTTACTTAATGCGTTACTCTGTTCTTCATGAACTTAATAATCTAGATGCAGGCAGGAGTCAGTCGATGTGTGGAGTAATAGTAGTAGATGCAGAATCATTTAGGTCTAATTGAAACGGACGTGATTCCTATATGCATGATCATTGCCTTGGATATCTACATGATTATTCGCTTTTCTATCAATTGCTTGACAGTAATTTGTTTACCCACCATGATATTTTCCTTCAAGAGAAAAGCCTCTAGTGAAATCTATTCCCCAGGTCTACTTTCCATAATATATTTTTAGATCTATAAACCAAAAATACCAAAAATACTTTTTAGCAATTTACTTATCTTTTACTTTCCGCTTTTAATTTACATCTATTTCTATCAAATCTAATCCTTGCAAATAACCGTGAAGGGATTGACAACCCCTTTATAGCGTTGGGTGAAAGAGTTTGATTGTTTGTGTTGCATCCATTGGGTGACTTGCTTGTTCCTTCTACTGGATTGATACTTTGGTTCTCAGCAACTGAGGGAAATACTTATCTACTTTGCTACATCACCCTTTGTTCTTCAAGGGAAGATCAACAAAAGCTCAAGAGGTAGCATGCGACTCTTTGCCTTGAGCTCGCCAGTGGCCAAAGACTCGTCGGGGCGGCCTGAGCTGCTGGCACTGCGCCGTCTCCCACTCGGCCTTGCCTCCGCTTCGCTCCCCTGTTTGGGTGGGAGGTGGGAGATGAGCCCGACAGGCGGGGCCCGCCTATAAGCCACACCGCTCGGGCCCGGCGGTTTATGTGGAGGTGTCTACAATCGGACATATTTTCATGCCAGGAAAATGTACTCTGGATAGTACGTCTCTGACGTGGCCCAAGGCGCACGCAACCGATCTGCTGGGCTGGCCTTTTTGGATATCTACGCACTTTGCGCAATATAGCCCTTAGGTATATATTTTCTCATTTTCTGTTTTTACCAAGGTAGTCAAAATCCCGACTCGAGTCCTAGAATCCTACAACGTCATGACCCTGTGTAATCATGTGGATCCAAGTCCCACTGTGAAGCCGGATGTGGTGGGATCCATGTTGAGTTGCGATCCAAATCATAGAATCCAATACAAAACTATAGAATCCCGACTACGCTATATGAACTATGTTTCATTCTACTAATTTATCTAAGCCATTTTTAGTTGTGTAAGAATAGTATGCCATCATCCAAACCCCTTTTCACATGCCTCATGGCCCTTTATTCCCCTGCCAATCTCAAATGCTCAGCTACCAACACCTTTGATCTAGCTCTTAGAAACCGTAGATCAAAATTGAGGATCAAGCTTTTCAATGAATGGAATTGGCATGAGATGGAAGATGCATAAATATTGATCCAAGATGGTGAGAAAGACTCTTCAAGGTTCAGCATTAGATGTCAGCTATACGAGTGATTGGCTATTCACATACTATAAAAAATCCTAAGTAGATTTTTGTTGGAAATATGCCCTAGAGGCAATAATAAATTGGTTATTATTATATTTCCTTGTTCGTGATAATCGTTTATTATCCATGCTATAACTGTATTGATTGGAAACTCAAAAACATGTGTGGGTACATAGACAATAGTGTGTCCCTAATATGCCTCTAGTTAACTAGTTCATTGATCAAAGATGGTCAAGGTTTCCTTGCCATAGACATGATATGTCATTTGATAACGTGATCACATCATTAGGAGAATGATGTGATGGACAAGAACCAAACTATAAACATAGCATATGATTGTGTCAGTTTATTGTTATAGTTTTCTGCATGTCAAGTATCTGTTCCTATGACCATGAAATCATGCAACTCACTGACACGAGAGGAATACCTTGTGTGTATAAAACGTCACAATTTAACTAGGTGACTATATAGATGCTCTACAGGTATCTCTGAGGGTGTCTGTTGAGTGGGCATGGATAAAGACTAGGAATTGTTACTCCGTGTGACAGAGAAGTATTTGAGGGCCCACTCGGTAATACAACATCACAATTAGCCTTGCAAGCAATGTTACTCAGTGTTATCCACGGGATCTTGTATTACAGAACGATTAAAGAGACTTGCCGGTAACGAGATTGAACTAGGTATAGAGATACCCATGATCGAATCTCGGGCAAGTAACATACCGAAGAACAAAGGGAACAGCGTACGAGATTAACTAAATCCTTGACATAGAGGTTCAACCAATAAATATGTTTGTAGAATATGAGGAACCAATATGGGCATCCAGGTCTCGCTATTGGTTATTGACCGTGGAGGTGTCTCGGTCATGTCTACATAGTTCTCAAACCCGTAAGGTCTACACACTTAAGGTTCGGTGATGTTTCGGTATAGTAGTGTTATGTATGGTGGTGACCTAAGGTGGTTCGGAGTCCCGGATGAGATCCTGCACGTCACAAGGAGATCCAGAATGGTCCGGAGGTAAATATTGATATATAGGGAGTCCTATTTTGGTCACCGGAAAAGTTTCAGGTACTTCGGCAGAGTACCGAGAGTGCCGGGAGAGTACTGGGGGCCATCGGGAGCGGTGTCTCGACCCAAAGGACCTCATGGGATGTGGGAGGAGTCAAACCAGCCCCTAGTGGGCTGGCCTAACCTCCCCTCCCCCCACTAATTCCCATGCGGAGAAGGGTGGGAAAAAACCAAAGGTGGAAAGGTGGAAAGGGTTTCCATGTGGAGTGGAGGAATCCTACTCCTAGTAGGATTAGAGTAGGACGCTGATACCTCTCGGTCATATCTATAATTTTTGATTGTTTCATGCCAATATTCTACAACTTTCATATACTTCTGGCAACTTTTTCTACTATTTTTCGGACTAGCATGTTGATCCAGTGCCCAAGTGTCAGTTCCTATTTGTTACATGTTTTTTTGTTTCGCCCAATATCCATACCAAACGAAGTCCAAATGCTACAAAAACTTATGGGGATTTTTTTAATATATTTTATTTTTTGGAAAAAGAATCAACGCGAGACGATGCCCGAGGTGACCATAAGCAAGGGGCGCAGCCTACCCCCTAGCCGCGCCCTGGGCCCTTGTGGTCACCGGATAAGGAGGTTGGTGCCCTTCTTTCTCCGCAAGAAAGCTAATATCCGGATAAAAATCCCATCAAATTTCATCCCAATCGGAGTTATGGATGTCCAGATATTTAAGAAACGGTGAAAGGCAAGAATAAGGGAGCGCAGAAACATAAGGAAACAGAGAGAGAGATCCAATCTCGGGGGGCTCCCGCCCCTCCGCCGCCATGGAGACCCTCCTCCCATCTACGGGGGAGGTCATGGAACAAGAAGAAGGAGGGAGGCTCTCTCCCCCTCTCCCGGAGGCACCGAAACGCTGTTGGGGCCATCATCGTGAGGACGATCTACTCCAACAACTCCGTCATCTTCACCAACACCTCCATCACCTTCCCCCATCTATCTACAGTGGTCCAGTTTCTCGCAACCCGCTGTACCCTCTACTTGAACATGGTGCTTTATGCTTCATATTATTATCCAATGATGTGTTGCCATCCTATGATGTCTGAGCAGATTTTTGTTGTCCTATGGGTTGATTGATGATCATGATTGGTGTTGTCCTATGGTGCTCTCCATGTCACGCAATCATGAGGTATCCTCATTGTAGAGTGTTGCAATGTGTTCATGATTTGCTTATGGTGGGTTTCCTGAGTGAAAGAAGCATAAACCCGAGTAGGTGGGTTGTTCCATATGGGAGTAAAGAGGACTTGATACCTTATAATGTTATGGTTGGGTTTTACCTTAATGATGTTTAGTAGTTGCGGATGCTTGCTAGAGTTCCAATCATAAGTGCATATGATCCAATTAGAGAAAGTATGTTAGCTTATGCCTCTCCCTGATATAAAATTCCAATAATAATTACCGGTCTAGTTATTGATTACCTAGGGACAATTACGCAACTCCTACCACCACTTTTCCACACTCGATAAACTAAATTAATTGTTACTTTATATAAGCAGCCCCTAGTTTTTATTTATGTGCTCTTTATTATCTTGCAAACCTACCCCGTTACACCTACAAAGTACTTCTAGTTTCATACTTGTTCTAGATAAAGCGAACGTTAAGTGTGCGTACAGTTTTATCGGTGGTTGATAGAACTTGAGGAAATATTTGTTCTACCTTCAGCTCCTCGTTGGGTTCGACACTCTAACTTATGAAAAGAGGCTACACCTAATCCCCTACACTTGTGGGTTATCAAGTTCTTTTTCTGGCGCCGTTGCCGGGGAGCAATAGCGTCAGGTGAATATTCTTATGTGTGCTTGTTTGATTTATCACTAAGTAGATTTTATTTGCTATTTTAACTTGTTTTCTATCTTTAGGTACGGGTAGGAAACATAAAATACCAAAAAATAGTTGTACTTGTTGCTCCAAAAGTTGAGGAACCACTAGTGTTCCGTACCACCGAAGAATATTACTTGGGTCATCTTTGATCCACTTGTGCTCATGCTGAAAACCCAATTAGCTTAGTTGAGGGAAAGTCATTAAATGCACATGCTCATTATGTGCGACACCGAATATCTCAAAAAGGGAAACTCTTTGTGGCATAAAATTAATACTTTGTGTTGTTATGCTTGGAACTTGTGTGAATTGCATGATTTTACTTGTTGTTCCAAAGAAGCTAAAAAACACCTTCCCTACCAATGTGTGTTTAATGATAATGAAATATTATCCTCTCAGTATAGGAATCAGGCACTTTGCCGTCTGCCATGGCAGATGGCAAAGGCACAAAGGCGGACGACACAAATTTGGGCCCAGCTAGCTCCGGCAAAGGGGTTCTTTGCCGTTTGCTTCGGCCCAGTGGATCTTTGTCGTATGCTTGCAGACGACAAAGGCCCTGGGCGACGTATTACTAAAGGCGCCACTGTTAGGTGGCTAACGGACCCTCCTCTTTGTTGTCTTCCCCCACCCCCTTTGTTGTATGCCTCCCCACACCCTTTGTCGTCTGCCCCCCACCCCCCCCACGCCCACTTTGCCGTCTGCCACACCCTGCCCCCTTTATCGTCTGCTGCCTCCCCGCCCTCTTTGTTGTCTGCCTCCTCCCCCTTTGTCATCTGCCCCGGACTGCAAAGAGACAAAATGGCCCCAGCCTAGGCTTCCCAGGTTTCACAGGTGGCCACCACATGGCACCTTTGCCGTCCGGGGTAGACGGCAAAGAGCCCTTTTCCGTCGGTGGTAGATGGCAAAGTTCCTGTATTGGCCCTTTTTATTCTGTTTTTTGTTATATCCAATCATTTTCACAAGCACATATATGATACATATATATATAATTCACAGAAACTATATCCCTGCCACATCACAAGCACATATATATGATCACCCAACAAACATACCAAATAAAAAGTGCAAGTTTCATCCATACATGCATAGTTTCATCCATAGGTAGAAATTTCACAATGTTCATCGATGCAAAATCAAAACGGAAAGTAAACATAGGAACTCCATCAATGCGAGCTTCCGTGAAGTGAATGAAACCTGCAAAATGGGAAATAATAAAGTTAGAATAAGAATAGTAGAATAATAATAATAATAATAATAATAATAATAAGATCTAGAAGAAGAAGAGGAGGAGGAAGAATAAGAAGCATTTTTCTTCTCTTTCTCTTTATCCTCTTGTTTTTCTTCTTCTTATTGCTTATTTCTTCCATTTTATAGCTAACCTGGGTAATTATGCCATGTTTGACCTAACTAAGCTTATTGTGTCATTTTTCATGAAAATAAGGTAAGTCTATGGCATCTATTTGGTTACCTAGAAGAAGAAGAAGAAGATCTAGAAGAAGAAGAAGTGTTTTTCTTCTCTTTCTCTTTCTCCTCTTGTTTTTGTTCTTCTTATTGCGTATTTGTGTAATTTTAGAGCTAACCTAGGTAATTATCACACGTTTTACCTAACTAAGCTGATTGTGTCATTCTGCAAGAAAATAAGCAAAGTCTATGTCGTCTATGAGGTTACCAAGAAGAAGAAGAAGATCTAGAAGAAGAACAAGAAGAAGTAGAATAAGAAGAAGCTTTTTTCTTCTCTTTCTCTTTATCCTCTTGTTTTTCTTCTTCTTATTGCTTATTTGTGTCATTTTAGAGCTAACCTAGGTAATTATCACATTTTTACCTAACTAAGCTTATTGTGTCATTTTGCAAGAAAAATAAGCTAAGTCTAGGGCATCTATGAGGTTACCAAGAATAGAAGAAGAAGAAGAAGAAGAAGAAGGATATGTAGAAGAAGAACAACAACAACAAGAAAAAGTGTTTTTCTTCTCTTTCTCTTTCTCCTCTTGTTTTTCTTCTTATTATTGCTTATTTGTGTCATTTTAGAGCTAACCTAGGTAAGTATCACATTTTTTACCTAACTAAACTTATTGTGTCATTTTGCAAGAAAGTAAGCTAAGTCTATGGCATCTATGAGGTTACCTAGTCTATTATGTCATTGTTGAGTTAACTAAGCTTATCATGTCAGTGTGGAGGAAACAATGCTAAGTATAGTCCATTTTAGAGCTAACTTAGGTAAAATATGTCATTTTAGAGCTAACTTAGGTACAATATGTCATTTCGGAGGTAAGTAAGCTTACTATGTCATTTTAGAGAAACTAAAGCTAACTTAGGTAAAATATGACATTTGTCTATGTGCTAAGTTTGTCATTGTGCTAAGTTTGTCTAAGTGCTATGTTTGTCTTTGTTTGAGAAAATGAGACAAGTAAGTGGCATATTAGGGCTGACCCTCCTCGTCATCATGGAGGTGAAGCACCGGTGTTGGGCATATAACCCCGTGGTAAGACCCGCCCAGGATGTGTCGGGTCATACCTGGCAGCTCGTTAGCGTCTGCGCTGGAAGAGGAAGATTGGGCTGCACGGTGGTTCACTAGATGGGTTGAGATGGAGGCCCAGAGTCGGGAAGAAGACACAAGACCCGGGCGGGTAAGCCGCCCAGAGATAGCCGCCAGAGTAGGCAAGGCGGCGTAGAGACGGAATCAGGCACGTTGTAAAAGTCGGTATGAGATTTGTGTAACCCAGGGTCTAGACCTCTTATATAAAGGCGAGACTAGGGGACGACTTAGATATAGAGGAATCAATTGAGAGCTAGGTCAAGCGAATACGCTCCCTTGTAATCGATACTCCAATCAATACACACAAAGCAGGACGTAGACCTTTACCTCATCTCGAGGGGCCAAACCTAGGTAAATCCATGTCTTTCGTCCCGACTAGCCCCTTTGAGTCCATTCCCTTAGCGATGGCCTTGAACCTAAGTCTTCGGACATCAGCCGTGACAAAACCACGACAGTTGGCGCCCACCTTGGGGCTAGCGCCTGGTGGTGTTGAGTTCTCAAAGTGCTCTCTCCCAGGGATCGAAGGATACATCGTCGGCTTGATGAAGAAGAGTCACTTTGGCAAACTTTACATCGACGATTCAGGATGGGGGACTGAAGCCGGCTCAATCGAATATGCATGTTCATTGGAAAGCTTGACAGATCTACAGCCGGGCCGGACATCTGCACCGACCTCGTCGAGCCAGCCCGCCGCGCAACACCCTCCCATGTTCAACCCGTGCAGAAGAGTGTTTTTGTCGGTTTTACGTAGGACAGGGGGATTCCTTGTCAGGAGAGTCCTTGGATTTCTCTGATGAAGGATCTTCCAGCTAGGATGAGGAGTCAATTTATCAACTTCATATCGGAGGGTTAGGGGCTATGCGGATGGTGATAGTATTCCAGAGCCCTATGACCCGCCGAGTCGAGCTGCCGTGTTCATGGCAGGCCCGGCGCTGGCTGCCAACGGAGCGACTTTAGGAGCAGCAATAGGAGCGGCCTCCCCTGATACGGGGTCTCCTAAGATGCCGGCTCAAGATTTATTGGAGCTCATGGAGGAGCTAGCAACTCTGATAGCCACAGATGTGACAGTCGAGAATTAGGCGGAGCGCAACGCCAAGATTAATCGGATCAAGGGACAAATGGCTCAAGCCTAGGAGGATATCAATGCAATGCAAGCTCAGATGAATGCTGAGTCAGAGCACCTGAGGGCGAAGGCTCTCCATTTTGATCTGGACTAGCGGGCATTGGGGGCAGTTCAGTGTAGAAGGACTCAAGTCAGACTACCTATTCAGCCTCAGAATCATTCCAATACTCCTGGCGTTGGGCCAAGGACGCCGCTGATGGTGACCAGGGCAGCAGAGGCGCCGCGGCAGTTAGACCCGCCATGGAGGAACAGACCTTTGTCACGGCATGTTGTGACACCGCCTGGCCATTATTCCAATCCGATGGAGAACATGATAGCGGCGGCTGCCAAACTTGACGCCCTCCCATTGGCTGAAGGAACGTCATTTGCTGAAGAGGCAAGGAATAAAAATCAACATGTTGCAGACAGCGGTGGCTCAGCAAAAAAGATATACGCATAGCCGAAGCCAGGTGCATTCCACGCCGATTCATAGTCATAGCTACAGTCGGCGCATTGTGTCGCCAGCAGTTTCCAACAGTGAGCGGAGGCGGAACCCACCCAATGATAACATGCCTGAGATGGATATTCATGGGCTGATGGATAGGGGTCGGGCTCCGCAAGGATGAACACCGGTGATGTATTACCCGGAGATCCCTAAGCCCGCACCAGCGACCCCCGTCAGCGTTTCTTCCAAGGGAATTGGTGTGCAGTGTCTCATGGAGGATCTAAGAAATGCACATTTTCCCAAGGAATTTAAAAGACCGCGAAAGGTTCCGAATTACACGACGGATTTGCCCCCAGAGGCTTGGGTCAAAAGCTATGATCTTGCTATGGTGATGTTGGATGTCAATGAGGGGGTTTGTGCAAAATACTTCGTCATGATGTTGGAAGGACCGGCCCGCACTTGGTTAAAGGGGTTGCCACCCAACACCATCATGTCTTGGGCCGAGTTGAAAGCATGCTTCATGAAGAATTTCAAGGGAACCTGCAAGAAAGCTATGTCGATCGTAGATTTGGATCTTTGTGTGCAGCAAGAAGGTGAGTCGGCCCATCATTGGGTCCGGCAGGTCTCGAAAGTGATTCACTCGTCTGAGAATATTTCAGCATCCCAGGCGGTTCTGATTTTGGAAAGAAACTGTCATTTTGTGCCCCTAAAGTAGAAGCTCGGGCGGTTGAAGCGTTCTTGTCAGGATATGGGTGAGCTCGCGACGGCTCTCACCAAATATGTGGATTCAGACACTACCAAAGACCCAGACTCTAACGATGACAAGTAAGTTCAAGGTAAGAGGGGCGGTAACGGTAAGAGCCAGTAGGGAGGTGCTAGGAACGGCAGCCAAGGCAAGATAAAGAACCCGGAAGGCGGGTCAGAGTTTGTGGCGAGCACCAATGCTGGGAACGGTCGTCCTAGAGGGAACGGAAACTTTAGGTCATCGTTCAACAGAAATAAGGCACCTATGCCCGGCGCACAGGCCTTGGAAGAGGCGCTGAACAGACCTTGCCCGGCGCACAGCCGCCCGGATAAGGAGGCCACCCAGACATGAACGTATTGTAGCATTATGCGCCAGTTTCGGGAGCACAGCCTTCATTAAAGCCGTAATAATGGTAACGGCCCGTCAGGCGGTTCAGGTCCGGGTGGCTCAGGATCCTGTTTTGGTTTCGGCGGGTCAGGTTCCGGTTATCAAGGTCAAAACAATCAGAATCAAGGAAACCAAGGAAATCAGCAGCAGCAGTGCAATGGTTGTCAGCAACAGAATAACCACTCAGGATATCACAGCAACCCAAAACAACTTAGCGAGGGGTAGTATCATGTCTTCACTACGAGCCTGGTTAAGCGGGATCAGAAGCTGCACAAGAGGGCGGTCAACGCGGCCACGCCGACTCTCCCACGATACTTAAAATGGTCAGAGTACCCAATTACGTGGATCTGAGAGGATCACCCGCCACGGGTCGACAATCTGGGTCATTTAGCTTTGGTGGTCGCTTGTCAGGTTGGTGGATACAAGTTCACAAAAGTGCTCATGGACGGTGGTAGGAGTATCAATATCCTATACCGCGACACCTTCCAACGGACGGAGTTAACTGACAAGGCTCTTAAGTTGTCGTCAACAGTTTTTCATGGGGTGGCGCCAGGCAAGTCAGCCGACCCAGTAGGGAAGATTGCCTTGGAAGTGGTGGTTGGAGACGAGTACAATTACAGGGTGGAAACCTTGTTGTTCAAGGTGGTGAAAATTAAGAGCCCGTATCATGCTCTGTTAGGCCGGCCGGCTTTCATGAAGTTTATGACCAGGCCCTGTTATGTTTCTCTACAGCTCAAGATGTCGGCTCTCAATGGAACAATCACGGTCCATGGTGATCGTAAGATCACCATTGAATGCGAGGAAGGAGATCCGGCTTATGCAGAGTCAAGCTGTATAGAGGCAGAGCTTAATTTCTACAAGGATAATGTTAACCCGGCGGATATGACTTTGTTGAAGAAACCTAGTATGGAGTCTGAGCCGCCCCTGAAGTTTGCGGTGGATGACACTAAGCTGGTGGATTTTACTCCGTGCGACTCATCTAAGCAGTTCACTATCGGGGCTAACATGGACCCCACATAGGAAAGCGCGCTCATCGAATTCATCCATGAGAATCGGGACATCTTTGCATGGAAGCCATCTGACATGCCAGGTGTACCGAGAGAGTTTGCTGAGCAGCACCTTAATGTGGATCCTAAGTTTAAACCGATTATACAATTCCTTTGTCGTTTCAACGAGGAGCGGCATAAAGCAATTGGAGAAGAGGTAGCCACGTTCTTGGTGGCAGGGTTCATCGTGGAAGTATTTCACCCAGAGTGGTTAGCCAATCCTGTGCTAGTGGTCAAGAAGAACGGCACATGGCGTATGTGTATAGATTACACGGATCTTAACAAGGCCTGTCCAGTTGACCCGTTTGCTCTCCCTCGTATTGACCAGATTATTGATGTAACGGCGGGTTGTGAGAGTTTATGCTTCTTGGACGCCTATTCAGGCTATCATCAGATCAAGATGGGAGTTAAAGAACAAGAGAAGACATCATTTATAACACCTTTTGGAGCTTTTTGTTATGTGTATATGCCTTTTGCGCTCAAAAGTACATAGGCGAATTACCAACGTTGTGTGCAGAGTTGCCTTCACAGTCAGATTGGGCGCAATGGTCATGCTTATGTGGATGATATTGTGGTTAAGTAAAGGAAGAAGGATACGTTGCTGGGTGACCTGAAGGAGACATTTGATAACATACGGGTTTATAAGATGATGCTTAACCCAGCTAAATGTGTTTTTGGAGTTCCGGCAGGTAAACATCTAGGACTCTTGGTCTCGGAGCGAGGAATCAAGGCCAACCCAGACAAAATAAAGGCCATCGCGTCACTAGCTAAGCCGGCGAGCGTCAATGATGTACAACACTTGCGGGGCCGTATTGCCGCTTTATCAGCCGCCTGGGGGAGAAGGCTATCCCTCTATACCAGATGATGAAAAAGACGGATGACTTTTTCTGCAGTAAGGCTGCGGATGAAGCTCTTGAAGTGCTTAAGAAGCAGTTTGTTGAGCCGTCGATCTTGGCTGCTCCAGCTGAGAAGGAACCCTTACTCCTTTATATGGCGGCTAACAATAGGGCGGTCAGTGCTGCGATTGTGGTAGAGTGCAAGGAGGCAGGGAAAGAGTATCCGATCCAGAGGCTGGTTTATTATGTAAGTGAGGTGCTTATAGAGTCCAAGAAAAGATACCCACATTGGCAGAAACTAATAAATGGGGTGTTCATGGCAAATCCTAAGTTGAAACATTATTTGCTTGGACACTAGATCACAATGGTTACCTCTGCTCCGTTGGGAGATATAATTCAGAACCGGGAAGCCACTGGCAGAATTGCTAAGTGGGGCTGGAGCTTGGGCCTCTTAATTTGAAGTATGTACCTCGCATAGCCATGAAGTCTCAGGCATTCGTGGATTTCATAAATGATTGGACAGAGTGTCAATCGCCGGAGGAAAAGCCGGACAACACGTATTGGACAATTCACTTTGATGGATCCAGACAGTTGGAGGGATCGGGGGCTGGAGTTGTCTTAACTTCCCCCAAAGGTGATAAATTATGATATGCGTTAAGGCTGATGTTTATTTGCACGAACAATGCAGCTGAGTACTAAGCTTTGCTTCATGGACTTCGTGTGGCAAAGGAGATGAACCTGAGCCGGGTTAGGTGCCTTGGCGACTCAGATTTTGTGGCACAACAGGTGTTAGGCACGTGGGATTCCATGGACCCGCGGATGGCGGCTTATCGAGAAGAGGTGGATATCGTCGCTGGTCATTTCAAGGGTTATCACGTGGATCATATTGATCGTCACAAGAACGAAGCAACGGATGCATTGTCAAGACTGGGCTCTCAGTGTAAGCCGGTGCCGCCTAACATTTTCTTGGATGTACTTTATCACCTGTCTGTTAAGCTACCTTCGGAGGAGGATCTGGCCATACCTGACCCGGAGGTGTAGATGGTGGCGGTTTTACATGCTATTTCAAACTGGACGCTGTCGTACCTGGCATACCTGACCCGGGGCGAGTTGCCTGAAGATGAGACTCTGGCACGGCAAATCGTGAAGCGTTCTAAGTCCATGACCATCATTAATGGAGAGTTGCAC
This sequence comes from Hordeum marinum, assembly GCA_022496015.1. NCBI lineage: Eukaryota > Viridiplantae > Streptophyta > Magnoliopsida > Poales > Poaceae > Hordeum > Hordeum marinum. The sequence goes on along the minus strand of CM039674.1, from coordinate 143,747,535 downwards.
AAGTGCAACGTTATCGGTGTCTTCCAGCGTTATGTCTCTTCGGAGGAAGGCAAGGAAATTTTATATGAAATACATGCTGGCGATTGTAGACATCACGCCGTGTTAAAGTCTTTTGTGGCTAAGGCTTTCTGACATGGCTTTTTCTGGTTGATGGCTCATGAGGATGCGGAGGATCTGGTCGATAATTGCAACGAGTGTCAGTAGTTCAGAGGACGTGCTCATGTGTCGGCTCAGGAGTTATGGATGATACCAATCACTTGTCCACTTGTAGTATGGGGGCTTGATATGGTTGTGCCTTTCAAATGGTCTAAGGAGAAGAAGACGCACCTCTTGGTGGCTGTGGACAAATTCACCAAGTGGGTGGAGGCTGAGCCGGTCAGTGAATGTGATGTGGCCACGGCGGTTCAATTTGTCAAGAAAATGAGCTACCGATTTGGATACCCTCATAGAATCATCAGAGATAACAGCACACATTTATCCAAGGGGGCTATGAAGGTATTGTACGAAAGCGAGCGCATCCGGCTGGATGTTTCGGCTGTTGCTCATCCGCAATCCAACGGTTAGGCGGAGCGGGCTAACCAGGAAGTCTTGAGAGGTATCAAGCCCTGGCTTATGGTTCCTTTATAAGGAACACCGGGTTGTTGGGTTGAGCAGCTGTCGTCCTTCCTTTGGATCATCAATACTATGCCTAATAGGTCGACGGGTTACACGCCCTTTTTCATGGTTTACGATGCCGAGGTCATATTACCAAGCGACATACGTCATGATTTGTCGCGAGTGGCGGCTTATGTGGAAGCAAACAATGAGATGGTGCGTCAGGATGCATTGGATTCTCTGGATGAAGCATGCGATCTTGCAGAAGCTCGATCAGTGATTTATCAACAGGACCTGTGTCGCTACCATAGCCGCAGGGTCAAGACCCAGACGTTCCAAGAATGCGACTTGGTGTTACGTTTGATTCAAGATTAGACAATGCGCACAAGTTACCCCCCCCATGGGAAGGGCCTTTTGTGGTTAGCAGAAATCTGAACAATGGGTATTATTATCTCATCGACGTACGAGACGAGTCCCGTACCTCCGGATAGGAGACTCACAAACTGTGGAACATCGCTCATCTGCAGCCTTACTATACTTGAGTCATCGACTCCCATCTTTGTACATACATGCTTCATTGTATTTATATTTCTCATATAATAAAGTTGGCATCCCTACAAGACGGGGCCTCTGCCGTTTTCCTTTTTTGCATTACAGATTTGTCTAAAGGATGAACACTTCCTACATGGTCACTTGGGGGCTTCCTACACGCCGGGATTAGCTTGCTCTCCCTTTTTTGACCGGCTCTTCAGCCAAAATAGCACCATTGTGTGATGACTTACAAGTTTGCAGTCCACAAGACGACGAATTACAAGCCGACGGTCCACAAGACGACGACTTACAAATTGGCGGTCCACACGATGGTGGCGTGCAAGGCACCGAAAGGCTTAAAGCCACCCAAGAGGACGAGCTGTCATGTTGCAACCATTCAAAAATGGGTGTGCTACCTTATTGGTGAAAGATTTAAAGTCGCCCAAGCTGACGAGCCACCATGTTCTGACCGTTCAAACATGGGTACCCGACAAGGTCATTTGGGGACTTTCAACCTTCCAGATTAAGCTTCAAACCCACTCGATCGGCTTTTCAGCCACTTCAAAGCGGGTCTTGGACCCAAAATGTTGACTCCGTCAACAAGGTTAGGAGTGGGTGAAGGTCACCCCCCTCCTGATCGGCTCTTCAGCCTCTGCAAGGTGGGTCTTGGACCCAAAATGTTGACTCCGTCAACAAGGTCAGGAGTGGGTGAAGTTCGCCCCCTCCTGATCGGCTCTTCAGCCATCGTAAGGCGGGTCGCGGACCCAAAGTAAGTTCAAGAGTGGGTGAAGGTTGCCCCACCCTCTTGGTCGGCTTTTCAGACGCGGTAAGGCCGAGTTATACCTGCCTTTATGCATCTGCCGATCGGCCAGGGGTGCAGCGAGCTGTCAAGTCACCCCCTGCAAGGGCCTCATACAACGACGAGGGAAACTCTCTCATCTGCTACGTACTCTCCGCCAAGTGGCCCATCATACTCTTAAGCAAGGGACACCCTTAAGGTTCAAATGACGGATTTATGACACGTGAGAAGTAGCTTATGATCCTGGGGCACTCACCCCGCTACAAATTCTGGTCTGTTGCACCCTTAACAGTTAGTCTCGCTTAGAGAACCCGAGTCGTGCAAGATTGGCGGTCACTCTCATTAGAGACCCTGTACTGTTAGGTAGTTCAAAGAAATAGGTCCCCCAGAAGGGCCAGCAACGAGTTTTCGAAAAACCAAAAGTTAGGGAAAGCAAGAACGTCATGCATTACATCACATGTTGCATCATACATTGCATCATGTATTGCATCATACATTGCATTCATGTCATTAGCCGGGCCAGAGCAAGATTGTGAAAGATGAAGCAAGGCTATGCAGATATTAAGATTTCCGGGTTATGCTTTTTCAAAGCCACCAATAGAAACGTCACAAAACATTTTCTGTTTTTGCAAGCCTTATCTCTGAAGACGAGTCGTTGTTAAAGACATCATAAAGAAGATTGTAAGGTATATTACAAAGCTCTCCAAGAGCTCCAAAGACGAAGGACTTAAAGTTTTGCGTGCATCTCGGCGGCTCAGCTGGCCGGGTTTCATTTAGTAGAGAATAACAGGAAAGTTAATTGGCTAGCGCGTCATCTTGCGCCAGGTCTTTGGGCTCTTCAATCTGAAGATTATCCACATCCCAGTTGCAGTTTAGTAAGGTTTGGAATTGAGGATCGTCAAAAGTGGAGACGAATCAATATCAGGGGCGAAGCGCGGCTTACCACATGCAAGGATTAAATCCCTGGCTTCAAAGGATGAGCAGCATAGCCATTGGATGCTTTCGTCATAAGCCCCCTGATAAGGAATCAGATCCGTCTGGTCAACCAGTATAGAGGCAAGCCACTTGGAGGCCTTGATACACTTGGCGAAATCTGCTTCAGTAAAATTTGAGCCATCATCCTTCTTGGAAGGTAATTCGTTCATTATTTCTTAAGTAGTTAATTCAGGAGCGAAAGCCAGGGACCGGCTCAGCGTAGCTATAGCCCCTCTCCTGGCGGCGGATCGCCTCATTTCATCTACTTGCTTGGGCAAAATTGGTAAGGTTTCTATGACACCTTCATGAACTTCCGGACATATTTGGCCACCATCATGGCCTTGATGGTACAGAGGGCTCCACTATAGAGTTGCTCAGTCAAAGTGTAAACTGCTTTTAATTTCATCAGACTATCAGAGGATTGCTGGCGACTCCTCTCGCCTGCAAGAAAAAGGTCAAAGTTACAAGCTGCTCGCGGGTATTTCTTTCATAAGGAATTTTTTAAGCCGTATGTTCCTACCAAAGATAGCGGCAGTCATCTTGGATATGTGGTCTTTGAGAGTCTTCAGCTCTGCTGATGCAGGTTTTACCTGCTTCTCAGTATCGACAGCATGCTTGGACAAGGAAGCTTGCTCAGATTTAGCAATCTTTTTATATGTAGTGAAGTCGACTTGATGTTTCTCAAGTTGTTCGACAGGCACCCGTAATTTCTCTTCTGCGGTGGCTCGGGCATTTTGTTGCGTGGTTAGGTTTTCCCTTAAGCCGGCACATTCAGACTCAGCTACGTTGAACGCCTCCTATATTACACAAGTGAAAGGTTATAATGATTAAGTCGCCAGGGTGGAGCTACTCTCTGATACAAGTCCCTAGCAGATTGCAAGAAATATACTTGGCACTTGGGGGCTAATGTCTGTGTTTTCGTTTTAATACTATGGTGAAAGATCGGGCTCATCGTTTTCATAATGCTCCAGACATGGGGGCTACACCCGATGAACTTCTCAAATATGAAAGATCCGGCTCATCATTATCATAATGTTCCGGACTTGGGGGCTACAACTAGATCCATGATTGAGTCTAAAGTACCGTCTTATATGCAATTTGACCCGTTACTTGGGGTTTACATGTTAAGATCTACACGGTATATTAAAGGTTTGGAAGACCTGGTCTATTATTTGCAATATTAACCTGGTTCTTGGGGGCTCTGTACGGGTATAAGAGAAAGGCATAAGATTAAACATACCTCATATTTTTTCCTCATCAAGCCAGCAAGTTTACTCTCCATGTTGCGACTGGCAGAAAGGCGGTTTAGATAGCCCGCGTGTAAGTCATCTTCAATCATCTTCTCCAAGACAGGGAACTTGAAGTCAAGCTTCTCGGGAGAGCAAGTATCAACTTTGCTGGAATGCCTTGCCAGAGTATGATGTGTTGGGTATTGATAGCCCGTCCGAGTGATGGTAATATCAGGGAGAGACGAGTCTTCGGTAGTTGGATTGGGGGGCTTAGAGTCAGCCACTAGACTATCGGAAGCCGCCATATGATCACCCGCCAATTCGGAGGGCGGGGGAGATTGCTTAGGTGCTTCCTTGTCAGCATGAGAAGGTTCAGCATGAGGAGAGAGACATGGCTCAGCAGGATCCGGCTGTTGAAGGGTAGGAGCGACGGTAGGCCCATTGGTTTTCCTACGTTTGGCTTGCGCCCTGAACGTGCACAGAATCAACACACAATAGAAAGGTAATACAGGTAATGTACTCATGGCAGAGGTGAAGACATACTCTGGGTTGGCCTTCATGGGAGGAAGTTTGGAGGCAGTTGAGTCGCTAGAAGAAGGAGGTGACTCCTACAAGTTAAAGACAATTAGACACAATAGTAAGACAACATTACAGAAATATAAGACAGATATTGGGTTCCTGATAAGTACCTCAGCGGGACATTTCCGCGGTGCCGGGGAGTTAGGTAAGCCGGCCATAAGATTCCTAGAGCCGCTGCTTCGGGTCTGACGCCGAGATTCGTGCTGTTGTTTTTTCAAGGAATATTCGGGATCTAAGTAAGCGAGGGGATGCGAAAAAGGAAATTTTCGGATGACCCGCCGTATCTTCCCTGTGGGAAGATTTCTAAGTCGGAAGATTGATAAGTTACCTTAGGGGCGTTGGCATGGCTCGTCTCTATCTCCTCCTGTGTACAGTCATTGTTAATAAGTTGCATAAAAAGAATTCCAAGGGAATCAAGTTCTACCTCTAAGTCGTCAAGTTCAAGCAAGTTTTGAGCTGATGATTTTGTCTTGTGGCCACGGGTGTTACCCGCCTGAGAATTCTTCACAGGGGGTGTGTATTTTTTCTCCTAGAAACTGGAGCTGGCCTGTAGGTAAAGCCGCCAAAAGGGTTAAGGTTGCCATATATACAAAGTCAAGACAGAGAGAAAGCGAATTTGAGAACTATCCTTACGTCTTGGGCTGGGTTTGCGGCGCAGAAAGGTTTTAACCCGACTGTACGGCAAGCCTCTTGGGATTCGTGAGTAAGTCCTTTGATAGCAGCGGTAATATTTTCATCTGTCAGAGGTGTGTGGCTAAAACAAAGAGGATCGTTCTCATCGCCTGTGTACTCACACATAAGCCGGTCACGCTGGCTTAGTGGTAAGACCTTCCATGAGATCCAACAACTGTTTAAGTCAATTCCTGTCAACCCGTTTGCTAGAAGGGCCTTCATTTTGGTGAAAGCTGGAGCATACTTCGCTCGTGCCGTAGCTGACATCCGGTCTGGAAGTTCAGTGCAAGTGCAAAGCCGGGTAGGACGGTAACCCCACAATGGATTTTCTCCCTCTGGAGAGGTGTCCCTGCAGTAGAACAAAGTTTTGTTCCAGTCTTTGGGATGGCTTTGAAATTGGAGAGCCAGGTAAACCAAATCTCTTCGTCTTTGGATGGAGACTCCGTCGAGCTCCAAGCTTGGACTGGCCGCCACATCCGTCTGACGGTTCACATAGAAGAAATCATTGCAGAGGTCGACAGATGGCTCTTCTTGCAAGTAAACTTCACATAAGACTTGAAAGTTGCACAAGTTGGAGACAAGATTTGGGGCAATATCTTGAGGATACAGATTAAAGAAATGAAGGACATCTCGGAAGAATTTTGATCCGGGTCGGATAAAACCACGCATAATATGGTCGGCGAAGATAACAAATTCCCATTCCTGTGGGATGGGTCTCTTCTCTAGCCTCGGAACCTGCCAATGAATAATATTCTGAGCCGACAATGTGCTTGCCTCTACGAAATCCAGTAGGAACTGTTCGGTGACTCCAAAGCCGACCCAATCACAGGATGAAGACGCTCGAGACATGATGGTGGGTCAAATCTATGAAAGGGGCAGAACGCAGCGGGTCAGAAAGCGATAAGACAACCATGACGACTAATGAAATTAAAGTACTGTGATGTTAAGCCGCCAATACAGTTTATCAGAAGAGCCGGTGATTTGGTGGCTGGTTAAGTAAGCAATGCCATGCTACAGATACTTCTAAGGACATACAAATAGGTTTTATATATTATGCCAAGACTGCAAGATCTACAGGCAAGGAAAAAATCGAAATTTAATTCAACCCTAAAAAGGAGAGGAAGAGCAAGAAGTTAGCACAAGAAAAGGAATAGATTACAGATCTAAGTTGAACTGTTACTAGCTTTGCACGGGTGGCCGCGGTGGATTAGCAGCATCGCAAGATCTAAAGGACTACACGTCAGTTGGCATTACAAGGATGAACAGGCATGTAAATGGAGCTCCGATGAAGTCGAAAGGATTCAAGTAAGGAGCTACAGATCTAATGGGGGATGAAAAGGGTACCTCAAGGATGCAACTAACGCGGGCGAAATTCTGGAGCGTTAAGGTTGATGCAGCGGCCAAGGTCGTTGACGACAACGTGATTCCACTGGCGCGGCGGAGCTCAAGAGCGTTGGCGTTGGGAGGAGCAAAAAGAACGATGGCGGCGGAGAATATGAAAAGACCCCCTCGTGGCCCTATTTAAGGAGATGGGAAGACAAATGGGGCGCGCGGGAATCAAGGCATGAAATGATAACTGACCGAGACGGATGCCTCGATTTTCGGGCCAACTGTTAATGAGAGGATCTACAGCATACGTCATAGAATCTTTTAGCCATGTCTGAAGGTGATGTCACGGCGGGTTACGTGTTCCCTTTTTCAGGTGACAAGGATGTGAGACTCGCCGCTGGATAAAAATGGAGATTGACATGAGCAAGCTCAAATCAATCTAGGTCCTAATCTTGGGGATATAACCCCGTGGTAAGACCCGCCGAGGAGGGGCCGGGTCATAGCTGGCGAATCATTAGCGTATCGGCTGGAAGAGGAAGACTGGGCGGCACGATGGTTCATCACTTGGGCTGAGATAGAGGCCTAGAGTCAGGAAGCAGACACAAGACCCAGGCGGGTAAGCCGCCCGGAGATAGCCTGTCAGAGTATGCAAGGTGGTGCAGAGACGGAATCAGACACATTGTAAGAGTCGGTATGAGATTTGTGGAACCCAGCGTCTAGACCTCTTATATAAAGTCGAGACCCGGGGATGGCTTACACAAAGACCAATCAATCGAGAGCTAGGTCAAGCAAATACGCACCCTTGTAATCGATACTCAAATCAATACACACGAAGTAGGACGTAGGCCTTTACCTCGTCTCGAGGGGCAGAACCTGGGTAAATCCGTGTGTTTCGTCCCAACCAACCCCTTTGAGTCCACCGCCTTAGCGATGGCCTCGAACCTAAGTATTTGGACTTCTGCCGTGACAAAAACCACGACAACCGGGGTTCCTCGGGTCGTGCGATGCGGCTCGGGAGTTATGTTGTACCAAAGATCATTTGCGTTAGCTTGATGATGCTGAAATGTTAGGACTAGTAACTAATTAACATTGAAATGAAACTCACCGTTCTAGCCATGGTAATGATTGGCATCAACGGAGGGGTCTAGATGGTCTTCTCACAAAGTCTGCACATTTGGTTTTGCCAAGTCGATCATATTGGTTATTAATTAACAGAACATCTACTGCATGATTTGGCAAATATGAAGAACAAACTTACCACGATGAGCTCGTACATGGCCCAGTTAGACACATCGTTCCATGTTGTCTCCTCCTCCAAAAACCTAGGAGACCTCTCCTACAGATCCCTCTCCTCCTCCGCCGCTTGTCAGGCCTGTTCCACCAGAAGCGCCTAGGTTGTCTCTCTCTCTCTCTTTCTGTACAGCAGCCTGCAGCACAACTCCTCGTTAGCATTGTAATCATCTTTGTTTGCACACACAATGTAATGGAGGAAATCTATATTAGTCCCTATGACTAATCTCGATGGCGAGCTGGCCTGGCCGTGGATGAGGCGGTATCTTGGGACAGGAGCTCGTTTGGCACGCCTTGATCTGCCGGAGAGTGCTCGAAGGCCTTATAAGTCCATATCCAATGGCTATTGAGCCATGCGGCCTCCCGTTGCCAACTATCATCACCAGGTCTAGATCAATAGGATGTTGGCTCAGGTTGAAGTCCTCCGCATTTAATACCTTCCCCACATCTCTGTACCTACGAGTTTGTTGTGGGAGGAGATATTGGCGAAGTTCTCGGGATTATCGAGGTCAGACTCAGAGAATGCCTTGACATTCTTGTATGAGGCAGTATGGGTCAGGGCATAGAGGTCATACACCTTCGGCACCTCCGACTTATTGTGATGATCCTACAAGAGAGGAACAAAGTATTAATAAAGGGGTCAAGGCTAGCATCACGAATGAATTGCAAGAATCATGAAGCAAACCACATACCCAGTTCTTCCTGAACTAAAATAAGTTGGCGCTTCCTTGATGGTGTGGCACACCTTCCATTTGGGCATGTTGTTCCTTCGCATCATCGTGGACAACTCGCAATTCGTCAGAGCACCATTCATTCACCAACACCTCCAAACAATTCATCTTATCCGCACACCATCTCGGGGGCACCTAAGTTAGTAAAGAGAAATTTGAGTGCTACGCCTACGAATCAAAGCAAGGAAACTAAGTACAAGGCCTTGAGAATAGGTAATTACCTTCATTTATTCCTCCTTGTACAGAAACTTTCGGAGGGACAACAACAACTAGTCTCGAACAACCTGTACTCGAGCCTTGTGCCATAAGTTCTGTAGTAGGCACCTGCACTCGTAATCGATAAGCTTTGCCGCGGCCTCCTCGTATCCCTCCTCACACCTGTAGAAGGTTTCCAATCAAAAGAGACAACATTGATTAGTACAATAACTAGCTATTATTGATTTTTAATTATGTAAAGGAGAAATTACCAGAACTTCCTGATCACCATGTTGGCCCTCGTGTGGCACAACACACCTTCGATCAACTCCTCTGCCGGGGCCGGGGCAGCCAAGTAGTGCTCCCATTTCAATCCTACCTCTTCTTGCTGACCCTCGCCGGGTAACATGACAAACCCTGGGAAGTTATGCCATAAAACCACACCAAGGATGGAGTTGGTCCTGTGGACATCCTTGGCGTGAATCCACCCCCTGCAGTATAACAAAGCCAATACATTAGATATGTGAAGAAACATGAAGGCGAAAGGTTTAAAAAGAGTAAATGCACTTACTTCAGCAACTCGGGCTTAGTCAGCCACCTTTGCTCGTGGGTCGCCGGCATGGGCGGGAGCTGTGTACACCCACACAGGTAGACGGTAACCTCAACCACCTCGTCGCCGCTATCAGAAAGCTGATCCCCGCCAACATCAGCATGGCCACTCGGCTATGGATGAGGCAGATCCAGCCAGGTATCCCATGTAGTGGAAGCCTGTTGAGTTTCGCGAAACGAGGCGTATGGCACAAGAGTCTCACGGGTCGAAGTGTCTGGGACAGAAGGAACGTCGACCCGAGGCTCGTGGACAGGAGTCCTTGTAGACTCCACCTCAGACGAGTTCATCATAGCAGTCCTGTGCTGTGGTGAATCAGCTAGGATTGGCAGTGACGAAGGCGTAGCAGCCTTCATACCTCTCCTGCGGCCAACATGTGTAGCTTTAGGATCTCTCTTATTCCCCCGACCTCCTCTCCCATTGGGCAACTTCACTGACGAAGAAGTGCCCTCGCGTGACCCAATACTGTCGTAGAACGCTCTTTGGAGTGTTTTGGGTCGAATGAAAGTACCCCTCCAACCACGTGCCGATGAAGGAGCCTCGGATGGCTCTCGACCTGCTCCCACCATATTTCAACACATGCCATCACAAAGAGAAAACGAAATTAGTACAAGATAAAAAATTGAATACCAACATGAATAGTAATATGTGTATATATACTTTGAGTGTATCATCACCATGTATACCTGACATGAACTAATAATAATCTTCATCATCTATATATGCTCCGGGATCAATAAATGCATCATCATCATCACGATAATTAATAAATGCATCATCATCACAATCGGGGGCAACATGTGGAAGGCCTCCTTTATGTACTTGGTCAAGCATTGACAGTTCATCCTCAGCAGTAACCTCTTCTTCTTCCGTCTCTTCTTGTTCCAACTCAGGGGCGAAGTCAGATTCATTGTCGCTATCTACCTCAATGTTCTGGGGTGAAGTACAGCGGTTCTTGAAATTTCTTTTGGAAAGACGTGTTTCTTGGAAGTTCTCCTTCATATGTGTCTAGGTTAATGTGAGGTTCATAATCATCTTCATTGAGGGGATGTGGTCTAAAATGTTGCGGCATCATAAACGACATCCCAACCATTCAGATTTGGATCGGTTTGACAGGCCCACAATAGATAGAAAACTTAGGTCGCCTATTGAGTCATAATATAGACGTCGGGAACATCTAAATGGGTGCTTTGTTTTCTTTCGCTTATCCCTATATGTTCATGAGTCCTTATAGTCTCCTTCGGCTGGAACCAATAACATTTGAAGACTACGATGTTTGGTCTGTTATCACCAAAGAATATCAGTTCATAAATTGCTTCAACTCTTCTATAATACTCGACACCTCTTTCGCCGACAGTGGAGACATGACAATTTGTAGACTTTCGGTCGGCCATAGATAGCTCTTTGCCAAAAGTACGAAAGCGATACCCGTTGTTGTCATATTTGTCAAATGAACGAACCTTATAGTCACAACCATTAGCGACTTGTCTAAATTCAGCGTCCAGAGACTCTGAATTAACCTACAATTTGATACGAAAGGATTGTTGCATTAGCGGCAAACTAGACGAAGAAGTGAAATGGTCTAATGGAAATTACCATTTGTTTCAACCAAGAGATGAAACCAGGATAGCCGCCTCCATGCTTTGCCAGAAGCTCATACTCTTCGATGCAATCCTTTTGGATCACCGCTCCATCCGAGAATTTGGCGACGTATCGACTTTATCACATATCTGGGAATAAGAGTATTTCAAAGGAATTAGAAGTTGCGAAACAATGTACAGGGAACTTACTCGATGTACGGCCACACTTCTGTTAGGTTGTCAAAGATATACAACGAAATGGTCCGCCATTCTTCGACATCCAACGTTATTGCTTTTGAAGCACTGGCTGGTGTGAGCTTCCCTTGGAATAGGCTGAGGTTGGATCAAACTTTTTCACGGTCGCCATCATTGTACCGAGGCTTCTGATTATGCAAATGATGATTCTTGGCTTCGTAGTGTGTTGTCGTGAAGTTTGCAGCCTCCTTAGTAATGAATGCCTCAGCCATCGATGCTTCAATTCTACATTTATTTTTACATTTTGCTGGAAGCGACTTCTGCATCCTCTCTGTTCCAAAGAACAAACGATTTTGCATGCCCCCTATCTTGCCTCGGTCGGGAGATGCAAAATGAAATGTTACATTGGAGTAAAGAAGCCCGGTGGAAAGATCTTTTCGAACTTGCAAATCAACTCTGGTGCCAACTCGTCCAGTTCATCTAGCACGTCAGGCGATAGTTCTTTCACACAAAAAGCACGGAAGAAATAACTCAGATCTGTCAGTACTAGTCATTCATCCTGAGGGATAAAGCCACGCAACATCACCGGCATTACCCACTCAAGCGATATGTGCCAATCATGACTCTTGAGCCAAAAATTTCAATTTGTCAAGACTCGCTCCCCTCTTTAGATTCACGGCATACCCATCAGGAAACATCAACTGCATTTTCACCCACAAGAGCATTTCCCTCATAGCTGGCCTTCCAAGATTGAACCATGCCTTTGGCTTCCTCCAGTTCTTCTTTCCTAATGGTTATCACATAGAGCCTACTGATCGACTCTAGCCTTAGTATTATCCTTTGTCTTCCCCTCTATGCCGAACAATGTACCAAAAAGGGCCTCAGCGATATTCTTTTCAGTGTGCATCACGTCGATGTTGTGTGGGAAAAGGAGGTCTTTAAAGTAAGGCGGATCCCACAAGCATATCTTCTGAGCCCAGACATGTTTCGTATTGTACCCTTTGAAATACCCTGGACGTAATGGATCCGGCTCGAGAGCGTTTATCCGATCCAGGGTCTGTTGGCCTGTCAATACAAGTGGTGTAGAGTTTTTGACAACTGTAGCTTTCATGAAATTATTCTTGTCTTTTCTCAATGTATGGCGAGGATCCAGGAACTGTCTATGCAAGTCGAAGCAAGAATACTTGCGTCCCTCCTGTAGCCAACGGAACTCAAGAGCTTCCTTGCATGTATGGCACGAGAACCTTCCATGCGCACACCAGCCAATGAATAGAGCATACGCCGGCAAGTCATGTGTCGAGTAAATGTACCACATATGCATTTTGAAGTTTTTTTGTAAGTGGCGTCATATGTCTTGATCCCATTATCCCAAGCTTCTTGCAATTCATCCTTAAGCAGCTGCATGTACACATTCATATTCTTCCACGGATAGTTGGACCCTGGAATTATCAATGTCAATAAAATGTTCTTTCTTTTTATAATCTCTCCGGGGGGAGATTGAGTGGAATGACAAATACAGGCCAGCAACTGTATTGGCTTGCCGTCATACCAAACACTTGGAACCTATTTGTGCTGATGGCGACTCGAGGATGCCTTGGATATGCTGCTTTATCCTTATGTAATGCATCAAAGTGCTTCCACGCAAAAGCGTCTAAAGTGTGTCCCAACATGGCATTCCCATCTGCATCTAGTTCGGTTCTTTTGTCCAATTTATGACACATCATCTGTCTGCCCATCTCTTCGACCATGAAAAGAGGTTGAAGTTGTGGTATGATTGGCAGATACCGAAGAACATTAACTGGGATTTTGATCCGACTCTTCTCAACCATACCGTTGTCTACCAGAACATACCTGGAAGACTTGCAAATGGGACAATAGTTCAAGCCCGCATACTCAAGCCTAAATAAGGCACATCCATTCTCACAGGCATCTATCTTCTCATGGGGCATCTTAAGCGCATGTAGGATTTTGTCCGATTGGTACAGGTTTGCTAGCAATAGACGGCCTTTGGGTAGAAAGCCTCCAAATATCGTCATCATCGTGTCGTAGCATTCTCTCCCTAGGTTGAACCGAGCCTTTAGAGCTATTACTTGCGTGGCATCCAGCTGACAAAGCTTACTGTGCTCGTGGAGAGGACGTATTGAAGACTACAACATTTCACAGAAGGCCTTTGTAGATTCCTCCATCTCATCGTCTGAATCCCGAGCATCATCAAAGTCATGCACCATGTCTTCGATCCCAGTACCATGCTCGTCGGTGCAACGACGAGCAACCTCATCTCTGGCACGTTGGGAAGACTCACCATGAAATCTCCACACCGGGCGTAAAACCCCACTTATGCAAGTGTTTACCCATTTCATGCCATTTCCACTTTCTATGGTTGTCGCACCAGACATAGGGGCACCAGGTTATTTCCTGGCCATTTGCAAATGCGGCACTTAGAAACCCCTTGGTTTTTGTTAACAATTCAATGGTCATTTCTTTCTGACTAGGGTGACTGGTATACATCCAAGCACGATCACTCATCTTGCCTACCTACTAAACACAAAATAAATAAATATATATATATATATATATATATACTTCATCATCTATATTCATCCGTTAATCAAGTTTGTCAGTTTTATTACCTCCATGCAAGCTACACGCTAATATGTAGAGATAGGTCCTAATCCCACCCGAGTATGTCTAGACTGGGTTCGTTTTCCCATGATCTGCTCCGAATTCGATGCAGAATTTGAGTAGCACCTCCCTGTTGTTCTCCTGATACACGTCTCGGCAATAAGAAGAGAGGATGTGTACCCGGAAAACAACAGGGAGGCACTGACAAAATTCCGCATCGGATCCGGAGCAAAGCATATGGGAAAACGAACGCAATCTACACATACGCAGGATGTCCATGGATAAAGTTGGACAATTTGAAAGGATTGCAGTTATAAACATGCAAAGACATGCATATTAATAGATGCCGCCCTTTCGAACGGGAGGCGCATACTGGTCACACATACTGATGATTGAGGACACCTATAGATAGCAAGTTTCATCACCATGAAGACCACAACAGAGCAAATGAAGGGGGAGGAGATGTCATTTGTGCTCACCCACGAACGCATCGGGGAGCTCATCAAACGGGCAAGGAGGTCATCGAACAGAAAACCCTCGCAGCGATGAAACAACTGCAAAATGAAATCCACCCGATCAACACAAATATGATGTTTTTAATAACAAAATTAGAATATATATATATATATATATATATATATATATGACTTAACTCATAATTTACAAAACTATGACCCCTTCGTCCTCTGGAAGGCCGAAGAGAACCTGTTCGGTCAAAGGAGGCCGAAGAGGTGTCAGGGTCAGGGGTCGAGGGGTCAGTGATGTCGGGGGCGGCGTATTAACAATTGCTCGGAGTGTCATGCCAGGGTGTCGTGATGTCGTGTCTGGGTGTCGTGGTGTCGTGTCGGGGCGTCGTCTCGGGGTGTCGGGCATCATGTATGGTCGTCGTGTATGGGTTTAGGGAGGGGCCGGCGAGGGCAGGGCGGCTCGGGGAGGGGGGCAGAGTGGGGGAGCCGCCCAGGTGATGGGGGCAGCACGGGGAGGGGTGGTTGCGGTGGGGCACAGGGAGGGTGGCGACGCGGTGGTGGGGGGCGCCATAGGGAGGGGTGGCTGCTGTGGGGGCATCGCAGGGAGGGTGGCAGCACAGTGGTGAGGGACGACGCAGGGAGGGGCGGGGTGGGATCGATAGATATGCGGGAGAGTGAGGGGGTGGAGGAGGGATTCGGCCATTATAGGGGCGTCCTCTTTGCCGTCTGCTAGCAGATGGCAAAAAGGGGGGTGCGCGGGATTGGGGGCCCGCCGTGACCATTAGGGGCATCATTTTTTCCGTCCGCTAGTGGACGACAAAGAGAAGGGAGGCCGACGGCAAAGATGTATCCGACGGCAAAGAGGTTGTCCTCCGAACCCAGCGTGCGGTAGGGCCCGCCCGTGACTGTTGTCGTATGCCTGCCCCATCTTTATCGTCTGCTAGCGGCAAAAAGTCCCTTTCTCGTCTGCCATGCCTTTGTCGTCTGTTTTCGGCAAGCTGATGGCCAAGGCCTTCTTTGTTGTATGCTAGCAGACGACTAATACATGGCAGACGACAAATGTTCTGATTCCAGTAGTGTCTTATGCCAAGGAGGACTATTGCTATAATGATGTTGAACAAATTGAAGAATTTTTTGCGTTTAAGGGTGCTTATGAAATTTCTTCTTTCATTGAAAAGTATGATGCTACTCTATACAAATATAAATATTTTGCCATACTTAAATATTTCTATGAAAACTATGCTTCCAATTCTTATGTTAAAGAGTTTGTTGAAAGAATTACTACTGCCTTGGAAGAGATTAATATTTTGCAGGAACCTATGGAAGAGGAAGTTACTGAATCTGGGATCTCATTAGATGAAAAAGATGAGGAGGAGAGCGAAGAACAAAAGGAGGAGGAGCAGATTAGCTACTCATGTCGACCTTCTAATGACAGTAACTCTTCAACTCATACATTGTTTAATTTACCTTCATTCTAACTGAAGGATTAATGCTATGATGATTGCTATGATCCCTTGTATTCGTTTGAAATATCCCTTTTTTATGATCTTGATGCTTGCTATTCTCGTTTCCATGATGCCAACATGAATTATGCTTATGAAGATGAACTTGCTATAGTTCCTTATGTTAAGCATGATTTTTTTTCTATTGCACCCACACATGATAGTCCTATTATCTTTTTGAATTGTCCAAACTACACTATATTGGAGAAGTTTTCACTTATTCTGGATTATATTGATGGGTTGTATTTTCCTATTGCACATGATGATTTTAATGAATATAATATGCATGTGCTTACTAGTCCTACTTGCAATTATTATGATAGAGGACCTACATCTCCACCTCTCTATGTTTCTAATAGGATAAAATTGCAAGAAACTGTTTATACAATGCATTGGCCTTTACTTTGTGTGCATGAATTGTTCTTTTATGACATGCCGATGCATAGGAAGAGAGCTAGACTTCATTGTTGCATGATATATGTTACTTTGTGTTCAGTATTTAATTACAAATCATTGTTAGTGAAAATTGGCTTTGATATACCTTGGGATCCAGGTGGATCCATTAGTTGAGCACTTTATGCCTAGCTTAATGGCTTTGAAGAAAGTGCTACCACGGAGACAACCCCGAAGTTTTAGAGAGTCATTTTACTCTGTTGTGTGCTTTTATATAGTTCAAAAACAAAAAAATAAAGTGGGTAACTTAACACTTTTTCAAAAAGAAAAATGAAAGTGAGAAAGACGAGCAACGTTGAAGTGGGGGCTAGCCTTGAAGTTTGTTCATGCCCATGGAAACTTTGTGGATCTTGATTAAAGAAATTTTCAACAAAAATAATTATCCCCTTGTACAAATCCATTGTATTATAAAAATAATATACCAAGAATGACCTTTAGGATGTTTAAATTGCCTTTTTGATATGTGTTGTGTAAAAACAGAAACTTTTGCTGCAGCGTTTGAATTTCTATATTTTACAGGAGCGTGAAAAAATTCTGAAATTTTTACGCAATACTTTTACACAAATTCTTGACCACTTCATAATTGTTTAGAATTTTTAGAGTTACGTAAGTATGGTGAATGTTCAGATTACTACAAATTGTCCTATTTTTGACAGATTCTTTTTTTGATGCATTGTTTTGCTCGTTTTGATGAAACTATTGATTGTATCAGTGGTATAAGACATGGCAAAGTTATATTAGAGTAGATACAATGCAAAAAAAATACAAATAGGTTGTCAACAATACTTAAAGTGGTGATTTGTTTTATTATACTAACATATCTCACGAGGGTTTGTTAAGTTTTGTGTGATTAAAGTTTTCAAGTTTTGGGTGAGACCACGGTGGATGAAGAAATAAGGAGTGGAAAGAGACTAAGCTTGGGGATGCCCAAGGCATCCCAAGGTTATATTCAAGGTCTCCCAAGAAACTAAGCTTAGGGATGCCCTGGAAGGCATCCCCTCTTTCTTCTAACAACCATCGGTAATTTTACTTAGAGCTATATTTTTATTTGTCACATGATATGCGTAAATGTTGGAGCGTCGTGTGCTTTTTATTTTTATTTTAATAATTCACCATGCTGGTATGAGAAATTTCTTGGTTTATTTATAGAAGGCTCTTCACACCTCACTTATATCTTTTGAGCATGGCTTTATAGAATGCTTCATGTGCTTCACTTATATCATTTGAAGTTTGGATTGCTTGTTTCTCTACACATAGAAAAATGCCATTTGTAGAATGCTCTTTTGCTTCACTTATATTTTTTAGAGAGTGGGCATATCTTTTAGAGAAAGAATTAAACTCTCATGCTTCACGTATATCTATTTAGAGAGTTAAGAGGAGTTGGTCATTGACATGGTTAGTCATAAAATCCTACATAAATCTTGTAGATCACTGAATATGATATGTTTGATTCCCTGCAATAGTTTTGCAATATAAAGATGGTGATATTAGATTCATGCTAGTGAGTAATTGTGGATTGGCAGAAATACTTGTGTAAAGGTTTGTTATTCCCGTAGCATGCACATATGGTGAACTGTTATGTAAGGAAGTCGGAGCGAGATTTGTTTATTGATTGTGAGGGTCGGGAGCATACGATGGTGAACTCCTACCAACCTCTCCCCTAGGAGCATGCATCTAATAATTTGCCTCGATGACTAATAGACTTTTTTAATAAGTATGTGAGTTCTTTATGACTAATGTGTGTCCATGGATTATACGCAATCTCACCCTTCCACCTCTGCTAGCCATTCTAGTGCCGCACAACTTTCGACGGTGCATTAAACCAACCATATATCCTCCCTCAAAAACAGACACCATACCTACCTATTATGGCATTTCCATAGCCTTTCCGAGATATATTTCCATGCAACTTCCAGCGTTCCGTTTATTATGACACTCACCATCATTTTCATATTGCTTTGCATGATCGTAAGATAGCTAGCATTTTGTTTTCATGGCTTGTCCATTTTTTTGATGGCATTTGCTATGCTAGATCATTGCATATCCCGGTACACCGCCAGAGGCATTCATATAGAGTCGTATTTTGTTGTAGATATCGAGTTGTAATTCTTGAGGTGTAAGTAAATAAAACTGTGATGACCATCATTATTAGAGCATTGTCCCATGTGATGAAAGGATGATGGAACCTATGATTCCCTCACAAGTTGGGATGAGATTCCGGACTTGAGGAAAAATAAAAGAGGCCAGTGAAGCCCTAATAAAAAAACAGGCCTTAGATGCCGACCAAAAATAATAAAAAAATAAATGAATAAAAGAGGGAAAAGAGAGAAGGGACAATGCTACTATCCTTTTTCCGCACTTGTGCTTCAAAGTAGCACCATGATCTTCATGATAGAGAGTCTCCTATTTTGTCACTTTCATATACTAGTGGGAATTTTTCATTATATAACTTGGCTTGTATATTCCAATGAAGGGATTCCTCAAATTGTCCTAGGTCTTCATGATCAAGAAAGTTGGATCCACACCCACTTAGTTTCTTTTTGAGCTTTCATACACTTATAGCTCTAGTGCATCCGTTGCATGGAAATCCCTAATCACTCACATTAATATCTATTAATGGGCATATCCATAGCCCATTGATATGCCTAGTTGATGTGAGACTATCTTCTCCTTTTTCTTCACAACCTCTATCATATTCTGTTCCACCTATAGTGCTATATCCATGGCTCATGCTCATGTATTGCGTGAGAGTTGAAAAAGTTTGATAACATAAAAGGTGTGAAACAATTGCTTGACTTGTCATCAGGGTTGTGCATGATATAAATACTTTGTGTGGGGAAGATGGAGCATAGCCAGACTATATGATTTTGTAGAGATAATTTTCTTTTGCCATTATATTTTGAAGATATACAATTGCTTTGTTAGTATAATTGAAATATTATTGTTTTTATGTCAACATTAAGCTTTTGTTTTGAGTCTTATAGATCCGAATATTCATGTCATGATTAGATTATATGAACAAGATTATGCTCGGTGGTATTCCACATAAAAAATTATTTTTTCTATCATTTACCTACTCTAGGATGAGCAGGAATTAAGCTTGGGGATGCTGATACATCTCGGTAGTATCTATAATTTTTGATTGGTTCATGCCAATATTCTAGAACTTTCAGATACTTTTGGCAGCTCTTTATACTATTTTTGGGACTAACATATTGATCCAGTGCCCAGTGCGAGTGCCTATTTGTTTTGCCGAATATCCATACCAAACGAAGTCCAAACCCGATAAAAACTTATGGCGATTTTTTTAATATATTTGATTGTTCGGAAAAAGAATCAACGCGAGACGATGCCCGTGGGATCACAAGCCAGAGGGCACGACCCACCCCATGTCCGCGCCCTAGGCCCTCGTGGTGACCCCGTAAGGTGGTTTTTGCCCTTCCTCCGCCACAAGAAAGCTAATATCTGGATAAAAATTCCCTGAAAATTTCAGCCCGATCAGAGTTACGGATCTCCGGATATTTAAGAAACGGTGAAATGCCAGAATCGGGGAGCGCGGAAACAGAAGGAAACAGAGAGAGATCCAATCCCGGAGGGGCCCCGCCCCTCTGCCGCCATGGAGGCCAAGGACTAGAGGGTAAACCCTACTCCCAGCTTGGGGGAGGTCAAGGAAGAAGAAGAAGGAGGGGGCTCTCTGCCCCTCTCCCGATGGCACCGGAACACCGCCGGGGCCATCATCATGATGACAATCTACTCCAACAACTCCGTCATCATCACCAACACCCCCATAACCTTCCCCGATCTATCTACAGCGGTCCACTCTCCCGAAACCCGCTGTACCCTCTACTTGAACATGGTGCTTTACGCTTCGTAATAATATCTAATGATGTGTTGCCATCCTATGATGTCTGGGTAGATTTTTGTTGTCCTATGGGTTGATTGATGATCATGATTGGTTTGAGTTGCATGTTTTATTATTTTTTATGTCCTATGGTGCTCTCCGTGTCACGCAAGCATGAGGGATCCTTGCTGTAGGGTGTTGCAATGTGTTCATGAGTCTCCTATGGTGTGTTGCTTGAGTGGCAAAATCATAAACCCGAGTAGGTGGGTTGTTGCATGTGGGAGTAAATAGGACATGATACCTTATAATGCTATGGTTGGGTTTTACCTTAATGATCTTTAGTAGTTGCGGATGCTTGCTAGAGTTCCAATCATAAGTGCATATGGTCCAAGTAGAGAAAGTATGTTAGCTTATGCCTCTCCCTCATATAAAATTACAATAATGATTACTGGTTTAGTTATCGATTGCCTATGGACAATTCCGCAACTCCTACCACCACTTTTCCACACTCGTCAAACTAACTTAATTGTTACATTATCTAGGCAGCCCCTAGTTTATATTTGCGTGCTCTTTATTATCTTGCAAACCTAGCCCGTTACACCTACAAAGTATATTCTAGTATCATATTTGTTCTAGGTAAAGCGAACATTAAGTGTGCGAGAGTTGTATCGGTGGTCGATAGAAGTTGAGGGAATATTTGTTCTACCTTTATCTCGTCGTTGGGATCGACACTCTTACTTATCGAAAGAGGCTAGAATTGATCCCCTACACTTGGGGGTTATCAGACTCCTCCACGTCCAATTTCGGCCAACCCTTGAGGGTTTGAGGCAACCTCCTCCCCTCCCTCCCTCCTATAGATACTAGAGGATTTAGAGGGGAGAACTAAACCTAATTGCCACGTGCTCCCTCTACTTCCTCTAGATCATTTTTCCTTTAGTCTAGTTCGGCGGTGCTTAGGCGAAGCCCTGTCGGAATAGTTCCACCACCATCGCCGCCACGGCGTCGCGTTGCCGGAGAACTCATCTACATTTCCGCTCCCTCTTACTGGATCAGGAAGGCGGAGATTGTCATCGAGCTGTATGTGTGCTGAACACGGAGGCATCATCAGTTCGGCGCTAGATCGGAAGGACCGTGGTCAGGATCGTGAGAACATTTGTGATTTGATCGCGGGACGGATCGTGATGGGATCGCGGTACGGATCATGATTAGATCTCGGTACTGATTATGATTGGATCGCGAGAAGGATCATGATGGGATCGTGGGATGCTCAGCTATTTGGATCACGAAGACATTCTACTACATCAACCGCGTTTCTTAACGCTTCCCGCTTAGAGATCTACAAGGGTATGTAGATCCACTCTCCCTCTCGTACATGCTCATCACCATGGATAGATCTTGCTTGTGCGTAGGAATTGTTTTGTTTCCCATGCAATGTTCCCCAACAATTTTGTGTTTTAGAGATTTAAATATCCTATATATTTCCATCTCATATATGTTCCATACATGCAAGCTAGATAGTATGTTAGCAATGAAAAAAATGTGGAATACAACTAGCACTAATGTGTACATTTTCTCTCTATATTTAGTGTTAAAAACTCTATAGAACCGAAATAAATTTCTGACATGGATGCAAAATATTTGATTTGAGTAAATCTAGTAGAATCCTTGATTCCACGACTCGATACTACACTTCGATTCGTTCTAAGCAAAATCGATCCGACTCTGAATCCCGACTCTCACTACCTTGGTTTTTACAGAAATTTGTAAAATCTTTGGAAAAATCATTTCAATCCCAAATTTACTAATTTAAATTTCTGGAGATTCCTGAAATCATGATCTATCTACGAATATGGCTTACACATTTTTCCTCCTAAAGTTTATGTATAGTTAAAATTTAAATTTGAATTTGAACTAGCAAATGCCCCACTAAAACCCCTAGAGCATTCATGTCACCTCCAATTGGAGTAATTCAAGTTTCCGCTGACTCTAGGTGGCATACCTATTTCTCTATCGATATTGAACATTTTACCATGCACCTATTCTGCTTGACCAAATAAATAGCCCCCTATTTCCATTATTACGTCTTAGGAAAATCATAGGAAGTTCATCCCAACTTCAAACCCACTGAAACCACTTCCCAAGTGTTTCTGAAATAATACCCTATTTCTTGGGACCATCCACTCCTTTTTACAAAAATATTTTCTATGAACATCCTATAGGATCATCATTTCCTTAATTTCCACCATTCAAAATGCACCCTTGACCCACATCCAATAAAACCTTCTTGGTTATTTTTCTCATGACCAGAGATGTCCAAGAAAAATAAAAGAACTATTTATTTAGCACTTTTATTTCTCTGCTTGTTGTGTTTCTTATTGTGGTTGTTTCTAGCGATAGTTGATGAAGTAGACGAAGTGCTCGGCGTGGACGAGAAGCGTGTGAAGACCTCGAAGACTTTGATAAGCCAAGAAAGAATCTCTTTGACCATTACTAAGAACCCTTTTATTTGCATGGCATATAGCACTTATTTCTGTCATGTTGATCATGTTGGTGTGGTGAACACTTTGGTGGGATTCCTCCAATACTTTCTTGATTGATACTTGCATCATGCACAACCTTAGCTCCTTATGAGTGTTGTGCGGGTGGGAGTAGATAGGATGCTTAGCTGTTGCTACACAAATGGGATGGGAATATGCATGGTGATGGAAACAAAAGTGTTTTCAAAGACTTCTCGAAAACCCCGTTGGGTTCCACTAATACCCGAGGGAGATGATGATGAGCTAGGAGACCACTTGTTAAAGAAGTAGTGTACCGGAGCAGGTCGTGTGTGTGTTTTCGAAAATGGAGAGTTTTAGGATTTACTGACCATCACAACCTTACATGCACAACCACAATACCCCTTATGGGACAGAGCTTTTTTGATTACCTTGGTGGGAACTAGCAAAGAGCCCGCATTACTAGTGGCGGGAGTGACGTGGTCACTCTTGATACGGGGTAATACCGAAAAGGACAATCATGCGCTATCTTCACAAGCACCGGGAAAACTGTTGGTCCCTTCATGGATGGTACGATCTGGAGCGAGGCTCATGGGATGTACATCATGAGGGTTGGGTACCAATCGCATGGACCCTTTGTTTAGTATCTCTAGGGGAAAGGCGATGTTTAGGTGCTCACCTCGGGTATGAAAGTTCCCTGAGTCTTGTGGGTAAAGTGTGCAACCGCTACAGAGTGTAAAACTATTCAAATAGCCGTGTCCATGGTCATGGACAGTTGGAGGTTCTTCTTAAACTGCGTCCGAAGTTTTCACAAACTTGGTGAGTGTGTGTGTTGGTGACAACTATGATACTTGAGTAGAGTCAGATGACTTGGGATGATGACTGAACATGAGATGTTCAGGTGGTACTTGAGACAAGTCTGAGGAATTGGTATGATATTTGAACATGAGATGTCCAACCCCTGCTTATGATGATATATGTAACTTGTTCACATGGATAACTACCAATTGTTGATGCATGATTACACAAGTTACTTGATCATGTCATTGCACTTGAAATTAGTTTTCTGCGAACTTACCGCTTAGTGCTATATCATGCTTTGTTATGTCTTGTTCCGAAACATGGGTTGTGTGCGAGTACATTCAAAGTACTCATTGGCTTGCCACTTGTTATTTTATTGGTCAGGCACAAAAGAACAGGATACGATGAAGGATTCCTTGGTGACAAACATGCGAGCTAGGACACTTCCCAGTAAGGATGCATGTAGGGTTAAGGCAGATGATGGGTTCACGCTATGATTGAAGATTTCTGCTGCAAACATATGAAGACTTTGCCATAAAGGTCACATTCGAGTAAATCAGTATGTAATGGATGTAAGACTCTTGTTATTCAGCTTCTGTGTGTTTAGTTAGCATTGATCTCTGGGATCACTGTGCACGTACATTCGGTGATCACAACTTATGAGTCGGGTCCCAACAAAGCGCCACCTAGGCAGGTAATCATGGTATTTTTTACTAAATGCCAGAGTTAGGTATGATATCTCCACTTAGCTATCTAATCGATAGATAATGTTCGTTTTGCTATTGTGGTGACCCCTTGCACTATAAAAGGAGGCCCAAGGAAACCTAGCTGAAGGTTGGCAATTCATACCCCCGAACACTTGTACTAATGCAGCCGCTCCTTCCCCGGCAGCAATCCTTGCCAGTCTAGGTGCCCTATGTTCTTCGTGTTCCCCCAATTAATCCACCAACAAGCAAGAGTAGGGATTTACACTCAGCAGCAGCCCAAACCTGGGAACATTGCATGTGTCCTGATCGTTGCGCCATCTCATGATCTTCGCTCTTCATGGAATGTGACCCCTCTGTCGAACCACAAGGGATTCCTGATCCCATAGGTGACCGTGATCATCCGTGCCCCGACATATTTGGCGCACCAGGTAGGGGTGTGCATCATTTGTGCGAATCCTAGTTCCTGAATGACGAGTCAATCTTCATCATCATCTTGTTCAATAATGGCTCCGAAGAAGAAGCCTAGAACAGCCACGTATCCTTCCACTTCAAAGTCTCCCTCACATGCGGCCTTTGGCGCCGTAGGTGCCGTAGCGGCTGTAGGCAAGGAGGGCATCGTGGATGACGCGATCAGCGCGCCCATCAACTCCATCATAGCCGGGGATGGAGCAGGAGGCGCCGCAGAGGAGCAATAGCAGCAGCAGCATGGCGGGCTCGGCCTTGACGCCATGGGTGGAGGAAACATCCATTCGTCACCTCCTTGCCGCGTGGATGACCGAGGCCTCCACAGCGGCGTCCAGTCTGGTGCGAGTCGTGACCCTCCGGCTGCACCCGTCCCCAACGAGATCATTGGGCGCGCACCTCGTTCGGAGCGAGACGGATTGGCCCGCTGCCCATCAGAAAACTCCATCAACACGCGCATGGCCTTAGGGGCGTGGCGACGCGTATCTTGGTCCTACCAAGAGTCGAGCAATGTCGCGGGCTACCTCTTTTGCCATGCCAGACACCACGGAGGAGGCGATGGCGCGGGTCCAGATGCTGCTCAATTTCATGCCAACGGCGGACAAGATGGATGAATGGAGAGCCACCATTTAGAGTCTGATTTCCTTCGTTGAGGCCAACAAGACCCACATGCGGAGACGCCGAGACATACGCGAATAGCTACAGTGGCCCGAGGCTGTGAGCGCATTGAAGGGGCCACCCCAACGGTGCAATCCCCTCAGCGACCACAGGCATCGAGGATGCCGCAGCAAACTTCACGTGGTGACGACTATGACGAGGCATCCATAGTCTCGTCCGGACCGCATGACCACCAGGTTCAATGGTGTGTCCTTGAAGACCGGCAGGAGGTGAAAGCACATTTGCTCCCTTGGTTGTTTTGGTAATTAATAACAACACATAAGTCATTGAACTAATGTTTCCACCAAGTATATTTCAGGAAATCTTCAATGATAGGATTGGCAAAAGGAGATTGTGGAGAAACCCCAAGATGCAAGGAAATAGGTTGGCCAAGCTTCAAGCAAGAGGACTTTTCATTTTATATTTGTGTGAAATCACTTTGAGTCCATAGGAAAGCCAATACTATTAAAAGGGGGTAAGGTTCTGATGGTGAACAATATGCTCAAATGTGCACAAGTGATAGTCGCCAAAAACATCCACAAACTCTCCCACCAAAGTCTGTTCTATAACTAACACTCAAAATCGATGCAACCAACTTTCCCACTTCGATGACACCGATTCCAGAACCTAGACAGATGTCAGGACCGGTTTTCCAGGATATTAAATTCCCAGTAAATGGCCCATGTGCTCATCAGCCCCAAGATTATTCTTAACTGATGAGACACAATCTTGATACAGAAGTTCCCAAAAAAATTACAAAAGATGAAGTACAAGACCATCGTGGTCTATGAGTACAACAAAAGGTTTCTAGTGGTTGGTGGCGGAAGAGGTTGCGGATCATCAGCATCTATGGGACTCCATTTCCCACAGGAATAGCTGACCCGGATAACTCCTATCTTCGCGTGGCTGCTATGTTTGTTGCCTAGGTTCCAGAGCTGTCGTCATTCCTCTCCTCACCAAGCATGGAATCTGGCCAAGACAATAGCCAGGGACAAGCCAGTGAGTACTTTGAATGTACTCGCAAACATCAACAAAACAGGTATAATATAGCAGGTGATAATTATGCACTGAAGTAATCCACGATCGCTTAGTCAGTCATAGAAACAAAATTTCATGATGCACGCAAACGTGTCATTCATATTAAACAGGAGTAAGCAATCATAGAATGAGAATAAAATAAACTGATCGGGTGTCTAAAGCGACGCCTCGAAAGGATAAAAATATAAAGCAAGCCTTAGTCGGGCGTCTGAGCGATGCCACATAAAGGGCTTATATGAAAAATAAATAACATGCGTGCCACAGTCAGGTGTCTGAGTGACGTCACCTAAAGGGCTTATAAGGAAAACAAATAGCAAGCATGCCACAGTCGTCTGAGCGATGTCAAAGAAAGGGCTTATAAAGCAAACAACATGCATGCTACAGTTGGGCGTCTATGCGACGCCACATAAAGGGCTTATATAATAATCATAATTAGTATCCAGGAGGTAGAACCATCCCATGTGATACTCAGCAAAACAAATAAATAACATGGTTAGTCCACAATAATAATAATAATAATAATAATAATCATTTGTCATACAGCATGCTCAATTTTCCGATTTAGAAGTTTTCCTCCGAAGACCGACACTAAGACTGACACTCGACCCATCCCAGACTGCAGTACTTAACCGTGGACATGGCTATTCAAATAGATATTAACTCTACAGAGGGTGTACTCTTTACCCATGAGTAACGGATTCCTTTAGTCCATCGGGACTAATTCCGCTTAGGGTCTTCGAATTGAAAACACACCTAACCTGCACGCACCAGCTTAACTTACCGATGCCTGGAATCACCCACGACATTAATTAAGAAAAACTCTAAGTGGGGATGCCACAACCTCGATTAGCCTGGGATCAAACTTATATCGTGCTCTCTAAGGGTTGCCCCCCTCTCGGTCCTAACCGGAAACACCCATGCCCCCGAACCAAGTGGCTTGGCTACCAGATGGATCTAGTATCTTCCACTGTGGCCTCTCTGTATGGTGTGTGCCACGAAAGGGGTTGACAATTTACTGAACCATACCCTACCTATGATAGGGACAAGTGGTAGTACGAAACAAGTATGGGGGTTACTGGAACAAGACTCGATCTACGATCGACTAAGGAGGTTTATGTGTTCCCTGGATGATTAGCACAACAAATATTTTTCACAATTCCAGACAGAATTACCACTCATCACATCCCATCATGCCTCACTGACCATCCTCGCTCCAACGAGATGTCAGCCCAAACTCGTGTCCACCCGAGATAGAGTCTTATATCGTATTCCTTTGGGTAGGCATGAGTGACACAAGATGCTGACTACTGCCAAAATCATCTCAAGTTCATTAGCAAGAAATCCTCATCATTTCACTTGCACACATGATCACACCTTCACATAAAATAACGTGCACTTCATGTGTTGTAGTTTCAGTCGTCACACCAAACATCACACAACAAATACTATACCAGGGGTTCAGAATGCTTGGCTTTAATGTGTGGACAGGTAGGGTGCATCACAAAGCTTTTGAAAGTTTGCTCCTCTCTTCATTTCCTATTTTGAATATATATGAATCAACATGCAATTCAAAAACAATACAAAAAGTTGTATTAAATATTTTTGAAATAAATCCTAAAATAAACTAGGTGAAAATTGAGAGAGGTAGGAAAAAGAATCAAATGATTTAGAGATTTATTTTACAAGATATAGCCAGTCAAAGGTAAGTTAAAAATCTGATTATTAGAAATAGAATAAAAAGAAAACAGTTCAGAGTAGAATACGTTATTAGGCAGGGATGACGTACTCGCAGAAAAGGTGCCATCACTTAAAACAGGCCAAGGGTGACCTAGTCGCTGATGTGCGGGGCCCGCTTGTCGGGTTCCTTCCTCCTCTCGCGCGTGTTCTGGGCAGGGGCAGAGGGCCGCTTCGGCGATGACTGTCGGCGCTAGGGGACGCCGTTTCCGATGCTCGGCACACTGGCATGCTCAGGATGCTCGACCACATTGCTTGGCCATGGTAGGGACTGCCAGGGAGCCCGAGGTCGGAAAGGGCTCCAACAATGGCGGGAGGGAGTCATGGCTAAGGGGGGCTTCACCCATGGTGGCTCCCGAGCACCATTGAACAGGGTAAGGGCTTCGGGGAGCATGATATACTAATTCTAGGAGCCGGAGGGGAAAATGGGGCTCGGGTGGCCTCGAATTTAGTAGGGGGCGGCGACAGTCGATCTGACTGGAGACGAGAGAGATGAGCTCCTCTGGTCATCTGGTGGTCTCGGGGGTTCAAATGGGAATGGGTAGGGGTGGCTTGAGCAGCCAGGAGGGGTCGGGGACGGCTCTTCGGGAGGGGAAAGGCCAGGGGCGTGCGGGGTTAGGTGGGGCAGTGTCGTGGACGCCAAGGCAGCCATATGAGTGATCCGGGCGCGTCTAGAGCGCGCCCACCATGTGTTCGGCAAAATGCCAATGCATGCTAGGTGGCATAAGTGGTCCTACAAATTAACCGGGTGAGCCTAGGTGACAAGTTAAGGCTATTGGACATGATGTCAAGGCTAGATAAGCTAGGTCCTAATGCAATCACAACATCATGCCAATTCTGGCCATGCACTAAAGGTGCTCGACAGTATGCTAGGGTCATCTAGGGCACTATTCTGGTCACCAAAATTACCAGGTTGGGGTCTCTTTACGTGCACACTAGGATGGCAAGGCTAGTTAGTCAAAACCAAAAACTCTCTAGTGCAAGTTTTTGAGAAAACCATTTCTAGACAGAAACTAGAGGGCATTATAGCATAAGGTTAAAACCTCTTAATCAGGCTCATCTCCTGTACTAAAGGGTTTGGTAGGGATAACTACCACCAGGAAAAATCTCAAGGCCATTAGAGGAAAATCAAAAGGGTTGTAGTATAAAATGCTAAACTGGACCAAAATGCAAATGAGGATGTTATGCTCAAATTTTCTAAGGAACACAAATGGGTTTTTGCATTTCTGAATTATATACATCTACTGACATCTCCAAATTTTCAAGGAATTTTTAAAGTATTATATAATTAGGTTGTAGTGCAAACTACAAAGTGAACCAGATTTGAAAACTTGAGGTAGGGCTCAAAATCTTCAAATGACTAAGGGAGGTTTTTGCATAAAAGTGATCCAAGGACAACACATGTGATCTACAAATTTTGAAGGAATTTTTAAAAGGTTTTTTGAAGTGGTTGTAGTGTAACTCATGTCTTTAAAAGAATAAAAATGCTTTTAAAAGAATTAAAGCTAGGAAATTTTTATTATAAAAATATTTTCACTGATTTTACTAAATGAATAATATGCTTGAATAAATTATTTAAGTCCCACAATATTATTCAAAAGTTTCAGATAAGAGGATTTTTTTTTGAAATACAAAGAAAAGAAGGAGCTTTGAAATTAATAGAAAAAACCATAAAATAGGAAATAATTATTCCTGACAAAATTTTAATTGCTAAAACATTGTTAAATTTTAGGGGTGTTACAACAGACTCAAGCCCAACCCTAGCCACTTCGGTGCAACCGATTCCATACCGGTGCCACCGAGTTTACGTTGCCAACTTTCTGTTATGCAAATTCACACTTTTGGTCCCACGGAGAATGTTGGATCGGCGTCACCGAGATTGGAAATCTGACCGTTGGTCACCTTATCGGTGCAATCGAGTTTCCTATATCGGCTTTACCGAGATTCAAAAGTTGCCTCCTTTAGGTCACTTCGGTACCACTGAGATTAACACATCGGTGTCACCGAGTTGGTCATTTTGTGTGTAATAGTTGGATTTTTGGGGATTCCTATATATACCCCTTCACCACTACTTACTCGAGAGAGAAGTACTCAGAACTATTCCTTACCTATTCTATCAGATTTTCTGAGAGAGAACCACCTACCCTTGTGTTGTGGTCAAGATCTTCCACTCCAATCATATGGATCTTGATTTCTAGCCTCCCAAGTAGCTTTCCACCAATCCCATCTCTTCCACCATGCCAAATCTGTGAGAGAGTGACTGGTTGCTGAGGAGTCTATCATCTTGAAGCACAAGAGCAAGGAGTTCATCGTCACTACCGAGCCTATTACCTTTTGGAGGGTGGTGCCTCCTATATTGGTTAGGTGTCACTTGGGAGCCTCCTACTTCGTGTTTTGGAGTGAACCAAGAAGTTTGTAAGGGCAAGGAGATCGCCTACTTTGTGAAGATCTACCCATAGTGAGGCTAGTCCATCATGGACGGAATCCGTTATGGAATAGTCAAGGTTGATACTTCATGGACCCTTTTGGGTGGAGCCCTCCATGGACTCTCGCGACCATTACCCTCCGTGGGTTGAAGACTCCATAAACGTGGATGTACGATAGCGCCACCTATCGGAACCACGGGAAAAATCATCGTGTCTACAATTGCCTTTGATCTTCCTACCCTATCCCTTCTGTACATGCTTGTTGTTACTTTCTGCTGCTCTATACTCTTATACTTGCATGTGTAGGGTGTACTTGACTTGCCATGAAATGCTATAACTGTCAACCCTAAAACTTGGTATAGGAAAAACTTTTAATTCGTCAAGTAGTCTAATCACCCCCACCCCCCTCTATACATCCTTTTGGTCCTATAAGAGGTATCAGAGCTTTGGTGTACATTGCTTAGGTCTCAAAACCTTTGAGAGTATGGCGTCTATTGATGGAAGTTATCACCATAGAGGTCCATACTTTGATGGCACTAATTTTTGCTAGTTGGAAGCACCAAATGAAAATGCATATTGTTGGTCATAACCCTGCCGTTTGGGCTGTTGTTCGTGTTGGCTTGCAAGGTGAGTTCTTTGCGGATATACGGGAACCGGATCGTTAAGCGACCGCGAATGAGTTGAAGATGTTGCAACTCAATGCTCAAGCATGCGACATTCTCTTCAACTGCTTATGCCCCGGAGAATTCAACAAAATCAGCCGTCTTGAGAATGCAAAAGAGATTTGGGATACTTTGGTTGATATGCACGAAGGAACCGAGTCTGTGACAGAATCCAAGTTAGATTTTATTCAAGGTCAGCTTGACAAGTTCAAGATGAAGGATGGTGAAGGAGTCGCAGAGATGTACTCTTGGCTAGGTCTCATCACCAATGATATTGTCGGCATAGGAAGCGAAGAAATGACCGACAAATTGATCATCAAGAAGATACTTAGAGATTTGGATGAGAGATACGACACCATGTGCACATTAATCCAAATGATGCCAAACTACAAAGGTCTCAAGCCTACGGAAGTCATTGGAAGGATTGTTCCGCATGAGATGACACTCAAAGATAAGGAATAACTTCATCTCAAGTCTAGCGGTGCTTACAAAGCAACAAGTGATGCTCCCGCAACTTCAAGCAACAACCTTGTCACCAATGAAGAGAGCTCATGGTCAAGAAATTCAACAACTTCTACAAGACTAGAGGCAAAGAAAGAAACTCCAACTCAAGATATGAAGAGAAGCGTTCGTCAAGTCATGACCGCAATTGCTACAATTGTGGGAAGCCTGGACACTACTCAAATGAGTGCACGGCTCCGTACAAAAGAAGAGAAGAGTCATCTCCAAGAGGAAGCTCGAGGAATGAATCATCACAAAGAGAGAGAAGGAGTAGATTTGATCGTTATGAACGAAGACACTCAAGGAGAAGTAGAGATTCGGAGAAGAATGACAAGTACACCAAGAGTTACACAAGAAGAAAACATCAAGCTCATGTTGGTGAATGGGTTTCCGGCTCCGACTTTGACAACAACTCTGAGAGAAGCTATCACTCCGACTCTGACTGTAGTCACGATGATGGTGTTGTCGGAATTGCTCTAGTGACTACCAACCCCTACGATCTATTTGATTCACCAAACAAAGGGAGTGGAAGTTGCTTCATGGCTAAAGGCCCAAGGTATCACACCCCGAGTATCTTGATTTTGATAGTGATGAAGATGATTTACTTTGTGATGATGACTTGCTTTGTGATAAAGCTAGTGATGTTGATCAAAATGAACTTGATAATACTCATGCTAGTCAAGATGAGTCATTTGATGATGATAATATGAAAATGGAACAACTAACTAAAGAACTAAACACTCTTAAGTTAGCTCATGAATCTACTCTCGAAGATCATAGAGAGCTTGTGAGAACTCATGAGAAGCTACGCTTCAAGAAGCTCAACTTGGAGCGAGAGCATGAGTTTCTCAAAGATATCAATGACGATCTCCGAAAGGAGACTTCACCTTATCTAGCCAGACAACTACTCTTGTCTACTTTCATGCCTCAAGTTAAAACTAAGCAATCTAGTAACAACGGCAAGAAAGGTTCTTCATGTAGTAGCAACAATGAAAATGCTAAACCCAATGATGTTGCTTCTAGTAGTTCTATTGATTCCACTAATGATGATTCTCTTAGCCAAGTTACACTTGAGCAAGAAAATGGTTTATTCAAAGGAATTATAGAAAAGGGTATCTACAAGAGTCTTGCCAGATGTAAGCAATTTGAGGAAATTGTACGCAAGGACGGAGGATACCGGAAGAATCATGGTGTTGGCTACTTCAACGCTAATGGAGTTGAGTGGGAAGAAGGTCAATATCCCAAGCCTGAGTTTGTTCCTCAAAAGGAGAAGTATGAAAATACTCTTCCCAAGGGGACAAACACTCAATATGACCTTCCAACACAACACCACAAGCTTAAGGGCAAGAACATGCTTCCAGAGGACATTGACTCATATGAAGATGAACCCCTAGCTTTGGTGGAGTGGGTTCACAAGGCTACGTCAAGCTCAACTACTACAAAGACTACTTCAACACCAACGATCCCCACAACTTGATGTGGGTCCCCAATAAGAAGAGCTAGTATGTTCTTGAGGGGTGACTCCGCCAATGAAATTCACTCATATTCATTATTGGCAAGGACTTTTTGGACTCAACATCAAGTCAACGCAAAAGTTCAAGGAGTCACACATTCCCTCAAAGGTAAGCAAGGGACAAGGTAATAAACTAGTCAATGGACATCATAACATATGCTTTGCACTCCATGTCCATAGATATCCTTGTATTTGTCTCTTGTGTGTTGGGACTAACCCATGTAGGTGAGAGGAGTATGGAAACAACAAGGATGCTCCCAACTCTTGGTGATCTTCATCAACATTGAGCATCCTCAACTACCTCACCAACATGAAGTCTTCATCGACAAAACCCAAGGTTAGTTTATCCCTCTTATGGGGGGATGTCACATTAAGGGGGAGCTTTACTCTAAGACTTGATTCAAAGAATCTCTTAGTTTCTGACAACATTAAATGCTTTATGTAAAAGTGCTAACCCCACTTGTGCTTGCACAATGAGTATGACCTATGGTCAAGTAGTCTTACTTGGATCCTAAGTCAAATACTCATATATAGATGACTTCGTCATTGCCCAAGTGCTTGTTAGATGCTAGAGTCTTTGTGCATGTTTGTCATGATTTCTTTTGACATCTTATTGTGTGAGCATGTTGGTCTGTATTTATTTTCTCATTCGAGGACATCCAATTGTTGCTATTTGGCTTTTGATTTATCTTTTGCCAATTGGATGGACAACAATTCCTAGGACCACTCATTAGCTATCTATGCCTTCTCACCTCATATTCCATTCATGCTGCATCACAAAATTTGAACAAGTGCTTTTTGATCCCTTTGTGTGTGGAGCACTCGGAGTTTCGTATCGACAAGGACTGACCATTAAAACATCCCAAGTGCAACTCGGTGGAACCAACCCCGCAATCTCAATCTCACCGAATGCCTAGCGTTGACCTGATTTTCAATCTCAGTAACACCTATTTCATATTCTGGGTTACATCGAGTTTCCCTGTCAGCTGACAGTTGTGGAACACGGTGGCACCAAAAACATAAAATCGATATCACCGACAGTGAAGGGTATATATGTTGTGAACCTTGACGCTTTGAAATTCAATCTTCAACATCGCACCTCACAATCCTAAGCTGCCGCCTCGAGACCCCTGGTCATCGCCCTTGTCTTCCTATGCTCCTCCATCGCTGGGATTCGCCGCCGTCAACGAAATCTACTCCATCATCGCTGCCGTAGAGGATCCGCGCCAAGCTAGGGTACGGATTCGATCTTCAGTGCGCTCCCCATCCGATTCTTGCACATTAGATACTTGATTATCATCTTTACACCCTTTGCTCATATATCCATCCACTTAAATCTGCAAAATCTCAAGTTAGATAGATTTTCTAGGGTTTTGTCGTCTGTTCGATATATCTCGGTGGAACCGAAACGAAAATATCGGTCTCACTGATATGCTTTTCAGTGAGGGTGAGAACTGACTCGGTGGAACCGAGTAGCTCTTTTCGGTCCAATCGAAAAGGCTGCCAAGTTCCTGTTAAAAGAGTTAGTTTGTCTCGGTCTCACCGAAAATTTCTTTTCGGCTTCATCGATATGTATGTGACAGATTGCAAAAAAATTTGAAAACTCATTGCTCAAATTTCAAAAAACCAGCCTCATTTTGTGATAACTCATCTACTTCTGCTCATCTACACTCTATTCATAGGGTCAGTATGTCAGGCTCATAAGATAGTCAGACTGTGCCAGAGCAGGGAGTTGATATGAGTTCTGGAACAAGCCACGAATTACGTTCTTTCTCTGATCCAGTGTCATCGTTTTCTCATGACAGATGCCATGGGGTGGCTTATCGTAAGTGGTTGGGGCCGGAGGACGCCGACGGGCTCCGGGTGCGAGATTGGGCACAAGCGGTGGTGACACACGATGTACCTAGGTTTAGGACCCTCCGTGGGAGTTAACACCCCAAGTCCTGCTTGGTCTAGCTAGATGGATTGGTATGTGTACAAAGATGCTCCTGGAGTTGTGTCTAGAGGAGGAAGAAGGAGCAGCCGGCTTGTCTTCCTCTGCCACTAGAGAAGGGAATGAGAGTTCCGTGGGTGTGTGTGTGCGACCATTCGTCCGTCGATCTCTGTCCCCGTTGCATGGGGGGCTCAAGGGGTTTTATAGGCCACCCCCCAGCTCTTACAATATGCTTAAAGTACCAAGGTGGGGGGACCCGGCTGGCAGTCTCTCCAGCTGGCCAGAGGGTCTCGCCGCTTGCGCCGTCTTGTCGTGGGCGAGGCCCGCCGGCCCAGCGGTCCCATCTCGCGTTTGGGCCCGCCAGCCAGCTCTATGATTGGCCCTCGACCATATGTCGCGGAACGGGCCGCCCGGGGGAGCGTCGTCTAGCGCCAGCCGGCCGACATCTCCGGTACAGCCAGCGGCACTGTAGCCACGCTGGGGCAGGTAATCGAGTGGCGAGGGCATGCCGGCACTATTTCCCCGCCCAGTCGCGCTCATCGAGGTCAGTGGCCAGGACAATTGGACTGTAGCCACGCGCTGCGGTGCATAAGCGGCCATTGTAGCCACAGGGCCGCCCGTCGTGCTGGTCACATCGTGTTGTCATATCTACGCGTAGAGGGACGGGACAGGGCATGTCCGTCCCGATGTCAACAGAAGAGCCGGCCCATGGGCAGCCGGCCGTGCCCAGCCGGCCGAGGGCCCAACCGGCTCCTTGACCAGCCAACCAGGGCGGCAGCCGGCACTGGCTTGCAATGGACATCCTCCAGCCGGCCATGGCCAGCCGGTCACGTAGTTTTCTTCAAAGTGAAAGGGGGAAGACCCCATTGCTTTGGCCTACCTAGGGGTATAAACCCCGTCAGTAGTCCCCGAAGCCGGCGAGGGCCCGCGTCTGGTGGACGGTGGGGAGCCAACGGCTTCCCCTTAGTGCCACCCGCCTCCGTCTCGAAGGTGAAGGGGCAGCCGGGTCGGCCGTTGGATCCGACGCCTCGGGTTCTGGCGTGCCGCCCCGGGACCCGCGCCGGCACAAGCCACGCCACGTGGCGAGTAATGATGCCACGGGTCCCGCGCATGTGGGGAGACGGCACGTCGCCCAGGCCTAGTCCGATAGGACCCATGCATAGCCCTCGTAGGCCTCGGGGCGCGGGACGAGATCCTTTGCGCCCCTAGGCAGCCGTTACGGTACGGGGCCACCCACGCACGCGGTGTTTTCGGGAGGAGTGGGCACAATCGATCCCACGTCCCCTGGTCGTGGCCTCCCCTATAAAAGGGGAGGAAGGGCAGGAAGCGGAGGTACCCACGCCCCACTTGCCTCCTCGCTGCCCTTCTTGGTCGTTTCTCTTCCTTACTTGCACGCCGTCGCAACCGAGAACGCACCCGCACCCGCGTCTGCACACCGCATCGCCGCCGTGATGGCCGATGGATGCGGAGGCAGTTGGGCTGGTTCCTTCATGGTTGAGGCGGACATCGCCGAGTTGCACCGCGCGCGCATGTTGCTGTCGGCGGAGAGGGTGGCCGCCCGCTCTCCTGGCGACGAGATAGCGCCGGCGCCACAGCCAGGGGAACACATCGTGTTCCTCTGTTATATCTCCCGGGGCGTCGGGCTCCCGGTGAGTATCTTCTTCCGTCTTCTTCTTGACACCTTTGACCTCCAGCCGCACAACCTTGGTCCGAATTCGATCTTGTACCTTTCTGCCTTTGTAACATTGTGCGAGGGGTATCTTGGCATCCTCCCCTTCATCGAGTTCTTCAATGCCCTCTTCTATCTCAAGCCTTTGAAGAGCGACGCGTGCGGGGGCACGGTGGTGTGCTGCCGTGGTGTCGCTCGCTTTCCCCCTCTCTCTCTAATTGACTTCGTGAAGGGGTGGCACCAAACGTTCTTGTATGTGAAGAACGTCGACCCGAAGACGGATTACATTCGGCTGCTGCCGTTCGAGGACAGGCAGTCCTCTCAGCAGAACTCGCTGGGACCTGCCCCGCGCGGCGTGGCCTAGGACGAGCTCACCCGGCTCACGCAGCTGAAGAGTGCCGAGGGGCTGGTCGCTGCCGACCTGGTGGCGGCCTTTGTCTCGTACCGGGTGTCGCCCCTCCAGATGAGGCCACACCGGATCTGTGACATGTTCGGCCGACACGTTGCGAAGCGGGTGAACGCCCTCACGACGTACAAGCTGAAGCCCGACTCATGGTCCTTGGGCATGGAGCTGTACAACCGCATCAACTGGCCTCCCCTGGTGAGTTTTTTCATCGAGGCGGTTTTTTATTGTTTGGTATTCCCCAGCCCGCACATCTTCGAGGCGGAGCGTGAGGACTCCTACTCTTGAGACTTCTAGAGTAGAGGCCCCCCGAAGGAAGGAGTGGACTCCTTGGGGGGGGCAACGAGCCGGCGGGTCCGCGAGGCATTGCTCCTAGTGGAGCCGGAGGGTCCGACGTAGTCAGGGAACCCAGCGGAGCGGGTGAGTTCCCTCTTGCCCCCTCCATCCGGGACTGGACAGACGACAATGGCGATGATGATGATTTGATGATTCTAGACGGACCTCCTCTCGCGGCGCGCTAGGACCGGATAAGCGAGGAGCGACCGGCTGGAGGCCCGGCGGCCGGAGCGGCCGGCCGGGGGAAGAGGCCGGCTCACGGGGGGCCGGTGGCTTCGCCGCCCGGCCCAAAGCGGGTGAAGGTGGCCGCGTAGAAGCTGCCGCCATGCGCCAAGAAGGCCCTGCCCCTTGTTATTGCGTAAGTTCTTTGTCTTTGTTTCAGTTTTCACTTCCGCCTTGCGAGCCGGTTAACAAACGGTTCTTGGATGCTGTAGTGACCCCATCGAGCCCCAAGACGAGGAGCCGGTGGGGGAGACGACGGATGCCGCCAGCCAGCTAGCCCGCGAGCACGCGGCCACCCAGAGGGAGGAAAAGAGGAGGCTCGCGGAGCTGCGAGCCTCCCAGTCCGGCACGCGAGGAGGATCCGTGCACTCTGGGACCTCGAGTGGCCGGAGGCACAGGGGGTCGGCGGACCCCCCACGGGCGTCGAACTCGGCAGCGGAGTCCACCCGCATGTCAACCGAGCTGCGGGGGGTGGCCATGGACCCTCTAGCGCCGCCTCCTATGCAAGAAATGGCCCAGGCGAGGGAGGCAACGACGGAGCCGGCTCCCGAGGTGACCCGGCCTGAAGAGCCGAAGGTGACCCCGCCTGCGGCCGAGCTGGCCCGGGTCGAGGTGCCGGTGGTCCCGGCGGCCCCGGAGGCGGCGACGGCAGAGGCAGCGGCCATGGAGGTGGAGGTGCCTTCTAGCGCGACCGATGCGCCGGAGCGGCCAGGAGAGGAGGCGGCTGCGGCACCGGGTGGGGGGCCGGCGGGAGGCGACTCCCAGCCCTTGCCGTCATCAACCCATCCCCGGCAGCTAGAGCCGCGGCGAGCCCGGGCGACAACAGCGGCTGGGCCCGGAGGACCCTGCGGTCGACCCTGGAGCTCGTCCGGGACTAGGAAGCGCTGGAGAGCACGACAGCCCTGCCGGGCCCCCAGGCAGGCGGCCCGGTGTCGTCCTTCGCGGACTTGGGAAGTGTCCTGGACCGGTGCCGGCAGGAGCTGGCCCGGTTTGCGGAGGCAGCGGACGCCGCCCTTCAGCGTGCAGAGGTAAGCTAGCACTTTTGCCTTAGAGCTTTTAGTGGGGGAGCGCGAGCGCACCCACTGGTTGTAGCCCCTAAGATGTAGGCCGGCTGACGGACTGACGGGCAGTCGGGCCGGATCTCCTTTGAGCATGTCTTTACCTTTGCCTTTTTTGCGATAGGAGGGAACCTCCCTATGGCAGAAGCTCTTCATGGAGGCGGTCACCATCCACGACCACGGCAAATATGGCTTCTACCGCATGGAGGAGGAGCTAGCGCGCGTGCAAGGTGGGTTGCACTTTGTACGAGGGGCACATAGCCCCCGGGAGTTGGCTAACGTTCGTTGTGTCTTGCAAGTGAGCCGGCCACCCTCCAGGGGGAGAAGACCGGACTTGTCGCCAAACGGGACCGGCTGATGCGAGACGTCCAGGCGGCCGCGCAGGAGATGGACCAGCTAGCCACACTGCTGGTCGACGGGGAGGCGGCTCGGGACCGGCTCAAGGCCAAGGCGGGAAAGGAGGTGGTGGCGCGGGAGGCGACCATCAAGGAGGCGGCTGACGGCTCCCTGAGGACTGCCGCCCTTCAAGGTGAGGTGACCCGCCTTGAGAAGACGCTCGAGGAGGTCAGGGGTTCCCTTGCCACCTCGGAGGCAGCCCGGGAGTCAGAGCGCGAGGTGGCGCTCAACTTGGCCA
The DNA here is from genome assembly GCA_022496015.1 of Hordeum marinum. Lineage (NCBI taxonomy): Eukaryota > Viridiplantae > Streptophyta > Magnoliopsida > Poales > Poaceae > Hordeum > Hordeum marinum. The sequence continues at coordinate 143,708,093 of CM039674.1, read as the reverse complement.
TTGGGGTGGACGACGCGATCATAGGTAGGTGCCCGTCCATCTCCTTCCCCAGCCGGTTGCTCTTCCCTTTGCCATTTCTCGTGTTTCATCTTGCTTTTTCCTTCCTTCTCTTCTTCTTCCATCTAGGGTGTTTCCCGGAAACTCATCGCCACGCTTCAAGCACCGTTGAGGAGCACCAGGAATACCTTTGGGAGTGAGTCGCTCCCTCGAGGAGCACGCCACGTGGGAACTGGACGAGATTGGGATGCGGATGCGGATGACCCATCTTGAGCGGAGCGTCGAGCGGCTCAAGACCGCCGGCAAGGAGGTCATTGTCGTGCTGTGGCCGAGCCGTGGGGGAGCTCTGACGCACCACGTGGCTCAATGGCTCGATCACGTCGTCCCCCGCCTAGAGGCCTGGAAGGCATCGACCGCCTGACCCGGGGCGCAGGTGGCGCTCCGGTTTGTGACGTCTTGGTACCCTGGCATGGACCTGGGCCGGCTGGCGACCATGCAGGCCGTGCCGGCCGCAAAGCGGGAGGCCCGCGAGCCGGCCCTTGTCCAGCAGGCCAATGATCTGGCGTCATACATTGACGCGGACGAATTCCTGTCGTCCCTTGGCGAGGATGGCAAGCCGTTGCCCGAGGACTCCTTCGGCATCCCTCAAGGACAGACGGATGACGAAGTCACCGACGAGAGCACCGACTCGAACAGCGAGATGGCCGAGACCGAGGAGTCCACCTCGAAAGCCAAGGAGGCTGACCTGAAGGCTGCGACCACCTCCGAGGCAAGGACCGAGCCACCTCGCGATGCGTTGGCTGGCGACGCGCCGGTGGCCTGAGCCCCCGGGCATCTTTTTTATCTGTTTTCCCGGCATGTAAAAACTTGAATCCACCCACTGGGGTGTTTGTGTAATGAACCAAATGCTGGTTGTGGGCCACTTTTGCTTTAATGTTTATGCCATGAATATTCTATTGTGTTTGCCTTGTGACTCATACCGCCTCGTCCTTATCCCGTTTCGCCTGCCTCGACTCTTTCCATTTCTACTCCGTTTCCCCTTTGGTTTTGGACCCACCAGCCCGACAGCCGGGAGCCGGTCTGTAGCTGGGTCGGGCCATTCGCCTTAGGGGAGCCGGTTCAAAACTTAGGAATCGTGATGGTTTTTTCGGGATATGTAGAGCGGCAGAGACGCGGCGATGGTCCGACAGGGCCCCAAAGGGGTCTCCCTTTGTTTCGACCTTTCGTGTGAGCCAAACCTTGCCGCCCCGAGGGACCGTCAGACGGACAGCCGAGGGCCGGTTCTGTAGCTGGTAAGGGTGGGGAAGTTTGTCCGGCTCACATTACTTAGTTGTTTCTTTAGAGAGGCGCTTCTAGGCCTAGCCGGCTAGCCCTCGGTCCCGGGAGCCTGGCCGGGGAGCCGGGGGGTGAGGAACACTTTTGAAAGAAACGAAACGGGGCGCGCCCCAAGAGCCGTCTTGGGGTCCCATTGCATTGATAATCCCAAAAGGATGGGGATACATACATACATTGATTTTCCTCAGCAGTAAAATGGGCGCAAGAGCGTTGCGTTCCATGGGCGCTCCGTCTCTTCATCGGAAGCATATCTTTTGCGCTTCTGCGGCTTTTGGGCGTCTATCAGGTAGTACACGTTGTTGTGTAGCCCCTTGCTGATGATGAACAGGCCCTCCCATGGGGAGGACAGCTTGTGCTGTCTGGTGGTTCACTGAATCCGTCAGAGGACCGGGTCCCCCTCGCGGAACGAGAGTGGCTGGATCCGCTTGTTGTGGTAGTGCCGGAGCTTCTGCTAGTAGATCACCGTCCGGCTCAAGGCCAGTTCGCGAGCTTCCTCGAGTAGATCGATGTCATCTTCTCTTGCCTCCTTAGCGTCCCTCTCCATGTATAGGGGAACCTGAGGCGAATCGAGCTCGATGTCGGTGGGGATGATCGCCTTGGACCCATACACAAAGAAGAAGGGAGTGTAGCCGGTTGACCGGTTTAGGGTGGTCCTGAGACTCCAAAGGACGGCCGACAACTCGTCGATCCAGCAGTCGGCTGACCTTACCAGCGGCGTCACGAGCCGGGGCTTGATGCTGGACAGGATGAGGCCATTCGCCCTCTCGGCCTGGCCGTTTGACTGTGGATGAACAACGCAGGCTAGGTCGAGCCGGATTCCTTGCTTGGGGTTCACCGTTGGAGCGATCGGAGCGCTCAAGCCGCGGATGGACGCACCGAGCGGGTCGGACGTGCCAACACGGGCGGCGGCAGCGGTAGCCGCGATCCGCGCCCGTATGGATGCGGTGGAGGAAGTGATGGCCATCGCCCCCATGCTATCATGGGACCCACTGGGCTGAGCCGTAGCGACTACGCCCACTGTTGTGGGCAGACCAACGCAGACGAGCACCCCCGTGGGGCTGTGAGGCCGACGGAGTTTCCCACAGGGTGTGCCGAGGAAGGCCCCACGATCTCCTCACGTTTTCGCCGGGATGAGGGGCAACGGCGGGAATGGCGAGAAGTCTCGCACGGAGCATGAATCCGGTCGGCGCCGCGTATGACCCCACGGTGGGCGCCAACTGTCGTCGTTTTCTCACGACAAATGCCAAGGGGTGGCTTATCGTAAGTGGTTGGGGCTAGAGGACGCCGACCGGCTCCGGGTGCGAGATTGGGCACAAGCAGTGGTTACACATGATGTACCCAGGTTTAGGGCCCTCCATGGGAGGTAACACCCCTAGTCCTGCTTGGTCTAGTTTGATGAATTGGTATATTGTCACAACCCTAGTAAGAGTCATAGGCCAGTATTGTGTTTGCATCATCATCATCATATATGCATCAATATGAAATGGGGAGAAGAAGAAAACCCCACCCATTTAATGAATTAAAGGATTTCTAGATAAATGAAATTTCAACAAATCCAAAATGCCCATCAAAAATGTCCTCTATGTCTGATAAATAGGGACATGGATATACCAGGGGACATTTGTATTATTTGAACATTTAAAATAATTTGAATTAATGGTTTACATCCCTGGAAAATGACAAATAAAGCAAATATCATTATCACTGTTTCCAAAATAATCTGAAACTATTATTATAAGTTTGGAATATTCAAACTACAATTTAGAAAATATGGGGGACATTTTATAAAAGTCATTGGACCTGCAAAGGAAATAAATAAATATTAGAAAACAGAAAACAGAAATTAAAAAAAAAGAAAAGCCAGAAGGGGCTTACCTGGCCCAGGAAGGAGATGGCCCAGCCCACCAGGGCCAAGCGGTCATCTTCAACCTCTGCCAGTAGGCAGAGGCGAAGTGCCGCGCGGCGCTGGGAGGCCTCCACCTCCTCCCTGCCTGGTCGCCCGCCTGGAGGCCCCAGGGCGTGCCAGATCGCCGTCGCTGAGGTCTTCTCCCTCTCTGCCTCGCGGTCGCCGCTCTCTCTCGCTTCCCCCCCTCTACTCTCCTCCTTCCCCGGCAACCGACGCCGTTCTCGCCGTCGATTCGTCGCCCCGACGCCTCCCCGACCCTCCCGTCGCCGCCAGAAGCACCGGGGTGAGTCCCCGGTTCGTTTCCCCCTCTCCCTGTTGCTCCTCCCCTCCTCTAGCCCTGCTAGCTGTCGACGCCCGAGGGGACCTCGCCGCCGGCCATGGCACGGCCGTGGCCATAGCAGCCGCAACCCACACCCGAGCATGTGCCTGTGCTTAGTGCGTCCCCAGGAGCCCGTAGCCGCCACCAGTTTCCTCCCCCCGCCCCGCGTCCTGGTCGCCGTTTCCCCGTCGTCCCGAGCTACGGCCGCCGCCAAAACGGACATGGCCGTCGACTCCGGCGACCTCGTGACCTCCTGTGGCTTCGGATGGATGCGGCTGTGCGCGGGCTACTCGCCAGTGGCCTTAGCTCGCTAGATAACCCCCTGTAGAAGAAGCCCGACGGACGCCGCCGTCTCTGGTGGTCACCGGCGTCAAGCCGCCGGCCAACTCCGGTGGGTTTGACCCGGGTGGACCCCTGGCTTGACTCCGTGAGTCAATGACAGGTGGGCCCCGGCCCTAATTGGTATTAAGTTAATCTGGTAATTAAGTTAACTTAATCTGTTAACTACTAAGACACTGACAGGTGGGCCCAGTTAGTTAATTAAAACAGGATTAGTTTTAATCAGTTAACTAAATTAATCAGACACTGACATGTGGACCCCACATGTCAGGTTTGACTCTGGGCCGAGTCAGCTGACCAGCTGATGTCATCATGACATCATGCTGATGCAATAAGTCAGATTTCTTATTTAAAAATAATTCCAGAAATAGTTAAAAAACTTTGAAAAATCATATAAATTAATCTGTAAGTCAGATGAAAATAATTTATATATGAAAATTTATCAGAAAAATCCAATGAATCCAATGGTGCTATCCTCATGCATGATAGAGCAAACTAAATAGGTGAACATGGACATTTTAGCATTAGGACAATATATAGAATTTGAAATGAGAATACTTTGAACCTATAATCAAATACATTTCAAATTGTCATGATCACTAACTACATTAGCTCATCCATGCATAATTTCATGCCATGATCATGCATCATATTGTTGCATCTGCTTGTATTGAATGTTTTCATCTGCATTGCGGTAGGCTCTAATCCGAAGGATACTACTCCGTACCCTGACGAAGGAGAGAACTCTTCCGCAACCCATCAAGGCAAGCAACCCCATTGATCCTTCCGATAACATCCCCTTTCTCTCGCTCCTGCTCTTGTTTATTGCACTAGGACATGGTTACATGACAGTCATACATGGTAGATGAACCTAATCTTCTGCATGACCTGATCTTGTCACAGTAAATAGCTAAACCATGCAACCTAGCATACCTGGTAGATGCTTGTGCCGTGATGTGCTTAGCTTACCTTCACGCCATGCTGGTATGCTTAGAGTTGTGTTAGGTTTGATTCATCTGGGTGATGAACCAGAGTGATACTGTGATGTTCTGAGGTGATGAGCTCATAACTAATCCGTTCTGGTAAAAGGTAGCGATGAGAGGCTATGTAGGAGTACATAGTGGGTTGTCTCATTGGGACCGTTCCTAGGAACTGGGTTCCGTGTTTGTGATCCAAGACGAGATACTACCACATGCTGGGCCCTGAGATATGACCCCGCTCGACTTATCAGTCGCTCAGTCTTTGGTCCAGGTATTGCAAGTAGTTTCTGGTGTTTATAGCATGCTGGGGGCCGTGCGTAGCGCTGACCCTCAGGGTGGGTTACGACGCGGTAGGCAGTGGCACGGTGTACCAAGGGTCACCCGAATGGTGGGCTTGGGAACCCTACGCACATCGTTTGGGACCGTAGTGGAAACTTCGGCCGGACTTCCATGCGGGTCAGTTTCAAATAGGCGGTAGCCTGGACTAGAGGTCTTATGTGATTGACGGTCGTAGCCTGGACTCGTGTGCGATAACTAAAATTGTAACAAAGAAGGTAAAATTGAGTAGTGTGGGTTAGCCATGAGTCAAAGCTGCCTTCTGCATAAACTCCACCACCCCTTTGTTGATACATGAGCATAAATAGACTAGGTCTGTTTTACAAGACTTGCTGAGTACGATTGTACTCATCCTTGCTTAATTAATGTTGCAGAGGAAAACCAGGACCTATCAGGTGGGTTCTATCTAGACGTTGACGATACCGAATAGCTGGTGTCCCAGCTACGATCTTGCCCGTGTGGTGGGCTGTAGATAGTCAGGCCATGTGCCTCTTTGCCTTTTCACTGTCCGTACTCGGATAGTTCTAAGTTTCCGCTGGCTTGTATGAACTTGTTTGTATGACTTGAGTGCCGGGTCATGTGACCCCTATCTGTATGAACATATCATGCAAGGCTCCTCTGGGCCTTTTAAATAAAAGTCATGTTGTTGTATGGTTATGTTGTGATGCCATAGTTGTATCTATGCATATCGGGCATGTCGTGCGTACGTGTGACGTGCAACGGTATGTATGGGATCCGACACCTAGTTGTGTGCCTTTAGCAGTACTCCTTACGGGAAACTGTCTCTTTGTGCTTCCACCGAGCCTTGGTAGCTTGCTACTGCTCCGGACACATTGATTGACCGGCATGTATCCTTCTTTGCTGCTGTGTCTGTCCCTTTGGGGAAATGTCTCGCAGTGTAATGGAGTCCCTGTAGCCTGTTACGACTCGTCCACGTGCAGCGATGACATTCGTGTCTCGCGACCTAATGGAGTCCTTGTAACTTGCTACGACTCGTCTACACACGCTTGAGACCGACACCTGCATTGTTGGGTTATGTATGCCTGTTTCCGTACGGATGTGCCACTTGGGTTCTATGACTAGTTATGTCGGCCCGGGTTCTTGCTATGTGGTTGCCAGCGACATGTTCACATACGTGAGCCAAAAGACGCAAATGGTCCCGGCCATGGTAGGGTGGCAGCCGTGGAGTACCATGCGTGAGGCTGCAAAGTGATGTGGCTTGTTACAGTATGGAATCATATGACTTAGGATCGGGGTCGTGACATATATGTACAAGGATGCTCCTGGAGCTGTGTCTAGAGGAGGAAGAAGGAGCAGTCGGCTCGTCTTCCTCTGCCACTAGACAAGGGAATGAGAGTTCCGTGGGTGTGTGTGAGCGACCATTCGTCTGTCGATCTCTGTCCCTGTTGCATGGGGGGATCGGGGGGTTTCATAGGCCAAACCCTCAGCTCTTATAATATGCTTAAAGTACCAAGGTGGGGGGACCCGGCTGGCAGTCTCTCCGGCTGGCCAAAGGGTCCCGCCGCTTGCTCGTCTTGTCATGGGCGGGGCCCACCGGCCGAGCGGTCCCATCTCCCATTGGGGTCCGCCAGCTAGCTCTGCGATTGGCCCTCGACCACCTATCGCGGCACGAGCCGCCAGGGGGAGCGTCGTCTAGCGCCAGCCGACCGAAGTCTCCTGTATGGCCGGTGGCACTGTAGCCACGCCGGGCAGGTAATCGAGTGGCGAGGGCGTGCTGGCATTGTTCCCCTGCCCGGTTGCGCTCACCGAGGTCAGCGGCCAGGACAGTTGGGCTGTAGCCACGTGCTGCAATGCATAAGCGGCCACTATTGCCACATGGCCGCCCGTCATGTCGATCACGTCGCGTTGTCGTACCTGCACGCAAAGGGACGGGATGGGACATGTCCGTCCCGATGTCTACGGAAGAGCCGACCCGTAGGCACCCGCCCCGCCCAGCCGGCCGAGGGCCCAACAGGCTCCTTGACCAGCCGACCGGGGCGGTAGCCAGCATTGGCTTGCGCTGGACGTCCTCCAGCCGGCCGCGTAGTTTGTCTTCGAATCGAAAGGGGGAAGACCCCGTTGCTAAGGGATATAAACCCCGTCATCCAAGTACCCCCAGCTCTCATGGGTTGCCCAAGGCTGCCACTAGAACCAGGAAGAAGTTGAACTCAGATGAAGAAGATTCAGACTTCGTTCCTGAGGAGATTCTTGCTAAGAAGCAAGACAAGGCTGCCAAGAAGTCAGCAACTGAAGCAAGTTCCTTCCGAAGAGTTGTCAGCAAGATATATGCACCTACTTCAACCTTCAAGGCTTATGAGACTGCTAGAGCAACTATTTCAGTTGATGCCCCCAAGAAATCTATGCCTAAGAAGGCAGGGGAGAAAAAGTCCAGGAAGGGGATTATTCATGTGACTGGTAGGCCTACCTCCATGTATGAGGATCATGGAGCATCTGGTGCTGCTGCTGAGGAAGAGGAGGATGAGCCAGCTACAAAGGCTCCTCCCAAGAAGAAGACAAAGAAGCTTATGTCTAATGCTATGCCTAAGACCAACAGATCCAAGAAGGCTGCTGCTGAGAAGCCTAAGAGGACAACGAGGAAGATTCCAACTTTTGAGAAGAACAAAGGGACTGCCTCCGGAGCTGAAGCTAATGATGATCTGACAACCTTGAGGAAGCTCAGACCACACCTTCTAGTACACAATGCCAGCTACCCACTAGCTGAGGATATGAAGAAGAGGAAGGATTCAGGATTGAGAGCTTGGAGGGCTATAGATCCTTGTGCTCATAGGAAGAAGACTGTTGTAGACTACAAATTCTATACCAGAGAGCAACAGAATTTCTATGAGACTATGCTCTTTGACAAGAGTCCAGCTGTCAGTGATATGCGGTATGTTGATTGGAAGTTCATCAAGGAGAATGAGGACAACTTTCCAAGTGCATAGGACAACTTCCACTGCATAGGTCTGGATGAGTTCGTTGGCAGGGAATTCACAGCTTGGAATGATGAAATGATCATGCAATTCTAGTCCACTGCACACTTCTACGGAGATGGTAGAATTTTGTGGATGACTGAAGGCGCAAGGTACAAATTAACTATTGAGGAATGGGGTGATATCTTAGGAGTTCCTGAAGCACAAGATGGTGATTTGGATGTACACTCAGTATCCAAGGCTAGCCACAATGCTATGGCAAATATGTACAAGGAGATCCCTGCAGCAAATGTGAACTCTCACAGGCTAGGATCAATCTACTTTCTCCATGCTGGCCTCCACACGATGAACACCATTCTGAGGCATACTTTGATGCCCAAGTCCGGAGATGACAAGATGATCCGAGGCCACTTCATCAACATTTTGATCCACCTTGATAGACACACCAGGATCAGAGTCATGGATTTGATTGTTGAGACAATCAAGAGGGTTGCTCCTGACCAGAAGCGCTCCTGCTGTTATGCACCCTACATCTAGATGCTTATCAACTCAAGACTGGAGAAGCACATCTTTGCCCTAGATCATCCACATTTGCCCCTATAGCCAGATCTCAAGGACAATGTTTTGGTGATGGATACTGATCATCCCACTTCAGCTGCAGCTCAAGCAGAGGCAAAGGCAGTTAGAGCCACTAGTGCTCAAGCCCGTCAATCCAGGAACGAGCAAATGGATCTGTTGATAGCATTAGTTCAGGGCATGCAGAAGGACATTAAGGGGATTTTGGACAACCAGAACAGCCTTGTCAGGATCTTTGAGACCAGAATCAAGACCCTTACTGATAAGGTGGACGGACTGACTAAGACAATCACAGAGCTTCAGCATGAAGTTGACTCCATACACATCCCTCGGGTCTCTTCTACTTCAGATGATGATGATGATGATGATGATGATGATGCTGATGATGATGAGGATGGATCACCTCTAAGGCCAGGCACTCAGTTCACCACTCAGGCCAGATCAACCACTGTGCCAGCTCCATCAGCTCCATCACCTACTGCTCCATCAGTGACCACTCCAGCTCCATCCACGACATCTGCAGAGATCTTCGCCGATGTTGTCATCTCGACTCCTTCATCAACAACCGGAGGAGATATGCCCAAGAATGTTTAGATGTATGCCTTTGAACTTTTTGGTAACTTGTTGCCAAAGGGGAGAAGTGTATATAGATCTTTAGGCTTCGAGCGAGAGAGCGTTCTAGTTTATTGCTTTTCAAAACATTTGTTTCTTTTTGTTTGATGTGAGATACATGTGTGTTATTCTACTATTTTACATTTTTATGTGTGATGCAACTATTTCATACCATCTTAATGCTTATGAGATGATCATTCACCCTTGCTTGAGTGTGTTGTGCCATGTTATTCATTCTAAATTATTCTCGCACACCACCAAGTTGTATGTGACATGGAAGAAGTAACACATATACCTAATCGATTGTGCATTTGCATTCAAACGAAAATTCAAAATAATGCACAAATTTAGGGGGATCTCTTTCTTATCACATACCTCTCAAAGCGACGATTATATTCATTGATTTTATCATATGTTGAAGCTTTGATCTATATGTTGTCATCAATTACCAAAAAGGGGGATATTGAAAGCACATTTGCTCCCTTGGTGGTTTTGGTAATTAATAACAACATATAAGTCATTGAACTAATGTTTCCACCAAGTATATTTCAGGAAATGTTCAATGATAGGATTGGCAAAAGAAGATTGTGGAGAAACCCCAAGATGCATGGAAATAGGTTGGCCAAGCTTCAACTAAGAGGACTCTACATTTTATATTTGTGAGAAATCACTTTGAGTCCATAGGAAAGCCAATACTATTAAAAGGGGGTAAGGTTTTGTTGGTTAACAATATGATCAGACGTGCACAAGTGCTAGTCGCCA